>JALMQS010000225.1:8875146-9310937 GCA_024734495.1 Forficula auricularia
TACCTTTGCTGGTGTTGAAAGACTGAACTCTATATATCGCCGGAAAGTCGGACGCAGGAAGAGATTTCCGGTCTCTAGTAGTAATAGGAATAACCGAGTTAGTGAATGCCCGTTTTCGAAAAATCGCAGAGTTTTGATTGTTATACCCAATTGAGTCAAGTTTGTATTAATATGCTGCAAATCTGTAACAAGTTTTAATGTTTACTACAAAACAAATTTTTTAAATTACTTAAATTTTCGGAAAGCATACCGAATCTTAAAAAAGTTTTTCTTTTTTTTCTTTTATTTGTTAAACATTATTTTTTTAAATAAATAAGAGGTTCGAGAAAATCACTCTTCGTTTTGCAGAAAAAAATCGATATTTGTTGGCAAAGTATCTTTTCAGTAACTGCCCAAGTAGAGATAATCCAGAATCCAGCAAACCGTGTGTCTGTCTTTCAATGGTCTTTTTTTTGAGAACCTCCTATATGCAAATGCGTGGTTTCGGAGCTTATCTCTTCCGAGCCGTGGGCTTAATCTCGAGGGGTGCATTCATTGTGCCCCCAGCCTGTCGTTCTTTCTTCTTCGATGGCGCCGAGCCAGAAGGGAAGGATGCAAATCTAATTGATGTATCATACCCGTTAAGATCTCTTGTAATTAGCGTGTTTTGTACCCCTGAAATGGCTTCTCTCTCTCGCTGCCTTGTAAATAAAATCAATTGCTCTATTTTTTAATTAATTTAATATTTTGTTATGATTACAGAAATAGTTTAAAACGAAGGGTGAACCGCGACCTAATATGCTGTACACCTACTTCCACTTGTACTTCCAAATATTTCCAAGTACTTCCAAATATTTCCAAGTACTTCCAAATATTTCCAAGTACTTCCAAAATACTTCCAAAGAGGTGTACACCTACTCCCAATCGCGGATCACCCCTCGGTTTAAAATTTTTTATTAAAGTAATCAAAGATGTAATTGAATATGCAATTTCAAAAAGGGCACATGTCTGAAAATTGAAAATATTCAGGAATGAAAAAAAAACTAATTATTTTCTAAAGTTGTGTAAAATTTATAAAATTTATTTTTGAGTTACATTTTGGCTACAAAAATTAGTTATTATTTCTCCGGGTTGTGTAAGTAAATTCAATAAGTAAGCAAAAAATTTGAAAATTTTAATCTTGTTTTTGAAACTGTATGTACCTACTTTTTTTGATAATTTTTTATTTTCAACTTCTATTCATTCTACAAATTTTAAGACCGGGTTGATAATGGGCAAATGATAATTTCTTTTTTTTTTCGATTTTTTATTTTTTATTTTGATTTTCTTTAAACAAACTAAAATACTAATTATTTATTTTAGGTAAACACCTGTTAACGATAAAAATCAATTCAAAATAACTTAAATAAGAGAACTCAATACCAAAAATTGGTTTTTATAATGGTTAATAGCGAATAAAATTTTTTCGAAATTTTCAAATATCGAAAAAAATTAGTAATTATCATAGGCCCACTATCAACCCGGTCTTCAAATTTGTTGAATGAATAAAAGTTTAAAATTAAAAATTATTAAAAAAATCGAACACTCCATACACTTTCAAAAACAAAATTAAAATTTTTAAACTCAAAATTCGCATATAAAAACACTTTAAATAATTGTTATTTATTTTGTTCTAAATAGTATGTAAAAAAAAAAAAAATTAAAAAAAAATGTTTTTGAATTTGGACCATTTTTGAAGAAGTTATGTACGAAAAACCAAAATTCGATATCTTTTAGTGATCAAAAAAATTTCAAAATTAACGAGAAAGAGTTTTTTGATGGATACTAAAAAATGTCAAAAAATGAAGGAAATCAAAAATTAAAATTTTTCAAACCGTCCGATTTGTCGTGGACTGCCCCATATATATATTTATATATTTATAATAAGTCTTCGCGGTTTTTTGGTACATTTTTCAACAAAAAAATTCTTTATTGAAAATAAGTTTTAATCAAGTACATATTGGCCATTATTATCTATGACCTTTTGGAATTTTTTGAGTAGATTCATAATTCTATCGGTGTAGAACTTCTATAATTTATCGTCGAAAAACTTGGGCAAGTGATTTTCAGCGGCGCTTCGGTCGGCCAATTTTTTACCATCAAGAGAGTTTTGCAGAGACCGAAACAAATGGTAGTCAGACGGTGCAAATGACGGAACTTGGTTGGGAAGTTTTGATGCATCCACCGTATAGCCCGGACCGAGGGGTGATCTGCGATCGGAAGTAGGTGTACACCTCTTTGGAAGTATTTTGAAATTTATTGGAAATATTTGGAAGCTCTTGGAAATATTTGGAAGTACAAGTGGAAGTAGGTGTACAGCATATTAGGTCGCGGTTCACCTTTCGGCCCGGACCTTGCACCGTCTGACTGCCATTTGTTTTGGTCTCTGCAAAACATTTTTGTTGGTAAAAAATTGGCCGACCGAAGCGCCGCTGAAAATCACTTGGCCAAGTTTTTCGACGATTAATCACAGAAGTTCTACTCCGATGGAATTCTGAAGCTATCCAAAAAATTGAAAAAGGTCATAGATAATAATGATCAATATGTACTTGATTAAAATTGATTTTCAATAAAGAAATTTTTTGTTAAAAAATGTACCAAATAAACTGCAACGGATCGTTGCTAAACTTTATCCAAATTCATTTGAAATATTAATATGTTTTGCTGGCTTGGTGTTTATTGGATATATTAATTATTTATCCTTTAACAATAAAAAAATAATATGTTTATTCCTTTATTATTAATCAGATATCACTTGCAATTTGCAGTTCATGTTGACTTTAATTCAAAAATAATGATCGATTCTCATTTAATAGTCGAGGAATAACCATTCTATATTGGATTTTTGACATTTCGGTTATTATTAGTAACCATTGCTGTAGACATGGAGGAATCGACTTAAAATCAAAAATAGCCATCGATTCTCATCTAATACTTGAGGAATAACAATTCTACATTAGGTTTTTGACGTTTTGATTATTATTGGTAACCATTGCTGAAGACATGGAGGAATCGGCTTAAAATCAAAAATAACGATCGATTCTTATCTAATACTAGAGGAATAATCTTATTGCATTCCATTTTTGATGTTTTGACTATTAATGGCAACCTCTACTGAAAACGTGGAAGAATCGACTTAAAATCAAAAAGACTAAATTCTTTTATGGCAAACAACTCAAGCTTTTTAATAAGAGGAAAAAACTAATTAAAAAAAACACCTCTTTTCCGATAGTTATTCCTTTTCCATTCCCTCCTTCAATCCAATCCATCAGAAAATGATAATAAAATTAAATTCATAAATATAGAAATTCTCTTGAAACGTTTGCGGGTTTTAAATGAACGTTTTAAGATTTTTTATAAAATATTTTATTTATTATAATTTCGATTATTTGCTCATAAGAATTGGATATTTACGTTAATTCGTCATTGATCATATCATCAGAACTTGACTAAACTAATATGGGACCACCCCTAAGGTACACTCTTTCCAATATTAAAAGAATCAACGAATTGGTTCATAAACAAAGAAGTTATGCCTAAAAAAACATAGCAAAAAAGGTCCAATGCCAATGAAAAAAAAATGGGACCAATCGGAAACTAGACTGAACCCAATACAAAAAAATCATAAAATCGGTTCACAATTGGCGAAGATATCAGATAACATAGACACACAAAAAAAATCAGTCGAATTGAGAACCTCCTCCTTTTTTGAAGTCGGTTAAAAATTGATTTTCAATAAAGAAATTCTTTGTTCAAAAATGTACCAAAAAACCGCGGAGACTTTTTATATGACCCAAATCATCAGGCAATTCCCAAACGAATTGTGCTAATGAAAAAAAGATTTTGCTCATTCATTGTGCCTTCCTGTCGTTCTTTCTTCTTAGATGGCACCTGGCCAGAAATAAAGGATGCAAATCTAATTGATGTATCATACCTCATACCCGTGAAGATCTCTTGTAATTAGCGTGTTTTGCTCCCCTGCGGTGACTTCTCTCTCTCTCTCTCTCTCTCCTGTTTGCTTGTAAATAGGATCAACTGCTGCGTGCGAGACTTCAATCGCATGCTAATCAGACTAAATGGCAACTATTTAAGTAGGGATTTATGAATTAACGAATACCAAACAGAGAGCTTCCGAGGACACGAAAGAAGGTGGTGAGTCACAAATCACCATTTAATTTAGAGTATTAAAACATTTGCTTGTCGTTTTGTTGGCTTTATAGAAATGGAATGCGCCATTTATTGATTATCTTCCAAAGAAATCTGATCAACCACAACATGCATTCCTATGAGAAAATAATATTTTTACGATTATTGGATAATCGATTGATGATTGAACGGTTTGATACTTTATCCTTATTCGTAAGATATTTTTTCAACAGACTAAACTGGGATTTATTTTTTTCCTTTTACTTATTAAAAAAAAAAGAAACTATAACTAGGGTAAATTGGGGGGCAGGTTGGTCGAGTGGGTAAAGTACAGGCCTCGTAAACAAGCTAGCCCGACTCTCGACCAATCCGACTTTAATCTATTTGAGAATAAATTAAAATACAAAGTATCGTAAAATGGGTAATAGTTGAATCCGAGAAACCAAATAAAAAAAAAAAAAAAAAAAAAAACTAGGGTAAATTGAAAGTTTCTTTTTGCCGAGAGTAGCAGAATTTTTATATTGAAGGAGACAATAAAAGAGTGTGTCTTCTGCTGGAATTATAAATTTTATTTATTTATAACGAGACTATAGTTTCGTTATAAATAAATAAAATTTATAATTCCAGCAGAAGACACACTCTTTTATTGTCTCCTTCAATATATAAAAATTCTGCTACTCTCGGCAAAAAATTTCAATTTAAGAATTTTTATAAATTGAAGGAGACAATAAAACAGTATGTCTTCTGATGGAATTATACATTTTTTATTTATTTATTTATAACGAATATAAATTAAGAAGAGATACTCTTTTATTGCCTCCTTCAATTTACAACTATGCTTCTTATATCACTGTATATATTAAAATTACATAAGAAAAAATCAATGAGACTGTCTTTGCTTGAAGCAATTAAATGAAACTTGTCAGAAAAGTCTAATTTATTATTATAAACTTCAAGAACTGCGCTCTTCCCCCCTGTGGACCGGGGGTAGAATAAGTCGACAGTATCCCCTGCTTGTATTAGAAGGCGAGTAAAAGGGGTTAGATGTGAGGCTAATCAAACCCACTCCGTAAAATAACAGGAACGCATCGCTTTGGAGCCGGACGATATTCAGTAATAGACTAAGTCCATTTTGTCATCCTGGAACACAAGGCCCACTGGACTGTTTAAACAACTTCAATGCTTCCTATATAACGATTGGATTTTTTTTCTCAAAAGTTTTTCATTTTTCTATCGGGCGTTTGAACTTAATAAATTCAAATTTTCATTAATTTTTTGTTTTGGGAATAAAAAGACTAGTTTACTTTCTACTAAATTATTCCGTTTTGAGTTCTCGTTTGTATCAATATCTGCACATTCAGAATGCTATCTGTACCCTAGACTAATTTGTAATTCGGCTATTTCCACTGTGCCCCAATCTCAATTCCTGAACTCTTACAAATGTTTAGGATCGCATAAGAACTTATGTGCTATCTGAACCGACCTTATAGGATCCATGCGGATATTACTTTTTTTATCTGCAAGTAGAATTTAAATAAATAATAACCTATAAAAAAATAATGATTTATTCGATTTGATATGATTTCGAATGCATCATTTATTTATTAGGCTCATTATTTTGAGACAAAAATAAATAAATAAAAAAATAAACTATTCCTACATAGTTTTCAGCCTCCTTAAAAATGTATAGCTATATATTATATTAAATTAGATTATAAATATTCAAATCAATTCATGTATATTTTTTATGATTGACACGTTTCAAGTCCCTGTCAGGCAAGACAACTTGTATATCGCCTGGCATGTGCCTAATATAATAAACTGCAACGGATCTTTGCTAAACTTTATCGAAATTCATTTGAAATATTTATGTTTATTCCTTTATTATTAATCAGATATCACTTGCAATTTTCAGCTTATGTTGACTTTAATTCAAAAATAATGATCTATTTTCATTTAATAGTCGAGGAATAACCATTTTACATTGGATTTTTGACGTTTCGGTTATTATTAGTAACCATTGCTGAAGACATGGAGGAATCGACTTAAAATCAAAAATGGCCTTCGATTCTCATCTGATACTTGAGGAATAACAATTCTACATTAGATTAGACTCAAATTTAAGTTATTTTCCAAAAAGAATTTAGTCTTTTTTATTTTAAATCGATTCTTCCACGTTTTCAGTAGAGGTTGCCATTAATAGTTAAAACATCAAAAATAGAATGCAATAAAGTTATTCCTCTAGTAGTAGATAAGAATCGATCGTTATTTTTGATTTTAAGCCGATTCCTCAATGTCTTCAGCAATGGTTACCAATAATAATCGAAACGTCAAAAACCTAATGTATAATTGTTAATCCTCAAGTATTAGATGGAATTGATCACTATTTTTGATTTTAACTCGATTCCTCCATGTCTTCAGCAATTGTTACCAATAATAACCGAAATATCAAAATCCAATGTAGAATTGTAATTCCTCAAGTATTAAACCGTAATCAATCGCTATTTTTGATTTTAAGTCGATTCCTCTATTTAAGCTAAATATGGCATAGTTATTTGTTTTTAGATTTACTAGACCGCGAAATTGTTCAAATGAAGATTTAAATCTTTGAATGAAATATTTAGCGTGTTCAAATGGTCCTAATATCCTCTAAAATACAATTTTGTTAATATTACTTTCATTTTTTTTATAAGGAAATTTCAAATATTTTAACTATAATTCCATTCTTATTTAACCGTATATTATTTCATTGCAATGTTTTTCTAATTAGCCTATGCTTAATCTCTGCTCTGCTTGTCCAGACTTGTCAGCCGGCTCGGTTTATATTATATGTTCTAAAAACAGCCACAAATATATCCAATTCTAGAATAATAAAAAAAACTCTTCATCTAAGCAATAAGAAATTCATATGGATTATTCAAATAGTCGAATTAAGTAAGGGCTCAGAGATCGAGCTAATGAATTTAAATAATAAAACTATTTACTTTTAAACTAAGATATTTACTTTATCCATGCTTTATTTATTATTTATTATTATTTATTACAAAATTTGGTTGACTTTGCTCAAATGGCCTAAATTTTTAATTTTTAACCCTCCCCTCCACCCCCTTTAATTTTGGGTCGATATGCACCAAAATCTAATCAGCTCTTAATCTCAATTGACAAAAACTACGTGTGAAATTTGGTTTCGATATTCAAACTAGTTTTTGAGCTAGCTCCTCCACAAAAATTTGGTAACGCACAGACTAACGGACAACCAGACAACCAGACAGACTAACAGACATTTTGACAAAACAATTATTATCTCGAAAAATATAATTTTTTCGATGTTGACTTATTAGAGCTTTTTTGTAGACTGAAATACCATGGTTTCGCACATTTTTTTAATCAAAATAGTTTCAGCTGTTTTTGAGATATTTCGAAAAAAAGAAGGAAAAAAAACACTTTTTTTCATGCACGATAACAATACTTGACCATACCCTGTATGATAAAGTAAAATGGAATTTTATTTAATTTCTCATTAAGTATTTAGATAATGGATGCGAATTCTTCTCAATCATTTGCAAATTCTTTTATAAAACTCACACATACACTGCGAATATTTGTGTGTTTTTATTATTTATATTTCATACGAATGAGTAGAGCAATATTGTGGTGGAGGAGGGTAGTTGGAGGGAGGGTGGTCACGCAATATACTGATGGAGACACGAACCTCAGGCAACAAGTAGCAAAATACAAGGCAAATCGGGTTTAATTTGCAAACTTCACCCACGTGATTGACATCCGTTCCCTTTAGACATTTTTAATTCAACAAAACAACGAGCGGGACGTATGATGCCACACACACACAAATAAAAATTAAATTAAGGATTAAAAAAAAAAAGATTTTATTTAAAAATACTCTAAAATCAAATTTTTCTAAAGTTAAAATATAAGTGAGTGTTTTTGGATTTTAAAAATATAGCTTTTTGTCTACTTTTAGCCCTCTGATCAAATTAATTTATTGAAGGAGACAATAAAAGAGATTTTATCAACAATATAAATTCTTCATAAGAATTTTGCTGGGTTGGTGTGTACTGGATATATTAATTTTTTATTGTTAAGGATAAATAAATTGAATTGCTTCTTTCCAGTAATTTGTTTTGTTATTCAAATGGTTAATCCAAATATTTTGACAATTCTCAACCAGAGAGGCTACAGGTTATGACTTTCACATCCGCGTATCATAAGCTAAAGTTGTTGTTCTCCAAATAGAAAATAGACCTAGTGCCAAAAATTGGCAATAATTTGTCTTTGCTTTTCAATAACAAAGACAAAATAGAAAAAATCAATCAATGTAATGTAGTTTATAAAATATCTTGCATTGATTTTAATAAAATTTATATAGGCACAACAGGTAGACCTATAGAAAAAAGATTATATGAGCACAAAAGATCTGTGCTTAAAAAAGAGAACAACAACCAAACAGCATTAGCACAACATGCGCGGACAGAGGGTCATAATTTTGATTTTGAAAATTTTAATATAATTGACTATGAAAAAAATAAAACAAAAAGTTTTTTCAAGGAATCGTGTTTCATCCAACAAAGCCTGAAAAACACAGTAAATTACAAGGTAGACACGGGTTTTTTAATGAGGGAATACAAAATTTTAATAGAAATGACAAAAAAATAAACATTTATGCTTTTTTATTAATTAATTGCGCGTGCCAAAAAACGTAGACAATTTTGTGGTCGTTACCTTCCCTTGACTAGTCATTAACATTAATTAGTTCATGTTAAATTTAAACCAGCTCGAGTACTGATTATTTTTTGATTTTTTAAATTTCATTCGGACTTCATTATAAAGAGATGCAAATAATTGTATATATTAGTATGTTATCTCATTTTGAATTTGTATATATATATATATGTGTGTGTGTGTTGTGTGATCGAGCTTTTATCAATGTTCTGTACAAACTGATGGGGTCGGCACATTGGTGGGGGTGGGGGTGAATACCTTTTGACACCTGTAATTATAATAACTCACTGACTTGCCTATTGTGTGGTCCCACAGTTTCCACTGAGGAAGAGATGCCGAGAGCGCTCTCGAAATATATGGATTAACCATTTGAATAACAAAATAAATTACTGGAATGAAGCAATTCAATTTATTTATCCTTAACAATAAAAAAAATATATAAATTCTATCCATGACAAAATTAAATTTACCAACGAAATTGAAAAAGATAAAACACTAAATTATTTAGACGTAGAAATCAAAATTTCAAATAAAAAATATACTTTTGGAATATTTAGGAAACCTACAACCACAGACACATATATAAATAATAATTCCTGCATACCTATCACACATAAATTAGCAGGCTTCCACTCAATGATTCATAGGTTAACCAACATCCCTTTAGACAAAACAAATTTCAATAAAGAAATAGAAATAATAAAACAAATAGCCACCAAAAACGGTTAGGAGAGAACCCTTATTGACAAACTATTAAAAAAGAAAATTGAAAAGTCAACTCTGGATCTGATTTATTCCCAACTGTCCGAGCTAGAATCAAAACCAAAACTAATAATCCCATACTATGGAAAAATTTCGGAAACTTTAAAATTAAAATTCAAAACTTTAGGATATGAAACTATTTTCAAATCCTCTAGAACATTGGGTTTTGATATTAGCAATAATAGGAAAGACAAAATTCAAAAAATGGACAAAAAAGGTGTCTATTCCATAACATGTGGAGAATGTGATTCGACCTATATAGGAAAAACAGAACGAAATTTAAACACACGCATTTCGGAACACAAAAGAGTTTTTAAAGGGGGTTCGTTTCATAGTTCAATTGCAGAACATTTAATTTCCGAGAAACATTGATTTCCAGATGAATCAAATATTAAATTAATTAGATCAGAATTAGATCCCTTAAAGAAATTTTAAAATCATATAATAATTCACCAAAAAAATTCTTAAATCGAAAAATAGAAATTCCCGAAAGCTTTATTTTAAAAATAGCCGTTCAAATAAAAACTTCATTAACGCCACCTACAGGCAAAAAATAAAACAAGAATAAATTTCAATTCTTAACTTTGGCACCTGAACAATTCTTAACTTGGCCTTATAAAAATTTTTAATCTTTCATTCAAAATTAATTCCTGTGAATCAATTATAATAGACTGATGAAGAGGGCAAAGCCCTCGAAACTATATTCTCGTTATAAATAAATAAAATTTATAATTCCACCAAAAGACACTTTTTTATTGTCTCCTTCAATATATAAAAATTCTGTTATTCTCGGCACAAAAACTTTCAATTTAATATCAAATTAATTTAATTGAAAAAGAAAATTAAAAGGCCAGTTTAAAAGATGTTTTTAGATTTTTTTAAGGCAGAATGGTACATGTTCTTGGTGAAACATTTTAAATAAAGTGAAGAAAATTTTTGATTTTTTTTTTATAGTAACTTATTAAAATTTAAAATATAAAATACTAGGTAGGTTTCATATAAATAAAAGATTAGATGCTTGTTTAGCACTACTCTATATATATTTCGGGAATAAGCCGATCTTCAGGAGCTCAGTCATTTGTGAACTTCTGAAGATGGGCTTATACCCCGAAATATATATAGAGTCGTGCTAAACAAGCATCTGATTTTTTATTTATGTGAAACCTACCTAATATTTTATATTTTAGATGTTGTTAGATATAATTAATTAAAAAAAAGGCATTAAATATTAAGTATATTGAAAAGAAAAATTAAATATTGATTGTGTCAGATATGGATTGTTTTTCTAATGTTTATAAAAAAAATTTTAGAAAAAAAATAATTTTTCATAAATATTTACTTACATTTTTTTATTTGAATTAAAGGTAATCTGGTCACCAGAACAATTTGTACAATTGCCTGTTATCAAAATATCAAAATATTTAATTTCTTAGGGTTGTTTTTGAAATATTAGCGAAAACGACTATTTTTTTTTTTTTTTTTTTTTAATTTTTTAAAAAATTTCTTTTGAAAAGGGAGAATTTCTCCTGAAACGTCTAGTTTCTAAATAAACGTTCCAATATTGTTTTATAAACATTTGTATTTTTTAATTATATTAAAAACAATCAATAATTATTTTTTCTTTATAATTAATTTAAATGGCAGAAGGGTTCTCCCTCTCGACAGTAAAATTATGCAGCTGTCTGAACTCGTTGTGTTCATGGCTATGTTTTATGCTAAGATTGAAATTTAGTGAGTGTTTTTGAATTTTGAAAAATATAAAATTTTTCAAATTTTAGTCCAATGGAGGGAGGTGTTCCTCAATTTAATTTAATTAAGAAAAATTTAAAAGACTAGTTTTTCGGATATTCTTAGGTATGTTTAATTTATATATCAAATCTTCTCTGAAGTCGAGCCCAAGTACCAAACATGCTATCCGGCAGTTGTCCTAACCATTGAGATAAAATCTTTTCGACATGTATACAGCTAAACAAAATTCCTTCAAGCTAACATAAACTATTCATAAAGAGAAATCATTGAGATTGTCTTTTGCTTGATGCAAATAAACATATACATTAATATATATAAGCTGACGTGTTCTGATGTGGCCATCCACTTGAATTTACCATACAACCTGGCCCCTCACTTATATTTAATATTTAATAAAATTATTTATAATCATGTAGGGGAGGGTGTTAGTTTTTTTAGACTCCTGGAGGTCCACTGATTATGTATACAAAATTTCGTTAAGTTTGGAACAAGAGCCTATATTTTCATTTTTTAACAACACCCCCCCCCCCCCCACACACACATTTTGGACGGTTAGTTTTTGCATTTTTAGACTTCTGGGGTCCCACTGATTATGTATACAAAATTTGGTTGAGTTTGGTAAATGGTCAAGATTTCATTATTTGACCCCCCCCCCCCATTTTGGGCGGTTGGTTTTTGCATTTATAGACTTCTGGGGTCTGATTATATATACAAAATTTGATTGAGTTAACTCAAATGGCCTAGATTTTTAATTTTTAACCCCCCCCCCCCTCCAACCCCCTTAATTTTGTGTCGATATGCACCAAAATCTAATCAGCTCTTAATCTTAATGGACCAAAACTACGCGGAAAATTTGGTTTTGATATTCACACTAGTTTTTGAGCTAGCTCGTTCACAAAAATTTGGTAACGCACAGACTAACAGACTAACAGACATTTTGAAAAAACAATTATTATCTCGAAAAATATAATTTTTTCAATGTTAACTTATTAGATCTTTTTTGTAGACCAAAATGCCATGGTTTCGCTCAATTTTTTTAATCAAAATAGTTTCGGCCGTTTTTGAGATATTTCCGAAAAAAAGAAGGAAACAAACCCACTTTTTTCATGCACGATTACAATACTTGACCATACCCTTTATGGTAAAGTAATAACGAATATAATATGTGTCTATATAATAATGTATTTGTTATAGACTATTGTTTCAAATTTTTGACCTTCATCCAGTCTTCTTAATTAGAAATATTCTATCAGTTATTTCTCATGGGTTCAAATACCCGATTGGATGTAGGTAAATACATCTTGTTGTTTTCTCATTTCATCTTAAGTGGTCCAAGCTCAAAAAATTTTCCAGCCCTCTAACCTAAACATCAAGCTTCACTAAATCCAATGGAAACTTTTTCGAAGACTAATTTAAATTAGCCAATTTAACAATTTTTTGTCATTGAATACAAAGCTAAATTTTAACACTTTTAAACCTTAGGTTATTAATAAAACTGTATAACATTTTTAGATAATTAGCTACCACTGTTAGAGAACTCTCTATTAAACAATCTGACTTTTTCTTATATTCTGCTCAAATGAAAGATCTGAAGCTAGAAAGTCCAAAATCTAAGCAGATTTTTATTTTCGAAATTAACACATTTCCAGCTTAAAGATTTATCTAATAGATCTCTTATAATTTAAAATTCTAATACATTTAATATTAGTTCTTTATTAGATGAAGGAGGAGTATCAGCCAAAGTTGGATGCGCTGGGTTCAATAAAACACTCTGAATTCGTTCTGAATTTGTTTCGACCTGAATTTATTTGGCCATCTTCAGTTAATTGGGAGTTATACACAAAATGCGGTACTTATTGTGATCGAATCAAGACTTGTCAAAAATAAAAATTGTAGCTTCATGTAAGTTCACATTCATTCTGAAACAGGCACGTTATAAATTTAGATGAAGCTACAATTTTTATTTTTGACAAGGTTTGGTTCGATCACATATGTGTACCGCATTTTGTGTATAGCTCCCAATTAACTGAAGATGGCTAAATAAATTAAGCCCGAAACGTTTTATTCAGAGTGTTTTATTGAACCCAGCGCATCCAACTTGGGCTGCTTCATCTAATACAGTTTCATCACAGCCAGGAACTCAAACAACAAACAACATTAGTTCTTGTACTAGATGAAGAAGGAGGTATCAGCCAAAGATGGAATCACTGGTTTCAATAAAACACCTTTAATAAGACGTTTCGGCCTGAATTTTATTTGCCCATCTTCCGTCAATTAAGAGTTATACACAAAATGCGGTACACATATGTGATCGAACCAAGCCTTGTCAAAAATAAAAAAAATTTAGCTTTCATTCTGAAACTTTTGGGTCCAGGCACGTTATAAATTTACATGAAGCTAAAAAAATTTATTTTTGACAAGGCTTGGTTCGATCACATATGTGTACCGCTAATGTGTACTCCTAATTGACTGAAGATGGCCAAATAAAATTCAGGCCGAAACGTCATATTAAAGGTCTTTTATTGAGCCCAGTTTTTTTTTTTTTTTTTAATGCAATCGAATGCAAGAAGGGGTGCACCAGTAAAGATGTAGCCCCTATGGATCTCGAAAGACCCTTGCATTACCGAAGAGAAGGGAAAGTTGATTAAGTGAGAGGGTGTAGACGTAGGTGTCTATGCACCCTGGTTTTGAAGGTTTGAAGATCATAGGTGCTGGGAAAGATAGAGGCTGGGAGAGAGTTCCAGTTCCTTGAAGTCATGGGGATATATGAATTCGCGAATGAAGTGGTCCGGCACTTTTCTAATTTGACCGCGAAAGAGTGTTGGGAGTCGGCAAAACGTGTGCTGCGTGCAAAGCATGCTTTGGGGGGAATTATTGATTTTATCTCATCAGAGCACCTGCCGTGATAGTATCTATAGAAAAGGGAAAGGGCAGAGACATCTCTTCGATGAGCCAGCGAGTCGAGGGAGTCGGTGAGGGTAGAATCGTCGATTAGCCTGACGGCTCGTTTCTGAATTGCATCAAGGGTAGCAAGAGAATATTTTGAGGCTCCTCTCCATAGATGAGAGCCGTATTCGAGATAGGGGCGGATTTGGGCCTTGTAGATGGTGAGAAGTTGTGGGGGTTTGTAAAATCGCTTGGACCTGAATAAGAAGCCAATCTTCCTTGCTGCAGATTTTGCCACAGAGGAGATGTGTTCATTCCAAGACAGGTCAGATGCGACAGAGACGCCCAACATGGATAGGCTGTCACACATTTTCAGGGTATTCGAATCGAAGTTAATATCAGGGAAATCTCTATTTTCGCGCCTAGAAATTAGACAACATTGAGTCTTATTTGAATTAAAGTTAACTAAATTTTGAGAGCCCCATTTATTCAGTTTGTCTAGGTCGAGAGTAATTGAGGAGGCAATATTGATTCGATTATTCGGGAGAGAGGGTTTGCCGTGTAGAGTGCTATCGTCGGCGTAGCAATGAGTGGGGTTTGCCGTTTGATCAATAAGGTCGTTTATATAAATAAGGAAGAGTGTGGAGGAGATTACAGAGCCTTGGGGAACACCAGAGTTTGTGGAGAACGATTCAGATGATGTTCCATCTACCACAACTTTTATACTTCGGTTTGTCAGAAAGCTTTCAATCCATTTGCGAAGTGTTGGTGTGAATCCAAAGGCTGGTAGTTTGGCAAGAAGATTTTTGTGCCAAACCTGGTCAAAAGCTTTGGAGATATCAAGGGCTACCGCGAGGGTTTCTTTTCCGGCCTCTAGAGTATTGTTCAAGGTGTGGGTGACATAGGTTAAGATGTCGCCTGTGGAACGATTTTGTCTGAATCCATATTGCCTATCGTGAATTAATTTATTGTTTTCTAAGTGATGAAGGACGTGTTGGTTTATGACTAATTCCATTAATTTGGAAAGAACAGAGGTGATCGAGATAGGCCTGTAATTAGAGATTTGTGATGTGTCTCCTTTTTTAGGAATAGGTGTGACTCTGGCTATTTTCCAGCTTTTGGGGAATATGCCCGACTCGTAAGAGAGTTGGAATAGCTTGGATAAGATAGGGGCAAGTTCAGGGGCGCATTTTTTAATGAGAATTGGTGGGATGTTATCCGGGCCTGCGGCGGATTTGGAATTTAATTTATTAATGGCTTTTATGATTATTTGGGGCCTGAAAATTATTTTGCCCATGAGGTTGGTTTGGGGGGTATAAGTGGGCGGGTTAAGCCCTTTGTCATCTAAAGTGGAGTTAGTTGCGAAATAGGATGCTAGTGATTCGGCTTTTTCAGCGGGGGTCGTGGCTACTGAACCATTTGGGTGAAAGAGGGGCGGAAGTGAGGGGGACGCGAAATTTCTATTTATTGCCTTGTGTAACGAGAAAAAGGCCCGTTTTCCATTGGGGCAAGATGCGAGACGGTCAGCTATCCTCTGGTCGAATGATTTCTTTGCCTCAGAGATGATTTTTTTGCATGAGCTTCGCGACTTGGTAAATGCAACTCGGTCACATTCTAGCTGTGAAAGTTGCCATTTCTGAAAAGATTTGTTTTTTTCACGGACGGAATCTGCGCATTGTCTACCAAACCAAGGCTTAGAATCCTTGTTCCCTTTAATCAATTTTGAGGGGATATAGGTTTCTAAGCCTATTTGAATTGCCTCGTTAAGGGCGTCTGCGAATTCTGAAGCGTTTTTATCTCTGATGCAGAGTTCATTCCACTGGTAAGCGGCAAAAAAGTTACGCATGTCATTCCAATTAATGTTAACGTTATCGACTAGCCATATTTTTCTGGGGTTGGAGTGGGGTGACGGGGGTTTTGGTAAATTGGCGGAGGTTTTAATTTTTATCAGATTGTGGTCAGATTTACCTAAAGGGGCCGAAATTTTTGCTTCATAGGACGAAGGGTGGGAAGTGATGAAAAGATCGAGAAGATTGGATTTTTCATTGGCTTTGTCTGGGATTCTTGTGGGGCCGTTAATAATTTGAGTGAGGCCACACGCCGTTGAGAAGATTTCAGCGTCGGAGCCTGCGGGGGAATTATGGCTAGAAAATTTTAGCCAATTTTTGTTGTGGACGTTAAAGTCACCTAGGAAAGATATTTCAGAAGATGGAAATTCTGTGATTCCATCTTTGGCTGATATCTCCTCCTTCATCTAGTACAGTTTCATCACAGCCACGAACTCTAACAATAAACATTAGTTCTTTATTAAAAAGGATTTTGGGTGTCATGCACATGAGCTTAATATGCAAACTTCTCCCCTGTGATTGACATCAATTCCCTTCAGACATTTTTAATTGAACAAACTAACAAGCGGGACATATGCCGACGATGGGATAATAAAAATCACCCTCTCTAATTGTAATAAAGATGCTATTGAATGGTTAATAAAAAAAAATCCCCGTGAGATTGAATTGGCTGCTGCTGCAGGCGTTTGCGATTCCCTCCCCAAGGGACTGGAATTCAAACGCATTGCCACTCGGACATCTATTTTTAAAATTCAATTACGAGAACAGAATTTGTTCCTATTCAATTTGTTATTCACTATTAGTAACCGATATTTTCCAGTTAATAAAATAATATTAAGCGATAGCATTTAGCCATGGATAATAATTAGATTGGGTTTAATTATTTGATTAGCTAATGACTGTACTGCAAATATAAGAATATGCAATATGCGCAGACCAGGTGAATTTCAACTATCATCTTTTATAACGAACGAATATTAAATATCAACGGAACACACTCAAAAGTATAAAAAATAACAGCAAACTCATTATTTTTGAAAATATAATAAAATATGTTGTAGATGCACACAGATGGCTATATTATCTAGAAATTTGCCTTTTTTGGGGATTAAGGTTTATTTAGCCCCAGAGGTGGTTCGAGTTCCTCAAAAATTTTTAAAGAAAAAAATATATATTAATGTTCTTTCTTTTTATTTTAATCAAATTTATAAATCGATAAAAAGAAATAACATTAGTATATATTTTTTCTTTAAAATTTTTTGAAAAACTCCAACTCTACCTTTGGGGCTAAATAAACCTCGCGAATCACTAAAAAAGGGAAATTTCTACTATTTTTAATAAATAAAATACATTTTTTAAAGACAATTTTTTGTTATTATTTTAATTAATTAATATTATTTTTATTAAATTTTATATATATGTAGTCAAATGTGTATGGAACTGAATCAAAGGTTCCCCATTTTCAAACTAAGTATCTATAACAACCAAAATAATTTTCATCTAAATTACTCACAACGCAATATAAAATTAAATCTCTGTGCAGGGGTAAAAATATAATCAAATCAAAAAAAAAAATTGCGAATGAAATTGTCGGGCAAACACGCTGGCAGAGGACGAGGTCATTATTTTTGCAACACGAAGTATGACCCATTTATAAAAATAATTCTCTATCAATGCTGTTGAATATTTCCGGATTTGTTTACTTTTTTCACCACCTTGTGCGCTTCGATCGATTTTCTTATCCCCAACGGAGCCAATACTTGATAATTATTGTATTATATTAATGTATATTAGGCATTTATACGTTGAAAATAACAAATAAATAAATATTAAATATAGATTCCATTGTTTAGAAAGAGTACCATCCCCTCGTGAGTCATTCCCAACTACCAAAAACTCTAATCGGTCCAAAATCCCTTGGAAAGCCCCCTGTTTCTAATTTTTCTATATAGCTACATTTATATGCAAAACTTTGGAATTTTGAATTAGTCAGTTTTAAAATTAGTTTCAAATATTCATTTCCATCTAATCTAAGCACTACCCATTACCTACTTTTGAATTCTTAAATCTTCAATATTTGATTAAAATGTTAAATAAATTTCAACATCTGCAAGTGAAATTTGGAAATTATTTCTATTTAGAGATTGGAATGTTGAATCAATCATTTATTTCAAAGAATTCTTAAGTTGAAATAAATAAATAAATAAATAAATAGCGTTTGCGTGAAGAATATATCCTAGACTAAAAACAGTTCATTTAAAATTCATAAACGAGTCTGCTAACGATATATAAATATAAAAGAGAAAGTAGCGGGATAGAAAGAGAGAGAAAGAAAGGAGAGAATATTTAACAGAACGTTAATCCTTGGGGTTATTTTCGCGCCCAGACAAAACTTGTTTCCGTTTAACGGAAACCAAAAACAACGACGACAACACCTCGGGAAAATATTTCATCTGACAAACGACGAAATAAATCTCTCCCGGGGGGAGTGTACGTTGGACTAGGGGTAGATTTAAGCATTTTAACACCCAGCGCCCTCCAGGATTCAATCTAATCTGATTATATATATTTTTTTCTTTCCTTTTTTTTTAATAAAGAAAGAAAATAGAAATAAATTTTCCCGTCGAGAGAGAGGGAGAGAAAATGCTGATGAATTTAATGATTTAATCGCATAGGATTTTCATGGCTATTTAATATTCATTGTAATCAATCAGAGGATGCATTCGCTGTGTTTTTCTTTATACACTTTATAGAATTCTGTTCCGAAATACAACTGAAACTTATTAATTTTAAATATATTATATTTAAAAAAAAATATAATTTATTTTTTTACTTTTTGGTCTTAATTATTTTTATAGAGAAAAGTTTGGGGAATTTAACAGAATGAAATGTTTTTATTTTTATATAATTTCATTTTTTTTTTTTTTTTTATAAATTTTATTAAACCAATTATTTTACATTAATTAATGTATACATTGTATTTTTGCTTCGATTCCGGAGATTACTTCTCCACCATCGAGTGTCCTTATTCATTTTTAGTCCTTGTTTTTAATAAGAGGAAAAATCTAATTAGATAAAAAAAAACCTCTTTTCCGATAATTATTTCAATTCCATTATTCCCCAATCAAGTCGATTGGTTTTCTCCTCTACCCAGAAATCTATAATTTCATTTACATTGAGTAGGTAAACAATTATTTTTATAGAGAAATGTTTGCGGAATTAAATAGAACAAAAATCACATTGATACATAGATAAATATGTAGGTAGATACATACATACCTACATACAGTTGGACTTTCTATCTATCAAAGAATTGTATCTTGTAAACTAAATAAGATATAAACAAACTTGACATTTACAAGCTATATGTATTTATTTTCTCCAAAATTCAAAATAGGATAATATTACAATTTTAATTGAAGGGTTATTTTGTGGTTCGAAAATTAATTATTTTTTACCATAGCTAGCTGTTTATAAAATCTACTTAACAAGAATTAGGGCAAATGTTTAAAATGACAGTGGGAGAGAGTCCCTAAATGGCTATTTTGAGGTGGATTATGCTTCTATCGCCTTTTGAAAATCCCTTAACTTAAAATTATAAAAAAAAATCCACGAATTCTCTCAACGAGAAATAATAATACATTTGATATTTGATGTATTTTGGAAATTAAAGGTATGGAACCCGCGATATGTTTCCGAATATTGCTTGATCGGCTTATTTATAATTTTCTTACTGATGAGATATCTTGAATAATAAATTTCATGAAAATTTTATTGCAGCCGAAACATTTCGTTTTGTAAAAACCTATAACTAGGTATTTATAGTTATCCGAAAATGGGTTAACTTAACTAGTTCACAATTATTGGTCTAGCCCACGAATGGCCACAATTATATCGAAAACAACCATATTATTTGATTTTTGAATTTAGGTTTTGTAAAGATAAATTATGCCTTTCAACAGAGCAGAGTAGCATAAAATGACGAATTACTTCTATTTATTGTAAAACAGGCAATTTGTAGGTGATTTTTGTACATGTCTGCGTTCAGAGGTAGATAAATAATAACTCCTTTTCACTGGCAAATAAGAAGTATTTTGCAAGAAATGAGATACGCTCGATATAAGTTAGAAGGAGTACAGCAAACTTTTACTACTTTTACTTTTACTTTTAATACTCAGTATTAACTTGTAAACTCCTGATGATGGACTAATAATCCGAAATATATTGAGTTTGTATAAACCTCTTTGATTTTTATTTCATTCACTGTGAAACTACACATCCTTTACTCTATTAACTAACATCATGTTTCACCTAAAACCTACACCACTTTCCATAAGTAAAATTATTTTAGAGTTAAAGTTCTTATAGGTTTTTTGTAGCGAAAAAAATACTGAATCCGAACATATTTTTGTTTTCAAATTTTGAAATTTCAGAACCGTAATAATCAACATTATAAATAATTCTATTTTTACAAAAATCACTGAATTATTAAAACAAACAAGGCATTTTCATTTGTTGTTTCTAACTGACGTTTGTTATATTTGAACTTTTTAAAATCAGTTCTTATTAGAATTTATTGATTACCATAATGAGAAACTCGTTAAATTTGAATGGGCTGAGTTTTGTATTCGTCATTGATAAATAAAAATAGTAGATTCACGTAGATGAAGTTTAGAACGAGCTTTTAAATTTTCACAAGAATAATCAACGAAATTATAAGCAATATTTTTGAACGTAATTAAAACAATAAAATTAGTAAGGTAAACAAAATTTAATTTTTTAACATAATTAAAAAATGCATAAAATTATAACAATCATAGCACATGTTCGAATAAACCACCATTTACCACTAAACAATGGCCCAACATTTCGTAAAATTCTCGTCTGACATTTGCTAATTGGTATTGTGATATTTTATCACATTCGGCTTGTATACGATTTTTGAGTTGATCTAAGTTTTGAAATGTTTGTCCAGAGTAAATCTTTGATTTTAAATGTCCCCAAAGAAAAAAATCGTTGGGAGAAAGATCGGGGGACCTTGCAGGCCAGCTAATCGTAAACCTCAGACCAATGATTTTATTCTCAAAATGATTATTTAAAAATTCACGGACATCGCGGCTGTTGTGTGCGGGGCAACCATCCATCTGGAACCAAATATCTTGGTTTTCTCGAACATTTTCCGTTACAGCCGGAACTATATCCTCTTCCAATAACTGCAAAAAGCGCAAATTTAAATTTTTTAAATAAATATATACATTTTTAAAATCGTTTTTTTGGACTTTTAAATTATGAATTAGACAAAATCTGATGTAATTATCCTTTAGAATTTTAATTATGCTCAGTTTTTTGTATTCTAATTATGCTCTAAAATAATCACTAAAGACATCACTATTAAACGTCAAATAAAAAACAACAAATGAAAATGCCTTGTTTGTTTTAATAATTCCATGGCCTCAGTGATTTTTGTAAAAATACAATTATTTATAATGTTGATTATTAAAGTTCTGAAATTTGAAAAAAAAATATGTTCGGATTCAGTATTTTTTTCTCTACAAAAAACCTATAAGAACTTTAACTCTAAAATAATTATGGAAGCAAATAAATGCACATTCAAAAATTAACATTGTAATTGCTATGCTGCGTCGGCCAAGTCACCACCCGGTATACATACATACATATTTTATTTTAATTAATTTTTTTTCTCAACTTTTACAATTTAAATTTTAACATTTATAATAAGTACTAACTAGTTGGTTAGTTTAACTGTGGAACCATATATATATAAATTTTTAGTTATTTTAAAAGATTGACTTGTTTAATTATTAATTCAAATCTATTAACCCAAGTATTTCGATTTTTCAAATAAATTTTAATTAAAATATATATTTTGACTGATGACAAGGCGTACCTTTCTGACATATAAATGTGTACATTTAGCATGCTTTACGTATATGTATTAATTACCCATGATTTCATGAATAGCTGCGACGTCGGCAACCTTGAGTACTCTTATTTATTTATAGCGAGTTGTATTTTCGGATTTCTGCATTAAATTAAACCATGAGAATAATTTTTAAACCAAGTGCTAAAAAGACACTTTTCTAATATCTTGTGAATAAGAGATACACGAGTCGGGTATAAATTTTAATCCGATTGAAATAAAGGAAGAGGATGTAAATTAGGAGTGTGGTGATGATTTCAAATAAGTGAGAATGTGAAAGTCTTGTGGTGACCACACTAGTTGATTGCTTTTTTCCTTTGGCTGCACTATAGGTTAAACCATTATACTCGTAGGCACGTATGCTTTTATTTCACATATTACCATTATTTATATCCGCTGACATGGAGTTAAGTAATCCATTAAATTGAATAAAAATTCCCCAACTAGAAAACAATTATTTAATTAAAATACACTGAATAATTCTATGTTATTGGAGAAACATTGTTTTATTTTCAATTGAATTGGTCCTATATTTTCTGTTAGCATACCAGTAATAGTTAAATTATAGCTGGATTTGTATGAAAGCAAAAAAATCTCAACTTTCGATTTCGTTCAGATATGATTGAAATTTTTTCGTCGATATTTTGTTAGGATTGTTTGCTTTAGACTCTCTAACCCATTCTCTCTCTGGACTCTATACATATATCTCAGAGCCCTGGGCGGTGCATGTTTAATCAAAAGCTGCAAATAATATTGTTTGCTTTAATCAACCACACCTCCAAGCCGCCAGCTTGAACAAAATTAAAACTAAAAATTAATTAAATCCAGATTGTTTTCAATTCGTACGTCATACGTTAGGTCCTTCTCTCCCCCATTTTCCCTCTCAATTTCGACCTTTTGCCCTCCCTTCAAACACTCACATCTGTAACCAACTTGAAATTTTATGCCTGAATATTTGATATTCGATCAATGTTTATTTGGTAAACGTGAGGTTTTTTTTAGTGGCGTTACGCTAAATTTACGCGTGAGCACTAAAAAATGAAAAAATGGCCAATGAAACCAGACTAATCGAACTTATTAAAATACAGTTTATTTATTACACTTTATTTTATTGTGAGTGCAATATGTAGGATTCAATAAATTAGTAAATATTAAATTTATATTAATAATGAAGGTGTATAAGCTTTTATTTTTGTGATTAATTTGATTAAAATTTGAATTTTTATTTAAATCACATTAATTATAATTATTTATTGAACACAAACAAATAATACAATATAACTAAGATGTTTCGATCGACTTATTCTGCGAAATTTCTCAGGTATGATGAGCACCCACTTCGATTATAGGTTAACTGAGCCAATCACGTGTCGGTCAGGCTTATATAGACACTATGTACAGTCCAGTTAAAAAAACCAACACACTGACGACCTCAGCGCCCTCTGTCGGAATGAGCATTACATGTTTTAAAAAACCATAAAGCAAAAAATATTGACAAATCAAATGATAATAATAACAACAATAATAAACAACAATTAATCCATGCCTAGCACAATGTTTCAAACTATATAGTAACTTCATAGTGCCTATATAGATTTTGAGAATTTATATAGACACTATATAGTTACTATATAGTATGAAACACTGTGCTACTAGGGACATATCAATAATATTATAATAATATTATATACTGGGTTGATTTTTGAAATAATTTCCATCTTTTTTCAAAAAAAGACACTCAAAAAGATACTTAAATCTTTGCTTTCACTGTAATAATATTATAGTTTACATAGTTAAATTAAATTTATATATATAATTAGTAAATAATAATAATTAAAAAGCTATAATGTAGCATGATAATTGCTTGTGATTTTCTATTATTTCTTTTTCAAAAAATTATTCCGTTAACATTGTAGATTTGAAGGCCTGGCCAACATATGGCCCTCG
Source organism: Forficula auricularia (assembly GCA_024734495.1). NCBI lineage: Eukaryota > Metazoa > Arthropoda > Insecta > Dermaptera > Forficulidae > Forficula > Forficula auricularia. Next base: position 8,899,183 of record JALMQS010000225.1, read on the forward strand.
CTGGACTTACTTGCGGCCCGTGGTCATATTTGAAAAGTTGTTTTTTATCGGGTATTTCAAAATATATTTTCAATCGAATTAAAGTAATTAAAAGAATTAAGGTTCTCTATAATTATATGAATAATAACATATTAAATACTAATAGTAAATTTCAACTAATGAAATAGTTTAAAAAAATTAATTAAGTGAAAAGAAACGCAAATATCAGACAGAAAAAAAGAAAATCCCATTCAAATTTGTATATTATTTTAAAATAAAATTTGAAATATTGTTTGGTTTATGCAAGTTAACTAATAATTTTGATATTTTATGTTTATTTTACCATACAAATATATTTAGTTGTTGGATTAATGGGTGTTTTCATTTCATATCATTTTACAATGCACCAAATATTACCATTTTTTCCTAAAAACGTTTCCTGAAAGTACAAAATGCCAATCTTGTAAGGTTTTAGTTAATGAGCTGAAAATTGATACGCAAATATCTTACAATGCACCAAATTTTAACTTTTTACCTAAAAACGTTTTCGGAATGTACAAAATGCCAATCTTGAAAGTTTTTAGTAAATGAGCTGAAAACTATAATCCACCAAATTTTAGCTTTTTTTCTGAAAACGTTTCCCGATTATATATACATTTTTTGCATGACTGTAATATTTCTCATGATTATTTTTTTTATCAGGGAAAAAAATGAATTGAAATACACAATTGAAACTTAATAATAATTCATGAGATGAAACTTATTTACTTATTTGTTATATTCTTTCTAATAAGAATCTGAATCTATTATATCTTTATTATTCCCAATCCCTATTTAACTACTGACTCCAAGATATTATAAAAACGTCATACTATATATTAGACAATCTATCCCTTTAGAATTCACTATTTTCTTTTTAATTTCGACATCTCTCCTGACCCACCCTTCGAGTCTATAACCTATTATGAAATTTTATGCCTGAAATTTTTTTAGTTGAATTTCGGTGGGACACTTAAAAATAAAAAATAACCATTGAAATGATACAATTTTAGTAAAAAGTTACATGGGATTATTAAAATATTTAGTTTATTATGGAGGCAATATGTCGATTTCAATAAATTTCTAAATATTAAATCCAATTTTATCTATATGTATATATTTTTTGAAAGGTTTCAATTTTTGATTGAATTCAATCTTGCAGTTTAATATATTCTACCATCTGGCCCACGTAAAAAAATCTGTAAAACACACCACTCGAATTTTCCCTACAAGACACAGCATCCCCTCTCGTATACAACTCTACTATACCTGTTTTAGACATATGATGTTTTTATATAAAAAAAAATCTTTATTTTTAGCAAGAAATCTAAGTTCTTGATCCCAAGTATAGGTTTATGTTTGAAATAAACAATTTGATGTCAATTTCCGGAATATCTGTTAGCTAATCAACATAATTAAATAGATCGAGTTAACCCTGGATCGCAATCCAGATAGACATAAATATAGAAAAAAAAAATCAGGTTTTTAAATATAATTCTTCTCCGTTTTAGACACTTAGCTTAAACGCAACGAGCCTGCCTCCCGGGCCTTTCAAGTAATTCTTGGCAATGATATTAGGAGCTTGTAATTTTAGTTAGCAATTAAGGGGGGTTCGTGACTGTTTATCATTTTTATAAAAAAATTCTCAAATTTTCACCATCGAATTATTGATGTATTAAATATTTATTCCCGAAATTTGAAGTTGATCGTCTGTTTCATTACCGAGAAATAAATTATTGAAGATTGTCCTTTTAACATGGAAGTAAATTGACCGAACTTTTAAAAGTCCTATAATTTCTATACAAATTATACCATTTTCATCAAATTTATATAGATCAATAATTCAACTTTTATGAAACGAATGATACATTTTTCAATAGATTTGACAGTCTAGTTAATTAGTTATTCTCAAATATAAAAATAAAAAGTTATTTGCAGCCAACAGAATATAACAAAAGCACTAGTGTAGAATTCCAACTCTATTACTTGGAATCATTTTTGTGTTAAATAAATGTTTTTATAATGAGAAAAAATTTATCTCAATATTCTATTTATTAATATTATCAAAACAAAAATTTTTATTCAAAATTAACAATTTTTTTTATTAAAAAATTTAGTAGGCAGACGTTGTCATTCTGCAAAAATACAAAAGATTTTTTCGAAGACCAACCAGATAGATAAGCTGACCAGAACTCCCTTAAATTATTCTTACGGAAATTAATCCCGTCCCAGGCGCTTGATCTATAACGCCATTGACCTCTCTAAAAATTGCCAGTCTGCTCCAAATCAAGTAAAAAAAAAATTAAATAAACAATTTCTATTCTCACAGGAAGCCGGATAGTTTCCTCGGAAAAACAAAAGGATCGGAACGAAGTTGAGTTTATCATAGAAGAGGAAAAGGTTTATTCTAATCCAAGTCTTTTGAGCAAACTGTGTTCGTTATATATCGAAAAACAATTAAAACTATTTGCCTGGAAATAATTGAGTTTGTTGAGTGAATGATGCCCTTCTGGCCTTTCGGGGTGTGAGGACTAATTAAAAGTTAGTACCAACCAAGGCGGTGCTTTTTCTCTTCCACTTTCCAACTAAACAAAAACAATCAACTAAATAGATTTGATCAACAGAGAGAAAACACATTCATACTATTTATTATTAATTAATCTAACGATTTTCAACAGGAGAACTTATTTTTAATTGGAAATTTTATTTTATAGGTATCTATCTAAATAATAATAAATTAGAATTAATTTAACAAGTCTATAATTTGGATAGATTTCAAAAATTTCATATATTTTTGCATTCTTCTAGATATTTTCCCCTTAAAAAACAAAACAAAACTGGGTACTTGTTAATTTGTATTAAATTGAAAGTTTTTGCCGAGAGTAGCAGAATTTTTATATATTGAAGGAGACAATAAAAGAGTGTGTCTTGCTGGAATTATAAATTTTATTTATTTATAACGAGACTATAGTGTTAATTTGTAATTTTTCTTAGAGTGCCATACCCAAAACGGCCGTCGGCGCCTCTCCGCATATACCTGTGCTGAGTGTGTTTACTTGTTTTTTACACAGATATACGGGACCTACTTTTTAACGCCGGTTCCGAACGGCTACTTTGGAGAGGTTTACTAAGCAATTATACTCTTGGTAGGTTGCCATTGCTTTCCAAGAGGAGGCATCTCCAAATATCTGCCAAGACTCGGTCTCAAATCAGAATACTTCAGATCAACGGCCCGACACTCTAACCACTGAACCACAGTAGCCACTAATTTCTAATTAAGGTCAATTAAAATATTATTCTGCAGAGGTTAATGAGAAACTCTTACACTAGTCAAGCTTAAGCACCTTTAAGGGAGGGTACAAACTTATTCTTTCGTTGACAATTTTAAATCTTGAAGAAGGAGAGAAGATTCTCCGATACCCTTAAGAGGATGAAAATAAATTTCCGATAAGTACAAACTTGAAATTTATATAATATTTATAAATTAGGTTTATTCATTTTCATGAAAATCGAAAATCGTATTAAAATTTCGATCGATTGATTATTTTGGGAGGGTAGAATTTATTATAAAAATATTTTCTTTACTTGGAATTTGAGGCATCCCTGTAAATTGTGCTGTTTAGAAAATTTAGCAATGATCCATTTGCCCTTGATAGCAAAAATAAATAAAAAAAAATGTTTGTTTATTAAAATAATATAATTATTTAATCCGAGTCTTGTGTATAACAATGTGGTCAAACAAGCTTGAATTTTATTAATCAAATAAAGTTATATAATTTAAGGTGAAAGAACAATTAATTATATTATCGAAACAATATTTTGTACTTAGAAAATTCGGCAAAGAGCCATTGCTCTGAATAAATAAAATTAAATATTTATTGATATTTAAAATATAAGATATAGAAAGAATTATTATTGATTCTATTGTTGATTACTTCGCAACAACAACGGCACTTAATCACACGAAACGATAAATAAATAATAATCCAAGGATACACGATAAACGATAAAAAAACAGAGCACTTTTTCACTTCACTTGACCATCTTGCCACGATGGTTCTAAAAACCTCCACGTCTTCATTACTCTCTTCCTTTCGACTCGTGAACTCAGTCTTTCTCCTGACACTAGGTTCCCGGAATATAACCCCGCCAAATTTATTTTGGTTACAATTTCTTTAAATACTGTATACTGTTAAAAAAAAATTGTAAATTTTCTATATGTTTACAATACAAATAAGTAGATAGAAAATTTACAAGATTGCATGTAGTAAAAAAATACTATATTACATATATTCCTAAATCACATTCACTCATTGAAAAAATACAAAAATAAATTATAACTTTAAACTTTTCTTGTACTAATTAGATACGTATTAGACAAATTATAACTTTTAAACTTTAGTTTTTAATTTCTTCTTAAAATAATTTGAACTGCGAAAGTTAAGTTATACATTCAATAATTTCTTAATAATAATTATATTAATAATTTGTAGAATTAACATAAGAAATGATTGAATATATTATTTAACTTTCGCGGTTCAAACTGCTTGTAGATACGTATTAGTAAATAATATTATGTAAGATTACAATAATGGTATGTAATATTAATAAAAAGCTTTGAGGGCGGACTTCCCATTTTTTATAGTAAAATTTTATAAGAAATTTTTAACAGTGTGGAATTTGGTTTATTTATTTATTTTTTAAATTGTATTCACTTTAAAATTACGATGTGAGAGAACCCCAAAGCGCGAATTTTTAAGTTATTTTTGTACCATTCAGGGTTTAAAAGTGGCTTAATTTAAATGAATTTACACATTATCTTCTTATACATAACAGCAAATAAAGACAAATTGATATCTCATGTATTTTGGAAAATATAAATTAAGGAACGCGAGCCCATCTCGCACATGTTCGGCTTTAATCTGTTAACTGCATATACTTCCTATTATTTCGTTCAACCTCCAGTTTTACAATTTTCAATAGTTGGTAGCCCTATATAAATCACATCCGGTTAGCTGACTTACAAATATTGACTGGAGGGGCCGGCCCCAAATCATACTATAATATCAAGATAACAATAAATTTCAAAAGAATTCATTTAAATTTACTTTCTTTCTTCTTTAAGTGCCATATCAGGTCTCCCTGATGTTTCGGCACTTCTCTTCTTAGTGTATTTAGCTGTTTTACACAGATATACAGGACCTACTTTTTAACGCTGGTTCCGAACGGCTAGTTTGGAGAGGTTGAGTAGGTAATTATACTCTTGATAGTTTGCCATTGCTTTTCAAGAGGCTGCAACTGCAAATATCTGCCGCGACTCAGTCTCGAATCAGCATGCTTCAGGACAGTGGACCGACACTCTGACCACACTCATTACTTTATTTGATTTATTATAAATATTTTTTTATAAATAAATAAAAAAAACAAACATTTCATTCTAAATAAAAGTAGGTATTTAATTTAATTTTGAGAGACGTACGAATTCAATTAAAACAAATTCTAATTTCAGTTGTTATGTTTTTTCTCTCATCTTCTGAAAATTAAATTCTAAGTAACGAAATGGAAAAGAAGTCGGAGGGGAGGGGGGGTTCAACGGTGTGTGGGTGGGATGTGCTACGGGGAGAGGGTGCGGTGTAGGGGTGGAAATTACTTTTTAATGGCTATGAATTAATGAAGTAAACTTAAGTGAGGATTCCTTAGTTAAGAAATTCTTTTTTTTTCTCCAACCTATTATTTAAATGGGATCTTTTTATTAAGTTTCAAGAACGAGTAAATATTTTTTCATTATTTTCATATTATATTAAATTAGAAGATTATATTTATTAAGATCAATTACAAAAAATATCATTAAGATTTCTTATAAAAATGAATAATATGAATACTTATGAAAGTGATAAACATCTTTAGAAATATTATTAAAAAAATGGCCACCGCTAAGGGACGAATTTACAATATAGAAGGCATTTTGGATGGCTCCCGTTTTAATTTATTTTCTGAAATTTTTATAAAAAAATCCGAAATGGAATGTTATATGACAGGAGGATTTTTATCACCCTGCGAATCGAACCCTAGTGCTAAAATTAGCAATTCTAACAGATTAGCTCCCTACAGTGGCGTAGCCAGAAAATTTTCATGGGGGGTGGGGGTCAATCCACAAAGCAAAATATTTAGTGGGAATTTTTTTATTAAAACAAATAGGTACTTTGAGAAATTAAAAAAGAGCATAATTCTTGATTAAACATATGAAATATATTTAATTACGGTTAGTTTGCCATAAGAAACGGTTTGTCTTTGCCATTATTTATCAAATGAGCCCTGGCCTTGAGGGAGGCTCTCCCCCCCCCCCCCCCCCCGTGGCTACGCCCCTGGGATATGAACTTCTCATACATACATATTGAGCTAAATATCTCTCTCAAAAATTTAAATTTCATATCTAAAATTTCGCGGTCTATTGATTCTTAATTAAAATACATATAGCCATGTAATATAGCATAAAATAACTGATGTGGCCATCCATATAACTTTACCATACACCTGCCCCCTCTCTTATACTTAATATTTAATTAAATAGAAACGTACATTCTATTTGTATTCATTTCTCGGAAATCTAAAATTGTATTAAAAGTTTTGAGCTAATTATTTTGAGATGGTTCGGATTTTTTGTATGGTCGAAAAAAATTTATAATAATGATTTATCATATAATAGATTGTGAGGTATCTCTGTAAAAAATTATTTAAATAAAATTAGATTTAATTTTTTTATTTATTTCAATTTAAAATGACAGTGAAGAGAGCCCCAAAAAGTGTACGCAATTTAGTGATTATCGTTCCTGGCGGCGCGTCTAAAAAGGGCTTAACTTAAAAGAATGAAAAAAATTCCAAAAATATTCTCATTTCCTCTTTATCAATGAATATTAAAAAACAATTTGATATTGTAAGTATTTTGAAAGTTATAAGTTATAATGTGTGGAATTTTCAAACCATTGATCATACAAAATTATGAAAAAATTCCTTACATATATCCATTCTTTCCTTATCAACAAGTAATGATGTTATTCGGACATACGGACAGAATGAGCATCATTGCTATCATTACTAAAATAGGGTTCCGTTTTACCTTTGATCGGAACCCTAAAAATCAACACTATCTATTACATAAACTAGGAATTAAAAATATGTAATACCAGAAGTATTTACGAAAAATACACTACCATCTATAAGGAGTAGGTACGTTGAACTACATCTTAAGATAAAATAATATTATTTTTTGTGATTTTTCGGGTAAACTCCTTTGTATACAAATGATAAAACAAATTAATTAATTAATTATCTTCCCTATGAGATTTAATAAGTCACAATTGTGAAAGATATATTTTCACCATTTAGGATAAAGGAAACTGTCTCAATCTGTAAAAATTTAAATTAAAAGAACAAACAAGATAAAGAGAAAAAAGAAGAAAAATTTAATTAATTTCCTTTCAATTCCCTTTGTCCTAAATGGTGAAAATATAACTTTCACAATTGTGACTTATTAAACCTCATAGGGAAGATAATTAATTAAATATTAAGTCTATTCAGTATTCACTCAAAAAAAAAAAAAAAATAATAATTAATGTTCAAAACATTTTAATTCAAATTTAAATGTTCAAATGACTAGTTTCGCCAAAGTTTGGCTCATCAGATATTTTTAATTCCAAAAGAATCAATTTAAAAACATAGCAACAGAAACAGAAAAATAACCTGTAGAAAAAACTATAGAGAAAATTATAAAGCTATCTACATATTAATGAATTATTCACGACAAACGATAGTTATGAACTGAAACTATTTTCGTATCAAATTTTGGCGAAACTAGTCATTTGACTAGGGGAAAAAATTCAAGTGTTGGCAACACTGGAAATACCCTACATTTTGCATAATATCAGTTTTGGGGTGTTTTTTTAAATTTTGGTCTTTCTATGGGTTTTTGGGATCACTTAGGAGAACAAATTTTTGATATTGGCGACAACGAAACTCCAAAATAGATAGAAATTTAAATATTTTTAAATTAGAGTTGGATTAAATTAAATATATTATGTAAAGAATGAGTATCTATTTGAGAAAGAAAGATTGAGTTTTTTCTAAAAATCAACTTGTGATATTGAATCAATTAATTTTAAGAACAAGAATTTAGGTCATTTATCAAAGATATTTATAGATATGTTTATATTGCATGTAGGAGGGTTTTGTTCCCTCGGGAATCGAACCCAAGCACTAGTACGCTTTCCGAGCAACTAGTCTAGGCCCTTGAGACACTCACCTCCAATCTATTAATATCTTTGATAATTGACCTAAATTAATGTTCTTAAAATTAATTGATTCAATATCACAGCTTGGTTTTGAGAAAAAACTCAATCTTTCTTTCTCAAATAGATACTCAATTCTTTGCGTAAATCTACCTTCGCATTGGTCCTATGCTGAATCTTTATTTCAGTCAAGCATTAATTTTTACTATTCCAATCGAGTTGAATGGAGTGAAAATAATTGGGTTTCGTTATATATTACATGTTTGGAGGTGAGTGTCTCAAGGGTCTAGACTAGTTGCCCGGAAAGCGTACTAGTGCTTGGGTTCGATTCCCGAGGGGACAAAACCCTCCTACATGCAATATAAACATATTTATTAATATCTTTGATAAATGACCTAAATTCATATTCTTAAATATATTATATTTTAAACAAACTTTTGGCCGTCTCGAGACGCTTCCCGCCAGGGGCACCCGCCCGGAGGGCCAAGCTGCAGCCTGATGCAGCTTGTATTTTATATAAAAAATAAAATAAAACAAATCTTTTCAAAATGCATGATGAAATGTAAATTCATCTTTTGTATAGCGATCTTTTAAAATCTGTACTCTGTTCAAACGCTCGAGTCAATAGATGAGAATGACATTGGTGACTTGACAAAAGATTTTCCGCGTTCATTTTCTCGATCCCTCTGGATGGGTAACTTGCCACTCTTTCAAGGCCTACGGCTTCTTTAGAATCCCGATACAAGTTAACTTGCCAAGATTCGTTTTTTTTCTTCTTTCTGAAACTTATCGGTAAACCATACTTACTCCCAGGAGCTTAATCGATTCCTCCTTTTGCAAGCATATGAATAGAGCGGAATGTAGAACACCCCACACAAAACACAACAACATTGACCAAAATAATCGCCTTGAAGGGATTATTGTCTCTTAAGGGAGAAACTGATGCTTTAGTTCCGATGTCAAAGGAAGAACCTAAGTATCATTTTCAATATTATAATATTAATTATTAACTTAGAGTACTGTAGCGTCTCTTGATCTCGGGTTTTAAGTGTAAGGATCTCAGATTCGTTCGTTTGTCAGAAATTGAATATAAGGTATAAATTCACTTTGTATCAAATTGTGTTAATTTTTGGTAATCTTTTTATTTTCATAAAATAACATAATATGACTATTAATTAATTTTTTCAAAACTCTATCTCTATTACTTGGAGAATCAGCTTTTTTTTTGACTTTTCGGCCTTTCTATCCATAAGCCAATTTACGATACTTATTATTTTTTTTAAATATGTCTCTACCCAGGGATCAGATTTTAGCCGGGTGCCTCTAGTCGGATTCGAGGACCTGGGACCACTTGGTTAGTAGGCTGGTACGCTAACCCTTAGCCTAACCCGACCATCCAGACTTTGTTAACGAATGGTTTGAGTTAACAATATGAAATAAACTTTGGCCAAAGGTGCATCTTATTGTAATAGTACAATCACGAGTGAAAAAAAGAATATTGTAGCTCTTGTCCGAAATCGAACTTGAATTTGAATTATTTTTTCATTTAGAGCTTTTCAACTAATTCATTTTTTTGCACTTATAACTTAAATATTGAATTATAAAATTTAAATAAATAACTGTAGTAATTAAAATCCTCAAAATGTTGTCTGAATTTGAACTTCATTTATGACGTTGGTGCGCCTGTATTTAGGCAACCAATTGCGCAGAGAAGAATGAAGGCTGCGTAAGAGCTAGGCGAGGCCAGTCGTTGATGGAATGCTCCAGAGCTTATAGCATCGATGACTTCAAGTTTGTATGGAAGGATAATTTCTACACAAGCTTTATTAAATAGGTAAAGACTACGGAACCCTTGGACTCAAAGAATGTCATAAATTGTAGTATATGAATTTTAACACCTGACGGTTTTGCCAAAAATTACATGAGGTCTAGTCCAGAGCCCAAAAAAATGCGATTTTTTTTCATTTAGTGAGTCCGGATGGATGGAAGGATTAGTAAAATTAAATTTTGAAGTACTTTACCCTAAAGTAAGATAGTACTTTTTTCTAATTCTTTATTTATTAATTCTTTAAAATTTATTCATTTAATCGGTTTAATATACATCAAACAAGTAATATAATAAGGTTATTCCTCTAGTATTAGATAAGAATCGATCATTATTTTTGATTTTAAGTCAACATGGACTTCAAATAGTCATTGATATTTGATTATTAATAAGGGAATAAACATATTAATATCTCAGTTGACTTTGGATAAAGTCTAGCATCCGTTGCAGTTTATTTCTCCAATTTGTATCTCGTAAAATTGCAAATTTGCAAATAAGCATCCCTTAATTTAAAAATCATTTAGAATTTAAAGATTTTGTGTTTTTTTCTTTTCTACCATTAAATATAAGCCAAATATAGATATAATTTAGGGGTAAATTATTAAAAAAAAAGGCTTTCTCATATTACTGATATTACTGAAAAGGCCTTTATAAAGAACATTAATCCGAGGATCAAATAAATTTAATAATATATATATATATAAGTTCTTGGAGATGAAAAAATATTGGAAAGAAAATCTCTTTCATATCCTATAGACCCGGGAGATCCTTAAGGATTTTGATAATCTTATTTCATTCATTTTAGAACAAGACTGAAATTTGATAACATCTCGGCGGATGCTTGGTTTCCTCTGATATATATAATCTCTGATAAAATTCGAATCTTATATCTTAGCTAGCTCCAGTTTAATAGAATTAGTATTTAGTTTCATATTTAAGCAAGTAAGGAGAAATCAAATAGTTGTTGTTTTGTTTCTTTAATAAAACTATTTTGTATGGTACCTGTATTTCAATTACATTACTTTTTTATTTAAAATATAGATTTTGGGTTATTGTAAAGGAAACTAATTTATATTTTGAATTTCAAATACATTTCCAAAAGTATTTTGTATTTCAAATACCCGATGGAGTGTATTTTGCCCAGCTCTACTCATCAATGTTCATCTTCGAAATACAGTCCACCAAATAAACTTCCATTTTTCTTCTTTTTTTTCATTAAATCGTAAATCCAGTCTTTCTTCCTCAAAGTTTGTTTTTGTATTTTATATATCCATTTCATTTAACATATTTGGCTTTAATCAATTTTCATCAAAAACGCATCTTTTCCCTTTATTTCCATCTGTTAATGTTATATTTACTTTGCTCATTTTAACCAATGTTATGTTAAGAGAATATTATATATAAAAATTTGGTTTGAATAAACAAGACACGGCACGAGTCTCAATGGTAAACCCCCCACTTATCTCTCTATGTACACATTAGATATTGATGAAATGACAATACACGAAGCAAGTGCTAGTGTTTGGGAAAGAAAAATACAGAGATTCAATTCCAATGGTAGATAAAGATGATCTGCAAGAGACATTTATTTAGACCATGGTGAATTATCATTTTTTCTATTAAAAGTAGATCATCATTTTTATATTCAATTCTTAAAACACAAAAATTTGTAAAGAACATACGGAGTATTGAAAATTTTTATTCTTATTCTTAAATTAGAAGGATACGATAATTTTTATAGTACCTAGAGTGCTAGTTTTCACTGAAGATACGTCTCATATGGTCTCCAACAGGAGCCCAAAAAGTCATTGGACATTGGTCTGTTAGCCAAATATATCCATTAGGGTGGCCTTTATTTTGAGTATTTTCGAATTTTTATGCTGACTGGCTCATATGGTTGGAAATAAATTTTAAAAAAATATCCCCCATGTTTCAAGTCCCTATCACAATTTTACCTTGTGCCCCTAACTATTATAATTTTAAAGTCTAAAACTTATTAGTTGAATAAAAGATTTCACTGTCGATGGTAACAGAATTGTTTTTATTTTAGGTTAAAAATAAAATAAAATGAGAGAATCTTCTGTTTTTTAAATAAAATAATTTTTAATTATTTCTAGAGACTATAGTTTCGAAGGCATTGCCTTCATCATCAGTCTATCACAAATATTTCAAATTAGTTACAAATTAAGATTTATACATTGAAAATTTTGAAAAATGTATAAATCTTAATTTGTAACTAATTTGAAATATTTGTGATAGACTGATGATGAAGGCAATGCCTTCGAAACTATAGTCTCTAGAAATAATTAAAAATTATTTTATTTAAAAAACAGAAGACTCTCTCATTTTATTTTATTTTTAACCTAAAAAGTCTAAAACTTACTAACACTAAGATATAGCAGTATTTTATCTAGCTGTAACTCCAAAATTATAATAAAATTATAACAGTGATGCAAGTTTCCCATCTAAATAACATGGGGTTTTTGGCATTGAACGATCAATTTTTTTATTCCGGCCAAAGCAATTGTTCAAAAAATTTGAAACTCGGTAGACTTTATCCTTATAATAGTAGCTGTCTTTCAGAATTTTTACGGATTTTTAAATATTATAATTTTGGAGTCTATAACTTACTAACTCTAAGATATATAGCAGTATTTTATCTAGCTGTAACTTCAAAATTATAATAGTTAAAAATCTTTAAAATTCTGAAGGCTAACTACTATTATAAGAATAAAGTCTACAGAGTTTCAAATTTTTTGAACTATTGCTTTGGCCGGTATAAAAAATTGATATTTCAATGCCAAAGCCCCATATTATTTAGATGGGAAGTTTGCCTAGATGTGGAGTACAGGCTAAAATTGAGATAGATACATGAAACTTTGGGGATCATTTTTTTTTATTTATTTCGAACCATATGAGCCTCTGCCAGCGTAAAAATTCGAAAATATCCAAAATAAGGACCACCCTAATATTCATAATACTTTTTTTTTTATTTATTTATTATCACCGGGAACAAAGCCCATTTAGACAGCACATCAGTAAAGTGTTAGTAGGGCTAGTGAGGGAGCCGAGTTTTAGCCGGTAGAAATTTTAAATGCCAGCCAGGATCGAACCCCGGCCTTCCGCTTCATCATCGTCATCATCGATGCCGAAGCGTGGCTAGCGCGTTAGCTAGCTCGGCTAACCCGACTCCCCATCCATACTACTTAATATACCATAAATATAACAATAAATATATCTAGTTTCAATTTTGTAATATAATATATTTCAAAATTCTTGGAATTTCCAGGGGTTGAATTGGAATTCAAGAAATTTGTTGACTTTTCCATTCATAAAAGACAATGAGAAATTCAAATCATATCTTTTCAAATTCAAAATGTTTGGCCACGTCCTTTTTAAAATCAATCAAAATAATTCATATTAAACGATTTCCATATAAAATAAAAATAGATATTATGCAGAGAAAATGTATTTTCATGGTACACATACTTGTACGCACGTGAGGCAAATTATTTGAGATTAATCGAATGTTATAGAATTATAAAAAAATTGATTCAATATTTTTATTAATTTTATTTTATTTTAAAAATTATATTGAATCACTTAATATAGTATAATTACTATTAAGAATTTAGAAATTATTAGGACCTGCCAAATGAGATCTAGTTTATATTAATATTCTCTTATATTTTATGCATTAGCAAACTAAAATAGATAGGAATTAGATATTATTGATAATTTGATTATCTATTGATTTTATTAAATCATACGACATTGTACTATTTAATGTTTAAATAAACAGGCCAAATGCAAGCCAGACTTGCATACCGAAGATTCCAAACCTCATTTCTTTCAAATCCATATTTATTTTTCTTTGATAAGGAGATAATCCGGGAATGTGTGGAATTTTTCATAATTTAATATTAAACCACTTTTCTGAACGCTTTCACCTAACAAAAAGCGTCTACCAGGTGTAGAAGTACGGAATGCGAAATTTTTTTCTAAAAAAACATGTTAAATTCGGAAGAATGATAAAATGTGCTTTATTCAAAGTATACTCCATTGCTTGTTATATACATTTTTCCCATCTTTCGGACAATTTGTAAATACCATACCAGTAAAAATCTTCCACTTTTGCTGCGACCCATTCATCGAGCCATTTTTTCACATCTTCGTACGAACCAAAGAGCTCCTCAGCAAGAGCGAGACCCATCGATGGAAACAAGTTGTAATCGGAAGGAGCAAAGTCTGGTGAGTATTGGGTAGAACTTCCCAGCTTAGGGCTTCCAACGTCTCGCGAACCGACTTTTCCGTATATGATGGAGAATTATCATGGAAAAAATGACCTTATGTTGTCTTTTTTGATATTCTGATCGTTTTTTGAGCAGCGAACTGTTCAAATCGATCAATTGTTGTAGATTGCATTTGGTATTAACCGTTTCAATCGTTTTCGTCCAACAATGCTTGAAATTCTGCATCTTTTTACCTTTTTGGTGATTTTCCGCGTTCCGTGTCTGCAACATCGAAATCACCATTTTTGAAACGCCGAAACCATCCTTCACACAAATCTTGCGATTGAGCATGTTCATCATAAGCTTCTCGAAGCATTCGGTATGATTCATCAGCAGTTCTCTTCGAATGAAATCAAAAAATTCGGCGAATGCTTTTTATTTGGCACAAATATCGACATTTTGAACATATCAAAACAATACTATGTAAACACTTTTTCTAATTATCACTTATGCGCGTTTGACACTTATTGATGGCGCAACAAAGTGCCATCTATTGTCAAAATTTTATGCCACACACTGCATTTTTGGGTCATCTGTTTCTCAAATCCGCATTCCATACTTGTACACCTAGTAAAAAAAGCCCAATTTCACACCACAAGTTGAAGGTAAATTAAATTTTAAAAATTTTGCATAAATCTACTCAATGAGATTTTTACAGGGATACTTCACATTTTTGTTAACCTTTCAAAAATGTCACCTTTCAATCATACGATTAAAATGCTAATAGAATATTTGATTTTTCAGAAATTTTTTACAAAAACAATTTTTTGACAACAACGATTCCAAAAAGACTAAAGAGACACAGATCTAATGACCTCCCTTGACACATCATTTGATTATAGACCTTATAACTCTGTAAATATTATGTTACATCATTCGTATCCATAGTAAATTTCATAAAAGGGATCGCAGGGAATTGAATAAATTAAAACACAGAGTTTTTATTAAGTGGCCATCGTAAATATTTTCAAGTCAAGCCTTATATTGCTTTTTGTGGTATATATGTGTAGAAAATGAAAAGTTCATTGGAACATTTTGATTTAAGTTATAATCATTTCATGCCACATTATTTCTTGTACCCAATAAATGTGCTTATTGCCCTTTGGGGTAGATTGGATGTATTAAATAGAGAAATAAAAAGAAAAAAAAAACTTAATTAGTTTACTTGTTTTATTGCTCTGACAGTCGGGCAGACAAATTAACAATGTATCTTCACTAATGTTTTAATTTTGTACAGAGCCCTAAAAATTCACTCCGAACAATTGGCACCTTTTATGACTTACCTACTAGTTGTGCATTAGGAAAATTAAATTGATAGTAACAGGAATAGCAGGAAATTGGTCAAAAATCAAAAACACAGAGTTTTTATCAAATGGGCTAGACGTTTCGTCAATTTATTTTGACTTCCTTAATAAAAACTCTTTGTTTTTGATTTTTGACCGATTTCCTGCTATTCCTGTTACATGTTTACTATGGACGCAAGTGATACAATATTAAATTAATAGGTTCGTTGATATTGATAGCCGAAATAGTTTGTTGGATTGACATAGTAAAAAACAAAGTAAAATTTCAAGGTAGGTTTCACAAAAAATAAATCAAATATATGCTTTGAGTTTTTATCTTGGTATATATGTTTCAGTAAAAACCCGTTTTTAGTAAGAACAGGTTCTTACTAGTTAAAACGCGTTTCACTGATTTTCAAAAATTTTTAAACAAAAATGTCAAAAATTACATCCTCTAAAACTTTGTTTCTAATGAAGATGTAATTTTTGATATTTTCGTTTAAAAAATGAGACGGAATGTCAAAAATGAAGATTCTAAACCATTGGGCCAAACTCAACTAACATCTGTAAATTCTAGTTGCCACAAAGTTATTCAGTAAAACGCATTTTAACTAGTAAGAACCTGTACATACTAAAAACTGGTTTTTACTGCAACGTATATACGATTTCGGGTTTTGAGCCCATCGATTTCTATGTTAAATCCTGATGATATAGGCTCAAACTCCGAAATCGTATATATCGAGATAAACACTCAAAACATATATTTATTTTACTTTTTGTGAAACCTACCTTGAAATTATACTTATTTTTTTTATTATTAAAATGTTTCACCTTGAACCGACACCTAACTCTTTAAAAAAAAATATTTTATTTATTTATTTATCTATCCAGAAAATACACAACATACAATATGTCGTGTCCTATAGAGTTGATAAATCAACTGTACATATGGTAGGACCGGATTAAAATGAACAATAATTTAGTTTTACAAAGAATTTCAATAAATGAAATATAATTTAAATTAATAATATAATTTAACTAGCTGCAAGGCCCTCCTTTGGCGGCCCTCTTTCTAGCCAGAGGGCTACGCCCCCTGGACCTCCCTCCCCCCCGAAACCCACCCAATACCACCCCCTCTAAGCCCCTGGACCGCCCCTGCACCCCCACCCTACTCCGCCTCACTCCCTCACCCCACCCCCATTCCGCCTCTGGACCCTCATACCCACCCTACGCACCCAGTTTTTGCATTTCTAGCCTTCTAGTGACTCAGAGATTATGTATACAAAATCTGGTTGAGTTTGATCCAAGAGCAAGAATTTTCATTTTTTGACCCTCCCTCTCTTTTTGGGGGGAATTTTTTTAAACAAAAGTCATAAATCACATCCCCTACAACTTTGCTCATAATAAAATTTGCCGTAGAGTTAATAGTTTAGGAGTTATTTTATAATTTTCATTCGTGCGCCCCCTTCCCAAACCCCCTTTTGGAATCAAAATATCAAAACGTTATATAGCTATAAACGTAAGTTAGAGGACATCTGATCCAAATATAATATTTCATAATAATCCCTTCAGCCGTTTTTACGTGAATCGTGAGCAACTTTTCGCGGAAACCACGGAAACATACATACACACAGACAGACAGGAATTTTGTTGAGAGTGTTTTCGTTGATAGCCTTGCTTGAAACGTGTGCAACCAAAATTTGGCGTGATTTGTAGCAATGCACATACAAAACCTTAATTTTATATATATAGATAAAATAAAATTCTTCATCTGCATATAAAATACTCATTTAAATCTTCTTCTTCGAATGCCATACCCGAAACGGGTGTCGGCGCCTCTCCACATATACCTGGGATGAGTGTGTTTAATTGTTTTACATAGAAATACGGGACCTACTTTTTAACGCCGGTTCAGGGGGGTCGGGTAGGCTAGGCGGTAGCATGTCAGCCAGCTAACCAAGAGGACCCGAGTTCGAATCCGACTCGAGGCATCCGGCTAAAATCTGACCCCCGGTGTATAGACAAATTTAAAATAAAATAAATAGTATCGTAAATGGCTTATGGCTAGAAAGGCCGAAAAGCCAAAAAAAAAACGCCGGTTCCGAACGGCTAATTTTGGAGAGGTCACTTGGAAATTATACTCTTGGTAGGTTGCCATTACTTTCGAAGAGGAGGCGACTGCAAATATCTATCTGCCGAGACTCGGTCTCAAACCAGCGATCTCCGAGTCAGCGACCCAACACTCTAGCCACTGACCCACAGTCGCCTCTACTCATTTAAATACACACACTATTTTAAAAAATAAGTTTTTTTGGGGAGAAGGCGCACCCAAGGTTTTAGCGGGAACCACTGATAGGTATGAGATTTTTAAGGAAGTGAAAGAATTATCAT
Source organism: Forficula auricularia (assembly GCA_024734495.1). Classification (NCBI taxonomy): domain Eukaryota; kingdom Metazoa; phylum Arthropoda; class Insecta; order Dermaptera; family Forficulidae; genus Forficula; species Forficula auricularia. The sequence continues at coordinate 8,917,277 of JALMQS010000225.1, forward strand.
AGCTACAGTAAAATAGAAGCTTTCTTGGGACTGATAATGATCATAAATTCGATTTTATTTTTGAGGGCTTACACATTTGTAATTTTACAAAAGTTGCCTTCAGAATCCTGCCTGTATTTTCAAAAGTCAAGGCTATTATTTTCAATTTAACTAAGATATGAATTAATTCTTTGATATTTTACTTTTTCACTTTTTGATGTTCAAACTCTAAGTCTTCTTCACTTTTATCGTCCCACTCAAAAAAAGTCCTCCCCCCACTTCCGATATATATTTTTTCTTCGCTCCTGTGATTAATTTTCATTTATTTGATTAAAAATGTAATTACCTTGTTATCAAAGGCAATGGATATTTTAAAAGAGCGTAGCGCAAATTCATTAGATTTTTTCTGAGAAATATTTGATATTGTTTAAAACGGTGTCTGGACATAACAAGAAAATTAATTACCCATCAAAGGTCCTTTACTGCACAAAAGACCAAAGGACTCTGTGGAGACTAGTCGTTTTCCACCCCTCGCCCTCAGCTACCCTTCGCCCTCGCCAAACTCACCCCCGTCGCACCCTCCGTTTAACCGCAAAATCAACCCGACCACCGCCTTTTCAACCCGACGCTCTTCATATATATTTCAAAGTAAGTAATTTGTTCTCATAAAAGTCAATTTTTTTTTCTCATTTGCAACATAAAAAAAAAATAGTTTAATCTTATTATATATGATTTCCGGCTTGACACTTTTGAATGAAATATTTCATTTGAAACACTCACGGACAAAGAGTAGAATTTTTATATTTTATATATCTAAATTCAAGTTCAGATTATCTGTGGCTGAAAAAAGCATGCTTTAATAGAAAAGTTTTTACGAATTGTATAAAATTGTTTTTAAATAAAATCAAATATAATTTTTAGAAAAAAAACCGACTTCAAAAAAATTAAATGCAATAAATAGAATAATAAGAACTCAAAAATAAAATGAAATGCACTAAAAGGTATAAAATAATTATCTTATTTAGTTACAACTAAACAATGAAATTATTACATAAAATTACTTTTTGAAGTCGGTGCCAAACATATTGATTTTATGAATCGCACTCGACGGATCTTACTTAGTACGTGGCGAGTAATGAAGACAACATTGCGTAAGTGTTACGACAACACTTTAGAGATTTGATTGCAACCCTTCTTGACCAGAGAAAGGTTGACGATTTGACGATTTATCTCGAAGAAGCTTCCCACAGAAAGGTCTGGTAACGCGCGCAAGCGATTCGACCTGTTTCAGTCCTGATGCTGATTTGATGGTAATTGAAGTAGGCGAGATGTATTTAAAGAAAGAGTATTATTTAATATTGGTTTTTTTTATTAGTTATTTTATAAATTTACATTTCTCCATGCTGATGGCTGGAGAGCTTAAAACTCGTCTCTCAACTCCAATTGACGACTGACCACCCCCAACTGGGTTTCAGCTTAGAACTGCCATCTCTCTGGCTGACTCAAAATTGCCTGAAGAGTCGAAATTTTAAAATTACTTCTCATAGGCCAAATTCTTAATTAGCGGGATATATCTTAAAATCATTGAGCCCTCCCATTTCCAGAAATTTAATCTCTAAAAATTTCCCACGCAAAAATGACTTTTACAATCGACATGTGTTAAGAGCCATTTGACATTTTATGTTCAGGAAGTTGTAAAATCCCTTACCCATTGTAAAACAGTCACAATCGAGGATCAAAAGGGAAGCTGACTGCCAAAATATTACCCTTAAGAATAATTATATTTATATTTAAGGACAAAATTCTCGACGGAACAACATAAGCTATTTCGTATGTTTGGCACCGACTTCAAAAAGTGATTTCATGTAACAATTTCATCGTTATGCGTGAACATACATAACAAAAAAGTTGTAACTAAATAAGATAATTATTTTATACCTTTTAGTGCATTTTATTTTATTTTTGAGTTCTTATTATTTTATTTGTTGCATTTAATTTTTTTGAAGTCGTTTTTTTTCTAAAAATTATTTTATTTTTCTCTTTTTAGTGATGATAAGAATAGTGACTTATGATAATACCTTGAATGCATCTCGTAAGAGAAATATTCGAGCAAATGAATCAGAAATTGATAATAAAATTCAATTCATTAATAGAGAAATTATCGTTTTTTTTTTTTTTTTTTATAAAAGTTTTTATTTATTATAATTTCTATTATTTGCTTATAAGAATTGGAGATTTTAACATACATAACAAAAAAGATTCAATACCAATTAAATTTATACAGGACCAATCGGCGACTATACTGATCCCAAGTCAAAAAAATCATCGAAGTCGGTCCACAAGGTAAAAAGAAATAGATGAACAAACATCATCAGAACTTGACCAAATTAATATGTGACCACCCCTAAGGTATCCCCTTTCCAATAAAAAAAGAATCATCGAAATCGGCCCATAAATAAAGAAGTTATGCGTGAACTTACATAACAAAAAAGGTCCTCCAATACCAATAAAAAAAAAACGGGATGAATCGGGTACGAGACTGAACCTAATGCAAAAAATCATCCAAATCGGTCCACATGGTAAAGAGAAATAAACGTTCAAACACAAAAAAAACAGACATTCCGTTGAATTGATAACCTCCTCCTTTCGTCGGTTAAAAAGAAGAATAGGGAAGTTTATTAATAATTTGAAGAATAGAAAATATTTTTAGTGTAAATAGGAATAATCATAATAATCATAAAAATCGAATTAATTCATCATTGCACCCTCCACCTAGAGGACAGAGTTGTTTTCTATTCAATCACCATTCAACATTATCCGGCGTATTTCCCTACATTTTCCTGACCTCAATCACCTCATTTTGACGAGATTATCTAAAGAGCTTATTTGACCATAGAGAAATTGTCCCAAATAAATTTGAATAATGAGAAGTGAAGATCTTTCTAATTATATTTAATTAAATATAAACTGCCCTTTATCATTAACAAAAACATTAAATTATGTATAAAGGACAGCTTCTGCATATAATAAAGACAGTGCTTTATAGCTTCAAGCCTGTTGGCATAATGAAACCACTCCAATATATGTATATATTTAGTAGTTCATTAATAGTTAAGGGTTATAAGATATAATTAAAATGCAAATTAAAAAAAATTAATTATTAATCATGATGAGAAATATCAGGCTTAATAATTGGAATTTACAATTCTAATTGAATTATTCAAATAAAATAAACAAAAAAATAAAATAAATCAATACATTTTTTATGGTATTATGCCAAATCACAGGACAATATTTTAACCATCCACTTTCCTCTTATTGCCTTAATGCAGGAATGCTCTGAACTATTTTTTACGAGTTTTTCGATTACTTGTATTTGTATTGCTTCTTCAGTCATATCTTAACATAAACTAATTTTAGGATTTGGCTACTTCTTTTTAATATGCAAGATATATAAGATGCAAGGCCCGCCTTCGGCGACCCTCTTGCTAACCATGGGGCTAAGCCCCCTGGAGCCCCACATTCACACCCCACAAAACCCACCCAGCACCCCCATCCCCGCACCATGCACTTACTCCCACACCACCACCCCGCACCCCACCTACCTCGGACCCCTGTACTAGCCCACTACACCTCTGGACACCCACCCGAGCCCCCCACTTCACCAACTCTGCACCTCCACCCCCGTGAACCACACCCCTGCCCAGCTCCATGGACCCCGCCTCGTTCCACCCGCGCTACGCCCCCTGGACTCCACCCTCAGCCCCCCATTCCAGCCCCAGCACCCTCACGCCACTCCGCACCCTGAAACACTCCCCCCACCCAGCTTTGCATTTCTAGCCTTCTAGTGACCCTCAGATTATGTATACAAAATTTGGTTGAGTTTGGTCTAAGAGCAAGAATTTTCATTTTTTGCCCCTGCCCCCCCCATTTTGGGTGGTTAGTTTTTGCATTTCTAGCCTTCTAGTGACCCACAAATTATGTATACAAAATTTAGTTGAGTTTGGTCCAAGAGCAAGAATTTTCATTTTTTGACCCCTCCCCCTCATGTTGACTTCTTCTTCTGACTTTACATCCATAAAACTGTAAAATTTTATAATGTTCTATTTCTCCCGTAAGTATGTCGAAAAAAACAACTAATCCTTACGTTACAAAGAATAAAATACAAATAAGCCGGACAGGTGTGAGTCGGATCGCATACCATGGGTTCCTTACCTTATAACTCCCTGAGTACTTAAAATATCAAATTACATCTTATTTGTCATTGATAGCGAGGGAAATAGTGTATATTCGAAATTTTTGATAACTTTTTTTTAAATACCGACAGGTACAAAAATCATCCAAAAACGTCCTCTTTAGAGCTCACTCGCATTGTCATTTTATAGTAAATCGAAATAAATTTTAAAAATTTTAATTTCTTTACAGGAATGCTTAACATTCTATGATAAAAAAATATTTTTTTTTTTTAATTTTGACTTCACATAAAATTTGACCCGACCCAAAAAATCATTCGATTAAAATTTTAATACAATTTTTGATTTGCAGAAAAATGAATACAAATAAAATCTAAATTTCAAATTTTTATACTATTTAGTTTATAAGGTAACATTCCATGCTCTGGGAGACAATGAAATATGAATATTTTATTGTACTTTTATGGTTTAAGTTTCTTTGTCTATTTTACACTTAAGGTAGGTACACTAGGAAAAAACTTTTGGGTTTCACGTCTGGGTCATCTTAAGAGTGAACTCGCTTTTAGAAGCCTTTCAATGAGTTGGAGATGTTTGCTGGCTCTGTAATATTCAACAGTATATATTTTCTAAGACGGTTAAAAACTAGCTGTTAAACATGATGATTAACTTAGGTGATCATTAGGGTGGTCCTTATTTTCGGTAGTTTAGAATTTTTACGCTAACACAGGCTCATAAAGTTCGAAATAATTTAAAAAAATATCTCCCAAGTTTCAAGTCACCATCTCAATTTTAACTTAACCTAGCTATTATAATTTTAGAGTCTAAAGCTTACTAAAACTAAGATATAGCAGTATTTTATCTAGCTGTAACTCCAAAATTATAATAGATAAAAATCTGTAAAAATTTTAACCTGTGCCGCACAGCAATGCAAGTTTCCCATCTAAATAATAGTACCTGGAGCCACCAAGCGATGCACGGTAACCAAATTAAAAAACTACAATATTTAGTACACCCCCCTGGACCCCCCCTCCCGAAACCACGCACCTTGCCCCCACCACTTCACCCCACCTCATATATATACAATTTTTGCTCGTTTAATAAGAGTAGTAGATAGATAGATTGGGTTTTTGGTATTGAAATATTAATTTTTTTATTCCGGCCAAAGCAATAGTTTAAAAAATTTGAAACTATCTAGACTTTATCCTTATAATACTAGCTAGGCTTCAGAATTTTTAAAGATTTTTAGCTATTATAATTTTGAATTTACAGCTAGATAAAATACTGCTATTTATCTTAGTGTTAGTAAGTTATAGACTCCAAAATTATAATATTTAAAAATCCGTAAAAATTCTGAGGGATAGCTACTATTATAAGGAAAATGTTTACAGTGTTTCAAATTTTTTGAACGATTACTTTTGCCGGAATAAAAAATTGATAAATATCAATTTAGAGTCTAAATTTTAGAGTCTAAAGCTTACTATGGGAAACTTGCATCGCTGTCCGGCACAGGCTAAATTGAGATAGAGACTTAAAACTTAGGGGATTTTTTTTATTTATTTTAAGTCATATGAGCCTCTGTCACTCTAGTAATCATATGGAAATTGGTTTTAATAGTTCAAGGTCTTAATAAATATCCCGAAATAGATATCATTTTGCTCCTCTACTTATATATTCTTGCCACTTCTGTTCAATGGTTGTATATATGTATTTGAATGAAGTTTATTGCATGAAATAAAAATATCAATTTCATTTTCCTGCTTAAGAATACTGCAGGTTTTTGACTTTTTGCATCAGAATCGATTCTAGTCATGTAGCTTGCATCCGAATGAAGTTAATTTTGATATAGTGTAAAGAGATATATGCAGTGGCTGATTAAGTCAATATAAGGCCCTAGGCGCAAAAAAAAAGTAGGTTCCGGATAACAAAAATGTTTTTGGAAATTAATTAATAGGTATTATAAATATAAAACGTAATTTTAATTAATTACATGTAATTTATTAATCTTATTTTAATGTTTCAACAATATATAATACTATATATTATAATATAATAATTATCAACATTATAATTACCTATATGTGTTTTTTTCTAGATTTTTCTTTAGCGAATTTCTCAATAATAAGCTCGCAATTCAAACTATTTAATAACCAATTCACTTTAAAAACTAACTTAGAGTTCTATTTAAAATATCTTGAAGTTTTTTTTTAATTTATTAAAAAAATACAAAAGAAATTTTAAGAGATTTTTTAATGTAAAATGATCAACAAAGTATTAATCCAAATGACTTCTCAATAGATATTAAATTTTTCCTTTATTTTAAGGTCTTTTGTGGGGAGTCGAGTTATCTGAGCCGGCTAACGCGCTGGCCCTGCTTCGGCATCGATCGATTATGACGATGTTGGAGCGGAAAGCCGGGGTTCGATCCTGGCTGTCAAATAAAAATTTCTACCGGCTAAAAACTCGGCTCCCTCACTAACCCTACTAACACTAACACATACTTATGTGCTGTCTAAATGGGCTTTGTTCCCGGCCACAATAAATAATAAAAAAAATGTCTTTTTTATATAAATATTTAAATTAATACTTTGTTGTCAATTATCGTTGAAAAATAATATCTAATAATATTTGGAACAAAAATGACTATTGAATTATGTTATTTGTCTTTTTACATAAAATTGATAACTACACCTAATATGAGAGGAAATATAATGTTACAGGAAACATTAAAATGATGATTTAATTTCATAAGACAATTGATAATTTTTTATAAAAAGGAAATTTAATTTTATATCACTATCAAAATTAATATGATAATCAATTTTGGGGGCCTTCATATTCGACGGGTCCTAGGCGCGCGCCTAGTGCGCCTTGCTTATGATCCGCCACTGGATATACTAGTATGCATTCTTTTTTCTTCACTAGAATTTTAGAGGCTCCATAGATATTAAGGCCAAGAAGAAAATCCTCCCTTAGTGACATTTAATTATTTTTCCTAATTGCTAATTAATAAAAGAATTCATTAAACGCCTTTTCGTGTTTCAAGTCTCCCACGCCGTTTAGTTGCAGACTAATGGATCTCATAATGGAAACCTGATTAAAATTTATTATCTAAATTAAATTTTGTTAGTCACAAGTGACAATTTGACCTCCATTTCACTAGAGGGACGTATTTAGCAAAGGAGGATGGCCACCATCAAAAGGGATTCGTCTCTTTTTAACTTTCTCTAGTCGCTTGCTCTGTGTGTCTTTTACTGTTTAAAAAAAAAGAGTGAAAGTAAAAAGACATAAAACTCACTTAGTCAAAATTCCAAGTAGATAAAATGAAAATGAAAAGAGTACCGTCTATTATGAGAAATTGAAAAGCGTTTTCATTTTTTTTTATTTTCGTTGAATTATTTTTTTTTCTTTCTCTCTTATTTAAAGAATTCAAAAGTAACGTTTTCTGATAAGCCGAGAACAAAACGAGAAGACTTATTAATATGAGATACAATCGGAAAACTCAAAAGGATTATAGGAGAGTTAAAAAAAATGAAAAGATTTTTACAGACTCAATTTTGCGATAATAACTTTCATTTAATCGCACGGCATTGGGAAAGTTTCGAAAATAAAAGTTTTTTTACTTCGTCTGAACTTAATAATCCTTTTACTCGTTAGAAATAGCGAATGATTTGGAATAAAGAAAATTGCAAAATAAAAGAATATTATTAATACGAGCTTTTCGTGCGTGCCTTCGGCACGCCCTCGAAGCTCGGCCCTCCGGGCTGGTGCCCTGGCGAGCGGCGTCTCGGTCCAAAAATTTTATTCCTCTTAAAAAACCACACTCCAAATGTATACCTGTAAACTCCCGAAAATACATACTCTCTTAAAAGTTTCGCCTTATTTTCGTCCTGACACAGCTACAGAAATGAGAATCTAGATATAAATCTGGGAGTATTTCTTATTTCTATATTCTACAGCATTGTGATATTTTTTGTGTGGAAATATGTAGATTTATTTAAATAAATGGGATCGTGTGAGGAGGAGAATTATATTATATCATTTTTTTAAATTTGGGATCGATAATTTATATAAGGCTCCAAATATTTAAAAGAGATCAGGTGTTGTTTGTATGACAGGCTGCTCCAGTATTGCCATGAGAAACTCTGGCGTGCGCTCTTTCTGTGCGCAAAGAAAAGCAAATTGAATATTTAATTTTTGAGTGGTGAGGGGGGCGGGGAGGAGGAATAATTATCAATATATTTAATGTTTCTTAATTTAAAATCAATTGGAGTGTTTCATTTCAAAATTCGAATCCAAATTACGATTATATTTCAAATATACCGACGCCGCTCTCTGTCAGCAGCATTACGTAAGCGTTGTTACAAATAATCTGGACTAATCCATATAGTATTGATCATTTTAAGGATTAGGCGATGCAAGCAACACGACAAGAAGGGATGCACCAGTAAAGATGCAGCTCCTATGGATCTCGAGAGACCCTTGCATTACCGAAGAGAAGGGAAAGTTGATTAAGTGAGAAGGTGTAGACGTAGGTGTTTATGCACTCCGGTTTTGAAGGTTTGAAGATTATAAGTGCTGAGAAAGATGGAGGCTGGGAGAGAGTTCCAATTCCTTAAAGTCATGGGGATATATGTATTGGCGAATGAAGTGGTCCGGCACTTTTCTAATTTGGCCGTGAAAGAGTGTTGGGAGTCGGCAAAACGCGTGCTACATGCAAAGCATGCTTTGGGGGGTAATTATTGATTTTATCTCATCATAGCACCTGCCATGATAGTATCTATAGAAAAGGGAAAGGGCGGAGACATTTTTTCGATGAGCTAGCGAGTCGAGGGAGTTGGTGAGGGTAGAATCGTCAATTAGCCTGACGAATCGTTTCTGAATTGCATCCGGGGTAGCAAGAGAATATTTAGAGGCTTCTCTCCATAGATGAGAGCCGTATTGGAGACAGGGGCGGATTTAAGACTTGTAGATGGTGAGAAGATGTGGGGGCTTGTAAAATCGCTTGGATCTGAATAAGTATCCAATCTTCCTTGCTACAGATTTCGCCATAGAGGAGATGTGTTCATTCCAAGACAGGTCAGATGCGACAGAGACGCCCAACATGGATAGGCTGTCACACATTTTCAGGGTATTCGAATCGAAGTGAATATCAGGGAAATTTTTATTTTCGCGCCTCGAAATTAGAGAACATTGAGTCTTGTTTGTATTAAAGTTAACTAAATTTTGAGAGCCCCATTTATTCAGTTTGTCTAGGTCGAGAGTGATTGAGGAGGCAACATTGATTTGATTATTCGGGAGTGCGGGTTTGCCGTGCAGAGTGCTATCGTCGGCGTAACAATGAGTGGGGTTTGACGTTTGAAGTTCTTGCAAGCACCCTCTCCACAAACTCCTTTTAAAATATTTTTTGGCTTGTTCGCAATGCGCCCTCGCAGCCCTTGTGCGCAAGCGTTATTTAAGTAATCGTGGCACTCTCAAATCCTATATGCTCAGATCCTTCATTATCCTGGGAAAATATTCTAATCTAGAACCTCTTCCCTAAGGAATGCGCTGTTGGTTTGTAGGGAAACATTTTGTCAATTAAAGAGGGTTGAAAGTTTTTGTAATTTTGCCGTGAAATAACACAAAACACTTCATCCCTATTTAATTGACATCTTCTTCCCCTTGTATTATTCCTTTAGCAATCCTGCATTTCTCAACGTACTCCCTAAGCTCTTGTCTCTTCACCAAATTCTTCTAGAGATATAGAGTACTTCATTATTTTATAATTCTATCTACTTTTTAGATAATTTATTTAATTTTAAAGGTTAGCTTTAATTTTTATTTTAATTAAAGTTATTTTAAATTTACACTCCCTTTTTATTTTTAAGTAAATGAACTAGGTAAGTCAAATAATTTATTCAATAATTCTGACCCCTATGACCGGGGGTAGAATAAGTCCATAGTATCCTCTGCTTGTCGTAAAAGGCGACTAAAGGGGGTTGGACGTGATGCTAACAAGCTCACTCCGTAAAAAAACCTCCCAATCATGAAAGCAAGCATTTGCTTCCATTCAACAGGGAGAAGAATATTAAGACACCTAGATAAAACAAAAATAATAAATTAAGATTTTAAAGAAAAAAAGAAGCACGTTCTTCTTTGAGAAACTTCTCGTATAAGAAACTTGGATTATATGTTTACTTGGCTGCTTAAATCTGTCAAAAAACTAGTCGCAAGCACAGTTTTGAATTTAATATTTTTTTTTATTCAGAAATGGCCATCTTAACATACTATACACCTCCCTTCGTATATTAAAATTAAATACAAAATCAAATTTATCATCATCTATGACATTTTAAGTACCCTAGTAGTACAATGTTTCAAGCTATATACTAACTATATAGTGCCTATATAGATTCTTAAAATCTATATAGGGACAATATAGTTACTATATAGATTGAAACATTGTGCTACTAGGGTAACTATTAAAAATTTGTTCCAAATCCGACAACGGATTGAAATTTTGGACCTCCTCCCCTAATTTCAATCAAAATCTAATCTAATAATAAAACTTGAGCAAGATGCGAGGTAGCTTTCACAAAAAAAGAAATAAAACAAAATTGAATTGAATTTTATTATTATATTAAAATGTTTCACCTAGAACCAACACATAACTCCTTAAAAGTTACAAAATCAAATCAGCTCTTAATCTCTATGTAACAATTTTTAATATAAAATTTCACTTTGGTACCTTCATTGGTTTTTGAGTTAAAGCGTACTCAAAATTTGGTAATACCTACTTCACTCACTCACCCGCTAATAAACACTTTAACAAATTAATTAATATCTCATAAAATATAAATTTTTCGATGTTCTTTACACAATATTTTATTGTAGACCGAAACGGCATAAATATGCCCCATTTTTTTTACCAAAATAATTTTATCCATTTTTGAGATAATTCGAAAATACGAATCAAAAGAAACAACGTTTTTTTATGCACCATTACACTGATTCACTACATCGAAAAAAAAATTAAAAATATTGATAAAAAAAATATATATATATGGCGGTAAGTAAGTGAAATCCGCGCGTCAAACATATGACTTTCTATTTGAATTCGATTTTTAGAGCATAGAGAATTTGTGTCCCTCTCGGCGCATTTATTAAATGCCAATTATCCCTTTTCCCTTTTGCCCTTAGCTACATAGTATGATTAAGTTTTTTTTCCATGCTGGTGATAAATAGGGATATCTTTATCGTTCGCGTGCTGCATGGCCATCCATTGCCGCGTGACTTATGAACCTCTCGCGAAGCCTCGAAACCCCCGTAAGCAGCGGATCTCGTTCAGCTCAGAAGGCTAAAAGCCGGAAGAAGGGGATTCTTGCGAGCCGGTCTGATACACCGAAAGGGCAGACATTCCATTCCCTTTGTGCGCACCCTCCATTTGCCACTTACCTACGCATTCTTAACTAAAACTAAAAAGATATAAAATATATGCTATACTCTCAATTCGAAAAAAATAATCCTCGAAATTTCGATGTTTATACTAATAAGAGCTAATAATACGTGCGCGCGCGCTGGTCTGTCCACCACATAGAAGCAGAATGATGGCGGACTCATTTGAGGTTACGGCGACCAAGGTCCGGAACTCACTGCCACTCAACGTAAGAAAGATTGGGTGTCCTGAAGCATTCGAGGAAGAACTTCGGAAGCACCTAGCTTCATATTTTATTTCTATTTTCTGTTTTTGTATCCTATATGTTGGCATTATTATTTTTTTTACTCTCCTTCTATATATATTGTATTTTTAATATTTATGTTTCATTTAATTATTATGTACCATGTGTTTAACTTTTTGAATTTTTCTTGCTTTTATATTTGTTTTTCCGTTTTTGTTTTATATAATATTAATACTTATGAAATTAAATTGCCCGAAAATTGTACATTAAAGGGGCTAGATGGCCCTACAGATACAATGTTTTTAATAAATAAATAAATAAATAATATTTCACCTCGACAAACATCAATTGTTATCGTGTCATAATAAGATATCAATGAGGTTTCCCTGTGCTTGATTTACGGGGGCTATGATTTAGAACAGGGCTGTGTAACCCGTGGCCCACTACAATGAGTGTGGCCCAACATAAAATCGTAAACTTCCTTAAAACATTGAGATTTATATGTAGAGAGATATATTTATTCCCTTTTTTGAAATATGAATGTACATTTGTACAATACGTGAAGCTTTTTTCAAGAATAAAATTCACTAAAAGCAAAATTATAAGCTTAACTTTAATAAGATAAAAAAATAATGAAGTTTAGAATATTTAAAAATTCCCCTTCTTCTCATATTTTCATTTTCTAAAATATTTATTATTTCAGTAATTTATATACTACGACACTAATTAAGTCTATAGTTATCATTCTGGTACAATGGGACAAAAGGAATTGGGGTTTTCTAGTACAATCACAATTAATTAATCATTTCTCTCTTGGACTAAAACTTGTCAGGATTTGTCTTTTAGGTCTGTGCACGTTCTTACATGTCAATATAGATAATGGATAGTCAAGGATTATTATATCCGTGACCCTTTTAAAAAATAAATTATCATTCCTCAAATCCTTCTTTAATCTCATTCGATTGAAACCAGGTCTGTCCAATCCGTGCTCAATATAAAGTCATAGAATTTTTTAAAATGTTGAGATTTATATTTAGATACTGGAAAACACACAACAATTTGGCCTGATAATTTTTTTCTCTCTAAAATAAGAAATCTGAAAATCTACTGTGAAGTTTTCGAAAAATAAAAGTGATCATTTTAAATTTTGAATCTGGAACTAGATTTCAAGATTTCAGAAAATATAATCATTATGTCAGTTTATTTTCGATTCCATCGGACCAATACTATTAGTGAATTTATTTAAATTATTCAATTAATTTCAATAGGTAGTGCAAATAATAATTTGATAAATTCATGACACTCAATTGAATGATATTTATTAATAAATGAATTTGATCAATTTAATAAAAATATAAAAAACAAACATGTTTCATTTTTTCCGGCATAACGCCATGCTTCTTAATAAAAACAATAAATCGTTTAATTATATAAATATGCATTAATTTGAATTTTATATTCGTAAAGTCAAGCGTTTCAGATTTTAAAGATCGAATAAATTTATGAAATATGCATAGAAATGTTCTCTAAATGGGAGTGGAATTCATTTTGTATTCTGCACGTTTTAGAGAATGGAAAGTATAATAATCTGAGGGGGAAAAAAGAAAGAAAAAAGTTTAACTAAATATATATTTTATATCCAGTAATTGAATAGACATTTTTGGAAATTATTTTCAATACACTTATAGCACTATTTTTTATTTTTTTTTGGCTTTTCGGCCTTTTTTAGCCATAATTCATTTTACGATACTATATATTATTATTTTTAAATTTGTCTCTACTCCGGGATCAGATTTTACCCGGATGCCTCGAGTCGGATTCGAACTCGGGTCCACTTGGTTAGCAGACTGACACGCCACCACCTAGCCTAACCCGACCCCCAGCAATTTTTTCTATTTTAACTAAAATTTTTAATTAATGAAAAAAAAAATTATGGCATTTTCATTCTTTATTGATTAATTAATTGTTGTGGCTATTACAGAAGAAACTATATTTTTCAAATTTTTCCCCTCAATGTTGTTACTTTTGGAAATTATTTGCAATACACTTATAGCACTATTTTTTTTTTTTTTTTTGGCTTTTAAAGGTTTTTTTAGGATTTTTACTTCTAGAAATTGCGTGCTTAATAATAATGGAAGATTGTTGAACTCTATATTCTCACACCATTTCATCAAGACCGAACAAAAAATGAAAGACTTAACTCGTCCCTAGTTTTTTTAATATGAATATATAAAAGGAGTTGAAGGAGACAATACCATAAAAGAGTGTGTCTTCTGTTGGAATTATAAATTTTTAATTTATTTATAACGAGACTATCGTTTCAAGAGCTTTGCCCTCTTCATCAGTCTTATATACATTAATTACTGTGAATCAATTGTAATAGATTAATGAAGATGTCAAAGCTCTCGAAACTATAGTCTCGTTATAAATAAATTAAAAATTTATAATTCCAGCAACAGACACATTCTTTTATTGTCTTCTTCAATTTAAAAAAATTCTGTTACTCTTGGCAAAAAGAAACTTTCAATTTATTAAAGAACAATTCTAAAAATTTGAAGAAAATTTTATTTCCGAGAAAGTAACCTTAATCATGTAAACAATAAATAAATTAGACTATTTTCCAAGTATATTCGCTGTTATTCTTAATAAATCACTCTGTGGACCGGGATTAGAATTAAGTCCACAGTATTCCTTTCTTGTCGTAAGAGGCGACTAAAAGAGGTTGAACTTGCGAGATCTCAAGACGATTCCAATCGAATATCACAGATAAGGCCTTGACTACGAAAAACTGACCTAAAAATGTATTTATTGAAGGAGACAATAAAAGAGTGTGTCTTCTGCTGGAATTATAAATTTTATTTATTTATAACGAGACTATAGTTTCGAGGGCTATGCCCTCTTCATCAGCCTATTACAATGGATTCACATGAATTAATTTATGAATTATTCATAAATTAATTCCTGTGAATTCATTGTAATAGACTGTAAAGCCCTCGAAACTATAGTCTCGTTATAAATAAATAAAATTTATAATTCCAGCCGAAGACACACTCTTTTATTGTCTCTTTCAATATATAAAAAGTCTGCTACTCTCGGCACAAAAACTTTATATTTAATAAAAATTTATTTATGGAATGTGCTATCTCAAATACTCAATACTTAGATGTAGGGATGATATGGTAGAAGGTCTTACAGCGAGTGGCGTTAGATATTTTTGAGCTGCTGCACGGGACCCTATTTGAGGTGATATTCTTCGGAATGTTCGGATTAAGATGCTTCTTGATGAAACCGAAAAAATTAACAAATCATCTACTTAATAGCCAAAGATTAAATTTCAAAAAAATGCTGTATTTAATTATTTTTCTTTATAATACAAAAATATATACTTTTTGTGTCTATAATGACCGACCCAGTGGTGAAAGAGTTCGACGTTACCGAGTTCACTCACTTGTGGTCCTTGTGGAAGACATGTGGTTATGCCGAAAAATCTTCAGGGAGACTGTCAAAATTTAGTTACTCATTAACAAAATAGACCTATCTTGTATTATAAAAAAATAAAATTTAAAAAAAATTGAAGTTTTCAAAATTTAATTACATAAATATTTACAAAAAATTAAAAAAAAATATTAGTGAAACAATTAAAATTACTTCAATAGTCAAATAAATTAAATCCTTTGAAATCAATGATACTATTTATTGAGTTGGAACAGTTTAATACTCTAGTTTGCTTTCCTGTTTCAGCTCATAAAACTAGAATATTCACGTTTGCTAATTAGAAAATTAACCATAAGGCTACCTGTTTTTAAATTATCGGCCATAGTTAAAAATATTGTAGTGTCATCGCAAATTTTGGATGGGAAATTTCAAGAAAATTGGCTTTGTATAAGAGGGTCGAAATTTTATTATCAGAATTCTACTTAGATAAAAAGACAGACAGAAGAACCAAGTAAAAAAAAACATCCCTAGACTTCTACTAATACTTCAACAATAATTTGTTTTATTATCTCCTAGCCCCATAACAATGATTTTATCTTCTGTTGATTGGTGGTATTTCATATAAAATGTCATTAGTACATCTCGACATGGGTTGAGAATAAGAAGAGGAAAAGAGACTCATCAAAACAACGTAGAGCAGGCTGCTGATGAAATTCTGAAACACTTAATTGAAGTAACCAAATTAATGAGAAATGACAAAAGAGGAACGAACAAACCACAAAAACAAAGTTCCTTCAAAAACAATTTCAAAACTCACTCGATGAGACGACTAACTTTGAATTGGGAGCAAAACCCTGCATGATTATAAATACAGGCTTCTTTCGATATAATTCGAATAGTCCTTTGACTATATGAGAGAATTAAATAACTGTGTATATGTATGTAGATGTATATTTAAAAACAATACATATTGTAATGATGTGAAACACTTTTACAAGTGTAGAAATAAATTATTTTACTACCATCCTAAATCTAAATTTCAAGACAACAATAACAAAAAAATTGATGTGGCCATCCTCATGACTTTACCATAGGCGTGGCCCCTCTCTTATAATTAATATTTATAAAAATTATTTTATTTTATTTATTAATGATGTTATGTACATAGGTCAGTGTAGACCCTTATAGTGTACATTCAAGAGAAGTGAAAAAAAAACTGACAAATATAGAGATTAACAATATAAAGAGAAATAAAATACAAATTAGATATAAAAATACAAAAAACAAAACAAAATATAAAATACAAAATAAAAAATATAAAATACAAAATATAAAATACTCAATATAAAATATAAATTAGAGCCTATAATATTAGCATGATAAAGCTTCAGTGAGTTCACGCAAAAAGCGGGCAGCAGAGGATGGTTGTCTTAGGGCAGAGGGCATTGAGTTCCACAGTCGTGGGGCTGTGATCTCATTTATTATAATTATTTATTTCTTGATTAGTTTTTGAGAATTTTTTATTCATATATATATATATATATAACCAAACTTCTTGAGGATACAAATTCTCTTTTAAATAGGTGTTGGTTTTATTCTTTTTTGACAAAAAAAACAAACATTTTTATCTTTTATTTTTCTTTATTTTATTTTATTGTTACTCAGGAACGTTTCGACATTTACAAATATGTCATCATCAGCCTAAAACATTTCAATCATTACACAATTTATATACAATGACAATGATAATTGTATATAAATTGTGTAATGATTGAAATGTTTTAGGCTGATGATGACATATTTGTAAATGTCGAAACGTTCCTGGGTAACAATAAAATAAAATAAAGAAAAATAAAAGATGAAAATGTGTTTTTTTTTGTCAAAAAAGAATAAAACCAACACCTATTTAAAAGAGAATTTGTATCCTCAAGAAGTTTGGTTATATATAGATATATAATTATTTTTGGGGGAGGGTTAAAAATAAGAATCTAAGCCCTTAGACCAAACTCAAACAAATATTATATAAATAATCAGTGGGCCCACAGAAGATTGAAAATGAAAAAATTAACCGCCCAAAATGGTGGAGGGGGGGGGGGGGGGGGGCTTAGGGTCAAAAATGAAAATCTAGGCCCTTGGACCAAACTCAACCAAATTGTGTATACATAATCACTGGGTCTCCAGAAAACTAAAAATTCAAAAACTATCTGCCCAAAATGGGTGGGGGGCGGGGTGTTTATTTTTTAACTGCTACGGGTTAATTATTATAATATAATATTTATTATAGGAATTAATAGGCCATTTTATAATGGAATCACATACTAGTAGATCCCGACGAGTAACGTTGATCCTTCAGCATTATATTTGAATCTTTTGTACAAAATTGCCAAGAACTATTTTAGGTGATTTTTTTACCTTCAGGCGTTTGGATAAAATTAAATTAATGAAAAAATTGCACGAATTCTCAAATTCTCTCTTTATTCATGAAAATTATGAACGAATTTGATATCTTAAGTATTTTGGAAGTTATAGGACTTCTCGTTAATCTCTGACAACTATGCAATATAGTGAGCATTTCTGCTTACCGAATGCCTACCCTAACAAATGCAGGCGTCTCCATTTATTAATTTTCATATTTAGAAAAATATGAAGTGTGGAGAAAAAACACTTTCATAATTTTAACTAATTTCATCATGAATGATACGATTCGAAAAATTATTTCTTTGAGTTTTAAAATATTTTTATAATTATTAATTCATAAATTAATTCCTGTGAATCCATTGTAATAGATTGATGAAGAGGTGAAGGCCCTAGAAACTATAGTCTCGTTAAAAATAAATAAAATTTATAATTCCAGCAGAAGACACACTCTTTTATTGTCTCCTTCAATTTTTATAAACATTTAAACTTAGTTATTAGAGGTATATTTTTCACAGAGAGTAGCAATTTCCTTTTATTTATACACGGAGATTTAATTCCCGGCTCTGGTTCTTTTCTTTTAATCCCACTTCCTTCCTATATTATAAAATAAATTTTTATCTGACACGGAATCAATTGTAAAACTCATTATAAACCTAAATGGATTCCCACCAACGACTCACTCACCAGAACATTAATTCAACTTTCTACATGTTTTTTTGATTAATTATTCTCATGCAATGATGATATTTAACTAAGCGCTCAGGGGGAGTTTAGGGGTAACGAATTAATTCCACCCTTCGACCTTCTAACTAAGGAAGTAATTATTTAAATACGATTTTCTATCTATAGAAAAAAAATTGGGTGTGGTTTTAAGACCCTGTGATCAGATTTGATGATTTTACTACATATATAATGAATTTAAGAAAATTATGAGGAAAAAATTTGGATTTAAAATTTTAATATTGATTGATATACACATTATAGTTTAATTGAAAATAATTTAAAGATACTTTTTGTTTTGGAAAAAAAAAATTATAAAACAAAATAGTTAGGTCCCAGGGGTGAACCGCGACCTAATATGCTCTACACTTACTTCCACTTGAACTTCCAAATATTTCCAAGTACTTCCAAATATTTCCAAGTAATTTCAAATATTTCCAAGTAATTCCACATATTTCCAAGTAATTCCAAATATTTCCAAGTAATTCCAAATATTTCCAAGCACTTCCAAATATTTCCAAGCACTCCCACATATTTCCAAGTGCTTCCAAATATTTCCAAGTACTTTCAAATATTTCCAAGTACTTCCAAATATTTCCAAGTACTTCCAAATATTTCCAAGTACTTCCAAATATTTCCAAGTACTTCCAAATATTTCCAAGTACTTCCAAAATACTTCCAAAGAGGTGTTCACCTACTTCCAATCGCGGATCACCCCTCGGTGATTTAGCTAAAAGCAAAATCAATGTTGAGACGTCTGAAGTCAGTGTTAGATTTGAAAATGTATAGAAAGCATTTTCAAATGAACAAAAAAGGATTATAAATATGTTTTGTTTTCCATAGGGAGAATAAATCTTTAATATCTAAATAAGATACATGTTTTGCCATTAGAAAACAAAACTATTTATAATACCTCGTTCTTTGTTCATTTGAAAATTACCTCTGTACATTTTCGAATGAAACAAAATCATCCAAACAATTTGATGTCATGACAATAATTCTGCGTCAGCTATAATTTTTTTTATTTTCAAAAACAATATATTATTGATTAATATTAAAAATTTTAAATTTCAAATTTTGGGTACTCGCTCTAATGTAAATTTCCATTGAAAATTTTAATATCGAAGAATTTACAGATCATACATGAATATCTTTTGTCACTTCTCACCATATATTTATATCAACTCCTAACTTTAAATACTTACCTCCATGCTTTTAAAATTTTAAATCTTGATTTCTTCAAAATAGTTAGGCAGACCAAAAAAATTCCGAATAACTACAAATTTACGAAACTTGTTAATTAATTAACTAAGTTCTTGTGAAATTTCATACTGAAGGTTGAATTAGCCTATTGAACTGATGCTACCTATAAGTTTCAAATCGTCGCCTTAGAGTGTAAACCTGCTAACTCACAACAAGGAAATTTTACAGGGGAGAGAAAAAACAAACAATATTTAATATTGTTGTTATGGAAAGAAACTATTTTTCACATTTTTTCTACAAGTTACGATAGTAATTTTAAGTAGCACTTTTACTTGGACGATACTGCATTTCTTTTTCTTTCGAACGGTATTAAGGGGGTTTATGACTGTTTATCAGTTTTATAAGAAAATTCTCAGGTTTTTACCATCGAATCATTGATGTATTAAATATTTATTCCCAAAATTTGAAGTTGATCGTCTATCCCATTATCGAGAAATAAATGATTGAAAATTGTCCTTTTAACATGGAAGTAAATGGACCGAGCTTTTAAAAGGGCTATAACTTCTCTACAAATTATACCATTTTCAATAAATTTATACAGATCAATAATTCAACTTTTGTGAATCGAATGATACATTTTTCAATAGATTTAACAGTCTAGTTAATTAGTTTTTCATAAATGTAAAAATAAAAAGGTATTTGCAGCCAACATAATATAACAAAAACACTTGTGTAGAATTCCAACTCTTTCTTGAAATCGTTTTTGTGTTAAATAAATGTTTTTATAATGAGAATAAATTTATCTCAATATTCTTTTTTATTAATATTATCAAAACAAAGATTTTTATTCGAAATTAACCTCATTATTAACAATTTTTTTATTAAAAAATTTACTAGTCAGAAGCTGTCTCTCTGAAGAAATACAAATTTTTTTTCCTAGGTCAACCAGATAGATAAGCTATCCCGAACCTTCTCAATATATGGCATATATGATTAACAAAATTGATTTAGCAGGTTTACACTTTAAAAAATTTAATTATTTTATTTTTCTCATCATTGTGAAACACCAACTACAATTTTAAAAAATGTTTCACTATAAACCTACAACTCGTTCTTTAAGTTTTAAAACTAGTTTTCTAGTCGACATCTGTTTCTAAAAACTGCGAATCATCACTCAATAATCAAAAGTATTTGAAGAATCTTATAAAAGTATTGATTTTGTCAATTTAATGAACAACCTAAAATAATATCTTTGATAACTTTTGTGTAATTCTAATGTTTTTAAATAATAAACAAATTAAATTAGAAAAATTGTTATAGAAAGCTTGTAGCGAGACTTGCATGAATTTATTTGGAATTAGCTTATGTTTATGGTTGAAAACTTGCATGGAACACGCATATTATTATTCAGGTTTGAGAATATTTTTTTTATTAAATTTCGACAACGCCCTTCATCATAATTTTCTAATTATTTTAAAGAACCACCCTTGTTTTAATTCTTTTTAATATTAGCAAATTTTTATTTTAAATATTTTTGCGATTTAGTAAATGGAATCACGTTGAATCTCGGATTCAATCTCGACTACAAAATCATCTAGTTTTACTTTGATCTTTATCCTCAAAATAAAGTGGTATATAAATATAAAGGGATGTTTTTATTTTTCTCGGAAATCGCATACGTTGGTAGAAATTTATGAAATCTACTTTCTCAATAACATTTTTTATTTATGTATTTATTATTTATTTAAAAATCAATATGGCTGTTGAATTTTATCTAAGAGTGTATTTTCAGATTTTTGCTTAGTTCCCCTATTAGCTCTTTCTCGATGAATGTTGAAATATCGAAAATCTTTTTCCTTAAAATAATTAACCTTTTCATTCCCTAAGATAATATTATTTTTAGTTGTATCTGTTAGAATCACTAACATTTGCCTTATCTATAAAATGTTGGTAAAATTTCAAATGGCGTGTACTATATATATATTTTTAATGGCTCTCTCTTTCATTTTTTTTCAAAATTTGACCCATGAACCCAAATGAGAAATTTTTAATTTCAGGACCTTAAGAACAAAAGGCTTCATCATATCTTGCTAAAAGTCAACCCAAAAACCAAAATAGCTGGCGATCCACAAATTTTAATCCTCCACCTGGATTCGTGGAGTTCGGAAGATGATGAGAGTTAGAAGAAGAGGAGAGAGTTCAGAGGGCATGCATAGGGTTGGCGGGATGAATGGTGATCGGAGGTGGGTCTAGGGGGGAGGATAGGGGTCAGTGGGATGGATGGGGATTAGAGTAGGCTAGCAAGCTAGCAAGAGACCCGCCTCTCCGGCACCTCCGATCATCATTCACCCCGCCAACCCTATACATCCCCTCTGAACTCTCTCCTCTTCCCCTAATTTTCATCACCCTCCGATCCCCACATATTCAGGTGGAGGATTAAAATTTGTAGCTTTTAACTGAAGCAAAAAGTTGCCGATCATCTCTCGGCGGCTCCAGGTACTTTGAATTAAAGGAGACAATAAAAGAGTGTGTCTTTTGCTGGAATAATAAATTTTTTAATTCATTTATAACGAAACTATAGCAAAGCCCTCTTCATTTGTCTATTACAATTGATTCACAGGAATTGTAATAGACTGATAAAGAGGGCAAAGCCATCGTAACTATAGTCTCGTTATAAATAAATTAAAAAATTTATTATTCCAGCAAAAGACACTCTTTTATTGTCTCCTTTAATTTATAAAAATTCTGCTATTCTCGAAAAAAAAAACATTCAATTAAAAAATAAATGTGAATTGAGAAATGAAAAATTCTGGCATTGCTGGCATTCTGGCGATTCGATCTGTCACGGTCTCATCTTCGGCTAAGTTGTTTTTGATGGGCTTTTTATTAATTGAAATAATTATTCACGTGTGGTTGTCTCAATAAAAATGTATAATTACATTTTTATTCAATTTCCTTTTAATAAATAATTGTTTTTTATTTTTTTTAATTTTAAATCCCACAAAAAGATCATTACAAATATTAATGTCTATTAAAAGTTAAGAAATTTAATTGATTATAGATCAAATTTTAAATCCCAGAAATATTATTATATATTAGAATTTGCCAATTTAATTAATTATAAAACTCGACAAATTGTTATTTAATTAAAAAATATAATTATACGGTATTTATTTATATACCTATATGGTACACATAATCTGTGGACCACTAGAAGGCTACAAATTCAGAACTGGGTGCGGGGCGTGAGGCGGGTGTGGGGAAGTGATTGGGGATGGAGGTTACGGTGTGGGGGTGCGGGGTTTCGGGGTGGGGGGCGAGGTGGGGGGTTTCGGGGATTAATATTTAGATTTTAACTAAAGCAAAAAGTTACCGCAGCATCGTTTATTATATTGATAAAATATCGAACGGTAGTAG
This sequence comes from Forficula auricularia, assembly GCA_024734495.1. Lineage (NCBI taxonomy): Eukaryota > Metazoa > Arthropoda > Insecta > Dermaptera > Forficulidae > Forficula > Forficula auricularia. The sequence continues at coordinate 8,940,300 of JALMQS010000225.1, forward strand.
CTAATAAGCTCAAATTCAGTACAAAATGTGCCAAGTTTCAACCTTGACTAAAAAAATTGTCAATTAACAAAAAGTTGCAGAAAACTTTCACTTTTTACTTCAATTTTACATTGAAAACAAAATATTATTTTCCCAAATGATGCCGTTAAATAGTATTTGTTTAAGAAAATAACGTTTAAATATAAATCCGCCCAGAACTTTAAAGGGGTTTCCCCTTTTTCGTGGAACATTTTCCCGCATTAATATCATTAAAAAATAAATAAAAATGGATAAAATGCAATTTGTTCAGGCACATAGTAACATATTTGATTGAAAAAAAAAAAAAAACACGCTGGGGACATTTATATTTGTTCAAAGGATTTATATAGGTATATATTTTTTTATTTACTTTATTTTTGATTTAGCAATCAATATGAATGTTAAATTTTATCCTAAGCGTGTATTTGAAGTTTTTTTTGCATAAGCCATTTATTTAGTTCTTTCTCGTTTGGGGTGTGTGCGATAAAATATCTCAACCCTTGTTAAAACGATTTTTTTAAGTATGTTTAAAACAACCCCGCTCGAGTGGGTGTTACCATAAAACCTCCTTCATCCGCTGCTCGTTTCTCTAAAGCCTGCTCTTTTTAACAACAAACCACTTTATCCGTGGTAGAGAGATCCATTTTGAAATCAAGTAAGTTAGTGTCATTTTACATATGAGAAGAGTTGAATGTTGAAGAGTCCTTGGCTAAACTAACTTGTTCTTCTTGGTTCTGAACAAACTTTCCGTCCTGGCTTCGGAATGTGCGACGTGCTCTCTCTCGCGGAGGCCCACGTCTAACGTCTACGTGACGCTCTCAGGTACACAAACAGAAAGACAAAAAAAATCGGGTTAAGAAGAACCCAAAAAGAGGGAAGCCGAATGGAGGGTGGAAAAGTCGAAGACGGGGGTGGGTGAAGACAAACGCGCGATCAAGCGAAATAAACAAACATTTGCCCGGGCGCTAACAAGATGACACATTCGTCTTTGAACCGCTTAACGAACGAAAGAACGACAAAAAACAACAAGCCGTCCCCCTCACGCCCCCAAACACTTGTCATCTATTCAGATTTTATCGCTTTTTTTCTTTACACTTTCGTTAAGACTCTTAAATCCATACATGTTGTTTTACATACTTACAAATTTTTGATTATTTGATTAAATCAAACAAAGAATAAACTGCAACGGATCGTTGCTAAACTTTATCCAAATTCATTTGAAATATTAATATGTTTATTCCTTTATTATTAATCAGATATCACTTGCAATTTGCAGTTCATGTTTGATTTTAATTGAAAAATAATGATCTATTCTCATTGAATAGTCAAGGAATAACCATTCTATTTTACTTAGAGAAAGTGGTGTAGGTTTTAGGTGAAACACAATATTAATTAATAAAGTAAAGGGTGTGTAGTTTCACAATGAATGAAATAAAACTCAAAGAGGTTCATACAAAATCAATATATTTCGGATTATTAATCAATCATCAGGAGTTTACACCTGTAAATTCCTGATGATGGACTAATAATCCGAAATATATTGAGTTTGTATAAACCTCTTTGAGTTTTATTTCATTCACTGTGAAACTACACACCCTTTACTTTATTAATTTATAACCATTCTACATTGGATTTTTGACGTTTCGGTTATTATTAGTAACCATTGCTGAAGACATGGAGAAAATGAGTTAAAATCAAAAACAGCCATCGATTCTCATCTAATATTGAGGAATAACAATTCTACAGTAGATTTTTGACGTTATTATTGGTAACCATCGCTGAAAACATGGAGGAATCGACTTAAAATAAAAAATGACGATCGATTCTTATCTACTACTAGAGGAATAACATTATTGCATTCCATTTTTGATGTTTTGACTATTAATGGTAACCTCTACTGAAAACATGGAAGAATCGACTTGAAATAGACTAAATTCTTTTTTTGTAAACAACTCAAGCTTGCTTCGCATTAGATAAAGTAAAAAACTACATGTAAACTAACTGTAACTACATGTACTACATAAAAGTGCACTTTTATCAAATTAGCATATTTGGAATGTATCGATTTTTGCTTCAAAATTGACACGCCTGATGTCGTGATGTGGCCATCCACTTGACTTTACCATACACTTCTGGTTGAGTTTGGTTCAAGGGCCTAGATTTTCAATTGTACTTTATTTTTCATTAAATCTGTAAAAAAATCATACAAATATTAATGTCTATTAAAAGTTAAGAAATTTAATTGATTATAGATCAAATTTTAAAATCTAAATCTATTATTATATATTAGAATTTGCAAATTTAATTAATTATAAAACTCGATATTTGTTATTTAATTAAAAAATATAATTATAAGGTATTTATTTATATATATATCTATATGGTACACATAATCTGTGGACCACTAGAAGGCTACAAATTCAGAACTGGGTGCGGGGCGTGAGGCGGGTGTGGGGGAGTGATTGGGGATGGAGGTTACGGTGTGGGGGTGCGGGGTTTCGGGGTGGGGGGCGGGGTGGGGGGTTTTCGGGGATTAATATATAGATTTTAACTAAAGCAAAAAGTTACCGCAGCATCGTTTATTATATTGATAAAATATCGAACGGTAGTAGCTAATAAGCTCAAATTCAGTACAAATGTGCCAAGTTTCAGCAAACTAAAAAATTGTCCAATTAACAAAAAGTTGCAGAAAACTTTCACTTTTTACTTCAATTTTACATTGAAAACAAAATATTATTTTCCCAAATGATGCCGTTAAATGGTATTTGTTTAAAGAAAATAACGTTCTTAAATATAAATCTTAGAACTTTAAAGGGGTTTCCTTTTTCGTCATTTATTTTCCCGCATTAATATCGACAAAAATAAAATAAAATGGATAAAGTAAATTTGTTCAGGCATATAGTAACATATTTGATTGAAAAAAAAACTCGCTGGGGACATTTATATTTGTTCAAAGTTTATATAGGTATATATTTTTATTTACTTTATTTTTGATTTATAATCAATATGAATGTTAAATTTATCCTAAGCGTGTATTTGAAGTTTTTTTATAAAGCCATTTATTTAGTTCTTTCTCGTTTGGGGTGTGTTGATAAAATATCTCGCCCTTGTTAAAACGATTTTTTAAGTATGTTTAAAACAACCCCGCTCAGTGGGTGTTACCATAAACCTCCTTCATCCGCTGCTCGTTTCTCTAAAGCCTGCTCTTTTAACAACAAACCACTTTATCCGTGGTAGAGATCATTTTGAAATCAAGCAGTTAGTGTCATTTTACATATGAGAAAGTTGATCGGCTGAAAGTCCTTGGCTAAACTAACTTGTTCTTCTTGGTTCTGAACAAACTCGTCACAGCTTCCGAATGTGCGACGTGCTCTCTCGCGGAGGCCACGTCTAACGTCTACGTGACGCTCTAATTTCCAACAAGAAAGACAAAAAAATCGGGTTAAGAAGAACCCAAAAAGGGGAAGCCGAATGGAGGGTGGTAAAGATGAAGACAGCAGGGGTGGGTGAAGACAAACGCGCGATCAAGCGAAATAAACAAACATTTGCCCGAGCGCTAACAAGATGACACATTCGTCTTTGAACCGCTTAACGAACGAAAGAACGACAAAAAGCAACAAGCCGTCCCCCTCACGCCCCAAACATCATCCTATTCAGATTTATAGCTTTTTCTTTACACTTTCGTTAGACTCTTCCGTCCTTACATGTTGTTTTACATACTTACAAAATTTTGATTATTTGATTAAATCAAACAAAGAATAAACTGCAACGGATCGTTGCTAAACTTTATCCAAATTCATTTGAAATATTAATATGTTTATTCTTTATTATTAATCAGATATCACTTGCAATTTGCAGTTCATGTTTGATTTTAATTGAAAAATAATGATCTATTCTCATTGAATAGTCAAGAATAACATTCTATTTTACTTAGAAGAAGTGAATTGTAGGTTTTAGGTGAAACACGATATTAATTAATAAAGTAAAAGGGGTGTAGTTTCACAATGAATGAAATAAAACTCAAAGAGGTTCATGAAATCGTATATTTCGGATTATTAGTCAATCATCAGGAGTTTACCTGTAAATTCCTGATGATGGACTAATAATCCGAAATATATTATAAGCCTCTTTTGAGTTTATTTCATTCTTTGTAACTACACTTACTACTTATTAATTATAACATTCTACATTGGATTTTGACGTTTCGGTTATTATTAGTAACCATTGCTGAAGACATGGAGAAATCGAGTTAAAATCAAAAACAGCCATCGATTCTCATCTAATATTGAGGAATAACAATTCTACAGTAGATTTTTTGACGTTTCGATTCTTATTGGTAACCATCGCTGAAAACATGGAGGAATCGACTTAAAATAAAAAATGACGATCGATTCTTATCTACTACTAGAGGAATAACATTATTGCATTCCATTTTTGATGTTTTGACTATTAATGGTAACCTCACGAAAACGCGGAAAATCGACTTGAAATAGACTAAATTCTTTTTATAAACAACTCAAGCTTTATGCGCATTAGATAAAGTAAAAAACTACATGTAAACTAACTGTAACTACATGTACTACATAAAAGTGCACTTTTATCAAATTAGCTTGTATTTGGAATGTATCGATTTTTGCTTCCAAAATTGACACGCCTGATGTCGTGATGTGGCCATCCACTTGACTTTACCATACACTTCTGGTTGAGTTTGGTTCAAGGGCCTAGATTTTCATTTTTTACCCCCCACCCACCGGCACATGATTGGATTTTTGCATTTTTTACTATTCTGTGGTCCCACTGATTATGTATACAAAATTTGGTTGAATTTTGCTCAAATGGCCTAGATTTTTATTTTTTGGCCCCCACTCCCTAATGTTGGCACCAAAATTTTTTTATTTTATGTACGTTTTATAGTATATTTCATTTTTCTTGTTTTTTAGTTTGAAAATATTATAATTTTAAATTTTAACCCCCCCCCCCCCCTCCTTAAATTTTGAGTCGATATTCACCAAAATCTCTAATCAGCTCTTAATCTCAATGCACAAAACTACGTGTGGAATTTGGTTTTGATATTCACACTAGTTTTGAGGTTATTCCTCCACAAAAATTTGGTGGCCCACAGACTAACAGACATTTTGACAAAACAGTTATTATCTCGAAAAATATAATTTTTTCGATGTTCAATTATTAGAGCTTTTTTGTAGACCGAAATGCCATGGTTTAATCAAAATAGTTTTAGCCGTTTTTTAGATATTTCGAAAAGAAGAAGCAAAAATCCACTTTTTTCGTACACGATTACAATATTTGACCATACCCTGTATGGTAAGTAAATAAATTGACACGTTCTGATGTGGCCATCCACTTGACTTTATCATATACTTCTGGTTAAGTTTAGTACAAGGGTCTATATTTTCATTTTTTTGCCCCCCCCCATTTTTGGCGCTTTTCATTTTAGTGTTATGAAATTTACTGATTTATGTATACAAAATTTGGTTGAGTTTGCTCAAATGGCTTAGATTTTTATTTTTTGACCCTCTTCCCCTAATTTTGGCGCCAAAAATATATTATTAATTATTATAGATTCATTTTATAGTATATTTCATTTTTCTTATTGTTTTTCTAGTTTGAAAATATTATCATTTTAAATTTTAAGCCCCCTATCTCTTTTAATTTTGGGTCAATATTCACCATCTAATCAGCTCTTAATCTCATTGCACAAAACTATCGAATAATTTCAATTGTACTTGTGCGAGTGGATTTGAATTGTATAATTTAAGAGACTTTGAAAAAGGGAACCCCCCCCCCCCCCGAAAGTAAATGCAATACTTCAATTCCCACCCTTCGCTATGTAAATAAAAGAAAAGAAAAATAGAAAATATTTGGGGTACAATTGTTTCTGAAATTTCTCTGATTCACTCAACTGCTGATTAATTGTTTTCTAATGGTGAATGAGCTGTTTGGGTGGAGGGTTGCACGTTGTAATTCGTAATAGCCGAATGGAGCCATTAGCGAGGTGCCTTGGCAGGGAGGCTGGGTCCTTTGACGCCCACCGAAGAGTCTGGCGCCAGCCCTAACCGCCACGCTGACGCCGGGCGCTCCGCCAACTTAACCCCCACCGCTAGAAGGGATGGCTCCACGATCCTAACAACTCCTCTGTTTGCACACCGCTTTTATGGATCCATTGGGGATTGCTATTCGGAAAAATTATTCGATTGAAAGATAGCAAATTTCTTCTCATCTTTAGTTTAAATAGGATTTAAACCTGATACACTATTCACCATTTAATACTAATGGGTTGAACTTTTACTTTTCTCTACCAATGTTTGATCTCTCATGCATATTTTTAAAACAACCCTAAAGTTAAGTTTGGCACACTTTAAAAAAGGAGCTCTTTCTCGACAATCCACACAAAATGTTTTAGCCTCGTAACCACATTTAAATATGAACGGAACTAAAATTTTAGGTTATATTTTTTTAACGTGACTGTCCATTCACACTACGAAATCTCTATATGGATACACACATACTTGCCGGATCGTTTCCAACCCATTGTGCTTTTATCCTCTCCACTAAAAATAATCGCCCAAATATGTTGTTTTTTATCAAAACTAAGGAGTCAATAATTTCAATTTTTAAGTTACTCGAATATATTATTCTAACAAATATTAGTTTTTCCTCAAGATAGTGAAAGTTTTTCAATGAAAAAAAATAAAATCATCTTGAAAGATATTAATTTGCCGATGGTAATAGATTCAAATTTACTGAAAATCATCTTCATATCCCCACCCTTTCCCTATCTACCCTATGTAAAAAATATCATTTTTAATTGCAATTATTTCATGTTTGGTGTGGTAAATCTTCTTTAAATTTTAACAGTATGTGTATTATGCTTTTAATGACTTATATTCCAAGTTTCAAAGACTTCTTGAATTTTTGCATTTGTGAAAGAATACCATAAGAAATAGAAACTGAGTTTTGAAAAATAAAACGGAGCCAAATCTGACCCGGAAATTCAATGGACAGTGTATATCGTCGCTGATTTTACAAAACCTCGTAAGTCCTAAATTCATTGTTTGCCAGAAAACAAGAAAAACCATTTTAAACAACAATACATACAAATAAAATGCAATATTTATTATTTGTCGGTAGCGCGAAATTAAATTGGATTAGAATAAAAAGGTTTCAATAGACAGATGCCCCGTGAAAAGTTGGTCGGTATAAACATATAATATGTATGTAGGATCTGTACTCTTCGTGCACAACCCTATCATGTGGGTTCACTTGTGGCTTGTTACGTTATGTCTAGGGGTTTATCAAATAAAAGGTTCACTTAAGATAAAATATTTATTAACACGTATAATATTCTATATACAGGTGATTGACAACTTTCATTCGAAGGGCGTTAATTATAAAGGCGTAATTCTAATATTGTAATTCGTTTGAGAGAGTTCGTTATTCGTTAAGGGGTTGAATCTATGGCGTATCGTTGACTGCTGTCTGTTTGCTAGTCAGATTGCAAGTGTTAGTACAAAATGCAGCTAGGGCTCTCGTTGAAATTATTTCGTAAGGGTAGGAGAAGAAACATCACGTGACTATAGATGGAAATTTCCATGTTCGTTAAAAACATTATTTGAAGGATAATTTCTCACACTGTCATTACTTGAATTTACGATGTATTTCCTCAAGTCATATAATTTCAGAGAGAGTCCATGGCTTACTGAAAGGGCGGAAAACCTTTGCAAGGGTTCGTTTGTCCGGGCGTAAAGGGTTTACAAATGAGAGTAATTAAAAAATTTCTTGTTAAGATTTCAAAACTATATTTATTTGACCTGAAATCGGTCTTACGAGGTTTTGTAAGATCAGCGACGATAACTATGTGTGTCTAATGCTATATCTCAGCTTCAATAAATCACAGGGAAACGAAATTTAAAAGTAAAGTTGAAACATTGTAATGGACTTTTTATTACATTTATGGTTGACAAATTTGAAAGGGGAAAATTTGTAGAATGATTTCAAAAAAAGGTAGGTAGGTATGTTGTAAGTGAAAGTCATATGGTGCACACATCATTTTTTTCCTACATCTGACTACTCATTCAACTGGGCATTTTTATAAAAATGTTATTCTGGCAACAAAAAACATTACTGAATTTTAAATTTCCTTTATATATGGTACTTTTTTTTAGTTATAACGGCACTAACACCCAGAAAAGGGCAGAATAAGCATTATAGGCACTAACAAATGCCTCTTATTTTATTCTGAATTTCATGAAACGCATAATTATCATTTTGGTCTAAATTTTAAGCCATAAATAAAAAAAAGGCAAATAGGGCGAAATCCGAGCCCTAGTTATAACCTTAAAACAAACATCTAATATGCAAACGAAACTGTATGTAGGGACTGCTTCTGCCCTTTTCAATTGGTTTAAAATGTTGAATAGAGTAATGTATTATACTTTAAACTTTTTAGACTATGAAAAAAACTCGAATAATCTACTTCTGGTCAATCATATATCGGAATTCACTAAAAATATCTATTAATAAAATTTTTAGAATATTTTCCCAAAAAAACATTCAAATAATCAATCTGACTATCAAAACAAAATTAACTTTTTTTCTCTGGGACAATATAAATCCCTTTAACTGGTTTGTAAATATATCTTGAATTTTTTTTTATTAAAATTTCCTCGACCTGTCTATCAAACGTTGCTCACTCTGTTATTTCTTTTACTGTCACTCATTCACTTGCTTTCTATCTCTTTCTATCTCTCGTTTTTCTATGTCAAGGGTTTTGTGTCCATTTGTTGTTTTTTGTTTTGTTTTGTTTTTGTCTCTCTTTTATCTTTTTATTAAATTTATTATTACTCTACCATACAGGGTATGGTCAAGTATTGTAATCGTGAATGGCTTTTTTGCTTCGTTTTTTAGAAATATCTCAAAAACGGCTAAAACTATTTTGATAAAAAAAATTGAGCGAAACCATGGCATTTTGGTCTACAAAAATTCCTAATGTGTGAACATCGAAAAAATTGGATTTTTCGAGATATTAACTGTTTTGTCAAAATTCGTGTACGTACGTACGTTACCAGATTTTTCTGTGCACTGAAAAAAAATTTCTTTATAGTAAATATTATATTGATAGAGTTGAGCATTTTTAATGAGCTCTTATTTATTCCAAAGATATTTTATTTATAATAAAGAAATATTAAAATCATTCATTCCAAATATGACCAAATTTTTAGGTATTTAATCCAAATACATTATATACTTGAGTGATTTATTTTATTCTATTAGATATCTCTTAAAATTAAATGAATCTCTTGTTTACTTCTAGTAAAAACCTCTTATTTTATATAAACAAATGTCTTGTTATCATAAAACGACTTAGAATTTTTGCAAATAGTGATATCTTAATAATTAAGATATTTGAAAAAAATAACAAAAATTTTGTTTACATTATTAATTGTTTTTTTTTTTAAATTTTAAAACCCACTTTAAGATTATTTGAAATATTAATATATATTAAAATTAGATTACCTCCTAACTTAAATCAAATATAATAATTCAAATTTGTATTTAATTAATTCAACCAAATGAATTATTAAAAAAATAGTTATTTAATTCATTTGATTGATTCTACATCAAATGAATTTAGTCATCTTCTAGTCAGGGGTGCTGGAGGGGTTTTGGGGGCGGGGGTTGGGGCGAGGGGGGTTAGTGGGTTAGGATGTGGAATGGAGTGTTGGGGTGGTGGGTGGGAGTGAGGGGTGAGGGTGGGGTTCGAGGGCTGGGGTCCAGGGGACGTGCCCCCTGGCTAGCAAGAGGGCCGCCGAAGGCGGGCCTTGCAGCTAGTATAAGTATAAAATAATAATAAATATGGTCTAATTAAATGATTGTAATAAATTTAAAACTTAAATATGATAAATTAATAATAAAATTAATTTTTAAATATTTTAGAGCTAAAAATAAGTTATATAGGGGAGAGGTGGCATGAAAGGGACAAGTGTGGAAAGGGACAATTCAAATAACTTGCTAAATAAATGTTATTTCGGAATGACATTATTTTGTTCTGTGGCAACCCCAAAGTACATACATTGACATCTTACTTCACACTTCTATCATTTCAAAGGATGTCGGTGAAGTGCATGTGTTTGTAATCGTGTACCAAATTATTTTTTTGGCTCTTCTTTCCGGAATTGTAGATTTTGTGGTCATGTTTTTAATTTGTGTTTGATAGTTATGAAAGGGACACAACAAACGGTTATGAAAGGGACGTCCATTTCATGACTAGTATTTCATAAAAAATTGTTATTGTTACTTTTTACCATATAGAAAAAACAATTATTTTAAAACATAATTATTACCATTAAAAGAACTTTGATTGTTTTTTTTTAATTATATGAAGGTAAATGTTTATTTCCATGTTAATTATCTTTTAAGATGAGAAATTTAAGACCAATGTGTTATTAATTACTTTCAAAGATGTGATTTTAAACTAAAGATACTTAATTATATACGTGCTTCCTAATATTTAGTATGTGTGTAGTAAAGTTTACGGTGATTTCCTTATATTAACGCGCTGTCCCTTTCATAAATGATCATGTCCCTTTTTTGAAAGGGACAAAATACACTTTTTTAAAATGCGAAAATATAGCACTAAGAACAATTGAATTTGTTTTATTGTATTTTATTTCGATAGCCAATAAATTGAAGTTTTAATTGTAATTATACCTCTTTAAAATGTTATATTATTTATTTGCTTGAGCCTCCACAGCAAAAATGTCCCTTTCATGCAACCTCTCGCCTATAAAAGGCCTATTTTTCATTAAATAGAAAAAATATTCTTGACCTCTGTGGAGCGGGGGTAGAATAGGTCCACAGTATCCCCTGCTTGTCGTAAAAGGCGACTAAAAGGGGTTGGTCGTGAGGCAAACAGGCTCACTCCGTAAAAAACTTCCCTCTTGCAAGAATTTGCTTCCACTAAACAGGGAGAAGAATATTAAAAGACCTGTATAAAACAAACTTTTTAATTAAGATTCTACAGAGAAAAAAATATACACTATTCTTCAATCAGAAGTCTCTCATAAGAGAAGCTTGTATTATATGTTTATGGGCTGTGAACTTTAGGCTACTGCAATAAGGCATGGCCTTGAATGTCTTTTATATTATAATATATTTTAAGGTACTATTGATAAACAAAACCTGTGAAGAATCTCGGATATAAATTAGGTGCATTTATAAATTGCGTATAATGAAATTTTTCATTTATATGTATTTTGAATTAATCCTGTTTTTTTATGTATAATTAAACATTTATTCTTCTAGAGAGAATTCATCCAAGAGATTTAAATATTAAAATATATATTAACTTCATTATGATTTTTATAATAATACTAATAATGATAATAATAATTTAAACACGTATAAAGTATAAAATAATTTATTGACGTTTTTAATTGAAACATTAAAAATGTAAAATAAAATGTTATTGGCTTTTAAAAAATGCAATTCGGCTATATATTTTAATAAAATTAGAAGAAACTATAAGGATATAATAAAAACTGAAGAAATAAACCGCTTCTAATTAAAATTACGAACGATACTTAAATTCAATTAAATATTAAGTTGAATTAAAATTTAGATGTTAAATACTGCCATGTCCACCAAGACATTCCATTTCCAAAAAACAGTTTTTATCGATTTTTGAAACACTCGGCCCAAAATTTTTAGCAGGAGGCGACTTCAACACTAAACACACAAATTGGGGATCACGTTTAATTACACCCAAAGGGAGAAGTTTGCTCAATTCAATTACTTTAAATGGATATAACACCCTAACTACTAGGAAGCCAACCTACTGGCTCACCGATCCAAATAGATGTTCTGATTTACTAGATTTCTCCATATCGAAAGGGTTATCAAATTCCTATACCTGCATTGAAGAAAGTCTAGAACTTAGCTCAGATCATACCCCAGTAATAGCTACTATTAGCTCAAAGTTAATAAAAACAAAAATCTATCCCACCTTGTTCAATAAAAGAACAGATTGGAGATTATATCAAAGAAATATTGAAGAAAATCTAAATCTCAATGCGTTTGAAAACAGAGGATGAAATTGAGGGAGCTATAGAACACTTTAACAAAATCCCTCAATAATCAGCCTGGCCGGAAATGAACGATCAAAAAAAACAAATCAACTATCCACTAGAGATTAGAGAAAAACTAAAAGCAAAGCGAAGAAAAACTTGGAAAAGAACTTTATACCCGTTAGATAAATTAGCTTTTAACAGGGCCTCAAAAGAACTTAAAAATATGATAGCTAAAAACAAAAATGAAACCCTGCAAAATTATCTCCGCAAGGTAATAATGAATACTCTGTATGGAAGGCAATAATGAATAATCTGTATGGAAAAACATCTCAAAATGCCCAAAATATTTATATTCCCATTAAAAACCAGCTTTAACACATGGACCAGGACCAATTCAGATAAAGCGGAAGTATTCGCGCAAAATCTAGCTAATGTCTTTAACCCCTTTCCTCAAACATGTCCAAACATAGTAAATGCAGAAATAGAAGAATTCCTATGCTCCCCGCCGCATCTATCCCCTCCTATTAAACTATTTTCTGTAAAAGAAATAAAACAAATTATAAAAAATGAGGGTAACAAAAAAAAGTCTCCTGGAAATGACCTGATTACTATCGAAATATTAAAAAAGTTACCCAAAAAAGGACTAACTTTCCTCACCGAACTGTACAATGCCATCATAAGAACTTGTCATTTGCCAACCCAATGGAAATTTGCTCAAATTATTATGATTTTGAAACCTGGAAAACCCGAAAATCAACCTTCAATAATATCGACCGATCAGCCTGCTCCTTCAAACATCAAAAATACTCGAAAAACTTCTCAATATACTTAAAAGTGAAGTTGACTTTGATGAATTAATACCCTATCATCAATATGGATTCCACCAACAACATTCAACGTCGGAGCAGACCCACACATTGAAACAACACTTGAAGAAAAGGAAATATGCACGGGTGTTTTTCTAGAAGTTTAAAAAGCATTCGACAAGGTATGACATCAGGAATTACTTTAGAAAATCAAAAATCTCTGATCATTACTATTGGTTATTTACATTTTACCTTAAAGACCGTTACTTCCAAGTCAAAGTAGAGGGCGATTTCTCCCATATCCATGGCATACGATCAGGCGTCTCACAAGGCAGCATATGTGGACCATTCCTATATTCTCTGTAGACCGCGGATATTCAAACTACTGAAGATACATTTATTGTCACTTACGCCGATGATACCGTCATTCTCACAACAAACACGGATCCAGGCACAGCTTCTAATAAACTGCAAGAACGACTCGACACCATTCAAAACTGGTTTCATAGATGGAGGATCCATGTTAACGAAACAAAATCTACTCATATCACCTTCACTAATAAAAAAAAAAAAACACATGTCCACAACAGTCTACCTAAATTCGAAAATCATTCCATATAGTAACTCAGTAAAGTATCTCGGGCTGCACCTCGACTCAAGACTTACATGGAAAATTCATATAGGAAAAAAAAGAAACGAACCTAATTTTAAATATAAAAAATTGTATTGACTCTTAGGGAAAAATTTCCAGCTTGTTTTAAAAACAAAAGTTTTACTTTACAAGTCAATACTTAAGCCAATATGGATGTATGGTTGTCAAATCTGGGGAACAGCCAATGAATCTAACTTGAGTAAAATTCAAAGAGCCCAATCGAAAATTCTCAGAGGCATATCAAATGTCCCTTGGTATATTGCAAATGAAAGACTACACATTAATCTTGATTTACCATCAGTTAGAGAGGTCATAAGCAATCAATTCATTAAACACAAAAGAAAACTGTAAAATCACACAAATAAATCGGACATCGTTCTTCTGGATAATAGCGAAATAATCAGAAGAAAAAAAGAAATTTCATGTCCTGGAACAGAAGATCACATTTTAATTTTCAATTAGAAAAATAAATTCAACTAGGGAAGTCATCACTGGATGACCAAAAAATTCATTTACTAATTCTTTCAGGACCAGAAGACCAGAATTTTTGCAGTAGGTGCAGAATGACTTATTGGAATAGAGAAGGTTTACTTAAACCGATACATTACATATTAAAAGAAAAAAGAAAACAATCTTTAAATGGATCAGTGTGTCAGACTCTTGAATCTTCTACCGAATTTGAAAGCTTTAGGCATGTTTCAAGATTTAAGTGTAATTTTACCTATTGTTGAAGACGATGATGAAATTTCCAAAAAATTATCTAACATAAACAAATTTTGTGATTCAAGTACAAGCTTGACTACTTTAGAAAGTTTTTCAAAATTGTGTCCTAAAACAAAAAAGATATCTCTATTTTTTCCAGAAAAAAAAGCCACTGGAATTCTATCGAAATTTCCATTACTAACGGAAATAAAATTATATTTATTAAATGATCCCGATTTTGTTAGTGAAGTCGTCAGCTTATTAACCCTAATCGGGACACAAATTAAAATTTTGACTGTAATTTTTAATAATGAGCTTGAAGTTGACCCAAAATTTTGGCATGATTTATGTCCCGAATTAATTAAATTAGAAATTAATTTTAAACCCTACTATTTCTACTAAGGTGGATGAAATATTATTTGCATCAATTTATGTTCAACTAAATTATTAGAAGGACTTCAAAATCTCTCCTATCCAAAGGAGAAAATCTATATTATAAACTAAAAAAAAAAAAAAAAAAAAACCACTTTAAAAAAAAGGGCCTTTCTGTGAAAACAGAATGAATACCCTTATATAAGTGTTGGGTTGTTGTTTGCTCAACAATTCAGAAGATAAATGTTTATTTAGTTGTGGAGCGAGCTAGATAAAACACCGGAAAATTTTACTCATTCTCTAATTTACATTTTCTTTATATTAGAAAATTCTACTTAAACAATTTTACAATTATTAAATGTTCTTTGCAGAAAGCAATTGTTGAACTATATTTTGATTGTTGCATAATTGTTTTAACGTCCTTTTAAAGTTTATAATTTGATTTTCTTGCAAAATTATTATCTTATATAAGTTATAATTCTTGATAATGTTTTTATTGTATTAAAATTTGTATTTTCTTTATAATTTTATTTTTATTATTAAAATAAATTTAAACGGATCGTTGTTAGACTTTATCCAAATTCATTTGAAATATTAATATATGTTTATTCAGTACAAATGGGGTCGCAAATGAAAACATTTAAGAAGCGCTGTAGTAGAGTACCTATAATTCAACAAAAAATAGCAAAAACTCGGAACCCAGTTATACTAAATGGATTTAAATGAATTCTCAAGTTACAGAGTATCAAAATTTATCCAGGTAAAACTCGTAATAGGTAGGTATATAGCTGACGATCAAAAAATTACACAAACAACTGGTCGAAATTGGGTTAATATTGAGATATTTATTTTTTAAAACTATGATGTAGACCAGAAGTTCCCAAAGTGTGCACCGATATCATGTTGAGTTTGATACAAAGACCTATATTTTCATTTTTTGACCCCCCCTTCCAATTTTTGGCAGTTAGTTTTTGCATTTTTAGACTTCTGGGGATTCACTCATTATGTATACAAAATTTGGTTGAGTTTGGTACAAGGACCTAGATTTTTAATTTTTAACACCCCCTCTGCCCCCTTAATTTTGGGGTCGATACGCACCAAAATCCAATCAGCTCTTAATCTCAATGCACCAAAACTATGTGTGAAATTTGGTTTTGATATTCAAACTAGTTTTTGAGCTAGTTCGTCCACAAAATTTGGTAATGCACAGACTAACAGACTAACTAACAGAATAACAGACATTTTGACAAAGCAGTTATTATCTTGAAAAATATAATTTTTTTGATGTTCACTTATTGGAGCTTTTTTGTAGACCGAAATGCCATGGTTTCGGCACATTAAAGAATAAAACTGTTTGTAATTTAATTTTTATCCAACTCTCTATGATTTCAATTAACAATTTTAATTATGGATGCGATTAATGAAACATTAATTAAATATGTTTCTAGAGAAATCATTATAATAATCAAAAAGTAATTATTTAATGAATTAAATTATTGAAGCTTTTATGTTTGTGATTAATTTGATTAAAATTGGAATTTTTAGTGAAATCACACATAATTAATTGTAATTATTTATTGAACAAGAACAAATATAAAACTACGACGTTTGTAGTTGTATTGTTTTATTTGTTCTTGTTCAATAAATAATTAGTACCTGGAGCCACCGAGCGATGCACGGTAACCAAACGCCCCCTGGACTCCCCCACCGCCACCCCAACACCGCCCCGGAACCCCGCACCTCACCCCAACCCGGATACCCCACCATTGCACCCCACCTCCTGCACTCCCTACATCCATCCCCACCCCGCACCCAGTTTTTGCATTTCTAGCTTTCTAGTGGTCCACAGATTATGTGTATAGGTATATAAATAAATTCCGTATAATTATTTTTTTTAATTAAATAACAATTTATCGAGTTTTTTAATCAATTAAATAAATAATAAATAATAATTTTATTGAAGCAATTTTTTAAATGAAATAATGTATACATTGTATTTGAAGCTTCGATTTCGGAGTTTAATTCCTCACCATCGACTGTACTTGATCTTCTAGCTTGCAATCATATTTTTAGTAAGTGTTTTTCAATAAGTTAATCATTTAAATTGGCAAATTCTAATATATAACAATATTTGGTATAAAGTATTAGTGGGTTTTAAAATTGAAAAAGCAATTAATAAATAAAAGATAATTGATAAAAATGTAAACAAACTTTTATTATTGATATTTTTATCTATAAATAATTATAGTTTTTAAGGAATTTGGTGTTGGTACTTGGTGAAACATTTTTTTTTTTTTTTATCCAATAATTTTATAAATAATTACTTTAATTAAGAAAAGATCAATCAAGATGAAATTTGTCGAGGTCCAGACCTAGCCAGATTGTTTTCTCATCCTCAAAACTTGTTAATAGATTTGGTTTCATCAAAATCATTAGAACAGTTTTCAAAATAGAAAAAAGATACAAATATATAAATATACAAACAAATAAATATATAAACAAACAATTTTTGCTCTTTTAATAAGAGTAGATAATTAATTATGTGTGTGATTTCACTAAAAATTCAAATTTTAATTAAATTATGGTGTTTCTTAATATGTGATAATTTGACTAATAATTGACTTGAAAAAATCAAATTTGAAAATGGCATTACCATCTGAAATTCAAGTGAAATTGACTCTAGGTCTAGCTTTTCTGGATCCCTGGGGTGTGAATTTACCATAATAATCTTTAATGGTTAAACGGAACAGCTCTTGATCCATTTAATCCATTTGGGATTGAAATCATAACTTGGCTTGCCAATTGGGGGTACGTGTGGGGTGAATGACGTCGGGGGTGCAAGGGGTGGTTTCTGCTGCCGCTCCCTTCAACTCGGAATCCATGTTTTATTCATGGATATCATTATTCGCATTTTAGGATAAAATGCCGAGCATTTTGCTATTTTGTGAGTGACTTCAAGTCAAGACTTTCCTTTTTTTGGATTTTCATTTTTTTTTTCAACCCGCCCAATGAACATGAAATTTAATAATCATATTTACAAAGTTTATTTTTTTTATATATTATTGGATTTACTTAGGTATATCGTTCTTTCTTTTATTATTTATTTTTTATTCATACATGTACTTAAATAGATACTAAAGCAAATTGTTTTTTATCAGTGCAGTAAAAGCAGATTATTATGATCTTTTACATTTTCAAATTTGAATTGAAAAAAAAAAAGAATAAAGGAAAATTTTTATTTTCAATTCGTGAGCTATATCATAAAACAAGATTTTCATTGCCTACTATAAATAGATGCCCCGCTTTTATTTATTGTATAGCTAATAATGGGCAACGAAAATAATAGAATTTATAAATACTTCAACACTTTTCATTTTTTCTTTACCAAACAGGGTATGGTCAAGTATTGTAATCGTGCATGAAAAAAGTGTTTTTTTCCTTCTTTTATTCGAAATATCTCAAAAACGGCTTAAACTATTTTGATTAAAAAAATTGATGGAACCATGGCATTTCGGTCTACAAAAAACCCTAATAAGTGAACATCGAAAAAATTATATTTTTTGAGATAATAATTGTTTTGTCAAAATGTCTGTTAGTTAGTCTGTGCGTTACCAAATTTTTGTGCACGAGCTAGCTCAAAAACTAGTGTGAATATCAAAACCAAATTTCACACGTAGTTTTGATGCATTGAGCATAAAAGCTGATTAGATTTTGGTGCATATCGACCCAAAATTAAGAGGGGTTGAAGGGGGGTTAAAAATTAAAAATCTAGGCCATTTGAGCAAACTCAACCAAATTTTGTATACCTACATAATAAGTGGACCCCCAGAAATCTAAAAATGCAAAAACTAACCCCCTCCCTCCCCTACATGAATATAAATAATTTAATTAAAAATTAAATATAAGTGAGGGGCCAGGTTGTATGGTAAAGTTAAGTGGATGGCCACATCAGAACACGTCAGCTTATTTATAAATGTCATTGTATGTTCATTTTTACCAGGTGTCTGTTTTTATTTTTAACCGACTTCAAAAAAAGGAGGAGGTTTTCAATTCGATTGTTTTTTTTTTTTTTTTTTTTTTTTGTGTCTATGTTACTAGATTTCTTCGCCAATTGTGAACTGATTTTGATGATTGTTTTTGCATTGGGTTCAATATAGTATCCGATTTGTACCATATTAATTTGGTCAAGTTCTGATGATATGATCAATGACAAAATAGCGGAAAAAATTGAAATTTTCTATGAAGATTCCTTTTACTATACCATGAAAATTGTAATTAAAAATGATAAAAGTGTGATTTTATAAGTTTTTCTTGTCCTACTCTTTTGAAATTAAACTACTTTTAAAAAATTTCTTAGCACGTACCTATTTACATCTTAAAACTAACTCCATTCTGATTTTCAAATTATTTTTATATTTATAGTAGTTTCATTCCAAATATATTCAAATTCATTCATTCATTCCGTTAGTTAAGAAAAAAAAAAAATTACTTCCAATAATTTTCGTCTCAAAACTAACCATCATATAAAATTTTGAGAAATGATATCTTAAAATAAATCATGTTTGTTTAATTTTGAGTTTTCAGCGCTTTTCTATAATATAATTATACAAAATATTTTCACAATAATGTATAAATGATAAATAATTATTAGTAATTAATTATTAATCAATTTGATGCAGTTTTTTTAATTTTGAACATCTTTTTTATAAATACATTTTTGTGTTAAAATTAACATTCCAGCGGGCGTGCTGTCGTAAAATTTATGACACATGCGCCTTATCGCTTCCCCCACTTTTACCACTTAGTCTCAAGAATCGGGCTCCGAGCTATTCGAGGGTCATGGTTTTTCTAAACTACAGGTGTGCTTAGAAGTTTTTGTTATTCATTGATATTTGAGAATTTCCGTTGAGCGTAGATTTTACGACACGCGCCTTAAAGTAAAAGTATATTAAATAAACTATTTTTTCATTTTTTTCTCATTTTATATCGTTTCTTTTTATATGTAGCTAAATGTATTTTTTGGTTTTAGAAGTGTTCCATTATGGCTCGTAGGCCGCTAACACAAAAAGAGCTAGAAGAAATATTTAGTATTGTTTCGTTTTTTGTTTAAGAAAGTCTTTCTTAAAAGTACTGTCATTTATCATTTTTCATAACCTTACAGCAATTCTCTAAAATTAATATAAAGAAAACAGCATTTATATGGAGAAAACTTGGTGACGTAAAATTTACGACAAGCGCCCGCTCAAGGAAAATTACACAGCTCGCCCGCTGGAAGGTTAATAGATAAAAAGTGAAAGTATTTCCTCACTAGAGCTAAGCCAATTCATGTTTGGTCCTTGGGTTAGATTTCCGGGCCGACGATCCCTTCTGACATGAAATAAAAGATACCTAATAAGATCTTTGATCCGGTTTTAAAATTCTTTGAAATGTAAAGTTAATATTTTTGCCAAAATATAGCCACTACTGAGGCTAGAATTTTGAAAATGCACCGTCATTTTTAAACATTCAAAACTTGCTTTTAATCATATTTCTTTTTTTAAGTAATTTTTCGAGGAATTTTTATTCTCTTGAGATGGTTCTTATTATATCTTTTTGCTGAACATATAACACAGATTACATTTTTTATTTATTTTTATTATTGTCATATATGGACGTTTCGAACTCTCACATCTGTGTTATCATCAGCCTTCTAAAATTTTGAATTTTTCAATGTCCAATTGAATGTTTATTTTGCGTTACATGAAAAAAACTCCTTAAAAATAAATTTACAATCTTAAACATATATATTTTCCGTTGTTTGTAATAGATTACAATATTAATAATTTGATTAGTACACTTTTTAGAAATCCAAGAAATTTATTTAATTCGCACCTCCAGATCCTTTTTCTTATTAGAACAATGCTTACACTTTTAATGAGAGATAGATTGCTCTTTTTTTTACTGATAGTTCAAATGGGATTAAATATTGATTTTTTACTCAAGACACAAAAATCGATTTGGTAATGATAATGGGGATAAAAAAAAGGGGGATCAAATTAAATTTAAAAAATTTAAAGTTTGGCTTGATCGCTGCCGATCGAAACAGAGTAAATAAATGGAGCATTGCGCATTCAATATTTTACATCCACGCTGGCTCGGGAAATAGTCCATCAATCACATACACCATAGTTTTACATTCTCCCAGCGATTATATATATTTTTTATATTTCCGTTTGGTAATGTGTTCATTATTGGATTATTTTTTTAATAATGAACCGTTTGAATCTTTTTTTAAACTTTTTATCTTCATATATAAAATTAAGGTTTTGTCTTTACATTGATCCAAATCACGAACTTTGGTTGTACACCTTTCAATCAGAGTTATGAACGAAAACACCCTCAACAAAATTCCTGTCTGTCTCTATGTTTCCGTAGTGTCTGTAAAAAGTTGCTCACGATTCACGTAAAAACGACTGAAGGGATTATTTTGAAATTTCATATTTGCATCAGATGTCTTCTATCTTACGTTTATAACGTTTACAACGAGCAAAGTTGTAGGGGATGTGATTTCTGACAACTTTTGTTTTAAAAAAATTACCCCAAAAAACACCCAAAAACAGTGGGGGGGGAGGAATCTAAATTCTTACCCTTCGAGCAAACTCAGCCAAATTTTGTATACTTAATCTGTGGGCCTCTAGAGAGCTAGAAATCCAAAAACTAATCACCCATAATGGGAGGGTCAAAATTTATTAATTCTTGCCATTGGAGCAGTCAACCAAATTTTGTACACATAATCTGTGGGCCACTAGAAGGCTAGAAATGCAAAAACTGGATGCGGGGGTGGGTGGGGTGAAGTCTGTTGGTGCGGGGCTTGTGGAGTGTGGGGGGTTCGGGGGGTGGGGGTCCAGAGGGCATAGCGGGAGGGGTGGTGTCCAGGGGCGTGGCGGGGTGTGGTGTGCGGCGGTCGGTGTGGTAGTGTGGGGCACGGGTGCATGGTGCAAGGTTGGGGTTCGGGGTTGGTTCGGGTGCTGCTGAGGGGGTGTGGGTCCAGGGGGTGTAGCTCCCTGGCTAGCAATAGGGCCGCCGAAGACGGGCCTTGCAGCTAGTTAATTTATATAATAATCGATAAGATAACCTACAAAGGGTTAAGGAAGTATCAAATCAAACTTTTGTTGAGTGACCAGCTTACTATTACATAAAACGAATTTGTCTATGTCAAAATGAGTGTTTCAACCCAAAACTCATATAGAATCTTTCGAATTAAAAAGACTGATGATAAGGGCCAAACCTTCAGAAACTCTATAGGCTCTAACAATCACTTTACATGCATAGGTATATATTTATTTATTTATATTAGATTTATATATGTATTATGTGCATTATTGATTTTTCTTTAAGAACTAACTTTTTTCAACTTTCCGTTCTTGAGTTATTGGTTGGTATCGAAATCCAGATAAACAGATACAGAGCAGTGGCGGGCGGAGACTTTTCAACGAGGGGATAGACCGCACGACACTGTATCTATCTACAAAATATCATAATTGAAAATGATTTTTCTCTTCAATTTAAAACAATAAAAAAAAGAGTTAAATTAATACTAGTAGAGCCTTCCATCAGGCAGGCTTTGTTAGTAGGTAGGTACCTATTACAATCCAGACATACATATCTACAAAGGAGTAGTATAAAATTATTTTTCTCTATTTCTTAGGCATCATGAGTACCAAGTTAGATTAAATATAAATTAAGAAAACTCCTTTGACCACAAAAGAACCCATGGGTCGTGAAGTTTGCAGGTTGTATCAAAAAATATATTTTTCTATTGGGAAACTGAGAATTCTGATACGCTATCTGGTGGTCTAAATTAAAACTAGTCACTATGGGCCAAAAAATTAAGCCACGCCCCTACCAAGGTCCCCAAAAGGCCTGTAGCTTCCTTGCTCACTTCGAAGAAATAAAACGATTATTTTCTTGTCTAACAAAAATAGTTTTTATTTATCTCTTCGTTTTTTTTACAACAAACTTCTTTTATTATTTATTTTCCTTAACAACCGTCTCTGTTTACAAATATTTTGTTTTTATATATATCATGTTGCCATCTTGCGGCGACTTAGCTACAACAGGCCTTAAAAAACGAAGTCTCTTTATCATATTGAAAGGAATCCAATCTATTCTCCTCGTTTTTGAGTATAAATAACAAAAAATATAAATAAATAAAAGGAAAACCAGGAATATGTTTCGGTAATTGTTCCAAGTTCTAGATTAGGAATAGCATTTAAATGTAGCGTAGAGCGGTCGTAATAGCCTCCGCTGCTTCTGCCCTTCTCTTTTAGTTCAATCCGTTTTTATATGAATAACTTGTCGGTGGGTTTTCATCCGCCCCGGGGGTTGAGGGTTGAGAGTTGTGTAGGCGTAGGTCGGGGGTTGGTTTATCCGGGGGTCCATTGTCCGCCGCCGCCTATGAAATACTGTCCTGATTGTTCATGAAAACTGCAATAAAACCCTGGAGGTGGTTTCTGCTCGGCCAGACAGACTCCTACCCTCATGCTGATTATATTTTCAATTTACCGACAACCCCTGAACCAAGTCCGAACATTCAGAGAGCCTCGTAATATAAAGAAAGTCATCCTCTGAAAAAGATGATGGACGAGCCGCTCGAAAATTCATTCAATAAATTATTGTTTTTTCTCTTTTTTTTAAACTCTATAACGGAATGAATGAATGAATTTGAATACATTTGGAAATCATATTAATATCAGAGAAGGTGGGTCTTCGTTTTGGGGATTATCCGATTAAAATAAAGGAGGCTACAAGCCCCCAATTCAATGAGATCATATTCTTTTGGTTCGATTGAAACTTTCACTGAATCGGAATGTGATTTTCGAAAATAAAAATCTTTCCCTTACTTTATTTTTTTTATTTTTGCTTGATATATCTCTTGCTGCCAAACTCAGTTTCCTACTAGCATAGGTATATATCGCACTTTAAAACTATCCCAGATAAAATGGTAAAAAAGTCGTGAATTTTTAGGGTTAGTAGTTAGGGAGTTTTTCTAAGGGGGCAACTGGCCAGCTGATTAGCCACCAGAACGTTTCACTTTCAACTACTTTTTTAGGAGAATTGACAAATTTTGGAAGTAACGAAACAATTTAATGAGAATTCGATTTTTCTAAGGGGGGGGGGCAATGAGTTTTGTAGGGGTGAGTGTTTCTTACAAATGAATCTTTTGAAGGAATTAATAATGACTTTAAGGCTAGGCACACACAGTCGATTTTCAGTCGACCCAACAATTTAGTTGGGTTGGTTTGAAATCTTGATGAATTACCAATTTATAACCAACTCTAATTAACTAACTAAGCTCGATTTTTTTATCATAAGTGCTCATCGATCGCTTATAAATAAATATAAAAATTTTGGGTGAATATACATTTGGTAAGAGAGCAGAGTAATCTTTCAAATGATTCCATTTTAATATGAAAAAAAATTCGGTAATATTGACAAACACCATTAATACCTACTACTGTATTACTATCATTTTCATATCTTATCCAAGAAATAAATATTTTTTTGATCCATTTTATACTATTTACTTATACTTCTTTCTTCTTTAAGTGCCATATCAGGTCTCCCTGACGTTTCGGAACCTCTCCACATATACCTATGCTGAGTGTGTTTAGCTGTTTTACACAGGTATACGGGACCTACTTTTTAACGCCGGTTCCAAACGGCTATTTTGGAGAGGTTGACTAGGTAATTATACTCTTGGTAGTTTGCCATTGCTTTCTAAGAGGAGGTGACTGCAAATATCTGCAGAGACTCAGTCTCGAAACAGTATACTTCAGGACAGCGGCCCGACACTCTGATCACTGACCCAAAGTCGCCTCTCTTTACTTAAAACTATAGTAGTAAAATAAAAACTAATAATTTAATAGTGTAGACATCGATCTAATATGAAAGTGAATAAACAATTTTGTCTCCAATGGTGAACTTTTGGCATAAAAATGGCTTAGTTCAAGCGTTTAACGATTAAATTTATTTTGAATTAGAGTCTCCGAAGCCCAATATAAGCCAGTTCTTCATTTTGAAACTAAAAACATTTTGGAATCAAAACAAAATTTCTTCTTCTATTCTTGAGCTCAGACGGAAAGACAGAAAAAGAGAGCGTCATGCCGGTTGCCCTCATGGCATACGAATCGGTCTTATCTCCAAGCCCTCCAATAGATGTTTCACATAAAAAATTATGGTTGTAAACAATAGTTTTTTTTTATTTTTGATTTGCCTACCCAGTATACCGCGAATAATGTTTATCTCTATGAAATATCACTAGTAAAAAAAGCAAACGAATTCGTCTCTTATCAAAAGTGTAAACATCGCTCTAATAAGAAAGTGGATTGAGGTTGAAATAGGGTACAGGCAGAGGGGGGGATGCCGGATAAGGTTTAAATTCTAATTTATTGTCCATCGTTTGACTTTTATTCCTAGATTGAATTAAATTATCCTTGAAGGGGTAATTAATTAAGATCAAGGTGAATGTTTCTTGGCTTATCTCCTTGGCATTAGCCCTTAAGAGTCTAACCCCTATCGCTTCTAACTCTCAGAGGACGTTTCTCCATATTAATATTCATATTTTTTATATATAGGTACCTATACATATATAAAATATGCGGAAATTAATCTCATGCAAAGAAAGATCGACTTTTCAAGAATCACGTTATTTAATATCGAAAAAGTGAAGCAAGTTATGAAGAGGAGTAGGGCGTAAATTAAAAAACCTTATTAAAAAAAGGAAAAGAATTAAAAATTATTCAGAGAAAATTATTATATTGGCTAAGTTTTAAAATTGCAAATTGGAGATTAAATATACACTCGTGAATTAGAGGGATTAACATTCGCTAAAGGGAGGGAAAAAACGCATGTGTTTTTTTTCTAAGGGATATTCAATATCTCGGTGTTACTTTTTAGCGGAATAAAAAAAAATAGATAACGATTTAGGTTAAGGGAAGATTTGCTAGACTTGGTAATTTTTAATTTAACATAACCACTTAGTATTGGGAAGTATTGTAATTGTGGAAAAAATCATGTTTTTTATTAATAAGGAGATTCAATGAGGATGTGCCTTATTTGATGATATTAAACATAAATAGGTATACCTACCTAATATATATAAGAAAAAATTTCTTGATTCTTTTACAATATTAGGTAAGGGAGTTCAAGACAGCTTATCTATCTTGTTGATCTTCGAAAAAATCTTTTGTTTTTCTCCAGAGTGCCAACTTCTGCTTACTAAATTTTTTAATAAAAAAATTGTTAATAATGAGGTAAATTTCGAATAAAAATCTTTTTGTTTGATAATATTAATAAAAAGAATATTGAGATAATTTTATTCTCATTATAAAAACATTTATTTAACACAAAAACGATTTCAAGAAATACAGTTGGAATTCTACACTAGTGCTTTTGTCATTTTCTGTTGGCAGAAAAATAACATTTTATTTTTACATTTATGAAAAACTAATTAACTAGAGTGTTAAATCTATTGAAAAATGTATCATTCGATTCATAAAAGTTGTATTATTGATCTGTATAAATTTATTGAAAATGGTATAATTTGTAGAGAAGTTATAGCCCTTTTAAAAGCTCGGTCCATTTACTTCCATGTTAAAAGGACAATTTTCAATCATGTATTTCTCGATAATGGGACAGACGATCAACTTCAAATTTTTGGAATAAATATTTAATACATCAATGATTCGATGGTAAAAACCTGAGAATTTTCTTATAAAACTGATAAACAGTCCCGAACCTCCTTAAGTAAAATAAATACGATTCTTTATATAAACAATCGAATAAAAATTCAAAACGTTTCGGAAGACATTTTCTTTCCTTTTATTATAATTGAATTTTGAAAAAAAAAATCAAAAATTGTAGCTTTATAGAAGAATAATAAAACAACCAAGATGTATAGTCTTGAAGTTGATATAATAAAGGATCGAAAGCTAGTAAATACACAATTAAGGTGTTATTTTTGACCGAAAACTTGATATTTCCTCAGCAGATAAAAATTGACATCGTGTCGACTAAAACATGAATTTTCAGAATTCTATGACTTCTAGAGTCAAGATTTTTTAAAACGACCGTGGCGTTGATAACAAAAGATTTGAATCAATGCAGACTCTATATACCGAGAGCTACTTACCATTTTGGAACTGATTTCAGAACCCAAATAACTTATCCCATACTATAGTATGATCAGCAAACTGGTCAAAAAATACCGTAAAATCAGCTCATTGATTATAACTCCTAAACTGTTTACTCTACTGCAAAAACCATTAGAAGCAAAATGTATATGTAATTTTTGACATTTTTGTTTAAAAAAAATTGAAAATAACCACCCAAAATTGGGGGGGGGGTCAAAAATAAAAATTCTAGACATTTCGAACAAACTCAACCAAATTTCGTATACCTACATATTCTGTGGAAGGCTAGAGATGCAAACACTTAGGGCCGGTTGCATGTCGCAAAGTAAATGCTTTTACACTAACCAAGGTAGATGGTAAATGGAGGGGCTAGGATGGCCAATCAGATGATAGGCACTGAAAGTTCCTGTCATCTGATTAGCCATCCCAATCACTCCATCTACCATCTACCTTGGTTAGTACTAAAGCATTTACTTGCGACATGCAACGTAAGTTAAGTTTGGTACAAGGGCCTAGATTTTCATTTTTTGACCCTCTCCCCCATTTTGGGTGGTTAATTTTTGCATTTATAGCCTTCTGAGGGTCCACAGAATATGCATACGAAATTTGGTTGAGGTTGGTCGAAAGAGCTAGAATTTTCATTTTTGACCATCCTCCCCATTTTGGGTGGTTATTTTCAAAATGTTTTAAACAAAAATGTCAATAATTAAACCCTCTACACTTTTGCTTCTAATGGAATTTGCCGTAGAGTAAACAGTTTTGGAGTTATATGTAATCAATGAAGTGATTTTACGATATTTTTTGACATCTTTAAGGGTCGAATAACCCTAAAAACGACTCAATTTAGCGACCAAAAATTTGACTTTCTGGGTGTGTGCTGATCACACTACAGTATGGAATATGTTATTTGGGTTCTGAAATCAGCTTCCAAAATGGTCAGTAGCTCTTAGAATACTCGGCTCACTATAAAAGCCCGCCCATTTGAAAAACAATTACAAGATTAGGTCCTTTTCCCCTTAAGGAAAGTATTTGGTTGCTTTGGATTCTTCTTCTACTTTTGTGGCTCTCTTTTGTCCTTTTATAGATTTTATTGCCCCTTCATTTTTTTTTTTGGGCGTTGCATGATATACGAAAGAATTCGAAAACAGTCAAAGCCAAAGCACTACAGTTAGTTAAAGAAAAACCCGCCCAGTCCGACCCACCATTTTCTTCCCCAGCTTGCGTTGTTCTGATTGGCCACTGGCCAGTCTTCTTAAGGGGAAGAGGCGTGGCAATTGGATTGTTTCGTCACAGTCGCATACTCATATTATCTCGAAACTGGGCAAAATACACAACTTTAAAATATTAAAAATACCAAATACTATTCGAAATATTTTTGAAATGCCAATTACAAAAAATCTTTTTTTTTTTAAAAAAAAAAAATTATTATTTGAAATTCTCAAAAAATGAATTAAAAATAAAGATACAAAATATTTAAAATTAAAAAGATTGCCGAGAGTAGCCTGGATCTAGATGTTAGTAGGCCTAAAGCGGGAATGAAAAATTGGCCTCAAAAGTTTAAATTTTGCTTTTAAGTTATTTTTTTGACTATTACACAGAAATTAGGTACCAAAATTAAAATAAAAGCTGAAAATAGTGAGTCCGTCTGTCGAAATCCTGGCGTCACAAACTCGATTAAAATAAAATAGAAATAGATTATTCCAAATATTCTCGAATCATATTTATTTATTCCTTTTTTTGTATTATTACTATTTTAATAGTTCTTCAGCGAGAACAATTTTTATTATAGTAAAACTGGTCTGGACTTTGGTATGCTTGAAATGGAAGATATACCAGGCAGGGACTTCAAACCTTCTATCTGCACCCTTTTCGGAAAATTATTCATTGGAACAATTTTATTTCATTTCGAGAACCAATATTCTTTTTTTATATATATATAATTTTTTTTTTTGAAATAATAATTAAGATCCTCCTGAAATTTTGAAGTCGATATTTATGAAAATACTTTAATTGTTTGAAATTTTAGGAATGCGCCGCATCCATAACATCCATAGATTGCACGCCACTGGTACCTACATGTTATTTTAAAATCTATTTCCAAATGATTTTTTACAATGAATTTCCTTATAATAAATAAATAAAAAGTTTAAATTTATGTATTTTTAAAATTTTTCTTTTAAGTTATATTTTGACTATTACGCAGAAATTAGGTACCAAAATTAAAATAAAAGTTGAAAATAGTGGGTCCGATAGTCGGTCGAAATCCTGGCGTCACAAACTCGATTAGAGGCCAAAAATAAATAAATGAGAAAAAATAGAACATTATAAACTATCCTAGTTTATCAATTTCACTTAGCTCTGTAAGGTTTACATCACCAAATAGCATTTCAATTAAGAATTGTAAATAGTTTAAATCAAATTTTATAAAAACATCAAGTATTACCTCTCCGGCATCGAGTAAACTAAAAATGTTATTAAAAACTGTTTTTTTAAGTAAACATTTTATTTAAAAAAAAAAAAAAAAATTAAAATTATTCCAACATTTATGTAAAGGGGTATAAGGGGTATGTTGATTTTGAATAAAAGCTTACCATCACGTCACTAGCTCTTGACATTATCAATATTTTTATTTTTTTTCATTCGTTCTCAAAGATATAAAATTCATAGACATACATTCACTGAATAAATTTTAATATATTTATCATCAATTCATAATATATATTATACTACTATGAAAATTATACTTATAAAATCATTAGCTACGGAGTTTATTTACCGAATAATTCATTTTAGGATGATTCTTGTTCATGATTTATAAATTTAAGGTAGTTCTTTCGCGACAATCCACACAAAAAGTTTTAGCCTCGCAACCATCACTCTATAGTCTATACATATGAACGGTACTAAAATTTTAGGCTATGTTTTTTTAATGGGACTGTACTTCTCACACTATTTTTCATGTTATTTTATGTCAATAATTATTATCCACTAAAGTTTCTAAGTATTTTGTTTAAAATTTTTAATTATTTCACATTTTCGTGCCTTTTTCTTTTATTCCTCCATATTACTCGTTACAACGTTGCGGGATCGTTTCCAAGCGAATGTTTTTATATCCCTGCACTAAAAATAATCGCCAAAATATATGTTATTATTAAGTGGATTTCGATGAGACAGTACAAAAAAAGAAGATAATTAATAATATATTGTATTTCATTCTCAGCAGAATTATAATGTAGTAATGATTTGCAAAATTTTGATATAAATATAGGTATATCATTAGCCAAATCCCCTCCCAGATAAAACGTGCACAAAGCTGTTGTGCTCATAATTATTTGATTTATACAGTACAACAATGTGTATTTTGCTTTAATTATACTTTATACATACATATACAAACTTTTTATAAATTATTCATTTATTTATTTTATTTCATTATTATTTTTTCTTTTTTTCATCATAAATCCTAAAAAGGTTTGACAAGTCTCTAAATTAAATTACAAATTTACTATTTACAATTATTTACATATTATCTATTTACATTATTAAATTCTAACTATACACGTTTTAGATCACCAATTATGCCGTTCCAACAAATACTCAGGTCTATTATGTCCGTTCTGTAATTTACGGCACGTGGCAAGAGATTTTTTATAGCTATCATTTCCAGGATTTTTCTTTTTAAAATAATTATTCTCTTGGAATAAAATGTTGCAATTGTTGAAGATGTTTTTTTCCTGGGCATGTATTGCTAAAACTGTGTTATTTTTAATGGTTTTTGAGACCGAAAGCTCGTGTTCTCGTAATCTCTCACCAGTTTGTCCGATATATACCCCACTGCACGCCAATATACCGTCCCCCAGGCACTCAATCATATGTTATTATTATTATTATTTATTTTTTTTAATCAAAACTACGAGGTAAATAATTTCAATTTTTTTTAAGTTACTCCGAATATATTATTCTAACAAATATTAATTTTTCATCAAGATGGTGAAAATCCATCAATGGAAAAAAATAAAATAATAATAATTTTCCCACCCTTTCTCATGCTACCATATGCACAAAATTCCATTTTTAATTGCAATTATTTCATGTTTGGTATGGTAAATCATCTTCAAATTTTAACAGTGTATTTATTATGCTTTTAATGACTTATATTCCAATTCTCGAAGACTTCTTGAAATTTTGCATTTGTGAAAGAACTACCTTTGTAATTGAAGGCTCATAGGAATGTGGACAAAGCTTTTTTTAAAAAACAATAATTAATCAAAAAAAAACTTTTCGTCGAATTATTTCTGATGAAATCTGATTGTTTAGAAATCTTCAAAAAAAAAAATTGTTTATTTTACTGAATAAAAAAATTAATATTGTCTTTTTGTTTTTGTTGTAGAAATCGCTGCGAGCTGGGAGGAATGGTGGACCTACGACGGCATTTCTGGTGAGTTCAAACTCTTTCTATAGTCTTTTGTACTCTCTCTATAGATCCATCAATCGATCAATACATAGTATAGAAATATTCTTGATCTTTATTTATCGTTAAGCTCGTTGTGCCATTAAATATATTAACATTCATCAATCTATTTATCCATTGCGAGTTGGACGTGCAATTAATTAAATTCATTCCAAAAAAACCCTCCATTGATTTTTTACACCCCCTAAGGGTGAAAACTTTGTTATAAATAATATATATATATATATATATATATATATCAGTGGTGGTTGATGACTTTTCAACGAGGGGATACTGTCCAAAAAGTACCCTTCATTTTTTGAAATTTCATTTTAATCTTCGCTATTTTTGCACGGCATCATTTTAGTTATTTTTTAAATTTAACATTAGATTTTTTTAAAGTATGTTTTGGGACATTGTCCCCAAACGGATACTCTTCTTTGTGTGAGGGAGGGCAGGAATCAGAAATTCATTCTTGTGACTTAAATTACTAAGTCCCTGAGATGGAAATCGAATATCTTCAACAATGAATCAACCTGTCATATAAGAAAATCTTAAATTTCTCCTTATTCTACAGTATTGTATTAAGCAAGCTAGACTTGTTTTTATAGTAGTTATTTTCGATCTTATATATTGAGAATTTTTAAAGAAATTTTTCATTTCACCAACTCAGATTTTTTTGTTGCTAAAAAGTCGATGAACATTTTATTGGCGGGAGAGGAAAGTACACTCCTGTTTGTTCATATGTGCAGGATACAAATTTTAGAATTTTTAAGAAAATAATATTTTTAACTATTATTTCGATGCTCCAACAACCGCTACGTGTAATAATGGGTTTCATTGACAGCTAAAAATAAGTCAAATTAAAAAAATATATTCAATGATAAATTCAAAGATTAGAGTAAGAAAAATTGTTGAAAAAGCCAAATGAAACGAAACGATTATTTGTGACATGAAAATTGATTATGTTGCAGGTTAAAGAAATTTTTAATTTCACCTACTCTTAGAGCAGTCAGATTTTTTGTTGCTAAAAAGTTGATGACATTTTTTTTGGCGGCAGAGGAAAGTACACTCCACTTTAATCCTAAGTGCCGGATACAAATTTTAAAATTTTTAAGATAAGAATAATATTAACCCTTATTTCGATGCCTCAACTACGTAATAAGGAAAAACCTACACCACTTTCTCTAAGTAAAATATGTAATAAGGGCTTAATTGACAGCTCAAAATAAGTCAAATTAAAAAAATATATTCAATGATAAATTTAGAGATTAGAGTAAGAAAAATTGTTGAAAAAACCAAATGAAATGAAACGATGATTCATGACATAAAAATCGAATCTGTCGCAGCTTAAAGAAATGTCGAATTTCACCTACTCTTAGAGCAGTCAGATTTTTTGTTGCTAAAAAGTCGATGAAAATTTTTTTGGCGGGAGAGGAAAGTACACTCCACTTTGGTCCTAGGTGCCGGATACAAATTTTAAAATTTTTTAGATAGTAATGCTCCAACAATCCCTTTGTAATAAGGGCTTCATTTCCATGTCAAAACGGAGATAAAAGAAAATAATGTAGGCTCTTTAGACGAATGTGATGTGATGCAACTATTTGAAGCCCTGAAGAAGTCGGCAAAGTTGACGAAACGTTCGTTGAAAAATAAAAAAAATCACAACAAAAACTTATCCTTATTTTCCATTATAAACTTTCAAATTAAATATATAATTTACTTCAAGTCTTCTAACACAGAATTCGGTAAATCTGCAAATAAATTAAAAAATTTATTTTGTTTTGATTTAGATATTATTTAAAGAATCTTAAAATATACATAATCCTTTTTAATGTTTATTCTTATTTGAAATCGTTTAGCGCATTAAGTAACAAAAGTCAGAAGGTCGGAAAAGTGGTAATGGTAGTGGAGTTAGAGGGATGGTAAAGTGGTCGGGTGCTCGAGGGGCTGATTCTCGCGCAGAAGAAGCGCCTCCTTTAAAAGGATTTAAACTTCTCTCTCTCTTAACTTAACAAAAACAACATTATTTAATTTAACAAATTAACCGCAATTCAGAAGGCATACGATACAAATTAATTCCAGAACTATACTAATACTAGTACTGCCACTATTGTTCCATAAATTGCTTTTTAAATTTCTACTTGCTGTTCTTTGTCAAGAAAGCGAAAGAGTTCAAAAGTCCAATTGCGTTAATTAAATTAAGATAGAACTTAAGCTACTGAAATAGACCACTTCCTACATTTATTTACATATTATTTATTACTCATTTCTCCTTGCATGTATATAATTTGCTCATTGTTTTTAACAATGTATGAAACGTAAAGAAAAATCATTTTCACCCATGGATTTTTCTGTTGTTATTTGGGGACATATTTAGGTACCCACGATTATTCTCCTGAAAAGTTTGTTCTGATGCTACAATGTTTAATTTTCCAGAACCATTAACCGATTAGATTTCTATCATTACAACTTTCGAATGAAAAATGGAGAGCATTAGAAAATAAGCTGACGTGGCCATCCATATGACTTTAACATACACATGGCCCTTCTCTTATATTTATTATTAATAATAATTTATAATTATTTACGAAAGACTCAATCTCTTAATTTTATGCCTATTTTTTTATGAAAATGATGAGAGAAGGAGTTAAGTACACCAAAAAGGTGCAACCCCTAAAGGCCTGGGTTGGCCCCTCCATCGTGAAAAGAAGAAGAAAGAATTTTATGGGCTGGGCGGGGGTCGAAGGTATCTGTGGACACGGGTCTTAAATAGCTGAAGGTTACAAGTCGCGGGAAAGATAGTGGCAGGGAGCGAGTTCCAGTCTCTGGAGGCCATAGGGATAAAAGAGTTGGCGAAAGCGCTTGTTCGACTTTTATTCAATTTGACAGCGAAGGGGTTCTGAGCGTTTGAAAATCCCGTGTTTCTCGTAAAGAGGGCATTAGGGGGATAATTGATTTCAGCTCGACTGAACAGACACCGTGATAGTATCTGTAGTACAGTGAAAGGGCAGAAACGGTTCTTCGGTGAGCCAGGGAGTCGAGCGAGTTGGTTAGAGCCGGGTCCGAGAATGCTTGGAGGCACCCCTCCACAGATGAGAGCCATATTCGAGACAGGGACGAATTTGAGCCTTATACAGTATAAGAAGTTGACTGGGAGTATAACAGCGTCTAGACCTAGATAGGAGACCAAGCTTGCGCGATGCAGCTTTAGCAATGGTTGAGACATGGTCATTCCATGAAAGGTCAGACCCTAGAGCAGCCATGTCCAACCGGCGGCAAGGAAATCGCACAAATTAATATTTAAATTTTAATAATCGATAATACAAATATTTTTTATTACGTGGTCGAATGACGTTTTATAAAACTGATTGGTTAGTCATTCCCGCGTTTTCGGTGACGACCCCCCCATAGAGGCCCGTGCCTGGCAAAAAAATTTGTAAAAAAATAATAATTATTTTTTAAAAAAATTTAAAAATTGAAAATAAAGTTCTATATATGTGTGTGTGTGGGGGGGGGGCGTCTCTGACCCCCGCTTGGACAATTCGATCGCGACACACTTCCGAGATAAAAAGTAGATCTTATATAAATCGGGCACCTTATATACATTCACCCCCCCCCCCCCATAAAAAATTCCTGGATCCGCCCTTGAGTGGGCGCTAGAATTGAAATTTTTTTGTTCAGGTGAGTGGCGGCCCAGTACCTTGTATATTCCTAAATTTTGGCCCGAATAGTAATTTGGGTTGGACATCGCTGCCCTAGAGTTACGCCTAGCATTGAAATTATATCCCTGAATTCTAGTGAGTTTGGAGTTAGCAGTGAGAGTGAGTTAGCAATAATTATTAATAAATCCTTTTAATAACGAGACTATTTCATTAGAAATATCAGCTTTCTTGATTTTTTTTTTTTTTTTTTTAATTAAAAGTTTTTACAGTGTAAAAATGTAAAAATATTTCTCTAATATCTATGATGTCCTTTAAAGTTAAATTCATTTAATAATATTATATACTGGGTTGATTTTTGAAATAATTTCCATCTTTTTTCAAAAAAAGACACCCAAAAAGATACTTAAATCTTTGTTTTCACTGTAAAATCCATGGGTCCATCACTGAAAATTTTTTCAGTTTAGCAGGAATTTTCACTATTCCCTTTGAGTTGAAGGGAGTGAAAAATCTAGCTATAATACTTATATATGTTGCATGTCAGAGAGAGATTTGTCTTAAGGGTTTGGCTACTGGCCCGGCAAGCTTAGTTAGCGCTTGGGTTCGATTCCTAAGGGGACGAACCTCTCTGATATGCAATGTAAAAATATTTCTCTAATATCTATGATGTCCTTTAAAGTTAAATTCATTTAATAAAAAGTTTTTGTTTTGCCGAGAGTAGCAGAGTTGTTGATTCACAAAGAGAAACAAAGAGGTTGTCCTCTGCTTGATGCAAATAAACATACACTATATATATATATATCGAGATGATATATCTGTATATATATTATTTATTTGTTTGAGACTATAGTTTCGAAGACTTGGTCTTCATCATCAGTCTTTCTTCAATTATAAATGTTTTTCGTGGAGTCAATATCATATGGATATTGAAAACTTGGTGTTCCTTCGTCACTGCTGGCTAGGAACCAAGTCTTCGAAACTATAGTCTCAAACAAATAAATAATATATATACAGATATATCATCTCGATATATATATGTGTGTATGTTTATTTGCATCAAGCAGAGGACAACCTCTTTGGTTGTCTTCGATTTTTGTTTGAAAATATTTTTGAACCCCCCCCCCCCAACCCTACAAAGTAAAATAAAGGGGTTTGATTAAATTTCAAGAAACTCTTGAAGGGTCGACGGTCAAAGAAGTTTAGCGACCACTGCTTTAGGGTAGATTCATATTAAATTTCAAACATTATTAGCTCAGGTAATTGTGAGGAAATTGTGATTTCTGAAAATAAACCAGGTTTTAGGTCTTCTATTTTTTCTATACTACAGGAACGGATTATTAAATTTCATAGATTTTAAATCTGGACATTTTTTGTATTTCGGTACCAACCAGTGGGGGTTGGTGACTTTTCAACCAGGTGATGCTGTCCAAAAAAGTACCCTTAATTTTTTGAAATTTTATTTTAATTATGCAACAATTTTATTTTCATTTGAACCAATTTACTTTTCAAATCAAAAAATGTTTTTATAGAAATATTTGAACTAATAATAGAGATCCTCCTGAAATTTTGAAAGTCGATATTTATGAAAATCCTTTAAATGTTTGAAATTTTAGGGATGCACCGCATCCACAGCATCCATGGATTGTACGTCACTGGTACCTACATGTTATTCTAAAATTAATAAGGAAAAATCTATTTCCAAATGATTTTTTACATTGAATTTCCTTATAATAAATAAATAAATAAATAGTAATAATAATGAATTTAATATTTTGGCCATCCCGTCATCGACAGGCAGACATATAGTATTTTGTTGCCTACTATCAAATAACTCTAAAACTCAAGTACTTTACGATAGAGCCTAGATTTTACGCAACTTTGAAGTAGAGGTGACAAAATGATTGCATATATTCAGGCGTTTGGAGCGTACAAAGCTAGACATTTTCTTTAGGAATAATCTAAATCTTTTCAAATATTCATTAGGAATAAACTATTCAAATTTAAGTATAGGAATAATATATCTATATGTATATGTATGAGCAATACAGAGACCAAACCAATTAAGTCTATAGGTCAAAAAAATTTTATATTTTAAATCCCAAATTCTTTTTAGAAAACAATTTCAGAAAAAATAAAACGAATGCCTATACTGATGAAAACCAGACCCAGAAATTTTGTACAAAAATAATCAACCTAATTTGTTGGTTAAGAATTTACGAAAATGTATAATAATATATGAAATTTCGTTTTGATATTAACATTAGTTTTTAAGCTAGATCGAACAGAAAAGTTGGTAACGTACTAACTAATTATCAGACATTTTACCAAAACAATTAATATTTTGAAAAATATTTCACTAATTTGTTGACCAACACGCCATGGTTTTGTCCAATTTTTTCAAAATCGTTTCATCCGTTTTTGAGATATTTCGAAAAAACGAAGCAAAAATCTCTTTTTTCATTACAATATTTGACCATAACATGTATGGTAGATTAATTATATGAGAAGTTCTTGAACAGTTGTAGCTAATAGACGGAAATAATAATAAGCTGTAGCAATATACCAATTTCGGTTTTTTAGACCAAATCTTTTACTGACTAGAGAATTTCCAAATCACCAACATTTGTGAAGTCATTCAGTCTTGATTCCACTTTTATCTTCAATTTCTTATTTCCATCTACTAGAAATGCAAAAGCTTTAATAATGTAGTGCTGCAGAAAGCCTGCATTAATTATAAAATAAAAAGAAAACTCAATTCTTATCTGAATTTCTGGTCTATTAGTTTTTAAAGATTATCTCCAATGATGAAGGAGCTATCTTAGAATAACCAAGGTCGAATTATTTCATTATTCAATTCCTCCTAATTAAAAATAAAATCATTGATTCAATAGTAAGTTCAATGAGAAACCAACGAGTGGTTATAATTAGGTTTCTGGTTAGCAAATGCGAGTTTCTTTATTGATGCTGTTCAAGATTACCTCGATAAATCAAGTGCATTTATTGGATTATCTTGTGACTTAGAGCAACCGCGCTTAATAAACCCTTAATTCTTAACTGGGAGAGTATCATGAATATTCTAGATTACAATCATTTAAGAGAATTTGTAGTCGAAGCGCAAAGCGAAATATCGAACAACTTGAGAACAAGCAAGAAAAATAGAAATTCAACCTTTCCAAATAATTGAATTACCATTAGATATCTACAAAAACTATTTAGGACTTTAAGAAAAACTAAAAAACGGTACAAGAATTAAAATTGGAGGAAAAAGTAAAAACTTTTTCAATGCTTGATACCCTGGGTTTGTCAATTTTTTGACAGCGAACAACTTTAGCTTGAAAATGGTAACTTTAAACATAGGTAGATTCAATTTCGATCCATTATTCTATAATAGTAAACGGAAAATAAAAATAATGCGAACAATACAATTTTTTTTGAACAAAATTTTTTATTTCCATATTAAAATTTACATTATTATTTTTTATTCTACAATTATTTAAGAATCGAGCAATAAATATTTCCTTGCCATGTTCATATTTAAAACAATGTTCTTTTATATTTTATTTTTTACGACTATCCGATTCAACCATTTTATTTTATTCTCAAATATGTAGGTATCAAATTGAAGTCGGATTGCCGAGAGTCGGGCTTGAACCCGGGATAGCTTGATTACGAGGCATGTACTTTACCCACTCGACCAACCTGACAACCAATTTATTTTAATTTAATCCGTTTTTTTTTAATTTTAGTGGGAAAATATTGAAAAAAACCCACAACTTGGTGAATGAATCATATAATGGATATGAATTTACAAAATGAGAATAGTAATAAATTAAATACGAAAGATAAAAAAAAGTTAGTTTTTGCATTTCTAGCCTTCTGGGGGTCCACAGAATATGTATAAAAAATTTGGTTGAGTTTGGTCGAAAGGGCTAGAATTTTCATTTTTGACCCCCCCCACCCCCTTTTTTTTGTTTGATAAAATTTTTAAAACACATTAAAAATAAATATTTTATGTTCTTTTCAAAAATATATTCAGTTTTTTCTAGTTAAATTTTTTCATTTTTTATACCTCTTCAAAATATGGTAGATCTCTATGCCCCACCCTGTATTTTAGATTTAGATCAGACGAATTGTTTTGTGTACCATTGACCTTGCTAACACAAATTTAACAATTTGAGCTGCTTTTGAAAAACATCGTTTTCCACCTGATCATCACGTTTACTTAGTCAATGTTTAATTAAACGATTGGGGACGTTGCATTGGTGGATCTTGGAGCCAACTCTGGTGCTAATTGGATTGAATTGCTCTAACCGAATCATACCTAGGGCATAATGAGGTGAAACTCGTTAGCAAGTTTGACCCGGATTAAGAAGCTCCCTTACAAATAGCGAGATAATTGACCGGGGCAGAGAAAGATACTTCGAGGGGCGGATAACACCTCTGCGTCATGGATCCTAAAAGATCTCGCCTTTCTCTGAAAGTGAGAGAATATCTTGGAAGAAATATTATATAGCGAAACTTTGATTTCAGTGAATAATTAAATAGAAAACTTAGGAGAGATACTTAGAAGAAAATTAACTAAAATAATATAATTTAATAAATTATTTTGTTAAGAGATTATAATATTATTCTACTAAACACAAAATGATCTCAAAATTAATGGAGGAATTAAATTTCTAAACACACCTTTGCCCGACGTAATTCACTCAAATATTTTCGGGGACTTGTGAGTGAGAATTCTCGTCATTGAAATTCAAATATGATTTTCATTTATTTATTTCGTCAGGCTTTCATTATTAACGAGGAGAATTTTTTTTTCAACCATAATTTTCTTACAATGTGTGTTTAGTATCATCTATATATATAAAATCCATTGTCAGACAGTACCCATGGCGCAGCAAGAAGAACATGTGGGAGAAAAAGCAACTAATATTCAATGACAGTTGTTATATTGTCAAATTTTACAAATAAAACATCTCTATTCTCTATATTATAAATCTATAATATCTCTATATATTAATATATTCCTCTATATAGCTTAGAATATTAGATTTACGGCGTGTCTCATTTGAAATTTTAGTAGACAAATTTATTAATTTTAAATATATTATATATTAATATATATTTAATTTTTGGAAATAATTCATACCGCGAAAATTAATTTTTTTTTTGAATTTAAGAAAAATATAAATTCTTAAAATTTTAGTAGACAAATTAATTTTAAAAAATATATATATATATATATATATAATATATATATTTAACTTATAATATAAGTTTTAATGAGATATGATTTAATGGGATAATGAGATTAATTCTTAATTTATTACTGCGCGGGTCATTTGAAATTTTAGTAGATAAATTAATTTTAAAATTATTATATATAATTAATTTAGAGACATTTTTAGATAAATTTAAATATTTAAATGTATTATTAAAAAAGAAATAGGTTTCCAACCGATCGGGAACTTCGAGAGAAATGGTTGCATGCTCTAATAAAGTATTTCTAAAGCATTTAATGATATTTTTTCATCTTTCTTTGATCAATATTCATTATTCAAAAAAATATTTTTTTCAAATCATATAATTACAGACAGCTAATAATTACATCTCGAGACGCTGCCCGCCAGGGCAATCAGCCGGAGGGCCGGGCGTGCCGTAGGCACGCCCAGTACTGCTCGTTATTATTATATTATCTATGTTTCAATGTAAGAATAATAGTAAACACAATAATAATAACTCTTTATGCTTCAATTTTTCAATCCAAAAAAATGTCTATAGTGGATCTAAATCTAATATCGGAATATATAATTTTATATCCGGCCCAAGGAGTTAAGATAAATTTCCAAAGTGACCCGCAAGATCATTTGGGTTGTCCATCCTTGATTTAAATCTTCATTTTTAAAATGTTGTGGTCTAATGAATGTAGGGGAAGAAGTGGCATAGAAAGGAACATTTTTGCTATGGAGGCTCTAGCAAATAAATAATATAACATTTTAAAAGAGGTACAAATAGAATAAAAAAATTCAATTTATTGCCTATCGAAATAAAAAATACAATAAAACACATTCAATTGTTCTTAGTACTATATTTTCGCATTTTTTAAAAAGTGTATTTTGTCCCTTTCATAAATGGGTTGTATTGAAAGGGTCAGCGCGTTATTATAAGGAGGACCGTAAACTTTGCTACACACATACTAAATATTAGGAAGCACCTATATAATTAGCTATTTTTAGTTTAAAATAACATCTTTGAAAGTAATTAATAGCATATTGGTCTTAAATTTTTCATCTTAAAAGAAAAATAACATTGAAATAAACATTTACTTTAATTTAATTAAAAAGCAAAATAATGATAGTTCTCTTAATAGTAATAATTCTCTTTTAAAATAATTGTTTTTTCTATATGGTAAAAAGTAACAATAACAATTTTTTATGAAATACTAATCATGAAATGGACGTCCTTTTCAAAACCGTTTGTGGTGTCCCTTTCATGAGTATCAAACACAAATTAAAAACATGACCACAAAATATACAATGCTAAATAAAAGTTTACTGATCTTTTTTCTCGTATCTGCATATATATCACCTATTATAAACAACGCTTAACTCTTTAATTAACAGTTTACAGTACTGGAAATAACGTTTCTAAAG
This sequence comes from Forficula auricularia, assembly GCA_024734495.1. Lineage (NCBI taxonomy): Eukaryota > Metazoa > Arthropoda > Insecta > Dermaptera > Forficulidae > Forficula > Forficula auricularia. The sequence goes on from JALMQS010000225.1 coordinate 8,981,874, forward strand.
AGAGCCCAAAAAAATGATTTAATACGCGATTACAAACACATTCACTTCACCGGTATCCTTGAAATGATACGAGTCTGAAGTAAGATGTCAATCTATGTACTTTGGGGTAGCCACAGAACAAAAATAATGTCGTTCCCTGACGACCTTTATTTAGCGAGTTATTTGAATTGTCCCTTTCAATACGAGTCCCTTTCGTGCCACCTCTCCCCTACTTAGATAGAATATTACAGATTTTATTTTATTTGACTTATGTTTTGTAAAATAATAAAAATAAAAAAATAAAATAAAAATCGTAAGAATATAATATTTGCATAATTGGTTAGGAGGGATTGATTTAAAAATCTAAATTTCGTAATAGGAAAAACCGATGACAACTGAATTATGTAAAAAAGGGCATGTCGTTGACACCAATAAGTGGATCTCTGATCAACCTCGAATCCCCCCCCCCCCCCAAATCCTCTTTCACACTAACGAGGACGCTGTTAAGTGATTAGTATGCCTCCCCAATCGGGATATTTTTACATTTATAAATATTTAATAACTCATTTAAAGGCAAAAATACTAAATAAAAAAAAAACTGACGAATAAATATTAATCAAAAGAGACGTGAACAAATAAGAATAAATTTTTATCAACACAACGGCATGGAGGGGGTGTGGCGGGGGCGTAGTGGGGGTGCAGTTGATTATGTTTTTAATCCACCCTTCACACGTGTTTGAACGTCATATGGGGGAGATTGTTTTTTCCTACCCTCCGAATCCAATATTTTGTTAAGACAAGTGAAATGATACGTGTAGATTTTTTTTTTGCAATTGGCATGAATAAACTTGATTCGTATAAATGATCGAATGTGTTTGCACAGGCTGTTTTTTTGTTTTATGAAGAATTAATTAAACAAAAATAAACTTTAAAAAAAATCAACAGCACAAATCTGGTTGAATTTTATTATCTCTCTATTATTGGTTTAGATTTTGATCTAATAATAAACTTAACTGCGAAATATTTCTGCCTAGAGGGTTAAAATTAAAATATACAATAAAAAGGAATCTAAAAACACTTGTTAAATGGGTAGATAAACATCATTATGCAAATAAATAACAACAATGTATAAAACATAATCTGAGATAACTTTTAAATATACTCTCGTTAATCCGTTCAAATATAAACGATACGGTTTTAGCACTTTTTTTAGTAAAAAAAGTTTGTTTTTCATTTAAAATTTTTTTAATTTAATTCTATAATCCTAAAGCTTCATTTTCATGAAAATAGTCCTCTTGTATTTGATCATATAATTTTCTTTTGACTTATTGATTCTTGCTGCATCAATCATTACTTAAAAACAGCACCATAATGGACAATAATATTTCATTTATTTATTTTTTTTTTAGTTTTTGTGACCAAAAAATATATAAAATTAAAATAATTACTAAGCCAACAAGAAATACTGATTCATCAAGCTATTTGCAACAGAAAATTTTCTTTAATAACAACTATCTTGGAGATGACTACACTATTAATAAGCTGACGAGTTCTGATGTGGCCATCCACTTGACTTACCCATACAACCTGGCCCCTCACTTATATTTAATATTTAATAAAATTATTTATAGCCATGTAGGGGAAGGGGGGTTAGTTTTTGCATTTTTAGACTTCTTGTGTCCCACTGATTATGTATACAAAATTTGGTTGAGTTTGCTCAAATGTCCTAGATTTTTAATTTTTTACTCCCCGCCCCCTTATTTTGGGCGGTTAGTTTTTCCATTTTTAGTCTTTTGGGGTCCCACTGATTATGTATACAAAATTTGGTTGAGTTTGGTCAAATGGCCTAGATATTAATTTTTTGACCCAGACTCCACCCCTATTTTGGGCTGTTAGTTTTTACATTTTTAGTCTTCTGGGGTCCCACTGATTATATATACAAAATTTGGTTGAGTTTGGTCAAATAGCCTAGATTTTTTAATTTTTAACCACCCCCCTTAATTTTGGGTCGATATGCACCAAAATCTAATCAACTCTTAATCTTAATGGACCAAAACTACTGTGTGAAATTTGGTTTCGATATTCACACTAGTTTTTGAGCTAGCTCGTCCACAAAAATTTGGTAACGCACAGACTAACAAACAGACTAACAGACATTTTGACAAAAAAATTATTATCTCAAAAAATATAATTTTTTCGATGTTCACTTATTTGGGCTTTTTTGTAGAGCGAAATGCCATGGTTTCGCTCAATTTTTTTAATCGAAATAGTTTAAGCCGTTTTTGAGATATTTCGAAAAAAAGAAGGAAAAAAACACTTTTTTCATTCACGATTACATTACTTGACCATACACTGTATAGTAAAGTAAAAATTTCTTTTATAAAATAGGAAGTCCGGGCTCAAAACCTTTTAGTAATATACCAGTATTGTAATCTTACAATATATTTTTTACTAAAATTATTGGATAAAAATACTTGGTAGGTTTCACATTAAGATACCAAGTATTTTTATCCAATAATTTAAAAAAAAAAAAAAATGTTTCACCAAGTACCAACACCAAATTCCTTAAAAACTATATTTTTTACTAATAGATATCTAATTAAATACAAGGAAAAGGAGTTAAAATTAAATTTTTTATTTTTGAAATGAGTTAATGTGATTTTACCAATAGAATATAGTATTTTTTGTACTATACGGAATATTATAAATTCCCTATCTATTTGTATTGTAAACATATAGTAAATTTACAATTTTTTTAAGAGTGATGTATCTCAAGCATGGTAGTAAAAAACATTGTTATAGTTTGATTGGTTCACGTCAGTAAAAAAATTAAAATTCTAAAATTTTAAGACTAGAAACGAAGAAAGCTGAAATATACTATGGAGGAATAGTATATTTAAGGAGATGTGAATATTTATTATTTACTTCTGTAATCTGTAGTAAAAGCTACTGCATGTAAGCTTGACTTTCTATTGCAAACTAAGCGATTTTTCAACTTTTTATCTTATAAAAGACTCAAATTCGCCACTGTCTAAAATATGGATCGCATCTGTGAAGATGAGATCCAAGTATTATCTTGCCATCTTAGATAAAATTCACATATGAGTTATTATGAGATCTAAAATTAACTAACGCTCTTTATTCCCTAGCCCCACGGTTCCCAACCTAGGGGCAATTATCCCCATGGGAATATAACAATTATTTAAGGGACCAGTAACGCAACCAGGTTTTTGTCCTAGGGGGCTAATACACACACACATATTTACGGAAATAGAATACTTTTTTGTCTTAATTTATATTTAAAATATTGATTAAAATTAATATTTTTATTTTCTTTACTTTAGATAAACAGTCAATAATCCTAATAATTTTTTAGTTTTATTTTCTGATATTTTTTTTAACGAGCGAAAAAGTCACATATCTTGTTATGTCATAGGGATGACAAAACTGAAAAGGTTAGGAAACAGTGCTCTAGACCATATAGAAGTCTGAGCCACTTATATCTCAGATTGGTTTTGTTTCGAACTACTTTTTGGCTCTTGTATTTAATCTCCAAATGTATGAATACAACCATTCTAATAACTGTAATAAAAATGATCCATAATAACCCTGATTCACTTGAAAATACCCTCTTTATTTTCCGAAAAACATTAACTTTATTTCTCAATTTAATTTAATTAATTTTTGGGGGTGTTTGGTAAAGCCATATGAGTATCTACATTAGTGCTCATCCTTTAATAAATGTCAAATTTAGGAAACGCGGTGTTGGTTTATAGTGAAACATTGTTAAAATTAAATTAGGTTGGAGTTGGTGGTGTTTCACAAATAGAAAAAATAAAATACAAAGATTTTTTTACTCATTGCATAGTTTATTGCCCTCCTTTATAGCACATACATAATTTTCGGCAACTTCCAAGTATAAATATATTTTCTTTATTCCAGCACTTTGTCCCCTACTTCTGTTCTTTCGGCTCTAAGGCCATCCCATCCCCTGATAATTCTTTCATATTTACACTAAGTCATAAATAACTGTCCATCATATTAAAATTAAAATAAATTCTGTTCATTATTTTATGTTATCTTTAGTCAAGTAGTAGTAGTAGAGCTTGAAATATATAGAGTAAACTAAAAAAATCTTTGTAGTTTAATTTTTCTCCTTGTGAAACACCACCAACTCCGACCTAATTTAATTTTAATAAATGTCTTGTTAATTTCGATATAAATACAACCTATAAATAGTCAATTAAAAAAGATAACATCCGAATGATAATTCTCATGACCTTTATAAGGCTCAAATTAGAGATCTAAATCAACTCGTGACCCATAAACTATAAATCGACCTTTTCCATTTCGACATTTGGAAATATTATTTCTAGTATTTATTTATTATAAAAAATATACAAATATTATTATTTATTGAAACAATTGATAATAGCTCCAATATTGAATTAGAACTTCATTTTACATTTCCATATATAGCTACCAAGTTTTTTTAAATTCTATATGTCAAATTATTATAAATCATTAATATATTCCCTCGTCATTTTTGTATATTTTTTAACGTTTATATTTTTTAGCCATAAAAATATTAAAAATTCGAACTTAAAGTTTTAGTTATTTTCTATATTTTTTTTGTCCACTAAAAAAGAATTTAAATTGAGAAATCTCATTTCTAACTCATTTATTAAAATTGTTTTCAACAGTATAAAACAAACTTTGCTCCTCTACCTATGTATATTTAAATTAAAGCGTATAGATACTTGGTCAATATTTAAATTTACCTTCATCACTTTTAGTTTTGATTTTAAACTTACTTTTCATAAGCCTTTTCATTCAATAAATAATCCATTCTGGAGTTATATTAATAAAATTAAACAATTCATTTTGATGCTTCCGTTCAAACGTAAAACAAAACCCAATTAATGTCGATACCATTTATATCTACTTGCCAGAGCAAAAAAGCGTCCAAAAATTGAGGGAGGGCATTTGATTAGACTCTTAAAATCAGTCTGCTTATTAAAATTGATAGATTTATTCTTTGACAGACATTCTGAGAAATAATATTCCGGTTTAATGAAGGCAGAAGGGCTTATTTTAAGTGAATTAAATAAGAGCAGGTGAGTTTCACAAAAAGAAAAGAAAATATAATTAAATATTTATAAACCCATATATTTCCGGATATTAGTCTATTTTCTCTGAGATTCTCATTTTATCTCTTGAAAATGACCTTTTACTCCGAGACATCGGCTTAAAAATTTTAATATGTTTATTTTTATTTTTGGCAAACTCCCTCTGTATTTATTAACCGACTTTAAAAAAGGAGGAGGTTATCAATTCAACGGAATGTCTTTTTTGTGTTTGTTCGTTGATTTCTCTCCTACAATGTGGACCAATTTCAATGATTTTTTTTTATTGGAAAGGGGGTACCTTCCAATTGGTTCCATATTAATTTGGTCAAGTTATGAATATGAACAATGACAAATTAACGGAAATCTTCAATTTTTTTGAGCATATAATGGAAAAAAAGGGGGGGGGGTTAAAAATTTTGTATTCATAATCAGTGGGACCCCAGAAGTGTAAAAATGCAAAAACTAACCGCCCAAAATAGGGGTGGGGTGTAGGGTCAAATAATGAAAATCTAGGCCATTTGAGCAAACTCAACCAAATTTTGTTTACATAATCAGTAGGAAAACTAATCTCCTAAAATGGGGGGGGGGGGGGGGGGGGTTAAAAAATGATCAAAATCTGTATGGTCAAAAAATGAAAATCTAGGTTCTTTCTTGATTGAATTAGCCGAGTGATTGGTCAGCTAGTAACGCCCTCGTTTATATTAGGTGCCAAACTCTTGCCCTTGGACGGCTTATTAAAATATCTGCTACGCATCCACAAAAGAAAAGGGCTATACTTCTTCTATCCGCTTCAGTCTCAATTTGTTTGTTGATATCATATTTTAAATATCCCTGTACTTAAAGATGTACGTCCAGATCGTCTCCGCGCTTGCAGGACTAGGTGTTGCCCACCGAAACAAAATAGAAAAATATAGGGGCAACTCCAGTCTGGTGGACAATATTGCGGAGAGATTTGGCGTCGGGGCGGGCTCGGTCAGGGTCGAGGCCATCACACTCTCGTGGAAGGGAGTGTGGTGTTATAAAGCGGTGGGGTCCCTCATCTCCCTGGGTATATCGCAAAAAACAATAAACAATTTGACATATAGGGCGATGAGGGATCTCTCCTTAATTTTTACACTTTCAGCAGAAGAACATATAGAGCGGGTGGCGTATGATTATTAATTGTAAATACAAAAAAAAAGAAATGTGAAATGTGAGTCAGGATTAATCCTGGCTCTCTCATCCACCCGCTCGGATTCTGAATTTATTTGTTCTGAAGCTGAAAGTGTGAAGTTTGTGTAATGAACTTTATCTTTGTAAGAGTCGGCCCGCTCCTCGGAGGCCCAATAAACAAAATATACAAGAATAAAAATAAAGAAAAAAAATCCAAGAATTTTATTTCTCTTTTGTTCGCTTTCGTTTTAAATTTGAATATTCAAAGGGTTAAACTCGAATAAATTTATGATAACGTAAATTGCCCCCTCTCGGTGCGTCCCTCTCTTCGACCCATCACCCAGCGTCTCTCATCCAATTCAATTTATTTAATTACTTTTAATTAACAATCTTTACATAAGGCAAATTGACGACAAGAATGACTTGAATAATAAACAAGTGGCTATTAATAACGTTAATATGATCTCGTCTCTTCCTTGGGCAATTTTAAAACTCAACAGTAGTGGTCATTAATAAACGGCAAGTGGAAATTTATTAGACAAGAAATCGTTCCAATTAAAATGAAATACGTTTGTTTTTTTCTTGAATTTGAAATCTAAATATGATGGAAAATATTTTCAAATATATCATCAAAGCATAGAGTTACCATAATATTTTTACTTTATCCAATGCGAAGCATGGGTAAAGTATTGTAATCGGTCTCGCGGCAAGCACGACTTCAAAGGGTCCTCAGGTAAAGATTACGGAACCCATGGTCTCAATTCAAGTCACAAATTGTAGTATTCATTTAGATTAAATTTTAGCAAGTGACGGTTTTGCTAAAAATTACATGGGGCCTCGTCCACAGGACAAAAAGTGCGATTTTTTCAGGAAGTGCGTGCGGATGTATGTTATCGTTTTTTTCGTCCACGATTTTTTTCTCACCTTTGAACCGATTAAAATGAAATTGAAAACTTACCATCAATTTAACAAAATGAAGCGCTGATCAGTTTTTGGTACATATCAGCCTACAAACATTAGTACTTTATTTCAATTCTTTTTTAGTTTTTTCTAAATATTTTGAAAATGACTAAACCAATTTTGATGAAATTGAATATTGTAATTAAGTTCAGTGAGGACCACCAAAAAGGTCATATAAAGTTTTCTTGTAAAATTATATTTTAAAGTACTTTACCCTAGATTAAGATCCGTTGTAGTTTATTTTTTTCTCAAACCGGGACAATTTCGAGAGTTTATTCGAAATAAAAAAAAAAAGATCAACTTCTATATGATTTTACAAAGAGAGAATTATATTCAGTAAAGTATTTATGATTCAACAAGTTAGTCTTTTTTGTGAAGTGGTTAACAAAAAAAAATAATTAAGTAGTAATGATTTTTAATTACTCTTAACTGAGCTAAACTATTAAAATATATATAACACTAGCACGATTTCAGGTTAAAAATTGCTCTCCTCCCAGGTGGCCCTAATATTAAATCACGCATAAAAATAAATATATTAGCTCATTGTGCTTTAAAATGTCTGAAACGCGGAGAAAAATATTTTTCAACTATGATTTTTCCCTTTGTGTGCCTGAATTCCGATACCCACGAAAACCCAAGAAGTTCGTTTGTATCAATACATAGTACTAATTAGATTTTGGAATATCTGGTTTGAATTATTCTATTGCGATTTTAAGAGGATGTTATAGTATAGCCATAAATGAACAATTTATATTTAATTTTATTAATAACTACTAGGCCAGCTCTTACATACCGAGCCTTGAAAAAGTTTTCACTTTTTTTATTATTTAATGTGCGGGTGAGCGATTCTTTCATTAGAATCTGATCGATGAAAATAACGACAAAGAGCGCTGATAGATTGATCTCTCTTTCTTTAGAGCTAATGGTGTATTTCAAGGAAGCGAAATACTAGTTAAAACCTGCCAAAGACAAGTCCAGGCCTGTTTCAGACTATTAGAGATTAATTTCTTAATTTCTATTATTCTAGAAATGACCTTTTGCACTCGTTTCAAAACGACACCTCTACTCGTTATATATATATATAGACGAAAATGTACAAAAGAAATTACTTGTTGCGGCTCTAACTAGTAAGTGTACCGAGTCTTGAAAAAGCTCTTACTTTTTCTTCTATTTCTTTGTCAGAAACTGAATCTTTTTATACCGATACAACGCTGTCAGACCAGTGTACCACTTAAACTAAATAATATACAGACTTGAAATTTACATTCATGGGAATTCATTTTTCTCAAAATCAAAAATCATGTTAAAATTTTAATCGAATTATTATTTTATGGACGACCGAATTTTTTTATATTATCAAAAACACAAACTGTTTTTTACCATGCAGTGTGAGGTATCTCCTTAAAGACCCTTTTAAGTTGAATTAATCTGAAATTTTTTAATTTAATTTTAAATTACCAAGTAGGACATTAAATTATCCAGTTACACGATTTTATACCTTACTATATTTCAAAACCACTGAATGAAATTATACTTAAATAAAACTTATATCAATATTCTAAATCTTTTTACCAACGACAAATAAGAAGGAATTTCATGTCTAAATTATTTTTGTAGTTTGCACAACTCTCGATACCCACTCGCACCTTTTTTTTAATTTTTTACAAATACCATAATATTATGTAGTCAAAATTGAATAACAAATGAGCTCAAACGCAAGTGGATCTCACATCACAATTCATGAGTTTTTTAGCAGGCGACCAAAATAATTTACCAAAAAAAATATTCACGTTATACTACCCAACTACCCTCAAGAATTCCTTCAGATTCTAAATCAAATGGTTTCAACGTAAGAAGGGGTGGAACACATTCTAGGTGATGTAGGTTTATAGCGCCCTTCTTTGGATTATCATAACAAAATTTACAAGATAGCATGTTCAACCGAATAAAGTAATAATTAAAATATTTTTGAAAAATATTGTTTTAATTCTTCATCTTTTTTTTTATTTTCTCTCTAACATTATTCTTATATTTGAATTTTAAAGTTATACTTTGCACTCAAAAATGTTGATTTCCTCTATGTTTTATTTATATATATATTTTTTTAATGTTATTGATGTGAGAAGAAGATACACCAGAAAGTGCATCCCCTAAAGGCCTGTATGGGATGGCCCCTCCATCGTGAAAAGAACAGAGTAGAAGAAAAGAAGCCGGGATCACAAGCCAAATCTCAGAAAGTTAGATACAATCCAATTTACTAAGTTTTTTAAGGGCTTCGAGCAGTGGTAAATTCTCCGAGTGATAAATTGGGTTAAATTTATCTCCCACTTAATTTTAGGTCAGAAAAAATGTCTGGGTATAGCCGGGAATCGAACCCGAGACCTCCGGGTTGCCAGCCAGAGATGCTGATTACTACACCAGGGAGGCGGACGATGTAGAAATTGGAGGTATTTGAAGATTCTTATTCTTATAGTTCAGAAGTCGTCTTCTAGACAAGTAGTAACTACTTTGAGGCAAATGTGGGTCAGTGGTTAGAGTGTCGAGCTGCTGGCCTGAAATACGCTGGTTCACTACGGAGCCTCGGCAGATATTTGCAGTCGCCTCCTCTTGGAAAGCAATGGCAACCTACCAAGAGTATAATTCCCTAGTAATCTCTCCAAACTAGCCGTTCGGAACCGGCGTTAAAAAGTAGGCCCCTGTGTAAAAACAGCTAAACACACTCAGTACAGGTATATGTGGAGAGGAGCCAAAACGTCAGGGAGACCTGATATGGCACTTAAGAAAAAGTACTTTTGACGGAATTTCTATTTCTAAATTATACAAAAAATTAAGCCCGCTGCACACGAGGCTTTTTCTCTAGCTGTTTTTGTGATGGGAGTTCTGTTTGCAATTTGGAGGCCTGTCAAAATGACCCCACTGCTGGCTGTTTATCTGACTAGCTTGGTTGATTTAAATGATAGGACATGTTCTATTTTGCTGCTTGGTCCTGGAAGTTTTTGAGTGGGAACAAGCATACAAAAAAATTATTAAAACAAGCCTCGTGTGCAGAGGCCTTTAGTTAATTAAATTAATTTACTAATCTTTCTGAATCTATAATAATTATAAATTATGGGAAAAAAGATAAAAATTAAATAAATAAAATCTTTGATATCTTTATATCATTCATTATAATTAAATTAAATATGAATATTTATATTTCATTGAGAGGAAAACGCAAAAAAAAAACGCGTGCTACTTGATGATGGTCAAGAGCTCTAGCTTATCGACTTCAAAGGGCAAAGGCACTTAATGATCCTAAAAATGGCTCGTAAGGCCTTGCAATCCCATCAGGTCGTTATTGACGCACCCCTTAAGGGCGTCTTTTCCCTGGCTGTCGTTTGTCCTCACCCTAACCGCCCCCCTCCCGCAAATTCAGCCCCCACCTCATGCCCCCCGCTGGGCCGCATTCAAGTCAACTTCACCAAAAGAAAAAGAAAAAAAACGTCCCGAGACTAGCTAGCGTAGGCTTTTGCTGACTAAAACGCTTCAATTTGTTTATGGATCATTTTCCTATTTAAAAGGGAAAGACGTTTCTTCAAAAGTCTCCTTCGTCGTCTTGGAAAATTTCCAACGCTTTCGCTAACGAAGTTCCGTCAACAGATTAAATTTAAACCCGTAAAGAAATTGATATTAAGCAAAAGCTGTTTTCACTTTCAGGAGGGGGGTAAAAAAAGGAAGGGATTATATTTTAAAATGAAGAAAACGTCATTTTACGGGTCACATAACCAATCTTGTTTTTTTTCTAACATAAAAAAGTGGTCTCAATTAAGGGGCAAATTCCTTTTACAGAATAGATATTTTAACAATTTATCATCTTAACTTGTTTTGATAATATTTTGTATCTGTAATGAAAATTCGTCTCTTGTTGGAAACCACCTATATTTTTTTTGAAGTGAAGCTTCTTTAGCGACGTATCTGTTTGATTTTTTTGTTACAATAAAGAGGAAATTACTCAATAGAGGGGATATAATTTTTTAAAACCAACTAATATTTAATGAAAAATAAAATTTATTAAAATTAGTCATTTTAAATTATTTCAATAACATCTACAGCTAAAGTTTCACTTCCCCCGTGAGCTTATATGGATGAGGCTTATACATATTTTTTTTTTAATTTTAAATAATATTGTAATTTAACTTTTTCAGGTAGGAGGCCATTCATAAAATAAGTCACGCAAAATACGCATTTTTGAACCCCCCATTCGTCATGCTGGGTCACATATTCTAACCCCCTAACAAATATAACGTCACCAAAACTAGACCACCTCCACCTATAAATAATGATTTGTTACTGACAAGTTAAGAAAAAATAAAAATAAAATTGAATAAGTGCGTTCCTTAGACCCCACTCCCCCCTTGTCACAATCATCACACTAAGCAATACCCCTCCTGGGTACGAACGTATTTTATGAATGGCCCCTAGGTACTTTTTTAATTTTTTTAAAATTTCTCAAAAAGAAAATCCTGGATATTAATTTTTATTAAAAGGAATTCATTAAACATTCTGCTAAATTTTGTAGAAATATGTGTGTGGTTTTCCAATCGATCGTCTGTATATTTCTTTCATGTTTTTTTAGAAATACTTTTTACAATAATAATACTTTAAAACACACTTCACACAGTGATCTTGTTTTTTGTCTTTTACATAAACAAACGTTTTGTTTTTCATAGCGAATTTTGATTTTGATTACTTTGGTCCGGAGAGTACATTGTTTATATACCTTTGATGTCCTAACAGGTGCCGAAATGTACTATTTCTTTGTTAGTATATACTATATATATATATTATATTAGTGGCATTCTTAAAATTTAAATTGTTGCATAATTTCAAATGGCAATTAAAATGAATAATTTTTCTAAAAAGGGCGCGGATAGAAGGATTGAATTCCCTGCCTGGTATATCTTTTCAGTTCAAGCATGTCAAAGACAAGCACCGACGAGTTTTAGTCCAATAAAAACTGTTTTCGCCGAGGAACTATAAAAATAGAAATAATACAAAAATGGAATAAATAAAGATAATTCGAGAATTTTTGGACTAATCCATTTCTAAGAACTCTCACTATATAAGATCGGAAATAACTAAGTATTATAGACAAGTCATAGCTTGCTTGTAGCAATAGAATTAGGAGAAATTTAAAATAAATAAAATTTCAAAAAGTGAAGGATACTTTTTGGACTGCATCCATTGGTTGAAAATTCACCAACCGCCACTGATATAAATACAGGAATAAGAAATTTATTAAGGGAGGGTGTAGAACTGTAGACTATATAATTATGATGATCTATTAATTGTTAGTTAAATACATTTGGACGTTGTTCTTTCCATATTTAATGATCCATTAATTTTATGGGAAATTTTCATCCAACATTATTCTCAACTTATTTATACAAAAATATATAGTAGGCACATAAAATAAAATGCTTGTTGCTTCACGTATTTATTTTTCTAAGTTTAATGAGTTGTTTGTGTCGTTGTAATTTTAATTAAGAGCAAACTAATTAGTCCAAAATTAATAAAACAATCATTGCCAATGCCAAAAAGGGATTTTCCCTAGATCCACTTAACCTGGATACTTTAAAGAAGACGTTCTGATTAAAAAAATAGAGGTGAGAGAATTAAAATATACATTTCACTCGTAGTTCGATCCTCGTATTTTTGAGGCAATTTTAGGTTAATGAGGTCGAAATAGAGAGAGCGAGGCGGCTCTAAACGTGCAAAGTGTGTCTATGGCCCTATAAGAAATTTACACTAGTAATCTGGACTTTGTCTGCATGGCGGAAGGCAAAGGGGAGAAAAGGGCCGTGAGATAAGGTAAAAGAGGGCGAGGGGTGCAAGGGGGGGGGGCGCCAATTCTATTAGCCCAAGGCAGCCCTCCTAGAAAATAGATGAGCGCCCAAATGAAAGAAAGGGAAAAAGAAGAATCGACACACAAGTACTACCTTGGAAGAATTTATCAACGAGCTTGGAGAGTTTCTTTTAAGGGGGCGTCGAATGGGGGCACGGAATGAAGCAACTCTAAATATATAATAAAAGTATGATTAAAGAATAAATTCAATGAATCTTTTATCAAAAAGTTACTTTAAATATTCATTTGAAGATCATCAATGAAACTTTGAAACATGCCTGGGAAACCATAATTCTTCGAATTAAAAATAGATACACATCTATTAAGATTAAAATAAAAACTAGAAAGTAAATTAAATCTTGATGGGATGATGACTTTCATTTATCTAATTAAAAATATAGCAAATGAAGAAGGTGACGTGATAGCCTCGAAAATTCGTTTTTGTCTGTTCACACGAAATATTTATTTTCATATCCCCTGGATCAGTGATTCTCAACCTGGGTTCCGCGGAACCCCAGGGATCCACAAAGGGAGGTTTGTGGTTCCGCGCCTAGAGGTCAATAAAAGAAAAAATAGTAGTTAGTAGTATCACCCCTCAAAAAATTTGTGATGTAAAGAAATAAATACTAAATTTAGAGTCTAAGTATTACTTTATAGTCAAAAAATCATTGATACTTAAGAATGCGATGAACATCACTATATTATTGTCTCAATGATACCATTTTTGTTGCTCTAAAGTTCCTTAACTTTCTTATAATACAACGATTACGTTACATTAGTAACAAAATGAAAACATCATTTAAATTCTTTTATTATTATTTTGTTATTAATGACATTTGAAATAATATTGCTTTTCAAATAGATGAGAATATTATTTATAAGTATAGGTAATGTAAAAAAAAACCTGTCCAATCCGAAAGGGGCATATGGGTATCCCAATGACATTACCAAAAAAATTTAATAATAATATTATTTACGAAAATAAAAATGTTAGGTATTGTAATTTAAAATCCACGTTTTTTGTTTCCAAAATCTCCAAAATCGAGCAAATTTTTAAAATTTGGCAACACCGTCATCGGCGGAGGTATGTTAAATTTGGAAGCTATAAAAGTAGCATGATGTTGATATTTTGATGAAAAATTAATTATCTCATATTTTAGTGCTAGGGGGGGGGGGGGGTACCCAGAAATAAATATAAGTGCTCTAGGGTTCATCGCTCTACAAAAGATTGAGAAACACTGCCCTGGATCAACTAAACGTTTGGGGCCAGGGTTGAGCCATGTATTTGGGGCATTATCAAAGGCAAATAAGAACGAATTTGATATCTCAAGTATTGTTGATTTTTAAGGTACGGAACCTTCGGTATGCGGTGCTATTAGCACTTGGACGGCTTATTTTTTTTAAATTTAAATATTAGGGAAATCTTTTACATTCACATAGAAATAATAAAAGAAAAGTAACTTTTTATATTTTCTTAATTCAGATCCATTAATCTTGATACTAGATTGTAGAGAAATTGGATCAAAAAATAATTTACTGAATCAAGAGCCTGAAGAAGCTTGAATATATAGCGAAATATGGTAATCATGCAGATAAAAGACATCAAAGTATGAACTCTTCGAGTAGAGAACGGAATCCTTTAATTGATAAGATATAGTTTGCAGAGACTGGAAATTCATAAGAGAGAGCACTACAGCTGATGATTCATAAAAAGAAATCAATGAGGTTGTTCTCAACTTGATGCAAATTCATTTGTTCATGATCACCTTACTAAAATATCGTATAACAAAACGAATTTACCTACATCCAAATGAACTCATGATAAAGAACAGATAACATATTTTTAATTAAGATGCAACAGAATCGAGTTTCATGCCACAAATCATCGTTTCGTTTCATTTGGTTTTTGTAACAATTTTTCTTACTCTAATTTCTGAATTTATCATTGAATATATTTTTTTAATTTGACTTATTTTGACCTGGCAATGAAGCCCTTATTATTTGGAGGATCGAAATAAGGGTTAATAATATTATTTTCTTAACTTAGAACCAAACATGAGTGTACTTTCCTCTCTAGCCAAAAAAATTTTCATCGATTAAAAAATCTGACTGCTCTAAGAGTAGATGAAATGAAAAATTTCTTTAAGCTGCAACAGAATCAAGTAATCAATTAATGTTGCATGATTCGTATCCATAGTAAATTAGTAATAGGAATAGTTGAGAATTGGATAAAATTAAAAACACAAAGATTTTTATTAAATGGGCCAGACGTTTCGTCAATTTATTTTGACTTCGTCAGTGTCACATTGTCTTATAATGAAATTGTTTTTTGACATAGAGTGATAAAATGGGCCACTGAAGAAGTTAAAATAAATTGATGAAGCGTCTGGCCCGAGGGGTGATCCGCGATTGGAAGTAGGTGTACACCTCTTTAGAAGTATTTTGGAAGTACCTTTGAAATATTTGGAAGCAGTTGGAAATATTTGGAAGTACTTGGAATTACTTCGAAATATTTCGAATTACTTGGAAATATTTCGAATTACTTGGAAATATTTGGAATACTTGGAAATATTTGGAAGTACAAGTGGAAGTAGGTGTACAGCATATTAGGTCGGGGTTCACCCCTCGGCAGACCGAGCCCATTTAATAAAAAACTATGTGTTTTTAATTTTATCCAATTCCCTACTATTCCTGTTACTATATCAATTAATATTACTTTTTGTAGTTTGAGAGTGTTATAAAATCTGCGAAATTTCCAGAATTTAATTACACGGAGCACAGCAAAATGCAATCGTCCAACGACCAATAGCCTTTATCTTATTGGCATCGGATTCTTTTAATATTTTTGCCAAGTCAAAAGCAAAAAAAAAAGGGGTTGATTTTTTTTTTTTTTTAAGCGAAGAGTGAATTATTTATCGGGCGGCGCGTGTGAGAGCGGGTCGGTTTGGGGGCCGGGGGTGGTTTCACGTGGGGGTGAGAGGCTGAGCTTAGTCGGGATTATTCCGAAGGCGCAGCACGCGAGAAAAACATCCCGGGAGTGAATGAAGTTTTCGTCCCAGGATTAAGTCTTTGGGTTGGCTTCATTTGTTCTTCTCGCAGCCCTTTTACACCCTTCTCTCTTATTTCCAACGGCTTCCACTCGCTTCTTTAAGACCGTCTCGTCAAGGAGTTAATATGACGTCAACGAGGTGCAATTTACAAAAAAAAAAAAAAAAAAGATACTGAGGAAAAGAAAAAAGAGGCAACTTAAAAAAATGATAGAAACCCTGTGCTCGAAGCTTAGTGCGCCTAATTGACATCAAATGTCATACAATGTAATTATGGATTAAAATATCTAAAAATCAATTAATCATTGAAAAAAGCAGCCAATTAGTGACGTTCCGTAGCCGTCAGAAAGCCATGTTCAATCTTTTCATGGGAAATTTAATGACTCCATATTAAATGTCGAAATTGATGAAAAAATCAACTACTGTTAACCACAAGCATTTATAAGTTAATCTTTTTTGGGATCAACATACCAATTTCTATCTTTGAGATTAATCCCCTTACTGTGGTTCAATCGAGATACCAAAATAGAACTCACAGAACTTGTGATACATGTTAAATTACAGCATTAGTTTTCTATTACAAGTTTGCTTATATGAAGTAAAGAAAATAAACTATTTAAAATTTAAAATATAAAATACTAGGTAGGTTTCACACAAATAAAAGATCAGATACTTGTTTAGCATGACTCTATATATATTTCGGGGTATAAGCCTATTTTCAGAAGTTCACAAAGGACACTGATCTTTTATTTTTGTGAAACCTACCTAGTATTTTATATATTTAATTTTAAAAAGTTTCAATTTTTTTTCTTACTTTATTTAAAATGTTTCATCAAGAACTCACACCATTCTACCTCAACAAAATTTGCTTACATGGTTTATTTTTCAAAACAAAACGCAAACTCTTGATCTATCTCTTCTCATGACGTTTATGAAAATCAGAGATTCCCATAAGTTGCTTCATTTTTCTTTCAGTGGCAAGTGTATCTTGCCTAAAGAACATTTTGCATTCATTACTTGAATCGTCAGTGACAGAGGCGAGCGTTGCAGCTAGTAGTAAATATTAAGTACTTCACCCAATTCTTTTTTAAACGGTAGACACCTTCTTCAGAAATTCGTGTAAAGAATGAATAAAAAAAGATGAATGTAATTTATAATTCAAACTCAAATATTCTTGATTGTTTAAATTATTCATATACAATTTCTTTATTCTTCTTTTCAATCCTACATTATCCAAAAAAGAAAGAAATATATCAATAGCATGATCACAGGTTAAAAACTGCCCTCCTTTCAGGCGGCCCTAATATTAATTCACGCATAAAAATAAATATATTTGCTCATTGTGTTTTAAAATGTCTGAAACGTGTAGAAAAATATTTTTCAACCACGACAACCCAAGAACGGAAAGTTAGTTTGTATCAATAAATAGTACTTATAGATTTTGGAATATCTGGTTCAAAAGGCAGAAAATATTTTTTGAATTATTCTATTGTGATTTTAAGAGGATGTTATAGTAACACCATAAATGAACAATTTATATTTAAGTTGATTAATAATTACTAGGGCAGCCAGTGTTCCGAGTCTTGAAAAAGTTTTCACTTTTTTATTATTTAATGTACGGGTGAGCGATTCTTTCATTAGACTCTGATCAATTAAAATAACTACAAAGAGCGCGGATAGAATGATCTCTCGTTCTTTAGAGCTAATGTGTATTGCAAGGCTGACAAATAAAAGTTCAAACCTGCCAGATACAAGTTGAGACCTGTTTCAGACTATTAGCGATTAATTACTTAATTTCTATTATTCTAGGAATGACATTTTGCACTCGGTCCAATATTCAATTGGATTTCATTAAAATTAAAATTAAAATGAACAAAAGAAATTACTTGTTGAGGCTCCAATTGGTAAGGGTACCGAGTCTTGAAAAAGCTTTTACTTTTTCTTCTATTTCTTTGTCCGAAACTGAATCTTTTTAGTGCCGATACAACGCATATATTTTTGTATCCGTCTGTCAGACCAGTGTATCCACCTGAAAAATCTTCTCAATTATTAAAAAAATATATTATAACTAATACATGTTTCGGACCTAGTCGGAATCCATCTTCAGTTAACACAGTAATGATTTCTTTACATAATTTTTATATCACGCTTATGTAAAGGAAAAAAATATTGTGTTAACTGAAGATGGGTTCGACTAGGTCCGAAACATGTATTAATTATAATATTTTTTACTTTATTTTTTTAAATTGAGATTTTTCTTTCTTTTTTGGATAATGTAAGATTGAAAAGAAGAATAAAGAAATTGCATTTGAATAATTTATAATAATTAATTCAGTAGTTTTAAAAATCCTCTTATAAAATAATGAAAACCAGAAAAAATATGAGTTTTTTGTACCGAGAAACTTTAAATACGAGTAAATAAAGAGTTGGGTGTATTAAAAAAAATAATAAATAAAAAAATATGGAAAATGTTTAATTTTATAAATTTTCTGAACATTATATAGCGATGCAAATAAACATATATATCGAGATGATATATCTGTATATATATTATTTATTTGTTTGAGACTATAGTTTCGAAGACTTGGTCTTCATCATCAGTCTTTTTTAATTATAAATGTTTGTTTTTCATGGAGTCAATATCGTATGGATATTGAAAATTTGGTGTTCCTTCCTCACTGGTGGTCAGCTTAGAACCAATTCGAAACTATAGTCTCAAACAAATAAATAATATATATACAGATATATCATCTCGATATATATGTGTGTATGTTTATTTGCATCAAGCAGAGGACAACCTCTTTGTTTCTCTTTGTAAATCAACAACTCTGCTACTCTCGGCACAACAAAAACTTTTCAATTATATAGCGAGCAAAATAAAAAACAGTCAACTTAAAAAAATGGATAGAAACACTGTGTACAAAGCATATAGTGTGGCTCTTTGGGATCAAAGGTTATGCAATGTAATTATGGACTAAAATATATTTTAAATCAATTAATTATAAAAAGCAGCCAATTATTGACGTTTCTAAGTCATCGGAAATTTATTCAATAAAACAACCAACGACAGTGGAATCAAACTGTCGCTATGAGTATCGAGTTGAAAAGTGATTTATTTTTATTAATAAAATTAATTAGTCAAGCCTTTGAAATATTTAAACAATCTATTGAAAATCTATACTAATTTAGATATTTTAATTAAATTGTTATACTAGTAAATTTTCTTTGTCATAGAAAATTCAATCAGTCTATAAATATGTGAAAATTAATGAAAATAATTATAATAACAATTAATTTACTTAAAATGATTATAATATGATATGCTCTCGTTTATTTCCATATATAAATTTATATTATTGACATACTTGAGTAAAATAGTTCATATTCCAATTTCCCTCATATCTCTGAAATTATTAGGGCATCATGAATATAATGAAGTAGCGTAATTATTAGTTATTCAATATTTAAGTATACAAAGTCGTAAAATAAAAAAGTATTTCTTCTTTAAGTATAATATCAGGTCTCCCTGAGGTTTCGGCTCCTCTCCACACATACCTGTGCTGAGTGTGTTTAGCTGTTTTGCACAGATATAAGGGACCTACTTTTTAAGGCCGGTTCCGAGCGGCTAGTTTGTAGAGGTTTACTAGGCAATTATACTCGTGGTAGTTTGCGATTGCTTTCCAAGAAGAGACGACTGCAAATATCTGTCGAAATAATTCAGTCTCGAACCAGCATACTTCAGGACAGCGGCCCGACACTCTGGCCACTGACACACAGTCCCCTCTAAAAAACTGACTCTGACCACTGATCCACAGTCGACTCTAAAAAAAAGTATAGGTATATTTAAATAAAAATTGGAGGAAAAGTGAAAACTTTGTCAAGATTCAGCAAACTTTCCATAAAAAAATTAAGTGAAATTTAAAAAAATCCTGTTAATTTGTTTATGCTTTGAGCATATAATATCAATAAAGTCATTCAAAAAAATATATTTCTGCATTGTTGAACAAAAAGTTCTGAAGCTAGAGAGAATCTAATCAGTTTTTATTCTCATTGGAAATACAAACATTCTGGAACCAGAACAAACTTTCTAGGATTTTCCATTCTTGAATTATCGTGTCTATCGTAATTCAGATACACAGAGAGAAAAAAATCATGGTTGGAAATTATTTTTCTCCGAATTTATACATCTTAATGTGGTCAACTTAAATAAAGTACAAAAGATTGCAAGACTAAGGGCCGGTTTTATGACGGTTTATTAACACTTTGTTAAGCTGACAAACGGTAAAACGTTAGTATTCACCAATTGCCCGGCCGGATGGCCAATCAGATGACACGCACTTTAATCTGATTGGCCATCCGGTCTGGCACTTGGTGAATACTAAGTTTTAACCGTTTCTCAACTTAACAAAGTGTTAAAAAACCGACGACGAGAGGGAGCTAACAAGAGAGGCCCAGTCCCTAGGTCTCAAGGAGATAAACGTATTGGAGAATGGAGAGGTTCGGCACTTCTCTAATATCAGTGCAAAGAGGGAAGGAATCGCGTGCTATTCACATAGTAAGCTTTGGAAATATTTGATCTCACTAATAAAAAATATCGAATAGCAATATCGATATTTTGGGCGAAAACGGCTTCTATAGTATATCAATATATTTTCTGAATTCCTAGCTATTCAAGGCTAGGCGTATTTGAGCAAAGTATAGCAGCATTAATAAGAGCAAATTGCTGTTTAACTAGGATAATTTGTTTAATATTTTTTTCTGCTCATTAGCCGACATTCTCCCTACTTGTTATAAGAATGTAATTAATACAGGGCAACTATCGATTTGATCATAAATAATCAGTGATTAGAGGGTAAGATACTTTAATCTAAGTTTAAATATATGGTGGTAGCAAGGACAAGAAAACGACCTCGAAGGCAAAAAGCTCAAGCCCAAGACATATCAAATTGCTATCAAAGTGAAGCGGGGTTGGAAAAGGAGAGAGCGAACCAGCCGGGGTTAGAGTGGAAACCACCCCTTTTCTTAGAATAGAAATGATGACGCATCCATTAAAAAAATCCAGCGCGTCTAATGTAAGAAGAAATAGAGCCCCGAAAAAAAATATGATTTCGTTCATTTGAATTTTTTAATCAAAATGATATATTATTTTTCTCATAATATTCAATTCAAATATATATTTTTTTTATATTAAATCAAAAAAGAAAGAAAGAAATCAGGAAGATTAGTTGGTTCAATAACACTGCTCTAAAAAAAATTTCATGTTGCCAAAGTTTAAAGATGTATTTTATAATAAATACTAGCTGCAAAGCCCACCTTCGTTGGTAACCAAGGGGCTTCGCCCCCTGGACCCCCCGTCACTTGAACACTCCCTCTCCTCCATATCCAATCACTCTCCATCCCACCGACCCTCTTCCCATCCCCGGAACTTCTCCCCCGCCTCTGATCACCCTCCAACCCAGTAAACCTACCCTCTGGACTCCCCACCATTTATATATATACAGTTACAGACATAGGCACAAATCAACCTTAGTAGCCCCCTGGACCCCCACCACCATGACTCCTCACCCTTGGACCCCGTACCCCCATGACTCCCCACCCTTGGACCCCGTACCCCCAGGACCCAACCCCCTGGGGACATAGAAACATAGGTGCATACAGACAAATGCCCTTAGTAGCCCCCTGGACCACACGTCCCAATCCCTGGGGGGGGGGGGGGGCATTGGGGTATATAGGTAGTTGCAGAGGCAAGCACAAATCCCCTTTTGTAGTATGTGATATTTGAGTGTTCTGATTTCGTATTATATATTCACTTTATCCAAAGTGAGTTTGATTTTTAAAATAATCAAAATCAGCCAAATTTCACCTATTCTCTCAAATTTTATTTAGCTTCTGAATGTTTCAAAACCTGCTTTACTTGGCAAAATGACGTGCATTCAATTCGTTATCAAGTAAACTCCTCTAAAAAAATATATGAACTTGGTTTATTCGTGTTTGTTTAAATAGTGGTCTCCTTTGTGTACATATACAAACAAAAATGAATTAGAACTCAGAGGTCCATAATTATTCAACATTGACTTACAAATTTTTGGTAACAGATTGACTGATGACTGGTATAATTTATATATAAATACTCTGACATGTTTAGTATAGGCATGATTTTCACTTAACTAGCGTAGTACGAGAAATTTTTTGGGACAGCCTTAGGCGGATTAAATGTCGGCAGAGTCCTAGGCTAGGACCACATCGGCCCCCCTCTAGCGGCCATATTTTATAAATTTTAAATATTTAAATAATCAAGTGATTTGATTTAAATTATTCTTTATTATTTTATAAAAAGTGTTACACTAATATGTGATGAAAGTAAAATAGACCTTACTGCTACTATACCTAAGGTTCATTCTCAAAAGACACCGACGCCGTATTATACGTTCCGCTATGACCTTTGATAAGAGCCGCCTTTGCCAAGAGATGTTTAATCTTTAAGAGACAAATTATGAATGCCACAAATGAATATGCATTTGAATTGAAAGAAAGAGCTTTTAAAAGAGGCAAAAATTTCTCTTAAACTATAATTAATTAATTTTTTTTCGTTTAAAAACTTCCGCCCGCGTCCTTTTGTAACCTCTCACGTGCCTAGTTTACCTTATGGATAATCCCCACTGGGGACAGCTAAAATTCTACATATCTTGAAGGAGACAATAAAAGAGTGTGTATTCTGCTGGAATTATAAATTTTTAATTTATTTATAACGAGACTATAGTTTCGAGAGCTTTGGCCTCTTCATCAGTCTATTACAATTGATTCACAGGAATTAATGTATGTAAACTGATGAAGAGGACAAAGCTCTCGAAACTATAGTCTCGTTATTTATTTTCATTTTTTTTTAAAGGGCCTCCACATCTCCCCTTATAGCCCTCCGATCCTCCCGCTCAGGATCCGGTTGAGTGGCTCAGGGTGTGGCCACAGCAGAACGGTGTGAAACCTTAGTATGCTGCGACCAAGAATAAAATAACAATAATAATAAAAATAAAAAAGGGAATACCGCACGTTGTCCAAACAATAAAAATAAATAAATAAATACACTGGGAAGAATAAATAAATAAATAATCAACTTACAATGTTTCACCTAGAACCGACACCTAAATCCTTAAAAATTATAAATAAATAATCAATTAAATAAAACAAAAAATAAATAGAATAGTTATAGATAAATTAAAAATTTATAATTCCAGCAGAAGACACTCTTTTATTGTTTCCTTCAATTTATAAAAATGTTGCTACTCTCGGCAAAAAGAAACTTTCAATTTAATCCTGCGTATTAGTATGAAGGATCTTTTGAAGGCAAACACAATAATTCTGATGTTGAAATTCTTAGTAGATTTTGTAACCCGGTGTTGAGTTCCCCAAAAATAACTATGAAATTAAATAAGCTGACATGTTCTGATGAGGCCATCCACTTGACTTTACTATACAACCTGGCCCTTAAAATTATTTATAATCAAGTAGGGGGTGGTTACATTTTTATACTTCTGGGGTCCCACTGATTATGTATAAAATATTTGGTTGAACTTGGTAAATGGCCAAGATTTTCATTTTTTGCCCCCCCTCTCATCCCCCGTTTTGGGCGGTTAGTTTTTACATTTTTAGACTTCTGGGGGTCCACTTATTATGTATACAAAATTTGGTTGAGTTTGCTCAAATGGCCTAGATTTTTAATTCCCCCCCCCCCCCCCCTCCACCCGTCCCCCATTTTGTGTCGATATGCACCAAAATCTAATCAACTCTTAATCTCAATGGACCAAAACTACGTGAGAAATTTGGTATCGATATTAACACTAGTTTTTGAGCTAGCTCGTCCACAAAAATTTGGTAACGCAGAGACAACCAGACAACCAACCAGACTAACAGACATTTTGACAAAACAATTATTATCTCGAAAAATATAATTTTTTCGATGTTCACTTATCAGAGCTTTTTTGTAGAGCGAAATGCGATGGTTTCGTTCAATTTTTTTTTAATCAAAATAGTTTTAGCCGTTTTTGAGATGTTTAGGAAAATAGAAGGAAAAAACACTTTTTTCATGCACGATTACAATACTTGACCCTGTATGGTGAAAAAGCAAGTTTGCTTCTCCTCTATTTCAGGATAGCTGAAAGACCAGATCTCTCCCAATTATAAAAGTTCATTCAGAATTGTTGACCTCTTCATATCAATGTAAACTCAAAACTACCAAGCTTAGACTTTCCAGCATTGTTATTGCTTTATTAGCAGTAGTAATCATTTTGTTTGGGGTCTTCAGAAATAAACTGACGAATATTTCAAAATAATAAGAGACTTCTTCTTCAAGTGCCTTGTTCGATTCCGAGCGTCGGCGATTTCTATGTAGAGTATCCACTCCACTGTAATTTTCCTGGGGGAAATTTTTTCACATGGGTGGTCTCTTGAAGGAATCAGATTATAGCCGGTCAAATATTTGCAACGAGCTGGGTTTGAACCCGCGCTAGCTTGATTTGAAGGCTCAACCATTAAGCCAACCTAAATCTCCCATATTGTAGAATTGATGATAGTAATTTAGATAAATCAAAAACACCCATCATTAAATGGATTTTAGTTAGAGGAGGATTTTTAAGATCAGAACTTGCATCAAAAAACCCGAATTTTACACCAGTCGAGATATAGTATGAATATAAATAAATTGACACGTTCTGATGTGGCCATCCACTTGACTTTACCATACACTTCTGGTTGAGTTTGGTACAAGGGCCTAGATTTTCATTTTTTGCCCCCCCTCCTTTTGGGCGCTTAGTTTTTGCATCTTTATCTTCTGGTAGCCCACTGATTATGTATACAAAATTTGGTTGAGTTTGCTCCAATAGCCTATATTTTTATTTTTGACGCCCCCCCTCCCTAGTTCTGGAGCCAGAAAAAAAATATTTTCGTTATTATAGGTTCATTTTATAGTATATTTCATTTTTCTTGATTTTTTAGTTTAAAATATCATAATTTTAAATTTAAACCCCGCCCCTCCCCCCTTAATTTTAGGTCGATATGTACTAAAATCTAATCACCTTTTAATCTCAATGCCCCAAAACTACGTGTGAAATTTGGTTTAGATATTCACACTAGTTTTTGAGCTAGGTCGTCCACAAAAATTTGGCAACGCACAGACTATCAGAATAACAAACTAACTAACAGACATTTTGACAAAACAGTTATTATCTCAAAAAATATAATTTTTCGATGTTCACTTATTAGAGCTTTTTTGTAGACCGAAATGTCATGGTTACGCCTAATTTTTTTAATCAAAATAGTTTCAGCCGTTTTTGAGATATTTTGAAAAAAAGACGCAAAAAAAAAACACCTTTTTCATTCACGATTACAATACTTGGCCATACCTTGTATGGTAAAATAAAAACATATACAATTAATTTAAATGACAAGCAAAAAACCAAACGCCTAGTGTTCTTGGGTAAGACTAATATAACATTTTTTGATTCCCTCGAAAACACGTATCTCACAGCGCAATTAATTTTAAAGTAGATTTCACTATGGTCATTAGCTGTGGCTCCGTGTTTGCTCAGTTAACTGAATTTCATCCTTGAATTTTACACCGTCCATTCCCTTTCCGTCTCTCTTCTATTTATTTTAAAATATATAATACCATCTCTGTTCCATTTTTTTTCTTTATGATAATCACACCAAAAAGAAACTTGGTATATCATAAAATGCATTTTTCATTTTCTTTCTTCTTTCTAACAAATTGAATTTTTTTCTCAAATACTATTTAAAATATTTAATTAGATTGAATGTAATGGAAGGCAGCCCAGGGGTAGTGAAGAAAGAAAAATTAACACATATCAAATAAGGTGTAATTTATTGGAATCCTTCCTCCTTTCCTTTCAAACCGACGTTTCGGAGGATTTTCCCTCTTCTTCAGGGTTTCAAAGGGTCAATGAATGAAACAAATAAAATGTTTCCTTCTTCTCTCCACAGAAGGAAACATTTTATTTGTTTCATTCATTGACCCTTTGAAACCCTGAAGAAGGAGAAAATCTCGAAACGTCGGTTTGAAAGGAAAGGAGGAAGGATTCCAATAAATTACACCTTATTTGATATGTGTTAATTTTTTCTTTCCTCACTACCCCTGGGCTGCCTTCCATTACATTCAATTAAAATTTCTATCAGTCCGTCTCTCTCCAGAGAAAATTTCGTTGCAAAAAAAAATTTAATCAGATTTTGGCGGCAATGAAAATGACACTGTCGGTCGTTTAATATTCGTAAATAAAAAAATATTTTATTTGTAATTATTTCATTGAATAATTATATCAGTTAAATTAAAACAAGTATTAATGCTTGTAACATTAAATAAACATTTAATTATGAAAATTTGGAATATTTAGAATAATATTTAATTATACCAATAGGAAAGGAATGATTTGAATTATAATATAAAATAAATAGATCTATCATTAGAAAAAAGGATACATTAAATTCAATACCTGTGGGACCGAGCGTTGCTCGATAATTGTTTGCATTATTTAAAAGAGATATATTAATATTATTTTTAATTTTAAATTCAGGTCGATTTTAATTTGCAGTCAGAATTAAATAACTTTAAAATAAAATTTATTTTTGCGAACGTTTTTACCCTCTCCGGCCATCATCAAGGTATCTTTGTGCACAAAATTTTGAACTTAATTGGAATTTAAAATAATGTAAAATTTGGAGGACCGTATTTTTGCAAGAGTTCTCGAAAAAAATTATAAAAATGATAACAGTGTGGAATATTCTGAGGGAGAGGAGCTCATTCATATGACACATAAATAATGGACATTTTAGGTGGCGAAGTGGTAAAGAAAAGTAAAAGAGCAGGTTATTGGATAAAAAATACTTGGTAGGTTTCACATTAAGATATAAAAATAAAACGAATTTATTTTTGGAGAGTCTTTAATCTCGATATATATATTTCGGGTGGCTAACCTCAGTTACTTTCTGTTGCTCCTGAAGATGGGTTAGCCACCCGAAATATATATATCGAGATTAAAGACTCTCCAAAAATAAATTCGTTTTATTTTTATATCTTAATGTGAAACCTACCAAGTATTTTTTATCCAATAATTTTAAAAAATGTTTCACCAAGTACTAACACCAAATTCCTTAAAAACTACAAGAGCAGGACCTGAATTGGAGTATTTTTCCCATATAATGAAAGATATGCGGTGTAGGACTTTTAGAAAAGGAAAAGAGTTGTTGACATTGGGTAGACATGAAAAGAGCAATTGCGTCAAACCAGTCCTAGAACTAATACTTAATGTTGATGAGATTCAAAAAGGTATTATACTGTAAATGTGTAATAGTCTAGCTTTAAAAGTTCCGGTTCGGAAATGCAAATTTATTTAGATTTTAATGCGAAGTCATAATATAGGCATAAATAAACAATTTATATTTAAGTTGATCATTAATTAATACAGCATATCTAACGACCCGAGTCTTGGAAAATTTTCACTTTTTTCTTAATTAATAAATGTGTGTGTGAGGGATTCTTTCACTAGAATCTGATCGAGGAAAATGACTAAAAAGGACGTGGATAGAATTATCTTTTTCGTTTATAGCAAAGGAAATGCAAGGATGGCAAATACAAGTCAAGACCTGTTCAGACTATTAAAGATTCAATTTTTAATTTCTATTATTCTAGGAATGGCCTTATGCTCTTGGATCAAAATTATACTCGTTATAGAGAGAGCAAATATTTAATTGAACTTCAATAAAATTCAGACAATAATGTGAAAAAATACTTGTTCTTCTAACTGGCGAACGTACTGGGTCGTGAAAAACATTTACTTTTTTCTTCATTTTTATCATTCATTAGAAAAATTAAATTCATAAAAAGAAATCTTCTTAGAAAGTTTGTTCTGTAGCACAATTTTTATATCTTCAACGCGGAGAACTGTTTAGATTTTAGGCTCTCTAAGCCAGTGTTTCTCAACCTTTTTTGACAAATAAGTAATTAAAATTGAATGGGTTTTGTAACTTTGAAATAGTATTTATAATTACACATAGTTCATTTTTTGTAACATACAAATTTTAATTGAAAAGTTTTTATTTTATTTTTTATTTCTCTTTATGATATAAATTATACATATTTTTATATTCAGGTGTGCCGCAAATGATTCCAGATATTTTTAATGTGCAAAAAAGGTTGAGAAACACTGGTGTAACAACTATAAGTCAGGAATGACTCTCGCAGAAAAATAAATTGCATGGACTTGTTTGGAGTCAAAGATACATATGTATTTGGGGGTTAAGTGACTGAAGGTTGTAGGTCGATGTAAAGATAATTATGAAATCATAGGTATAAAAAATTAGTTGAATCTATTTATGGTAGTTTGATGATTCATAAGAACAAATCAATAAGAAAAATAGTTAATGCTTATGGTCGATTTATATTAAATTATTTTCTAAGGGATGTTGAATGTTTGAATATAGTTCAGTCAAATTGTGCTCAAATGGGCCCCTATGGGGAAAGTTTTGGGGCAGTTCTGATTTTTTGCATATATTATATGTTTTTTGGGACGCTGAATCCAAATTTGATGTCTCCCACCAAAATTTCGTGGTGCAACATTGTAGAAAATGTAAAAAAATGTGAAAATTTTCATTTTTTGGCGGTCTTTCGCTTATAACTCGAAAACTATCAACTTTTCGTACTCTCTAAAACTGAATCAGTGGATATCCACTGAATAACAGTGACTATTCACTTACCCAAACAGTCACAATCATACCACTGCTAATCAGTGGATAGTCACTGAATGTATTAGTGGATTTTTAAAATTCACTGATTCATTAGTGGCTTTTAAGGCCACCTAAGCCGACAGACCTTCAACAGACATTCAACCTCTGTTTGAATCAGTGAAAATTAAAAACCACTGTTGAATCTGTTGAAATTAATACAAATGATTTTCAGTGACTTATCTGATCGCTGGAGAAATCAGCTGAAATTCCACTGATTCATTTTAAGAGAGTATCTCATTCTCTAGGGAATTTCGTTGACTTGAATAACGTTTACTTCTACCACTTTTTTGTTAAAACTCTTAGATTTATAGATATACAGCATTTTCCATGACATGAAATGATCTATTTTTTAAAAAAATCGCAGTTTTTCCTTCATAAAATGAAAACCACTCATTCCATAAACTTGATTCCTGTTTCATTCTCTAGAAAATTTTATTGACTTTGACGTTTACTTGGAACACTTTTTTGAAAAAACTCTTAGATTTATAGATATCCAGTATTTTCCATGACAGGATATGATCTGAATCCTCAGAAGTTATGGTTATTTACGAAAAGTTGATAGTTTTCAAGTTATAGGCGAAAAACCGCCAAAAAATGGAAATTTTCACTAGTTTTTACCTTTTCTACAATGTTACGTTACAGAATTTTGGTGGGGGACCTCAGATTTGGATTCAGCGCCCCAAAAAACATATATATGCAAAAAATTAGAACTACGCCAAAACTTTCCTGATAAAAACACAATTTGACTGGACTAATATTGTGTGTTAGGGCTTTCGGGGGATTATAACATTTATATGTCCCAATGAACATAGCGGTCAATTATAGAAACTCTCAAGAATAACTTATTAAATACTTGGCTTCCTTATCATTTATTTTTCGAAAAATATTTTTTATCGAGTAAAAATACAATTTCTTAATAATTTTATCCACTGTAATTTTATTTTTTTAACCTCAATAAATAAATAAATAAATTTCGAAATAGTTTTGAACTTTCCTTGTTTGAATTCCCGTATCCTTTGACAACATCGCTCCCTGTTCCTTTGTAATCCAACCCCCTTTGAGCATGGATACAGCAATCCAAGAGACGATGGCACCCTTTTAATAAGCGCTTTGGGGGCGGCGGGGGTCGTGGGGGTCGCTGAGGGTTGTTTAAACCACGCTAGAACCGTGTTCAAGTAATCATGCTATTTATTCGCTCTGTCACTTGACACTCTTATTCGTTATTCATGTGTAAGGTACATGCTTATAAATATATTTAATAACAATAATAACA
Organism: Forficula auricularia; assembly: GCA_024734495.1. Lineage (NCBI taxonomy): Eukaryota > Metazoa > Arthropoda > Insecta > Dermaptera > Forficulidae > Forficula > Forficula auricularia. The sequence continues at coordinate 9,012,087 of JALMQS010000225.1, forward strand.
CTTTGCGTGACTTTATAGTTTATGTGGTTTATATATTGAGATAAGAAGGTAATAATTTACTCTCTCTTAATGCGAAGACATTATCGATCTTAAATTTGTTTTTCCAAATATATATAGGTATATATAAATGATTAATATTACAATATTTTACCATGCCTTCTATATTTAAAGAAACCATCCTTATTAAGTTCCTTTATTTACCTTTATTTCTCTGTATATCTTTCTGCCTGTTTAAGTAGAATCTTGTATTCTAATTTTGACCCACTTTTACAAAGCCAATTTTTTTGTTAAAAATTTGTATACGTATTTTTGATGATAATAGAATGAATATTTTCAGGAATTAATAGTGAACAATAGAATGAAACTTTATCATTGATATCTTATCTTATCTTATTATATTAAACGCGCAATTCTTGTATATATACCTATATTATACAGAATCGGTTTCTCGAAAACGGCTTTAAGGATTTGGATGAAATTCACGGATTAGGGGGGGGGGTTTGTGTTGGCAATTCGATCTGTCATGGTCTCATCTTTGGGTAAGTTATTTTAATGGGTTTTTGTTAATTGAAATAATTATTCACAGGTGGTTGTGTGGATAAAAATGTATATTTACATTTTTATTCAATTTCCTTTTAATAAATAGCGAGACCAGCGAGGCGGGTCTCTTGCTAGACTCCTCTAATCCCCATCCATCCCACTGACCCCTATTCTTCCCCCTAGATCCACCTCCGATCATCATTCACCCCGCCAACCCTATACATGTCCTCTGCACTCTCTCCTCTTCCCCTAACTCTCATCAGTCTCAGAATCCCGCGAATCCGGGTGGAGGATTAAAATTTGTAGACCAAAACTAACCCCACCCCTCAAATTATTAAATCATTTTCAATTAAGCCCCCCTTTCTTAATCATTTTGACCCTATTTCCACAGAAACTACTATCAATAAGACCATAATAGAAGCTACGGCTTGCACTAAAAAATACTTAATTCCAGCTTCAGCCCCCATAACGTCCTTATCCCCCCACTACCAAGGGGATAAATGATAATATATTTATTTCTAATCCGGGGTATATGGTATTTTTTTAGTTTCCATTATTATTTTTATCATAAAATCATTCTTTTTCTTCCCCTTGTGATGTCTTTACACACTAATCCCGTAGCTTGGGGCTTATTTTATTTAATTCTGAATCCAAATAAACACCTACCTTTTTATCAGAATATTAAATTAAAAATAAAATTAATATTTAGCTTTTAACTGAAGCAAAAAGTTACCCAGCATCGCTCGGTAGACAGGTACTTATTAATATAACTTAAACTTTATTATTGATAACTACAATAATAATAATATAATAAATTGTTAACTTAGCTTTATTATTAAATTATTATTATTGTATTATTTGATTCGTATTCATTATTTCCTTAATTTTTACTAAGAATTCTCATAGACTCAGGGAAGAATCGAAACAACAATATATTCTAAACCGAAGTTTCGTCGTTATTGTGACTTTTTCATGGCTTAATAGCGGAGCTCAAGTCCCTTTTTGGAAGTCTTATTTAAAAGACATTAAAAGGTTTTTTTATATCAGGTATTTTTTACGAAGAATTCATAGTAAATAATAAAACTATTTATTTTATTTCAATATACACACTAAGTAATAATAGTAAGAAATTGTAGTTTTTTCTTCAGTAGGTATCCGAAAAATGCTCATATTCACATGACTAAAAATAACGGCCCTATATGGCCTCTAATATATAAAAGGAAATTTTTTTTAATTCATTAATTTGACTTCTTAAGATTTTACAAAAAAAATAATAAAATTAATATCTATAGTAAATAATTTCTATTAGTCAAAAAAAAAATGAAATGTATTGTCTATATATTTTCTATATAGATATATCTAGTATAATGTTGCAGTAAAAACCCATTTTTTAGTAAAAACTGTTTTACTAGTTAAAACGCGTTTTACTGAATACCTGTGTGGGAACTAGAGTTTACTGATGTTGGTTGAGTTTGGATCATACGTCGAGAATCTTCATTTTTAAACTTCTGCCTCATTTTGGGTGTTTATTTTCAAAAAAATTTTAAATGAAAATGTCAAAAATTACATCCTCTACAAATTTGCTTCTCATTTTTGACATTTTTCTTTTAAAATTTTTTGAAAAGATGAGATCGAGTATATAACATCTGAGATTTCCAATTCACTCGGTGATCCATCCGAATGTCTAGCGGGCTAAACGCGAAATGACGTTGGATTGTAGCTAAGTGGATTACATCTTTTTCTCTCTTGGTCCAGACTTAATACTCCGCAGACTCCAATAGCGTAATCCGCAGTAGTCTCGCGAGATAAAAATATCTTTTTTCAAATCAGCGCGGTCAAAATAATTCTTGTTGACGTATCAATTATTCTTTGATATATTAATGAGAAAATTAAAATTTATTTAATATCATTATTTCAAGTTAGAAATATATAAGTTCAAATATTATTTTCACTCAATATTTGACAAAAATTCCCTACATTAGAGTCGCGATCGAATAAAATGTAGAAAACCTTCAGTTACGTTTTAACTAGTAAGAACCCGTTCTTACTAAAAACGGGTTTTTACTGCAACATATATACCTTAAATTTCAAAGACTATGTAAAAAATGGTGAAAATAAAAATATACTAAAAATAAGAAATAATTTTTAATAACACAATTTTATTTGAAGTACACTAAATATAGCGAAAAAAAATTTTGTGTTGCCGAAAAATTATCACACTCCTGTGACTAAGAATAAAATAGTAAACAATTTTCTTAATATTATACAAATAAACCAGCTGCAAAGACCGCCTTCGCAAGCCGTCGCTCAACTTCACTCCGCGAGAGTACAATTCTTGTGAAGGACTATCCTTGTGGAACATTCCAGAATGTTCCCGAAGTTTCTAGAAGCTTCCAGAAAGTCTACGGTAGAGTACACCATAAGTGGGCGAAACCGGACAAACCAAGGGAGTCCTTACTGCTTTAATATAAAGTATTGATATTTGGATTTTACAAACATTTTCTCTCTGAAATTTACTTCACAGCTATCAAAGTATTAGATATAAAAATACTCTTTTAATTAAATTTTTACCAATTTATTACTGAAATGGGTAAGATATTGTAGATATTGTCATCGCAAATAGATATGAGAACAAAATTTCGAAAAAATTCCCTTCGTAAAAAAAATAATAATTAGATTTTACTTTGCTATTTAGACCACTAAAGGATACAGAGAAAGTAAAATAAAAAAACAACATATCAGAAGTGAATTTTATTTATAATATGGTATTTTTTGTGTAATAGAAATATTATGAAGAGATTGATTATTTAGTCGCCGATGGATATAATCAGCCAAAATAAAAAGAATAGCGATTTTTTGTCAATTGTAAAAAAAATAATAAATAAACGGAACGCACTTATTTCCAATAACAAAGAGAAGATAAATTTTATTAATTTGTCAAATTGTCAATCATTTATGCTTAGTCATTGATTGTGTCAAGATTGGAAACCATGCCATTTTAGATCAATCAAAATAAAAATAAAAAAAAATTATATATATATATAAAATAAAATAATATCAATTTAAGGGAGAGTTAAAAAAAAACAACTTCAAAGGGTTTAATTACATTTTGAAATGAAACACTCGCTCACTCTCACGTAGACACGTATATTGTATATATATTGAAGAAATCAATGGTAAAAAAAAGCAAAAACTTTTACAATAAATCAGTGAAGGAAGGAAGTAACAAAATAAAAATTTTACTTTGTGACTATTCAATAATTTTTTTAACCGTCATAAAACCCTTTGTGACTTGATTGACATGGGTAAATGTCACCATTGTTGCTTATGTATAAATGAATAAATAAAATAAATACAAAAACTACAATTTTTAAACTTGTTTATACTAAATTTTAAAGTATCTATGTTTAAGGTAGTTGTTTCGCGACAATACTAGCAAAAAGTTAATGCTAGAATATATAGTACAGACAATAAGGATTCATAATTCATAAGCCTAAAACTTTTTGCTGTTTAGTGTACCACTACTATCCAATGTCGTGCTCGTTTGACAAATCTGGCACTACTGTCCGAGCTTGTATAAATTTTATCATAGAAATTTCAGATAAAGTACATTATAAAGGGAGATTTATAAAACAAAATGTTCTTAATAAGCGATTAAAAGCTGTTGCTAAGCGAAAAAACGTCAAAAAAGTACTAAAGTTAACGTACTTTTTAGGTTAAATAAAAGCTTTGTTGCCAGCTTGTTTTTAGTGTAAATTTTTCATTATTTATTAATTATTATCTCAGGAACTGTGTTCTAACCTTAGACCATGAAATATATAGACACGCCCTCTGCTACTCTCCACACAGAGTGAAGTGAGGCCAACATCGCCTACAGATGACGTCACGTTCTCACATAAATATTTTGGTAATATTAATATAATAATAATTTGCGATTATTGGAATCCAAAATAAATAATCTAAACTACGATAAATTTATCTCAATGTATAATAATTCCTATAGTGGCCATGCTATTTCTGGGTGTTCCTACCTACAGATGACGTCACATTCTCTAGTTGATGTTGGCCTCACCAAATCGACAACAGGGCGTGTTTATATATTTCATGGTCTAAGGTTCTAACTATGAATTAAAATTTTTTTAAAAAAAGTATTAGTTATTGTTTAATATTGGTTTAATTTTTTATAACAATAATAATAATAATTTCTTAATTATAATTAAATATGTATGTAAACTTTCCGATATCCCGTATAGTTCAATGTTTAAGAGTCTGAAAAACTCTATCTTTGGAATTTAATATCTCCGGAACTATATTGTTCCTAAATTTCGTTTTGCCACCAATCGATGCAGAAGTATTTAAATAATAATATGTCTAAATTTTAAAAAAATCCTAAGAAAACCCATATGGTGAAACAACTACCTTAAAGTATACTACGAGAAAAATATCGCGCTCCTATTGGGTATATTTATTCTTTCCATCATCATCATCATTGAGTATACAGTCCTAAGACTGGTTTGATGCAACAATTCGTCTCCACTCGACTCTGTCCCCCGCCAGCTGTTTAACCTCTCTAAATGTCTGGCATCCCATATCCCCAATTATTTGGTTGAAATATTCTAATCTGGTTCTTCCCCTTCCCCTTTCTTTCCCACCTCCCCCTCCAAGATATCCCTAAGCAGTCCCCCATGTCTCAGTGTGTGCCCCATCATCTGACCTCTTCTCTTCTTCAGACTCTTCCACAAGGTTCTTCTTTCTCCGATTCTTCCAAGAACTTCTTCATTTGTAATTTTATCCATCCATTTGATATTCATCATTCTTCTGTAGCACCACATTTCGAAAGCCTCTAATCTCTTTCTCTCCTCTTCTCTAATTGTCCAGGTTTCACACCCGTACATGGCTATGCTCCATACATATGTCTTCAATAGCAACTTCCTGTTTGCTAAGCTGATTGAGGAGGAGCATAGTAGTTTTTGTTTTGTATTAAACCCCATTTTTGCTTGGGCAATTCTTGATTTAATTTCGTTTTTGCTCCTCCCATCCCATGTTATTTTACTTCCTAGGTAGCGGAATTCCTTAACTCCTTCTAGGTTTTCTTGGTTAATTTTGATGCATTCCTGTCTCGTTTCTTCCTATTCTTTCCAGCTCAGGCAATTCAGTTTTGCGTATATGCCAGGGGATAGGTTCTAGTTTAAATATTTTCTTTGGTGTTTTTTCCTGCTGTTCCAAACGGTTTCATCATTTTGACATTTCAATCATGTACTTTTTGTATTAATTAGTTTAATCATGTTAAATATATATATATACTAAATATATTTTTGTAAATATTAAAAAGGCTAATAAAATATTAAAATAACGTCTGAATGGGATTTTGGCTGTTCGAATTTTGACATTCTGGTTTTTGGGTGCCAAACATGTTCTTGCTACCTTAGATTAAATCAAGAAACGAGTTATTAGTCTAATAATTGACCCAAACCTTGCTCACTCACTCTCATCAAAGAAGAGTGTCTCCACGCTTTTCTTCTTTTATAGATACTATCCAATAAAATACAACCAATAATTATCTCTCAAAGCACGTAGAACGGAATTCACTAAATAGCAACACCTCTTCGCAATCAAATTGGAGAATTAATAGATAATTCGGCAAGACGTTTATATTCATGACTTATACAATAGGAACTTATAACTTTCTATCCATCTGATGTGATATCCAGAAATTGTTTCCAGCTATTAGCACCAAATTAGCTTCCTATAATTTTGTTTAATATTTTAAAAAAGATAAATCAATGAGGGTGTCCTCTGCTTGATGCAAATAATATATTTATTTAGTGTTCACTTGTCGGAATTTTGGGCTGTCGAGATTTTAATAGGCATAATTTTGGGTGATACCCATTTATTTATACATATATCGAATATAAATATGTATCTATAATTTATTTGATAGAGATTATAGTTTCGAAAGTTTCAGCTTAATCACCAGTCCTTATAATTATATTGTAATTGAAAGTAATGGAAGGCAGCCCAGGGTAGTGAGGAAAGAAAAATTAACACATATCCAAATAAGGTCTAATTTATTGGAATCCTTCTGCCTTTCCTTTCAAAACAAGGAATCCAATAAATTACACTTTATTTGGATATGTGTTAATTTTTTCTTTCCTCACTACCCTTAGACTGCCTTCCATTACTATCTATTTAAAGTTCTACCAGTCCGTCTCTCTCCAGAGAAAATTTCGTGTAAATAAATAAATATTTTATCTGTTATTTCTCATGTATTCAAAATACCCGAACGGATATAGATAAATTCGTCCACCTCTTTGGTGTAATGGTCCGCCTCCCTGGTGTAATGGTCAGCATCTCTGGTTGGCAACCCGGAGGTCTCGGGTTTGATTCCCGGCTATACCCAGACATTTTTTCTGTAAGTATAGGGTCTGGTAATAAAAATTAAGTGGAAGATAAATTTAACCTAATTTATCGCGCGGAGAATTTACCACTGCTCGAAGCCCTTAAAAAACTTAGCAAATTGGATTGTATCTAACTTTCTGAGATTTGGCTCGTGATTCCGGCTTCTCTCCTTCTACTCTTTTCTTTTCACGATGGAGGGGCCATCCCATACAGGCCTTTAGGGGATCCACCTTCTGATGTATCCTTCTCACATCAATATCATTAAAAAAAAATCACTTTGCCATAATAGCAAGCTGGTCACATAACAAACGAATGCAAAATACTTTCAATTATTATTTTATTACATTATCCGTACCTGTAGAATGCTTCATTGAAATTTCATTTTTTATATCTGTTGACTTTCTTATTATTTCACATTATGTGTCACCTACCTGATGTTATTAGATGTGTGAAGTTCGAAATTTTTTTAAATATCCAAGAGATACATGAACAAGTATGAGGAAAGAATAAATACTCGGGTAATCTTAAGAAGGTATTGAAAAATATTGTTCCAAAAAACCTTTATTAAATAAGAGAAAGATTGATTTTTTTCTTCTGAAAGTTATCCACCTAATTACCCCAATGCCATCACCTCTCAGTTCAGAATCTTGTTGACTTGTTAAGTAAGGCGGTCTCTCTTTTGTTTGTGGATTCGTGTTTTTCTATTAGCGCCTCTTTTGATTTGACTTTCTTCTGTATTGAAATGAATACATTAACTTCGCCTCGGCTAAATGAGGAGAGTGGGAATTGCAAAGGGGTGCAAGTCAAGTCACGCGCAGGGCAAACAACCCCATAGCTCTCTCAACCCTCACTCATCCCCTTCCGCACTACCTGACTCATTGACTCACTGCCCTTATTGCCTTTCGGGGATCAATTTCTTCCTTCCGCTATTGGAAAGAACCGAAACCGCTTACTTTTCAGCCAATCGTTTCGTTTTCTCGCCTCGTTTCATTAAAAATGCTTCCAGAGATAAACTTACAAACTCAATATTACGAATATTTAGCATTTTTTTAGAATTTTTTTATTTTTACTTATTCAGAAGAAATTAAGTATTAGAATGCAATTTATAGAAATTCCAATATTAGAAATTAGATGAAAAAAAACCACTTAAGAAGGTTCTTTCGCGACAATCTACACAAAAAGTTGTAGCCTCATAACCACTCTATAAATATGAACAGTGCTAAAATTTTAGGTTATGTTTTTTTAACATGGCTGTACTTTTTACTCTACTATATTCTCTTTATGAATGAACGTTTCAAAGCCATTGATATTATCTCCCCTCCACTAAAAATACTCCCCCAAATATGTTTTTTTTTATCAAAATTCGAGGTAAATAATTTCAATTTGTTTTTTTAAGTTACTCCGGATATATTATTCTAACAAATGTTAGTTTTTCATCAAGATGGTGAAAATCCTTTAATGAAAAAAAATAAAATAATGTTCATTTTCCCAGCCTTTCCCATTCTACCATATGTAAAAAATTTAATTTTTAATTGCAATTATTTCATGTTTGGTGTGGTGAATCGTCTTCAAATTTTAACAGTGTGTTTATCATGCTTTGAATGACTTATATTCCAAGTTTCGAAGACTTCTTGAATTTTTCCATTTGTGAAAGAACTACCTTAAGTCTCGGTTTTTGTGATTTGTCAAATTTTTTTGTTAGTGAACGATTTGTACTGGAATGTTTTAATTTAAATTAGAGGTGCAGTTTATTAAATATTTTCCAGATATCAGCTCATTAGCTACATCCAATCTAAAGATATTAGTAGAAATGCGTAGATATCGAAAACCAGGCAGAAATAACGAGTTTGTAAATGTTTTTTTTTTTTTTAACATTTCAGACATTTCCAAACACTTTAACTTAACGAGTTGCTTAATTTACAATTTTTGAATTCTAATTTGAATTTTTTGATAACTTTTATTCTTTAAATATAATCCCTCTGTCCGAAAATATGATACTTATACATTTGCCAAAAAATCAAATAAATTATATATATGAAATAATGTTTTATCTCAGGATTTTCCTTTGGTAAATAAAAATTGATTCGGCTAAAAAAGGAGAATCAAAATTTAAAGTCCTTAGTTATTCTTTAAGTAAATGAATTATATAATTATATATTTTACATAGAAATATTATTCTAATGTTTATTTAATAAACTCTATATAATGAATGATGGATCTTTTGTCTTCTGTTCTCCTCAGCCCGTTGAGGTCGCTGCTAGCGCTGATGGCCTTTGCGCTCGTTTCAAATTTACATATATATATATATATTAAATTGATTTTATTATCACAATATAACTAAATACAATTAATTTTGGTGTAGGTAATCCTAAGTTAGTTTCAATGAAATTTACCCTTGTTGAAGGCTTTTTCTGAACATATATGTATATTTTTTAGCTAATCGACCCTCACTACGAAGTTTTACCTTATTTACCTATATGAGGAATTTTATAGGAATTTCCCCCTCCTTTCATCATAGTTGATTCCATACTCGTTTGTAATGTTATAAAAATGTTATCAAGGGTATTTTTCTCTAGTTTATTAAATGCATCTTGAACACATTCAATCAAACAAAGCACCATGTTCTAATTTTTCTTTGTTCTTCATATACTGTAATATCTGTTGCAAGATTCCATGACGTTTTCCATTAGTCAATTGATTTTGTTAATGGAGAATGGTGTAGGTTCTTGGTGAAACATATTAAATAAAGTAAAGAAAATTTTTGAAAAATATTTTAGAAACTGAATGGATATTGATGAGGCAGTCCAAAAAAAGAAGAAGATAATTTTATATTATCTTTTTATTCATAAACTGACGTTTCGGAGGCTATTCCCTCCTTCTTTAGGATTTTGAAAAGAATTTTAGAAACTTTTTAAAATATAAAATACTAGGTAGGTTTCACATAAATAAAAGAGCAGATGCTTGTTTAGCTCCCTTGTGAACTCCTGAAGATGGGCTTATACTCCGAAATATATATAGAGTTGTACTAAACAAGCATCTGATCTTTTATTTATTTGAAACCTACCTAGTAATTTATATTTTAAATTTTAAAAAGATTCTAAATTTTTTTTTAATTTTCTTTACTTTATTCGATTAGGCATCTCTTCTTTGTAAATATTTGAGTTAAAATTTTCCATTTTGAAATTAGAGCGGAGACTATTTTATATTTCTTAAAAAAACTGATTTTTGGTCTTCAAATTCCAACTTAACTTAACTTAAAAACAACGACTGTCAAATATGTTGGATCATTAGTTATCAATGTGAACAATAACAATATAATGAGTATTGCCAGTTGCTTACGAAACTCAAGATAAGATTTTTTTCCAATGTATACCATATTTTTGGACAGATGGAGTAAACTTTTATTATAATCTCCAGAACTGAACAAGTGCCCCTACATATATTAGTCTGTCTATTTGGGCTAGTGATAGCTCACTACCGGTAAATTCTCAAGAATAGCTAAGTTAGTTATCGGCTCGAGATAACCGTATCGAGGTTTTGGTAAAAATTGTCCTAATGAGAAAAAACTTAAAATTAATATTTAATTTTAGGTTAATTTTATTCAACTAATTAAAATTAATATTTTAAAATATAGTAGTTTCGAGAGGGGTTGGGGGGAGGGGGGGGGTGCAGATGATCTAGGTTATGTCTCCGCGAATAGTTCAAAAAAGTATTTTTTGGAGATATTATAAATTTTCCATCTCCATCTATGTATATAAAGTATAGTACCTATTCACTTAATAAAAAAACATAGAAGCATCTTAGGTAATATTTTCTCCTTTGATGAAGAGTGCATATATACCTATGTTACGGTAAAAACCTGATTTAGTAAGAACGGGTTCTTACTAGTTAAAACGCGTTTCACTGAATACTTTTATGGCAACTAGAGTTGACTGATGTTGGTTGGGTTTGGTTCAAATGTCTAAAATCTTCATTTTTGACCTTCCGCCTCATTTTGGGTGTTTATTTTCAAAAATTTTTAAACGATAATGTCAAAAATTAGAAGCAAAGTTGTAGAGGATGTATGATGTAATTTTTGACATTTTCTTTTAAAATTTTTTGAAAATAAACACCCAAAATGAGGCAGAAGGTCAAAAATGAAGATTCTAGACCTTTGAACCAACCTCCAACCAACATCAGTAAATTCTAGTTACCACAAAGGCATACAGTGAAATGCATTTAAATAGTAATAACCCGTTCTTACTAAAAACCGATTTTTACTGCAACATATATACATTTTTAAGATTTCATCTCTATTTAAAATTTTCGGTCCTGTCCTTTATTTTATTAAAACTGCTCCCAGATATAAACTTGCAAACTTAATATGAAGAATATTTGATGTTGATTTATTTATTTCTTTTTAAGAAGAAATTCGTTTCTGTTATTTTTTTTCTTTATTTCCTTTCTAGGGTGTAATTCAAACGGAGTGACAGGTAGACAGATTCTTTCTCATGTGGAATTTTAATTAATGCCATTTCTTTGCTATCTTCTTCTTTAAAGGGATGAATCTTATTGGAAGGGTTAAAAGTCTTGGAATAAATATCCGAAAAAGGGTGACATTATATTGACACTTTCCAATTTCGAATCATATTATATACATAAAAAAAGATAAAAATAATGTTTACGTTTTTAAAATATATTTTTAAAAAGAAATCAATGAATGTATTTTGGCATTTCTTCATCTTTTTCTAGAGTCATTTAAATGTGAATACGTTGATATTTCAAAAGGATTTTTTAATAAAACCTAATCAAATGACATACCTCAACATTGAAAAAACTATGCTTTTGCAATTGTGGAAAATCACCGTAACATCTTTTCAAGATGTGAAGAATGAATAATGTAGAGCAAATTCAATGTGAATTCCTTTACATCTAATGTGAGAAAGTTATCGATGAACATCAACTTTTTTCCTAAGAAAATGTTAGTTATTCACCGATAGCAAACGCCTCTAGCAGCTGCTAATTTTTGCAAATTATAAGGGGTAGAAAAAAATCAATATTTTCATTAAAAGGTGCATTTGGTGTTGAATTTTAACTGCTGATATTTTTAGATATAAAACATTTTTATTTGATAAACAAGAGTATTAAAAAAAAATTATTCCCACCATAATTCTCTAGAAGTTTAATATACAGGGTTTTTTGGCATAAAGATCTACCACATTTTGAAGAGGTATAAAAAATGAAAAAATTTAACTAAAAAAAACAAACTGAATATATTTTTGAAAAGAACATAAAATATTTTTTTTTAATGTGTTTTTAAACATTATATCAGACAAAAAAAGGGGGGGGGGTCAAAAATGAAAATTCTAGCACTTTTGACCAAACTATCTATACAAAATTTGGTTGAGTTTGGTCAAAAGGGCTAGAATTTTCACTTTTGACCCTTTCCCTCCACTTTCGGTTGGTTGTTTTTGCATTCTGGGCTTTTTGGGTCCTACAGAATATGTATACAAAATTTGGTTGAGTTTGGTCGAAAGGGCTAGAATTTTCATTTTTGACCTCACCCCCTTTTTTTGTCTGATAATGTTTAAAATACATTTAAAAAATAATTTACTTTATGTTCTTTTCAAAAATAAAATATTCAGTTTTTTTCTAGTTAAATTTTTTCATTTTTTATACATCTTCAAAATGTGGTAGATCTTTATGCCCCACCCTGTATATATACCTAATATAAGCCTACAGACGAAATTCAGTATAAGATGTTAATTTATTTACTAAATATATCAAATAATTTTTTTTTTTTTTTTTTTAGGTTAAAAATAAAATGAGAGTCTTCTGTTTTTTAAATTAAATAATTTTTAATTATTTCTACAGACTAAATTTTCGAAGGCAGTGCCTTCATCATCAGTCTATCACAAATATTTCAAATTAGCTACAAATTAAGATTCATACATTGAAAATTTTGAAAAATACATGTCTTTTTCTTCATGTTTCCTCTTGGGAGATTAAAATGTAAATGGAGCAATATCTGGGTTACTCTTTTTTGTCTAAACAATAATTTGAAATATTTGTGATAGACTGATGATGAAGGCAATGCCTTCGAAACTATAGTCTCTAGAAATAATTAAAAATTATTTTATTTAAAAAACAGAAGACTCTCTCAATTTATTTTTAACCTAAAATAAAAACAATTCTGTTACCATCGACAGTGAAATCTTTTATTCAACTAATTTGTTTTTCATTTATTTAGCTTTTAATTTTATTTCTGATTAAAAAAAAAACATTTTAGACCCCTCTCCCTTAAAGAAAAAGAGAAGTGCGGAACCCATAGGACCAGACAGGACTTTGTATTTTCGAAAGGAAGAGAAAATTGAAGAGGTTTAGTCAAATGAGTCTGTGAACATGGGTTTTCGAGTGTTGAAGATTGTAAGAAAAGACCGAGATGGGGAATTAATAGAGATAAACGTATTGTTAATTAAATCAAATTTAAATTTATAGAATAAAGAACAAACATTTAAATTATAAAAGTAGAGGAAATGCGAACCTTTTTCAAAAACTCAGTAAGATGTTTGTAGTGTATGAATTATTTTTAATGATAAATATCTAAATCTGATAATCATTTCGAATTAATATTTTTTTACTTAGAGTCAAAAGGCCGTTTCTAGAATAATAGAAATTAATCTCTAATAGTCTGAAACACGTCTGGACTAGTATTTGGCTAAGACAGAGCGCTCAGTCTGAAACAGGTCTGATCTTGTATTTGCCTAAGCTAGAGTGCCCTTATAAGTAATTAGTACCTGGAGGCACCGAGTGATGCTCAGTTACTTCTTCCTTCAGTTAAAAGCTTTATTTTAATATTATTTTTAATTTAAAATTCTGATAAAAAGGTCTATTTTTATTTGAGAGCCATTTTCAAACTAAAAAAAATACAAATATAATAATATTCGCCCGCTGTACCCCCTCCACCCCGCTCCGATCCCACCCCCGAAACCTCGCCCTACCCCAGGGTCCCCCACCTCCTGCACCTGTTTTGATTCAACCAAATGATTCATTTTTATTCATCCAATTGTTAATAAATAAAACCTATCAAAATGTGTTGTTTTTTCAGAAAATTGAGACCTGCTTATGCGAAATATATTTTTAAATAAATTCTTGATTATTTTTTATTGTATTAAATAAATAAGGTTCTTTATAAAAACAATTATAAAACGTTTATTAATAGTTCTAACGTTTAGGGAGAACAAAATATGTTAAAATCCACAATCACAATAGTTCTTCAAGGCCTTTGAACAACAATGGATTAACCCGACCCATTGTCTGTCTGCGTACAAAAGTAAACAAAATAGAAACCTTTTTTAAACTCCAAGATTTGGATCTGTCTACCTGAGAATAATTAATATGATTACGAAAAAACCCATCAAAAACAATTTTGTCAAAGATGAGACCGTGACAGATCGAATTGTCATCCCAAAAACCCCCCTAAGCCGTGAATTTCATCAAAATCGCTAGAGCTGTTTTCAAAATAGAACTAAGATACAAATATATATACAATGTTTGCTCGTTTAATAAGAGTAGATTAATAAACTTAAATATATTGTTCATTTGGCTTATATTATAACACCGCCTTAAAATTACAGTAAAATCATTCAACAAATTATGTACTCTGCATTTTTGAACCAGAAGTTCTAAAACTAGAAAGTCCAAATAATTCTATCATCAGTTCTCCGCATTGAAAATACAAACACTTTATGACAAGAACACACGTTCTATGACGCTCTTAAGTTATCGTGTGTATCTGAATCCAGATACACAGTCAGAAAAAAATAATGGTTGAAATTGATTTTTCTTCACGTCCCGGACACAATGGGTAAAAAAAAATTGAAAGTTGTTGAGTGAATTCAACACTAAGCCCGCCCGGCGAGCAGACGAAGTACTGAGTAAAAACAGAACTTTTTTTTAATGATATTGATGTGAGAAGGAAATACACCAGAAAGTGCATCCCCTAAAACCCTGTATGGGATGGCCCCTCCATCTTGGAAAAAAACAGAGTAGAAGGAGAGAAGCCGGGATCACGAGCCAAATCTCAGAAAGTTAGATACAATCTAATATCCAATTTACTAAGTTTTTTTAGGGGCTTCAAGCAGTGGTAAATTCTTCGTTCGATAAATTAGGTTAAATTTATCTCCCACTTCATTTTTATTACCAGACCCTATACTTACAGAAAAAATGTCTGGGTATAGCCGGGAATCAAACCCGAGACCTCCGGGTTGTCAACCAGAGATGCTGACCATTACACCAGGGAGGCCGACAAAAGGTTAAAGTAAAGAAAATTAAATAAATTTAAAAATATGTATAAAATACTAGGTAGGTTTCACAAAAAAATAAAAGACACGATGTTTGTTAGCATGACTCTATATATATTTCTGGGTACGAGCCCATCTTCAGGTTTCCTCTGAGAACTCCTGAAGATGGGCTCGTACTCCCTAAATATATATAGAGTCATGCTAACAAGCATCTTGTCTTTTATTTTTGTGAAACCTACCTATAATTTTGTATTATTAAATTTTTTAAAAATTCTTATTTTTTTTTATTTTCTTTACTTTATTTAAATGTTTCACCAAAAACCTACCCCATCTTCTCTCTAACAAGTATTGGTAATTGTTTTGTTATTATTAATAAAATAGTAATAAATAAACCATTCTATATTAGTTTTTTTTTTATTTTTTTATTTCATTCAGGTGTCGTTTTTTTCCATTTATTGGGAATCAATAAAACATGACATACTATTAATAGTTAGAGCTTAGATTTTAATTAAATTCCTAGTATATTGATGAATCACAAGAGTACAAAGGGAGGCTAATGAATTGAATCCACTAGGATCCATGTTTATATATTATAATAACGTGTAACATACATAATATATTATAACTATCTACTTATAATAAAAAAATCAATTTTCAAATTAATATTTTGTTCAATATCATTTTGTGTTTAGTTTATTCTAAACTAGTTGAATGACCCAGCACTTAGCATGCCTGTCCTTGATAAAGAATAATAGGAGTAATAAATACCAACAACGTATTATATTCAAAATGAGATTTTACAAAATTTGAAATATTAAATTCAGAAGAGATGGTTCCTTTTAGCTTTTGGTTTGAAATTGGAATATTTGATTTTACCATAGATACTTCTTCTGGTATTACAAAGCCAACTACTGTATAACCCTATTCACTACACTTCTCCGTAGATCTTTATAATTGAGACCTAGGAAGTCTGAATTTAACCAAAACTCTTGCTGCTCTATCACCGAAAAATAATTTACCTATCTTCTTCTTATAGTGCCCTAACGGGCTTCGGCTCCTCTCCACATTACCTGTTCTGAGTATGTTTAGCTGTTTTATACAGATATACGGGACCTACTTTTTAACGCTGGTTCCGAACGGCTAGTTTGGAGAGGTTGACTAGACAATTATACTCTTGGTAGTTTGCCATTACTTTCCAAGAGGAGGCGGCTCAGTCTCGAACCAGCGTACTTCAGGACATCGGCCCGACACTCTGACCACTACCCCACAGTCGCCTCTACCTATATATCATATAATTTATTTATTTATTTATATTACACATGCCTTCTAATCAAGCTAGCCCAGCTTCAATCCCCACTCGCTGCAATCCGACTTTAATCTGATCCCTACATAATTGAGAAAAAATTAATTAATATATTGTCTCGTAAAATGAATAATGGCTAATGCCGAGAAAACCAAAATAAAAGGTTATTTGTAGCCGATAGAGATTTTTTTTAAATTTAATATTAGTCTTAACCAATTGAGAACGAGTGTTTAATAAATGGTTTCCCAGACTATGTTCCGCAGAGCACTGGTGTTCCGCGGTAAGTAGATAAGGGTTCCTCGAGAATTGATGAGGCTTTTTGAACATCGTAGTGAGTAAATAAGATAAATTTTATAAAATATAATAAACGTTTTCCAGTATATATATATATTTAAAATATATATGTAAATAAATATTATTTTTCATGGGGTCAGTATCAGTTATGATGTTGAATTTTTTTTTCTCAGCTTGTGTGCCTCAGACAGAACTCTGTCTGATGAGGGCCAAGCCTTCGAAACTATAGTCTCAAACAAATAAATAATATATATGGTATACATATTATGGTGGCCCTTATTTTGGGTATTTTCGAATTTTTACGCTCGCAGGGGCTCATATGGTTCGAAATAAATAAAAAAAATATCCCCCAAGTTTCAACCCCCTATCTCAATTTTAACCTGTGCCTCAGAGCGATGTAAGTTTCCCATCTAAATAACATGGGGTTTTTGGCATTGAACGATCAATTTTTTATTCGGGCCAAAGCAATGGTTTAAAAAATTTGAAACTCTGTAGACTTTATCCTTATAATAGTAGCTACCCTTCAGAATTTTTACAGATTTGTAGCTATTATAATTTTGGAGTCTATAACTTACTAATACTAAGATATGGCAGTATTTTATCTAGCTGTAACTCCAAAATTATAATAACTAAAAATCTGAAAAAACTCTGAAGGATAGCTACTATTATAAGGAGTAAAGTCTACAGAGTTTTAAATTTTTTGAAATATTGCTTTGGCCGGAATAAAAAATTGATCGTTCAATGCCAAAAATCCCATGTTATTTAGATGGGAAACTTGCATCGCTCTGAGGCACAGGTTAAAATTAAGATAGAGACTTGAAACTTGGAATTATTTTTTTTTATTTATTTCGAACCATATGAGCCTTTGCGAGCGTTAAAATTCGAAAATACCCAAAATAAGAGCCACTCTAATACATATGTAAAATACTTTCGTATTTCCCGCGTTCTACTCAATTTAGATTTATTCCAAAGTTGGTATTAATTTGTTTATTCTCAAATACCTATGTTATAACCTTACCAAGACAAAATGTTTCTAAAATGTCAAAACACACTATTGTATAATTGTTATATTAATATTATAAACTATATATAATTATTGACTATAAAAATCGATTTGTTTTAGGTAAGATATTTTAATTAATTGTAAATCTCATTTGTAAATATATTTTAATTTAATAAATTAACTGTTTTAGCAACACATCCATTTATAGTCATTTCAAAAACCTCTTAGGTTAGAAAGACACATTATAAATCGATTTTTTCGTCGAAAAAAAAAAGAAAAAAACAAAAAGATGGAAGCCACAAAAGTTCAAATATATTTGGAAAAAGAAGAAAAGAAGAATAAACTGGTAACAAGAGTGAAGACAATTCGTTTATTTAAAGAAGAAACGACATATATTTTCCCAGAAAATCAACAGGATCAAGAAAAGCATGTGGAACTATTCGAACTCTCTTCAATAAAAAACTGCTCTAAAAGTATGATAAAAAAAGGTCAGTTTCGAAATATTACTTTAACATTACCAGCAGAAATTGTTCCGGTATATTTTGATCAAGATATGAACTTTGTTTTCAATGAAATTTATTTGGAGGAAGATGTAGATAAAACTCCAAAAGTTAATTCATCTCATGTTGACAACAGAGAAGAATTACTTGAATTATTTAAGACAATGATATTAAACCTTAATAATAAAGAAACAAGCATTTCTCAAATCGAGAAATTGTTTGCACTGGAGAAATTTAACGAGAAAAAAATGCGATTCAATGGATAGATTGCTTTGAAAAGGAATGTGAAAGACACCATGTGCGTTGTAACGAGAGAAAAATTCAAACGTTACGATTTTTTTGGAAGATAATGCCATTGATTGGTATAGCTCTACACTAATAAAATTGTCAATAAATGGAGACTGGACAGCATGGCGCGAATCCTTTCTCCAAGTATATGCCGACAATGGATCCATAAAGGATTACGTATTAAAGAAGGAAAGAAATAAAGACAATCTAATCCAAGAAGAAAAGAAAAATGAAATAATCGAAGAAAATTCAGCTGAATCAAATGAAAATACAAGAGATCAATTATTAATTGATGATCATCCGATGGATACAACTAAAAATAATGAAGATTCTGAAAAATTGAAAATTAATAGTGAAGTTTATAATAAACACCCAAATGAAACAAATATTAATCCATTAGAAAAATTGAAGGATCAAGAAACAGAAACTTTGCCTGCCAAGAAAAAACGATCAAGATCAAAAAAGAAACATTTACTTATCAAAGAAGAAATCAATATAAAAAGCGAACAAAATTCTGATTCAATTGAAACAAATATTAATCCATCAGAAAAATTGAAATTAGAAGTTCAAGATAAAGAAACTGATTCTCAAGTAAATGAAGTTAAAATAGAATCTGGTGAAGGAGAAACTAAGAAATTGGAAATTAAATCTAATACTAGTACAAAAGAGAAGCAAAAGAAGAAAAAGAAAAAAATAGCTGGCATTCCTAGTGAAGAAAACAACAAAATGAAAAAAAATCAAACAAAAAAACTAAAATTCAATTCAAAAAAGAAATTGTTTGGCAAATTAGATCCAATCAGATCAAATTCATATAAAATATTAAGAGGAATTTCAAATAGAATATGTGAAGTGGACAATGGATGCCGAAGATCTGATTCAAAGTTGTACCATATCAGTAAGCTCTTGCCATACGATATGGAGCCGGATTGAACAGTGGACAATTCTCCGAATTCCCCTCTGGTGGGGAGATGTAAAATACTTTCGTATTTCCCGCGTTCTACTCAATTTAGATTTATTCCAAAGTTGGTATTAATTTGTTTATTCTCAAATACCTATGTTATAACCTTACCAAGACAAAATGTTTCTAAAATGTCAAAACACACTATTGTATAATTGTTATATTAATATTATAAACTATATATAATTATTGACTATAAAAATCGATTTGTTTTAGGTAAGATATTTTAATTAATTGTAAATCTCATTTGTAAATATATTTTAATTTAATAAATTAACTGTTTTAGCAACACATCCATTTATAGTCATTTCAAAAACCTCTTAGGTTAGAAAGACATATATATATATTTATATATATGTGTGTATGTTTATTTGCATCAATCAGAGGACAACCTTTTTTGTTTCTCTCTATGAAAAATAATCTTTCCTGTAATATTCTATTTGAAAGCGAGAAATAAATAACTACGCCTTTTGATCTTGTAAAATCTCGTCAAGAGCCCTTGGGTACGGAACCTCTTAAAAAATCCTCTGGAGATTATTCGAAAAATTGTTTAGCTTAAAAGAAACAAAGAGAGAGAGAGAGAGAGAAAATGAGGAGAGTTGGCGAGGATGAGGGGAAAAAAGGGGAAGGCTAAAAGGATAAAAGGGATAATTACCTTTTATTATATAAACACATTTAAAAAAGCCTCATTTGTTGGGGACTTTTCGGGGGCGTTTTATCTCCCCCACTCGGTTTCTCAAATATTCCCCTTATGCAAATTTGTTCTTGCCAACTACCCTTTTTAACAGCGGATAATTTGAGAATAACGATAATAATATTATATTATTTTAGCTGGAACAATATGACATCCATTTTTAATTGTAATGTCAACTGGTATTAAATAGAATCCGTTATCATTTACTATCATCTTTAGAAATTAGCTACTCAACCATAATATTAAATTACTATAAAACATGTTTTTTTATTAGATATGTAAATATTTGGAATTCATAATTCATTTTTATAACAGCGAATTGGAGCAAAAGACGAAAAAGTTTTTCAAGACTCATAATTAGATACCGGATTCCTATGCAATTGCATATTTTCTTTGCCGCCACATACGATCCAGGGGATCAATTATCTATCCGAATCATGCATCTAGGATACTGTGGGTTAAATTTTATACTGCATATTTTTGCATATTTGAGTAATATTGCATAAAATTGCATATTTGAAGGATTTTTTGGGCAAAATACAGATTTTTTAAAAGGAAATTTTCGGAGAAAGAATGAAAAAATAAATTAAATTGGGGGGGGGGGGGGGGGGGGGGGGGGGGGGGGGGGGGGGGGGGGGGGGGGGGGGGGGGGGGGGGGGGGGGGGGGGGGGGGGCGCAGTGTTCCTGAGAGAAAAATTAAAATACAAAGATCTTTTGTAAGCTAAAAAAATCTTTTGTATTTTAATTTTTCTCCTTGTGAAACACCACCAACTCTAACCTAATTTAATTTAGCAATGTTTCACTATAAACCAACACCGCGTTCCCCTAAATTTTATTGAAAAAAATAAAGAAATAAAACAGGGAGACATTATATATTTTTTAAAGACCTTCGGTAACTAACTATTGCCGATTTTGGCCATTGAGTGTTTGTGTGTAAATTAGTGTAGGGATCAGAGCCGGTCAAATATTTGAATTATTTTATTAGTTTTATTATTTGTAGGTACGTAAACATGAAAAACTTGTTAATATGAAATAAATAAATAAAAGAAATATAATACAATGGTGTCTGTTAAATAAAACTACCCCACCCCCACCCCCCGTATTTTTTATTTGACATTTTTTTGAAACATTATTATATTTATTATGTTTATTTATGACAATGTTCAAGCACGGAGGGCCGGGTTCGAGCCTTGCTAGCATATAAAATTTCCACTGGTTAAACCTCGGCTCCCTCACTAACACTACTAACACTTTACTGATGTGCTGTCTAATTGAGCTGTGTTCCATGTTACAATAAATAAATAAAAAAAAAAAAAAAAAAATATTTCTAATAATAATTTTGTGCAATTTTTTACGCAATAAAAGTACATATTTGACACATAGATTTATTTATTTCATAGGACTCCTTCAATTATATAGTCTTTTTGTCTACAATTTTAATTTTTTAGTTTATCAAAAAATATATATTTTGCCATCTTTTTTACTGCATATTACTTGCATATTTCAACATTTTTAACTGCATATTTTATGGCATATTTTGCCACTTTTTACTGCATAAAAATCCGGTCTCTACTCATAAGGTAGGATTCCTTTTTGGTCAAGGATTCAATTCCCAAGAAAGTGAATACAACTCTTCTGATATGTAATAAAAAGCGGTTGGCAATAGGTATTTGGGGGTGATTTTAAATATATTAATCGTAATTTGTCCCCCCCCCCCACTAAGGCACCAGAATAAACTTTCCACAAGCTACTCATATCATAAATCGAGAGTGTCAGAATCTAGACTCTCATCCAGACACAAATTATGTCGGGAACTGTCTCCACGTTTCTGATATTAATAAGACACGAAGGAAGGGTGCTATGTACTTCTTTTTTGAACCCTGAGTAAAAGAGGGAAAATCCTCCGAAACGTCGGTTTCGAACTAACACTAAAAAGGAAAAAACTTTTCTAATAAATGATATTTTGTTGGATATAATAATATAATGTGAATGATATAATGTTGGATATTCTCTTGCTTATTTCCGGACTGCCTTCATCCAAATCCTGAGATATTATTAAACTTAAATAAGCAAAAAATAAAAAAATAAAAAAATTGTAGAGTTTTGAGCAAATTCATTTACTAATATACTAATAATAATGCGAGTAATGGTACGTCGATTTGTGAAGTATTTATCAAACTATCCTCTAAATATGCTTAGCACTTCCGTGAAAGCTACGCCCTCTGGAGTACGGTAGCACCCCCCCCCTCCCCACGTCTCGTGGGGATAATAAAATCTCTCGCCATTGGTATAATAAAATAATTTATAATCACTTTTGAAAATTTTGCATTTTAAATTATTTTTGAATTCCCAGACAAATTGTGTTTTCATCAGGAAAGTTTTGGGGTAGTTCTGATTTTTGAATTCCTATATATGTTTTTTGGGGCGCTGAATCCAAATCTAAGGTCCCCCACCAAAATTTCGTAACACAACATTGTAGAAAATGCAAAAAAAAGTTGAAAATTTCCTTTTTTGGCGGTTTTTCTCTTATAACTCAAAAACTATCAACTTTTCCTATATTATAATCTTCCTATTCAAAATAAAAGTTCATAAAATTTCCTACAAATTTCATTTTTTAGGTTTTTTCTCCGACCAACCGTTCGGGCTCAAGCCCAAAATCCAATTTTTCTTCCTCGGGAGGCCCCTTGGATCACTCAAAAACTCTCACTTTTTTCGATATTTGCCCATTTTGACCACGAAGGAGCACGTTTTCGACAAAAACCACTCTATAAATTTTTAAACTAGATTAAATTTGCTACAATTCAAACAAATTTTCATCTTAAATGGTAATCCGTGCCGCAATGAGGTTGAAGTTTTGCAAAAAATCTCAAATTTTCCTTCATAAAATGAAAACCACTCATCCTAGAAACTTGATTCCTATCTCATTATTTATAAAATTTTGTTGACTTTAACGTTTACTAGTACCACAATGTTGCGTCACGAAAATTTGGTGGAAGACCTCAGATTTGGACACAGCGCCCCAAAAAACATATGCCAATGCAAAAAATCAGAACTACCCCAAAACTTCCCCCATAGGGGCCCATTTGAGCACAATTTGACTGGACTATATTTATTTAACGCCAAAGCATCATAGAGATCACGCGTCCTCATCGCCCAAGCCAATTATTATAATAGATATTAGTTTAAAAGTAGTAGGATAATTTCAATTCATTAACAGAAGGAGGATTAAGCACCCAAAGCCCTTTCTACCAAGTTCAGTGTCTGACAGCCCGACGAGCTGCGCCCGTATTTGTACTTCTGAAGATATTTAAGTACATCTATAATTCAAAAAGAACGTTTTCAGTTCATCCAAACGATAAGAAAGAGTGAAATAAAATCTTTTTTTATTTTATTATCATATCAGGCTAAGAAGGTTTGGCTTTTTTTTGTTGGATGTTAAAATAACAAGTCAAAAACAGTGAGTCAATGATTTATTTAACAGGGAGGGTTTTTCTCTTTACAAGATTTGCTTGGAATAAATCTTTTAGGATAAAATGTCTGCCTTCAAGTTTAGACAACCGCAACAACGCAACAACAACAACAACAACAACGCATCTTTCTCTCCCGAACCAGCCCTTTTGCCACCACCCCCCGAACCCACCCCCCGGTCTGTTTCTGTTCTCTTCCTCAACTGAACTCAAGTGAAACATGAATGAACTATATTTTCGGCCCATAGCTTGTTACACTTTTCAGACAGCTTCTAAAAAATAAGATTGTTTTATTTATAATTTACATTCGTCATACAAGGAGATAATAAAAAAATACTAACCAGAATGGTGGTGGTTTATTGTAAAGAAAAAAAAATCGTCCATCTTGGTAAAGCATTGCTACGTCTCTGGAAAATAGCACTTTTAAAAATTCTCATATAAATAAAAATACTATATACTTGTATAAAAAATGCCACCTTCTTTTAATAATTGTATTCTGCCTTGTTATTCTGAACTGATTCATTATTACATGTTAGAAGCGCTCCTAATTTCTTGACATTCTAAAGGCTCTATATTAAGAATAAAAAATAATTTTTATAAAAAAGAATAAAACCGACGTCAAAAAAATTAATTGCAACAAATAAAATAATAAGAACTCAAAAATAAAATAAAATACACTAAAAGGTATAAAACAATTATTTAATTTAGTTACAACTAAACGACGTAATATTAACATGAAATCACTTTTTGAAGTCGGTGCCAAAAATATACATTTTATGAATCGAACTGGACGGATCTTACTTAGTACGTTTGGCAGTACGCTCGCTTATATAGTTTGTTTGTAACCGACTTCAAAAAGTGATTTTATGTAAATATTTCATCGTTTAGTTGTAACTAAATTAGATAATTATTTTATACCTTTTAGTGAATTTTATTTTATTTTTGAGTTCTTATTATTTTATTGGTTGCATTTAATTTTTTTGAAGTCGGTTTTATTTTTTTATAAAATTATTTTTATTTTTTCTTTAGTGATGTTATTAATAGTGACTTAATAAAATACCTTCCATGCATCTCGTAATAGAAAGCGTCGGGCGAATGAATCAGAAAATGATAATAAAATTAAATTCATAAATATACAAATTCTCTAGAAACGTTTTCGGGTTTTAAATGAACGTTTTAAGATTGATTTTTTTATAAAAGATTTTATTTATTATAATTTCGATTATTTGCTCATACGAATTGGAAATTTACGTTAATTTATCATTGATCATATTATCAGAACTTGACCAAATTAATATGGGACCACGCCAACACAGAAAGAATCATCAAAATCGGTTCATAAACAAAGAAGTTTTTCCTAAACAAACATAGCAAAAAAAGTCCAATACCAATGAAAAAAACGGGACCAATCGGAAACTAGACTGAACCCAATGCAAAAAAAATATAATCAAAATCGGTTCACAATTGGCGAAGATATCAGGTAACATAGACAAAAAAATCAGTCGAATTGAGAACCTCCTCCTTTTTTGAAGTCAGTTAAAAAAATAATAAATACAGTCGAATCTCGATAATTCGAAATCTAAGGGACTACAAGAAAAATTCGAATTATCGAGACTTCGAATTATGAAAAAGTTTGAATTATCAAGAGGAATGAAAAAAAATTCGAATTATTAAGTGCTTTTATTAAATTTTTGAAAATATGCTTGAGCTTACATAAATTTTATATATATCCTCAAGTAAAAAAAGTAAAAACAAAGAAAATGTCAAAAAAGAACAAAATATTTTATACATTACACGTAAAATGAGGAGTAAATATTGCTAGGAAAAATTCGAATTATAAAGAGGGGAAGTGGCCTAGTTCGAATTATAGAACGTTCTCTCCCCCTCTTGTTACGAAAAGGATTTCGAGTTACCAAGCGTATCAAAATACACACAGCATTTTTTCGATGTACCGAAGTTAAAAGCTGAAGAGTTCGAATTATCGAGGTTCGAATTATCAAGAGTCGACTGCATTGTTTTCCTCTTCTTTTACTTAGTTTACTTAGATATTTGAAAGATTTGAAGTCTTCGAAGTCTTCATTCTCCAAAACTCTAAAAGTTAATTTCACTCGGACAACTTTAAGGGATTGTTTTTAGGAGTAACGCCCTTAAAATAGATAGAAGTTTAGAAAATTAAAACGGGTTTTTGGGCCTCAGAAGCATAACTCACTTAAAAATTAGATGGTCTGTTTTGTGGGTGTACACTGCTCTATCTTAGCATTACTTAGTGACAAATCATTGAAACATAAGCTAGGATTCAGCTAGCAACGATATGATAAGTTTTTGGTCCAAATCGACTAACTTCTTGTACCTTTTTACTTGAAGATGGGGTAGTTTTTATTTTTTCCTAAATACTTTGCGTTTAACAAGTATCAAAGTTTTGTTTCTTCGAATTTTAGAAGCCCTACATTCAAATTCAAAGGTTCCGTTAGAAGGGGATGCGCAGGACTTGATGGCTGGTCTTTTTATATAAAAAAAACAATACACAATTCTCTCTTTTTTTAAAAGTTAGATAGTTTTTTCCGAAGGGTGAACCGCGATTGGAATTACTTTGGAATTCATTAGATAATCTATTGTCATCTATTGTTTTCTACTTGGAAATGAAAGTGAAAGTGGAAGTAGGTGTATATGATTTTAGGTCGCGGTTCACCCCTCGGTTTTCCTGACGCATTTAATTTGACTAGAGGGTGAGTAGTAAAATTATGTCGGGAAATGATCCAAAATCATGTTTAAAAATGAAAAAGTGGCAAAGACACCCTTCTTCACGATAACTTAAAATTGACAATTAGAAAGATGATTTAATCTAATTAGAAAAAATTTTCTTGCCGAGAGTAGAAGAGTTGTAAATTTTCAAGAGGAAATCAATGAGAGAGTTCTCAATAAACAATTACCTACATCCTATTTAAGTTTATATGGATCAAGAAGATGACACTCTCATTGATTCCCGTATGGAAATAAATCGATTTTCGAAATATTTTTTTATATATTTTTAGAAAATATATTAAAAATATAAAAAATTTGTGTTAAATTTATATAAAGTTTATGTTTTTTTTTATATATTAATATAATTACTTATTTTTAAGAATATATAGAAAACATAAATTTTATATAAATTTAACACACAAATTTTATATTTTTAATATATTTTCTAAAATGTATAAAAAACATATTTAGAAAATCTATTTATTTCTAAAGGGTTTATTCTTATAAATTTGGAATTGAAAACCCCAAACAATAAACATTGATTGAAGTAATCGAAATACAGTAGAACCTCGTTTATCCGGACTAACTGGGACCAAAGTCAATCCTGATAATAAAAAATCCGCATAATCCGGATATATGGGTAATAAAAACAAAACAAATCCTCAAATAAGCGAATTTGAATTTATTACGATAAAAAAAACGTTTATATCAAAATTACATAAAATTGCTCAAAAAAATACATAGATTAAAAAAATAACTTTTCACATCATTTCTTTCTATGTGAACATTTATTAAAATAATAAACTGACACGTTCCGATTTGGCCTTCCACTTGACTTTACCATACAACCTGTCTCCTCACTTATATTTAATATTTAATAAAATTATTTATAATCATGTAAGGGGGGTTAGTTTATGCATTTTTAGACTTCTGGGGGCCCACTGATTATGTATACAAAATTTGGTTGAGTTTGGTACAATAGCCTAGAATTTCATCATCCCTATTTTGTGCTGTTAGATTTTGCATTTTTAGTTTTCTGGGGCCCAGTGATTATGTATACAAAATTTTGTTGAATTTGGTTCATAAATCTATATTTTCATTTTTTTACACCCCTCCCCCCAAATTTTGAATGGTTTGATTTTGGATTTTTAGTCTTCTGGGGTCCCAATGATTATGTATATAATATTTGGTTGAGTTTGCTCAAATGGCCTAGATTTTTATTTTCTAACCCCCCTTAATTTTGAGACAATATGCACCAAAATCTAATCAGCACCAAAACTACGTGTGAGATTTGGTTTTGATATTCACACTAGTTTTTGAGCTAGCTCGTCCACAAAAATTTGGTAACGCATGTACTAACTAACAGACTAACAGACATTTTGACAAAACAGTTATTATCTCGACAAATATAATTTTTTCGATATTTTTTATTATTAGGGCTTTTTTGTAAACCGAAATGCCATGATTTTGAACAATTTTTTTAATCAAAATAGTTTCAGATGTTTTTGAGATATTTCGATAAAAAGAAGCAAAAAAACACTTTTTTCATGCACGATGACAATACTTAACCATACCCTGTATTATAAAGTAAAAATGTCTACAAATCCGATCAGGATAATCCGGAGGTCCGGCTAAAAGAGGTTTTACTGTACCTATATTTTTATAAGTGAAAGTAAAAGTAATTTGGAAAAAAGTTTATTTTATTTTGAAAATATACAAGGGAATTACGAACTTTCTTCTGCTGTAGTTTATATGATATGCTTTTCTTTCAACTAGCTTGGCTGTTTCTCCAATTTAAATTAATAGGCGCTGTGTCGCTGAGAAGCGAAAACGTTCCCAAGCTCATTTACGCGACCCGTCTTAATACTTAATATAACTCTTAAGGAATTATACATGAGCCTTTATTGTTTATGCATAGAATGAGCATGGATAGGTGATGCCTGGAACGTTGGAACGTTGTCGTAGCGTGCGCGATTCTCTTGGGACCAGCTAAATGGAATTTGCCAAATATGAGCTCCTCAACATCACCCGATGACATTGATTATTCATCTTATGTTAATTCAGAAATTAGAACGGGATTTTACATTGTGTTTTCTCAAAAATAAAATAAAAACTAATTTCCTCCAAATATGTACTATTTAACGTTAGTAAGAAATGTATTCACGTCGCAATGATATCTAGGAGTTAGTCGATTGTGATATTTGTTACGGGCGTAAGAGAAATAAGCCGGCCAAGTGCGTGTCGGACTGCATACCCAGTGTTCCGTACCTTATTACTAGAGACCGGATTTCTATTCAATTTCATATTTTGATTGCCGCCACATACGACCCAGGAGATCAATTATCTATCCGAATCATGCCTCTAGGATACTGTGAGTTAAATTTTATACTGCATATTTTTGCATATTTGGATAATATTGCATAACATTGCCTATTTAAAGAATATTGCATAAAATTGCATATTTGAAGGATTTTTTGTCAAATATTGCCTATTTCGCGCCAAATACAGATTTTTTAAAAGTAAATTTTCGGAGAAAGAATGAAAAAAGTCAAGAAATCAAACAGGAGGACACTAATTTAAATTCGAAGAAAACTGAAATCGTGCACAACGACAATATTGTAGTGTTGGACTATGAAGGAATTACAAAAGGATGTAAACGTAGCTACAAAACAACAACCCACTGATTTTTCTTTTTATTCATTTGTGCTTTGATTTGACTAGATACTTTCCTCTACACGAAAATGATGAAAAGTTTCCAATGGAGGATTTAAGTTACTTTAAATTTGCCCCCATTACGTCTGAAGATGTGGAGAGCTCCTTTTCATAGTATAAAATTAATTTTAAGTTACCCTAGACATAATAACCTGAAGATAATTGAGAAAAATACATGTAATCATAAATTATTCACAATTACAATCAAATTTTTACAAATTATTTTTGAGATCCTTTGTTAATTATTTTTTTTTTTTTTTTTTTTTTTAACTGCCTTCGGGACATTTTGGACATTTGGTGTTCATGTGTGTGTGCGTCTGTGTTCAAGTGTGTGTAAATTAGTGTAGGGATCAGATTATAGCCGATCAAATATTTCCAAATAAAAGCAATACAATACAATCGTGTCTGTTAAATAAAATTACCTCCCCCCCCTCCCCCCATTAATTTTTCGTTCACATTTTTTGAAACATTATTATATTTATTATACATTTATTATACACTACCCTATCTAATTATATTTATTATGTTGATTTTATTCAAGTTCACCTATTATTCGTTTGAATTTAAAGATGTTTTTAATATATTAAATGTAATGAGAATTTTGGGCAATAAAAGTAGATATTTGACATTTGGTGTCTATAGCTTACTTGATCATTTTATTCTTTTTATAGGACTCTTTCAGATATATAGTATTTTTGTCTTCAATTTTAATTTTTAATGCATAAAAAATCTATTTTTATTTTATCTTTTACTGCATATATTTTCATATTTCAGCGTATACTGCATATTATTTGCATATTTCAGCATTTTTAACTGCATATTTTAGCACTTTTTACTGCATAAAAATCCGATCTCTACTTATTACTTACAACAGGGCTGCCCAAAACATGGTCCGCGTGCCGCATGCGATCCACCACTGCAATGAATCTGGCCCAACATAAAATCATAAACGTCCCTAAAACACTGAGATTTATATAAAGAGATATATTTATTCCCTTTTCCAAAATATGAATTTGCATTGGCACAATACCTGAAGCTTTTTTCAAGAATAAAATTCAAAAAGCAAAATTATAATCTCAACTATATAAGATAAAAAAAATAATGAAGTTTCGAATATTGAAAAATTCTTCTTCTTCTCATATTTTCATTTTCTCAAATATTTATTTTTTCAATAATTTATATGCTACGACACTAACCAAGTGTATAGTTATCATTCTAGTAGTACACGGAGACAAGGAATTGGGGTTTTCTAGAACAATCACAATTAATTGATAATTGAATGTAATGGAAGGCAAGCCCAGGGGTAGTGAGAAAAGAAAAAATTAACACATATCAAATAAGGTGTAATTTATTGGAATCCTTCCTCCTTTCCTTTCAAACCGACGTTTCGGAGGATTCTTCTCTCCTTCTTCAGGATTTCAAGGTGTCAATCAAGGAAACAAATAAAACGGCATAAAGAACATTTAGCTTCCCACAGACAATTAATAAGATACCAGCCCATAAATCCAGATTCCACTTCCGCATTTGCTAATCATCTATATTCTTTAGACCATTTACCTTCACCTACTAACCCCACCCCTATTCATTTCGAAAGAAAAGGATTAAGATTGGATCTTCTTGAATCCACGGAAATAAAATATGCCTTGTCTAACGACGAAAATATTATCAATAATCAACTGGATGTAAAACAAAATATAATAATTGACCTTTTAATATCTAAGCGGAAAAATTACACTCAACCCTCAACCTAGAGACACAAGTCAATGAACTTACCACCTTTCCTTTCATCTAAAGATGCCTATGTCAACAAACGCCAACCTGATATTCTTTCTTAACAATAGCTTAAGAGAAAGTGTCCTTTTAAAATAATTTAAAAATTATTTCCCTCTGTTCAATAAACACATATATAACCTGTTATTCAATAAGTTGAATTAGTTACTTTCTGTACTTCCTGAAGATGGGTTGATAGCCCGAAATATATATATTGAAAAAGGAAAAAAATAATTTATTTCTTTTAATTTATTAATTTTAATGTGAAATAAGTGACCTAGTATCCTTAACTCATAGTAAATCAATATTAAATATAATATTTATTTACTCTTATCTTTAACAAATAAAATAATTACTTCCTCTCTCCACAGCAATGTTTAAAATATTTTTCTTCCTTAGCAGAGGCATAGAAAAACATTTTTTATTCCCTCTAATTAGAATTGATAATTTTTCTTTCCTGAACTAAAACTTGTCAGGACTTGTCTTTTAGATCTTTGCATGTACTTACAGCTCAATAGATAATGGATAGTCAGGGATTATTATATCCGTGACCCTTTTAAAAAATAAATTATCATTCCTCATATTCTTCTTTTTAATCCCATTCAATTTAAACTAGGGCTGTTCAACCCTTGGCCAATATTTTCGTTTTCTAAAATATTTATTACTTCACTAATTTATATGCTACGGCACTAATCAAGTCTATATTTATATAATTCTAGCAAAAGGAGACATAAAATTGGGAGTTTCTAGAATAATCACAATTAATTGATAATTTATTTCCTGGACTAAAACTTGGCAGGACATGTCTTTTAGGACTTTGCACCTTCTTATATGTCAATAGATAATGGATAGTCAGCGATTATTATATCCGTGACCCTTTCAAAAAATAAATTATCATCCTTATATTTTTCTTTAATCCCATTCGATTTAAATCAGGGCTGTCCATTTGTCCAGCCCGTGGGCCAATATAAAGTCATAAAATTCCTTAAAACGTTGAGATTTATCTGTAGATATTGGAAAACACACAACAATTTAGCCTGATAATTTTTTTTCTCTAAAATAAGAAATCTGAAAATCACTGTTTTAGACGAAATTAATTTAAAAAAAATTAAACCTCATTTTGCATAAAGGGATTTCAACAGGGATACCTTATACACTATTCTATAAAAAATATGCATATTTTTGCATGTAAAATTCGACTCTCTCTCCACAAAATAGTCATTCGGTTAAAATTTTAATATGATTATTGATTTGCGAGTAAATGTCTTTATATGATATGTAAATTTCAAATTTGTATTTTATTCAGCTCACCAGCTACAATAATCTGACAGACGGGCAAATAGACAATTAGTGGCACTAATAAGTAGAGACCGGATTTTTATGCAGTAAAAAGTGCCAAAATCTGCAGTTAAAAATGCTGAAATATGCAAGTAATATCCAGAATACGTTGAAATATGCAAATATATGCAGTAAATGATGGCAAAATAATTTTTTTTATGCACTAAAAAAGTAAAATTGTAGACAAAAAGACTATATATTTGAAGGAGTGCTATGAAAAGAATAAAATGATAAAGTAAGCTATCGACACCAAGTGTCAAATATGTAGTTTTATTTCGGAAAAAATTGCACAAAATTCTCGTTACATTTAATATATTAATAACTCTTTAAATTCAAAGAAATATTAGGTGCACTTGAATAACATCAACATAAAAATTTAATAATGTTTCAAAAAATGAGAACGAAAAAATAAGGGGGGGAGTAGTTTTATTTCACATACACGATTGTATATTATTGTTTTTATTTTTTATATTAACAAGATTTTCTTATTTACCTACAAATAATAAACTAATAAAATAATGCAAATATTTGACCGGCTATAATCTGATCTCTACTCTAATTTACACACACTTCACACACACGAAGACTCAATGGCCAATATGGGCATAGTTCCCGAAGTCTATTAAAAAAAATATATAAAATAAAGAAATAATTAACAAAGTATCTCAAAAATAATCCGAAAGGTTACTTTTAAAACATCTGTATTTGTAAAAATCCTTTAATTATGCAATTTTATGCAATATCCTTCAAATATGCAATATTACTCAAATATGCAAAAATATGCAGTATAGAATTTAACCCACAGTATCCTCGATGCATGATTCGGATAGATAATTGATCTCCTGTGTCGTATGTGGCGGCAATTGCATAGGAATCCGGTCTCTACTATTATCATTATTATTATTATTATAGCCTTTATTGGTTCTAAGTTATACATTTCTTAGTATTACAAGTTTCTATTATTAATTTTATAATTTTGAATTTATAATTTTATCTGCAGTAGTTTACAACAGTTTTTAAATAAGTATTTACACCTATATACACATATACACACACAACAAAATATTTAACTGGTCTCTACTAATAAGAAATAATTTTTTATATATTTGTCCCTTTATTTTATTACGTACATAATTCATAAACTATCTAAGTTTTTTTCTTTTTTACAGATTCCGCACCCTTAATTTGAACAGTATTTTGAGACTAGAGTATTCTAATAATTTACAAATAAAATAATTTTTTCACTTTATTAAATGATGTAAATAAAAAAATACAATCTACATTAAAATTAATCTCTAAAATGAAAAAAATAAAATATTATTATGTGTCATTCATAGTAACTATAGAGTGAGGAATTGAGTGAATGTATGTGCTAGAACCCCCCCCCCCCCCACCTCACGCTGTCGGTCAGATTGGGTTGCAGGAAAAATGCAAATGGCAAAATGATGCTTTCGGTTAATAAATTGCATTTTTTTTTTTTAATTTTTTATCATGTATCATAAATAAATTTGGTTTAGGATATATTTTGATATGAATGTACCCCCTTCTCTCCGGATTTTTCGGCAATCATAGTACATTTAAAAGAGAAAAACACAATTTTATGCTTTTTAATAATATATTTTTTAATCGAACAATATTAAAAAAAAGCCTACAACAGGCCTTTGAATGGCAATGTGCTTGGTGTTAAATTCCCTTCCCTATTAATCAATAATTATAAATATTAATAAAACAATGCATTTTTGTAAAATTGAAGGAGACAATAAAAGAGTGTGTCTTCTGCTGGAATTATAAATTTTATTTATAACGAGACTATAGTTAAATTTCTCTTTCCATTCATACATTATTTCCTGTGAATCAATTGTAATAGACTGATGAAGAGGGCAAAGCCCTCGAAACTATAGTCTCGTTATAAATAAAATGTATAATTCCAGCAAAAGACATACTCTTTTATTGTCTCCTTCAATATATAAAAGTCTCGCTACCCTCGGCACAAAAACTTATAAACACAGGAATTATTTAACGGGTTATAGTGGTGTTTCACAAAGTGGAAATAAAATAAAAAAATTAAAAAATCTTTTAAATTATTTTGGAGATTTTTTTTATTTATCTCTATACATATTTCGAGCTATGAACCCTTCATCAGGAGGTTTAACAGAAAACAGAAAACAGTTACACAGAAATTATTTAACGGGTTATAGTGGTGTTTTCACAAAGTGGAAATAAAATTAAAAAAATTAGAAAATCTAAAAAAAATCTCCAAAATAATTTAAAAGATTTTCTAATTTTTTTAATTTTATTTCCACTTGTGAAACTCCACTATAACCCATTGTTAAATAATCCTGTTTTTTTTATTAATAGTATTCAGTAAGGGCCCTATTAGGGCCAGTTGTATGTCGGTTGGTAAACTCTTTTTAATCGTTGACAAAGGGTAAAACCTTAAAATTCACCTTTTGCCGTGTGGGATGGCCAATTAGATGAAAGTGCCTGTCATCTGATTGGTCATCCCACCCGGCATAAGGTGAATTTTAAGGTTTTACCCTTTTGACAACGTTTAAAAGAGTTTACCAACCGAAATCAACAACTGGCCCTTAGTGTTACTAAATAAAGTATCACTCATCCGTCGGTCAGACCAATATAGCTCGTTAGCTAAATAAGATAATTATGTATCATGTATTTCCCATGTTAAAGACATGACAGTAAGAAGTCAACTCCAAAATGCAATGTAAATGCTTCATAGACAAAATTTACATGAGCTCGAGACCTTTTGTTTAAAATTTTATATCTTATACTATTAAATGAGCAATTCTTGTATATCCCAGCAAAAACACTTCTGTAAAAAAGGGGCAAGTTCGAGTAATAAAAATCGTTTTCCAAAAAAACTAGCGAGGTCTAATATGTAATATTTTTAATTTCAATTAAGTTCAAAACTTTGTGCCCGAGCGGGCAAAAAAATAAATTAAATTTTATTTAATTTTTGTTGAAAATAAAAATAAATATTTTTACCTGAATTTAAAATTATAATAATATTAATATAACTAAAGCGAAAAATTACCGAGCAACGCCCGAGTCGCTAGAAACAATATTCTAATTTGAGTAATAAGACGATCTTTATACATAGTATTATAATAACAATATTTTCTTTTTCTTTTCTAGGTAAGTGTCATTTTTGCATTCACTATTTATCTAACAAGAATTCCTATATAAAAGGTAAGAGAAAAATCATCTAAAATTTTAAATTTATAATTAATAACCCCTTTCCAATAAAAGAAGAATCATTGAAATCGGTCAATAAACGAAGAAGTTATGCGTGAACATACATAGCAACAAAGGTCCAATACCAATGAAAATTAAACGGGACCAATTGGGAACTAGACTGAACCCAATGCAAAAAAACATCGAAATCGGTCCACATGGTAAAGAGAAATAAATGTTCAAACACAAAAAAAAAAAACAGACATTCTGTTCAATTGATAACCTCCTCCTTTTTTCAAAGTCCGTTAAAAATCTAGGTTTTCAAAAACCATTCTACTATTATGTGTAAATTCGTATCCTATAAGCTTAGAAAGTCTAAAATGTTATAGAACTTAACAAATTTCCTAACATGGAGAAGTCGATAAGGGCTATTTTTTTAGAGTACAAAATAAAATTATT
Organism: Forficula auricularia; assembly: GCA_024734495.1. Taxonomy (NCBI): domain Eukaryota; kingdom Metazoa; phylum Arthropoda; class Insecta; order Dermaptera; family Forficulidae; genus Forficula; species Forficula auricularia. The sequence goes on from JALMQS010000225.1 coordinate 9,048,028, forward strand.
GCTATAAGTTCGAGACTCTTTGATCAAATTTTACATTACCACTTAAGTACTCTTTAAGTTCTTAAGATTTTAATAAAAATATATATATATATTTAATACAACACAACAAACACTACAAAAAAAGCTTTTCTATATCGAATGCCGTAAATTTTTTCTTCATAATATTTTCAAGATCGTTTTTGAGAAATTTTGAAATTTCTAAATAACTGAGTACTCAAATTAAGTTCCATAAAAATAGGTGGTACTTAGAAAGGAACGGGTTTTGATTAGAGATATGGATTTGGAAAAAATATAATGAATTTGTTTGTAAAATAAAATGATAAATAGTCTAAAATTCATTCCTTAATGGAAATTCATCCCTTGTTGGGGACCAGGTTTTTATTTAATGACTTGTTATTCAGCATGTTTTAAAAATTCTGACAAAACCTCATATTTTTTATGTATAAATAATTTTCAGACAGCTGATTCCAATTAAAATTCCTTCTATAATAAATTAATCCTATTTATTATTTGGCAACTTTTGAATAGTCTGAATTGCCCTTGAGTAGTTTATGCCCTTATTCCTTCCTTAGGGCCTTTCGGAGCTCAGGCTCTTGCTATTCATATATCAATGAGTGGATTATAAATTGACTTAATACACATTCAAATGTAAATTGGTTTAGAAAATAACAATATAACCAAGAACTAACCTCGCACCCACAATCCACCCCCAAGTGAAACAACCGAACCCTTCCTATCTCTCAAATAAAAGCTCACTATACAAAAGACCATGTTAAACCAACTTTCTTTGATTTACTATGTCGTTGAGGAATTCATTTGCTGATTTGATTTTCTTAAATAATTTATTATTTCAATAAATAATAGATAATATATAAGTATATTTATTTCACTTTAAAATTACGGTTTTGAAGGTCACCATGTACCAATGTTATAGATAACGGCAATTCGAAACTGCTTGATTTAAAATTGTAAAAAAAATCCTAGAATTCGTTTATACTCTACTTTTTTTACACAACAAAGCTCATTTAGCCGGTACCGCGACATTTCAGCCCCCGACAAAATATCCCCCGACATAATATCTTCTGATAAAATATTCCCCAGTATAAGGGAGAATACAAAAGAGATTAAATGAGAAGCTTATAATCATAGTTTTGAATAATATAAACAGACTTTCATATTTTGGTGGCTAATTAGCCGTTTGAAAGTGCTGCTGTCTGTCGTTAGATTTTCTAGCTAACAATTTATTATTTTTACTATCTATAATATAGTATTTATCATCTATATTTACTTATTTATTGTCTATGTTTACATTACACAATTATTGATTGTTTGTTAAAAGTGTTATTAATCATTATCGTTATTAATTATTATTATAATATTGGGCGAAAATATAGCGCCCCAAACACACCCCGCCTGACGATTGGCTGGTTCGGTTTTCAATGTGTGTTTGATTAGAAAAAATGGGAGCCCGAAACACACCCCGCCCGACGATTGGCTGTTCGGTTTTCAATGTGTGTTTGATTGGAAAAAAATGGGAGCCCGAAACACACCCCGCCCGGACTAAACTTTTGGAGGTTCGGTTAATATATATTCAGTTCGGCTCGGTTGGGTTCGTATAGCTCCTTTTCGGGAGCGAACCGTCTAAATGCCATCCCGAAAAGGAGCTATACGAACCCAACCGAGCCGAACTGAATATATATTAACCGAACCGAAGTCGATTTGTATTACTCATAAGATTCACGAGTGGAAGGGTTATTTTGACATGAGATATTTTGTCTGAAGGATATTTTGTCGGGGGATATTTTGTCGGGGGATATTTTGTCGGGACTATTTTGTCGGGGGCTGAAATGTCGCGGAATCCATTTAGCCAGATCAAATTTACTATGTTTATGTGTTTATATATGTGTATGTACAGGGTAAATTGGTGTAAGGGTCAGATTATAGCGAGGCACATTTTTGTAATGATTGGAGCTTGAACTCGGACTTTAAGTTCCTTTGGCAAACACCACTACTTCGGACAAACTAATCCCCTATTTTCTCATTATCAGCCAATTTTTTTTAAATAACCTACAAACTTGAAGCTGTATGTATATTAATTTTCCCAGAAATCAAAAATCTTATTAAAATTTTAACCAAACAATCATTTTGCAGAGGGTTGAATTTTTTGTGGGCTAAAAAAAGAATATATTTTTTCTAATCTTGGCTGCTGGGTTTTAGGTAATTCTTGTAAAAATCTTTTAAATAATTTAAAATAATTTTCTTAAATTTATTTCTATTTAAGCTGGGAGTGAGTCCCAAAACGGCCACTTTGATGTAATTTTTGTACCCATTGAGCTTTAGAAATTGTTTAAGTAAAAATTTTGAAAAAATTCAACAATTTTTTTTTCTTTAATGAAAATGATGAGAGAAGGAGTTACACCAAAAGGTGCATCCCCTAAAGGCCTAGCTTGGGACCTCCATCGTGAAAAGAAGAAGAAGGGTTTTTATGGGCTGGGTAGGGGTCGAAGGTATCTGATCTAAATTCCCTCATTCTCTCCTTATCAACAAGAAAATAAAAACGACTTTGATAGCTATAGTACCTTGTAAGTTAAAAGGTACGTAACCATCGATATTCGGCCCGTTTCACACTTCTCCGGTTTATTTATGTTTTCTCTTTGTTCGTATAAGAGGACAACGCCTAACACGGTTTTTCCAGACCACTGTGCTATACAAATAGGTCTTTTAAAAAATTAATTTTTAATAGTTTATTATACACTGACCGGCAAAAAAAGGCAACACCTTATTTTTTTTTATTTTTAATATTTTAATTTTATAATAATTATCTTTGAACAAATAAAAATCATTTATATAATTTCAAGAATAATTTTAAATATAAAGATTTTAATTAAAGTTGAAAAATGTCACTTGAAATTTTATTTTTTCAAAAAAATTATAATATAAGTGTAAATTGTCACACTTAATTATCGCAAATAACCACCAAGCGGCTCATCTTTTAATGATTTTTCACAACTGAAATCACAAAATTTAATTTTCTGGAAAAAATGTATTGATTAATCTAATTTAATAAAATTTGTTATTTTTAAACAATGTTAGCGGTTTGTAATTAAATTATTACGTAATAATATAAATTAAAAGTGTTTAAAATTATACATATGGGGAGTCGGGTTAGCTCAGTCGTCTAACGCACTGGCCTCGCTTCGGCATCGATCGATTATGACGGTGTTGGAGTGGAGGGCCGGTGTTCGATCCTGGCTGGCAAATAAAAATTTCTACCGACTAAAAACTCGGCTCCCTCACTAACCCTACTAACACTTAACTTATGTGCTGTCTAAATGAGCTTTGTTCCCGGTGAGATTAAATAAAAAAAAAAAAGTTATACATATAAATAAAATGACTTTAAAAATAATATAAATGTTTTAACATTGTTAAAAAATTGATATTATAAAAGTAAAACATTAAATAAAAAAAAAATAGGTGTTGAGTTTTTTTTGTCGGTCAGTGTATTTAAATTTATTTTTGACCCAAGCTGCCTGCAGGAGCTTTCCCCTACCCCTATAAAAATATACAGAGAACATACCTAGTTTTGAAAAGGCTAGTACTTTTTCCTCCGATATCTCTAGATTCTAGCTTTAAAAGTTCCGGTTCAAAAATTCAAAAAGAAAAAAAATTATTGAGATTTTAATGCGAAGTCATAATATAGGCATAAATAAACAATTTATAATTAAGTTTATTATTAATTACTACGGCATATCTAGCGACCCGAGTTTTGGAAAAATTTTCACTTTTTTTCTTAATTAATAAATTTGCGGGTGAGCGTCTCTTTCATTAGAATCTGATCGAGGAAAATAACTAAAAAGGGTGTTGATAGAATTATCTAACTTCTTCCTTTATAGCGAAAGAAATGCAAGGATGGGAAACAAGTCAAGACCTGTTCAGACTAATAAAGATTCAATTTTTAATTTCTATTATTCTAGGAATGGCCTTTTGTTCCTGTATCAAAATTATACTCATTATAGAGAGAGCAAATATTTAATTGAACTTCAATAAAATTCAGACAATAATGTGAAAAAAATACTTATTCTTCTAACTGGCGAATTTACTGGGTCGTGAAAAAGTTTTACTTTTTTCTTCATTTTTATCATTCAATAGAAAAATTAAATTCATACAAAGAAATTGTCTTAGAATATTTGTTCTATAGCAAAATTTTTGTATTTTCAATGCGGAGAACTGTTTAGATTTTGGACTCTTTAAGGAGGTTCTTTCGCGACAATCCACACCAAAAGTTTTAGCCTCGTAACCACTCTATAAATTCGAATGGAACTAAAGTTTAATGGTATTTTTTTAACCTGACTGTCCACTCACACTACGAATTCTCTATATAGATACACACATACTTTCCGGTCGTTTCCAAGCCATTGTGCTTATATCCCCTCCACTAAAAATAATCGCCCAAATATGTTTTTTTTTATTAAATGAATTTAACTTTAAAGGACATCATAGAATAGAATGTTTTTTTGTTTTTTATCAAAACTACGTGGTATATAATTTCTATTTTTTTTTAAGTTACTCCAAATATATTATTCTAACAAATATTAGTTTTTCATCAAGATGGTGAAAGCCCTTCAATGAAAAAAATAAAATAATGATCATATCCCCACCCTTTCCCTATCAACCCTATGTTAATAGTGTCATTTTTTATTACAATTATTTCATGTTTGGTGTGGTATATCGTCTTCGAATTTTAACAGTATGTGTATTATGCTTTTAATGACTTATACTCCAAGTTTCAAAAACTTCTTGAATTTTTGCATTTGTGAAAGAACTACCTTAAGCCAGTGTTTCTGTGTGCCCCGAGAGACTACCACAAATCTGCAGCGAACATTTTTGACAAATAATTAAAATTGTATGGATTTTGTAACTTTGAAATAGTATTTGTAATTATTCTCATTTTTTTATTTTTTTTTATTATACAACTTTTGCTTTTACTATATTTAGGTGTGCCGCAAATAATTCCAGATATTTTTAGTGTGCCGTCAACCAAAAAAGGTTGAGAAACACTCCTCTAGAAGAAGAAACATTTCATACTACTAGATAGGTTTAATTTATTATTTTACTGTAATTTAATTAACTGTTATTAACTTGCAATACCCAATGCAAGTACATATTAATTGTTTACATAAACCAAACATTATACCTAATCACATTATCTTCATCACCGTCAAGGGACATTACGAGTATTGGTCTATCATTCTGGTTCCCCACTCTCTTCGACAGCTGGTCCTTTATGCTCCTACTTCATTATTACTATCAAATCTCACATAATTCCATAGAGAAATCCATGGTTTATATTCCCTACAACGTCATCTTAAATTTCTCATAAAAATTTAATTCTTTTGCTACGGTCCAGGACGGAGGAACTTATCTTTTGAATTTACTCAATATATGAATATTTTTTTATTGTCTATTTTTAACTCCAGTGTAATTGATTAAGAGAGGATAATCAAAGAGTCAATAAACTTTAAATGATAGATGAGTTTATTTTGTCTCTGACCAGCAGGGCCTTTGGCAAAGTTACAATATTGGTATAACAGCTTCGAGGTCCCCAAGTACTCCGCTTAATAATAATTCTCCGTGAGCCTCGATGTTTAGCCATCCAGCGATCTTGTACTTTTGCAAACTTTTGAACATGATCGAACTTTTTTGCTGTGCCTACTGATAATGTTTGGAATCCAAAGATTTTACTCAAATATCGAGATTTAATGCTTTTATTCCCAGAGGCGTAGGTCAGAATCCCCCCCCCCCCTCCCACCTTAAGGACAGAGCTCATGGGATAAGTAACGCAATTGTTTTGAAAAAATTGCAGTTTTTCAAAAAAAAATTTGAAACTTTGTTTGAATTGTATCAAATTTAATCTAGTTTAAAATGTATTAAGTTGTCTTTGTTGAAAACGTGCTCTTTCATGGTCAAAATCGAAAAAATTTCGAGTTTTTGGGATTTGCGGAAATCGAAAAAATACGCCAATTTTCAACTAGCCCGTAAGCCCGAACGGTTAGTCGGTGAAAAAACTTAAATGATGAAATTTGTATGAAATTTTATGAATTTTCATTTGAATAGGAAGGTTATTTACGAAAAGTTGATAGTTTTCGAGTTACCTAAAAGCAAAAAATGAGGTTTTTTACCTTTTTTTTTGCATTTTTGACAATGTTTCGTCACGAAATTTTGTTAATAAACCTCAGATTCGGATTCAGCACACCCAAAAATATAAAGGGTCGACGAAATTACACCTACCCCGAAACTTTCTCGGTAAAAACACAATTTAACTGGACTATTTGTTTTAATGAAAAAAATTCCCACTAAATATTGTGCTTTCTGGTTTGAGCCCCCCCCCCCCTATGAAAATTTTCTGGATACTCCAACTGTGCATTCCTACTATGTCTTAATTAGCTAGTTTAGTTTTTCTTACATTTTTGAAACTCGTTCGTTTCGTTTTGATTTCAAAAATTGAATTTCAGAATATTTGAAATTTGGAAGATTTTTTCATAATATATTTAATAAATTGCCAAAAAGTCATCAAAAATTAAAAAAACTAATTCAAATTTTATTGAGTTTTTGACAATGTTTAGATTTATAATTGTAAAACCTGTTAAGTAAAATTTACTTACTGATCTGTTAAAATTTATTTGAAAAGGTTTAGTTTGCCAAGAGTATCAGAGTTTATGATTCATTAGGAGAAATAAATGAGGTTGTCCTCTGCTTGATGTAAATAAACATAGGTATATATCTTTATATATAATTTATGACTATAATAAAAAATTAGGTAAAATTACTAAAATAAAACAAAAATGAGTTTTGATTTAGATTTATTTCGGGTTGTCAGCCCATCGAAATATATCGAAATCAAAACTCATTTTTTTTTTTGTGAAACCTACCTCGCATCATACGCACTTTTTATTATTATATTAAAATGTTTCACCTAGAGCTAACACCTATCTCCTTAAAAGTTATTATTGATTTCTCCTTATGAATTAATGGGTTTAGAATTAGACTCCCAAACATATCGATAAATTCTAGAAAATTCTCATTTTCTATCTTGAAAGTCGACTCTGACTTAGTTGTTACATATTTTTGGTGTGTCATATTTGTAATTTCGCCGAGGGTCATCCAACCAAAAAGTATTTCCAAATCATCATCAGCGTGATCGCCAGAAGCTGAACAAGAAAATTCATATTATTCGTTGAAGAACTAACTGTAGGTGTACCTATATGTTACTTTGTGGCCCTAATATTGAATTCAATCAAACATTTTCAATTTTAATTTTTTTCTTATTCGAGCTTATTAAAGTTTGAATCGTAGATAAACTTTCATTTTTTCTTTTTTACTTAGGGAAATTGGTGTAGGCTTTATGTGAAACATGATATTAATTAATAAAGTAATGGGAGTGTAGTTTCACAGAGAATGAAATAAAACTCAGAGGTTTATACAAACTTTGTAATCGTTTTATTTCATTCACTGTGAAACTACACTACCTTTACTTGATTAATTTCCATTTTTTCTGTCAGTATGTATGTCTGGATTACGAATCCCAAGATAATTCAAGTAAAAGAAGGTCCTGGAAAATTCATTCAGTGTTGAAATAATGCAGAAAATCAAAAGAAAATCCGAATCGTTATATAGCGTCCTCTTGAACAGCTTGTATCTAATAATATAAGCTTCAAGTTCCACCAAGGTAATTATTATATTATATTAATTCAATTTTATATATTGGGACAGCTAATAATATATGTACTATAAGTTGTTTTTAAGATTATTGTTTACTTCTTTAGAGTTGCTTAGTATTTTTAGATATCCAAGACGACTTGAGATTTTTGCTTTGTTAAATGAGAAACAAATTGGGGTTTACTGATGCGTAAGTTTTGAGAGGATATGTTGTCAACTTATATAGATTTCAATATACCCATATTTGGAGATGCTCTCGTCAGTTGACTGGAAAATACTAAAGAATATCCCAATATATAATATACCTAGTATATATATATAATATATATATGTATAAATCTTATTTTTTCTTCTTCTCTCCAATGCTTAGCCGATATTTGTTGTGCTGGCTTATCATCTTGGACGTCATGGTTGGGTTTCTTGTCTCTCTTGAATTGTAATTAAGGGCAATGAGTGGGAGTTTCTTTTTCTCTATTCCTCTAAGATGATATTGGTTTTATTTGAATTTATTCATAACTTCTAACAAAGCACTGGTCAATAAATTTTGCATCACATATATGATTCTGATGGACATCTTAATCTTTCCTCAAATCTTATCTTTGGGCTTTGAAGTTAAGACTTCTTTTCTGAATTAGTAAATACAGATGGAGAAATGCTGTAAAATCTTGTATAACTTGTTGTTCGATTCTTATTATTTTTATTTATTTATTTATTTAATTATAAAATAATGCTCTGAGGTGGATACCTCGTAGATCAGAAATAAAAAGAATACATAAAATTGAAAAGTTTTTGTTTTTGCCGAGATTAGCAAAGTTGTTGATTCACAAAGAGAAACAAAGAGGTTGTCCTCTGCTTGATGCAAATAAACATACACACATATATATCGAAATGAAATATCTGTACATATATATTATTTATTTGATTGAAACTATAGTTTCGAAGACTTTGTCTCATCGTCAGTCTTTTTTAATTATAATTATTGTTTTTCATGGAGTCAATACCGTATGGAAATTGAAATTTTTTTGATGTTTTCTTAGCTGGGAGCCAGTTAGAATTGGCTTCCAACTGGCTCCCACCTAAGAAAATATCAAAAATTTCAATATCCATACCGTATTGACTCCATGAAAAACAATATTTATAGTTAAAAAAGACTGATGATGAAGACCAAGTCTTCGAAACGATAGTCTCAAACAAATAATATATATATATATATATATATATATATATATATATACATGTATATATATGTATATTTCGATATATATGTGTGTATGTTTATATGCATCAAGCAGAGGACAACATCTTTGTTTCTCTTTGTGAATACATAAATAGTTACATTTAAATGAGTAAGTCTCTCTAAAATTGTAATCAATACAAGGCCAAAACCTCCCAACCCAGAGAGCAAACCAGAGTCAGCACCAGCAGGCGTATTATTGTTATTATTATTATTATTTTGTTTATTTTTCTAATTATTATTTTTATAAATAATTTAGTCAGATACAAATGTAAATTTAAAAATTTTGATATGATAATCTTCTTCTTCTTCACGCGCCATACTTGATTCCGACCGTAGGCGATTACTAAGAAAGTATCACCCCCATTGAAAGAAAATTTTCACAGGAATGGTTTTCCATTGACTTCTGCTGGATTTATTGAGACACCTTGCATTTTGGATAAAGATGAAAATTGTTCTGACTAAGGCGTGAATCGATCCCGAGCAAGGCCATAGTCAGAAAGAAATTTCGAGAAGGGGGGGGGGTATTTGATTTTCTGGGGGTTAGCTGTCCACCGAGGGGTTAGGAGAATATGGATATTCTCCTAGGAGTAGGCGACATAACCTCCCTGATGGCCAGATTGTATTTTTTTCTTTTTTATCAAAGTATTCTTCTTTAAGTGCCATATGTAGGTCTCCCTGACGTTTCGGCTCATCTCCACATATATCTGTGCTAAGTGTGTTTAGCTGTTTTAACGCCGGTTCCGAACGGCTAGTTTGGAGAGGTTACTAGGCAATTATACTCTTGGTAGGATGCCATTGCTTTCCAAGAGGAGGCGACTGCAAATATCTGATCTCGCCGAGACTCAGTCTCGAACCATCCTATTTCCGGCCAGCGCCCCGACACTCTAATCCACTGACCCACAGTCGCCTCTATCAGAGTATTATTTTTATTAAATTTTTATTGAACGTTTTATTTAAGTATTCTGTAAAATTTCGGTGTTTATCTCACCAAGCACCATAGCCACTACTCTATCGGCACCTCTAATATTATAATAATTTAATTAAATCACTTGAGTATATATCCAAGAAAATTACGATTGTTATTTAATGAAAGAGTCGCTTTAACATCAATCGGGATAGGGTTCGCGTGTTAAATATGCGAATTTTAATGGTCAATATTTACAAATTTAGTGCCGCGAGGACTATTGAAACATGATTCTACGTATAATGGACATTTATAAATATGTGTATTTAAAGTTTTAAAATGAGTGCAAGAAAATTGATTTATTAGGGAACGTCCTTAAGTTAATGATATATTTTTTTTGGATCCCATAGTACGAGGTTGCACCGCGTCCCGAAAGTCCATGTCTGAGGCAAATCGACGACCTCTCAAAGCTTCTTTGAGCGGGACAAAGAGATGAAAGTCTGAGGAAGCGAGATCCTGGCTCTAGGGAGGGTGTTCCAGGGTCTCAAAGTTGACGGTCGCCTAGCTCCCTCTTTTTGTGTTACGCTCGTTCGGCCACTTTTAAACATTTCGATCCATAAAAAAACGATTTTACGAGATAAAGCACTTTCCCCGTATTGTGACAGAAGTCTCCGGTGAATTTCAGCACTTTTCACACCTTCTGGCCACTTCTCGTTGCTCCTTTTTGGTGCAATCTGATAGCGGAGCTGACTTGTTTTTGCTGTTGTAGCTAGACGACAACTGACGCGATCGTGATTAAATTCCGCACACGTGACCACAGACGCCCTAACTCAACGCATGCGCATCTGACCGCTTCCAATCTTAGTTTAATAAAGTTGTAGAACGAAAAGTGTAGGAAATTTTTAACTTACCTCGTAATAAAAAACTGAAAATTTGTGTCCAAATTCACTACTTCATACTAAAAACGAATTTATTATTTCTTTCGGTTGTGGTCATTGAAGAAATTTAAAATATATTTTCTAAAATGCCTGAGGATATTTAACAATCTCTATCCCATTAGGTATCAATTAAGATTTAATAAGCCTTACCGATGAGAAAAACAAGTCCAGACGAGTTTTGATAGGTTCGAAAATATTCTAGAAATATCTATGTATTAAACGATACTCGTGACCACGGACGCCCTAACTCAACGCATGCGCATGCGGCCGCCTCCTATCTTAGTTTAATAAAGTTGTAGAACGAAAAGAGTAGGTAATTTTTGACTTATCCTCGTATTATGACCAGCACAATCAAGAAAAATTATAATATTCTAATAAATTAATTGTTTTATAACTTCAAATTTCAATAAAATTATTTTAAAATCGTTCTATAAAATCTATAAAATATAGATTTTTGAGATGTGTTACTTTTCTTGTGCATTGACGATATATGCAGAAAAAATAAAATATAATTAAATGTGAGTCAAGTTTAAATTTCTCATTTATTCACTGTTCCAAAATCTGAAGGATTTATATATGTGAAATTGATTTATTCTCTAAATTCTATATCTACTTGCTGTTTTTCTTCTTGAGATCAATTTAATTAAATTGGAATCATAAATAATATATTTGGAGATAGAACGTTGATTGGAAGCCTCTCTATCTCTCTCACTTTTCCATTTTGTTCGTTAAGGTCGCTTTCTCTTTGCCATCCTCTTTCCTCTTTCCTTTCTCACACATACTTATACACTTGATCTCTTCTTCTCTTCTTCACCTTTACATTTTCCTTAATATATACATATATACATATACCTATACTTTGAAACGGAAGCTTGATGACGGAGATTGGCGGGGGTTGTCAATCTACATGCAGGGGTGGTAAAAAGGGGTGCGCATATTCAAATAGCGACACACAAACTTTTAACAATATCATTAGAGACGCCAAAAAGTTGTCATCTTTTCTTGGAAATGAAAGCTTCTTCGTTTCGTATTCGTATTTCTTCTTCGGCCACGTTTTCGAAGCGACAGGGTGTAAAAAAAAGTTTTGATTATTATTATTTTTATTTATATTTTGAGATTGCTCATTAAATTATACAAATATTATACTCAGCGCTTTTATTCTATCCAATTATAGAATTTGTATTTAATAATACAATTTTATTAAAATAAAAGGAGCTTAAGAATCTGTAAAATAAAAGGTACCGAAACATTTCAGCCCCCGACAAAATATCCCCGACAAAACATCCCCCGCCAAAATATCCATAAGGACAAAATATCCCCCGGCATAATATCTTCTGACAAAATATTCCCCAGTTTAAGGGAGAATACAAAAGAGACACCCTGCCCGACGATTGGCTGTTCGGTTTTCAATGTGTGTTTGATTAGGAAAAAATGAGAGCCCCAAACACACCCCGCCCGACGATTGGCTGATTCGGTTTTCAATGTGTATTTGATTAGAAAAAAATTGGAGCCCCAAACACACCACGCCCGACGATTGGCTGGTTCGGTTTTCAATGTGTGTTTGATTAGAAAAAAAAATGTGAGCCCGAAACACACCCCGCCCGGACTAAACTTTCGGAGGGTCGGTTAATATATATTCAGTTCGGCTCGGTTGGCGTCAGCCAACCAGAACCGTCTAAAACCAACCCGAAAAGGAGCTAATCAAACCCAACCGAGCCGAACTGAATATATATTAACCGAACCGGAGTCGATTTGCATTACTCATAAGATTCACGCGGCGGAGGGTTATTTTGTCATGAGATATTTTGTCAGAAGGATATTTTGTCGGGGAATGTTTTACCGGGGATATTTTGTCGGGGGCTGAAATGTTGCGGAATCAAAATAAAATACTGTGTCTCGGTAGAATTCAAAAAGAACTTAGAGGTTTATCTAAAATATCTCAAATTTTAATTATTTTGGACAAAATTTAAATATTAAGCTAGAAATCAACTCACGATAGTATGATAAGGTTTTGGACAAAATCAATACCATGTCCCTTGTTTTTCCTTGAAGTTTGGAGTGGTTTTTATTTATTTATTTTTCTCATATAAAATCACTACTATTTTTTTGAAAATCGCCGTGCTTAACAACTATCACAAGTTCTGTCATGTCTATTTTTTATGAAGAGAAATCAATGTGGTTTGTATCTTTTTTTATTTTGATTGAAACACTGTGAAGAGATTAATTAAAAACGTGAAAACTAGTAGAATAGTCGATACGTGAACTGCTATAATTATTTATCAGTGGCGGTTGGTGACTTTTCAACAATGGATGCAGTCTAAAAAAGTACTCTTCATTTTTTGAAATTTTATTTTAATCTTTGCTTTTTTTTGCAAATTTGATCGAAGGGGTGCGCATATTCAAATAGCGAGACACAAACTTTTAATAATATCATTAGAGACGCCAAAAAGTTGTCATCTTTTCTTGGAAATGAAAGATTCTTCGTTTCGTATTCGTATTTCTACTTCGGCCAGGTTTTCGAAGCGACAGGGTGTAAAAAAAGTTTTGATTATTATTATTTTTATTTATATTTTGAGATTGCTCATTAAATTATACAAATATTATAATCGGCGCTTTTATTCTACCCAATTATAGAATTTGTATTTAATAATACAATTTTATTAAAATAAAAGGAGCTTAGAATCTGTATAAAAATTATTTTTATATAAAAAAAAAACCGACTTCAAAAAAATTAAATGCAGCAAATAAAATAATAATAACTTAAAAATCAAATAAAATATACTAAAAGGTATAAAATAATTATCTTATTTAGTTACAACTAAGCGACGAAATATTATACATGAAATTACTTTTTGAAGTCGGTGCCAAACAAACTATACCTATAAGCGAGCGTACCCGCCAAACGTACTAAGATCCGTCGAGTGCAATTCATAATAATGTATATGTTTAGCACCGACTTCAAAAAGTAATTTCATGTTAATATTTCGTCGCTTAGTTGTAACTAAATAAGAAAATTATTTCATACCTTTTAGTGTATTTTATTTGATTTTTAAGTTATTATTATTTTATTTGTTGCATTTAATTTTTTTGAAGTCAGTTTTATTTTTATTTTTTTTTTTTATAAAAATTATATTTATTTTTCTCTTTTTTAGTGATGTTATTAATAGTGACTTAATATAATACCTTGCATGCATCTCGTAAGAGAAAGCGTCGGGCGAATGAATCAGAAAATGATAATAAAATTCAATTCATAAATATAGAAATTTTATCGAAACGTTTGCGGGTTTTAAATGAATGTTTTAAGATTTTTCTTATAAAAGATTTTATTTATTATAATTTCAATTATTGTGGTCATAAGAATTGGAGATTTACGTTATTTCCTCATTGATCATATCTTCAGAACTTGACTAAATTAATATAGTACCACTCCTAAGGTACCCTCTTTCCAATAAAAAGAGAATCATTAAAATCGGTTCATAAACAAAGAAGTTATGCCTGAACAAACATATCAAAAAAGGTCCAATACGAATGAAAAAAACGGGACCAATCGGAAGCTAGACTGAACCCAATGCAAAAAAATCCTGAAAAATCGGTTCACAATTTGCGTAGATATGAGGTAACATAGACACAAAAAAAAAAAAAAAAAAAAAAATTCAGTCGAATAGAGAACCTCCCTCCTTTTTTTGAACTCGGTTTAAAATAAAAATACTGCGGTTCGGAAGAATTCAAAAAGAACTTTTATTGGAATACCTGAAATAACTCCAATTTTACTTATTTTGGGCAAAGAAATTTAAACATCAAGCTAGAAATCAACGAAATTCGAAACTTAAGAAATATATTAATTAACCATCGACGGGAAGTTAAGCTTTTGCTCAAAATAGAAATAAAATTATGAATAAAATATACATTTTCTAGTTTTGTATTAATTAAACTTCTGATGGTAAACAAGAGTTTTCTAATTTTGGAAAATATAAAAATTTTCAAAATTCTTTCATTAGAGACAATTATCAAAAATTGAAGAAATTTCCGACCGACCCGTAAACCCTTTGAAAATGTTTTGAAGGACCAGGACTTAAATAACATTTAATGAACAAATTGATCTTAAAATTAATTAATTGATCTCTTATTAAGTAATCGACTTCGAAAGCATACACATCAGATATAAAATTAAAATATATTTTAAATACAATTTAAAAATTATTCTTTAGATTTTGTTAGTTGGACTAAGGAAAAAAAATATGTTCTGATGTGTCCATCCACTTGACTTTACGTTACAACCTGGCCTCTCACTTATATTTAATCTCTCTATATATATATATATATCATTAAGGTTTTGTCTGTACATTGCTCCAAATCACGCCAAATTTTTGGTTGCACACGTTTCAAGCAAAGTTATGAACGAAAACACCCTCAACAAAATTCCTGTCTGTCTGTTTCAGTGGTTTCCGAAAAGTTGCTCACGATTCACGTAAAAACGGCGAAGGTATTATTATGAAATTTCATATTTACATCAGATGTCTTCTAACTTACGTTTTTAGCTATATAACGTTTTGATATTTTGACCCCAGAAGGGGGTTTGTGGGGGTGGGGGGAGGCGCACGAATGAAAATTTTCAAATAACTCCTAAACTATTAACCCTACGGCAAATTTTATGATAAACAAAGTTGTAGGACATGTGATTTCTGACAACTTTTGTTTAAGAAAATTTCCCCAAAAAACACTCAAAAAAAGGGGGGGGGGGGTGAAAAATTGTAAATTCTTGCCCTTGGAGCAAACCCAACCAAATTTTGTATACATAATCTCTGGACCTCTAGAGAGCTAGAAATGCAAAAACTAATCACCCAAAATGGGGGGAGGATGAGAAAAATGAAAATTCGTTCTCTTGGGCCAAACTCAACCAAATTTTGTATGCATAATCTGTGGGTCACTAGATGGCTAGAAATGCAAGAACTGGGTGCGGGGGTGGAATGGATGTGAGGCGGAGTAGGGTGGGGGTGCAGTGGGTGGTGCGAGATGGAGTCCAGGGGGCATATCGGGGGGTCCAGGGGGCTAGGCGGGGGTGTGGTGCGCGGGGTCCGGGGTGGAGGGGTTCGGGGGTGCTGGAGAGGGGGGGGTTGGTGGGCGGAATGGAGTGTTGGGGTGGGGGGTGGGGTTCGACCGATCGGAGTTCGGGGGGCGTGCCCCCTGGCTAGCAAGAGGGCCGCCGAAGGCGGGCCTTGCAGCTAGTATTTAATTAAATTATTTATAATCATGTAGGGGGTTAGTTTTTACATATTTAGACTTCAGGGGCCCACTGAGTTGTATACAAAATTTGGTTGAGTTTGATAAAAGGGCCTAGATTTTTATTTTTTGTCCTTACACTCCTCCGCTCCCCCCCACTTTGGGCGGTTAGTTTTTACATATTTAGAATTCTGAGGTTCACTGATTATGTATACAAAAATTTGGTTTAGTTTCGTAAATGGCCAAGTTTTTTATTTTTTGACCCTACACTCCCCCCCCCCATTTTGTGTGGTTACTTTTTACATATTTAGACTTCTGTGGGTTCACTGATTATGTTTACAAAATTTGGTTGAGTTTGCTCAAATGGCCTAGATTTTTAATTTTTAACTCCACCCCCTTAATTTTGGGTCGATATGCACCAAAATCTTATCAGCTCTTAATCTCAATGCACCAAAACTGCATGTGAAATTTTGTTTTTATATTCACAACAGACAGACTAACAGACATTTTGACAAAACAATTATTATCTCAAAAAATATAATATTTTCGATGTTCACTTTTTACTGCTTTTTTGTAGACCGAAATGCCATGGTTTCGCTCAATTTTTTTAATCAAAATAGTTTCAGCCGTTTTTGGGATATTTCGAAAAAAAAGAAGCAAAAAAAAAACTTTTTTCATGCACGATTACAATACTTGACCATACCTTGTATGGTAAAGTAAAATAAATAAATAAGTTTTTCAGTGAATTTGAAACTCCGAACGGGGACGTATAAACAAACACAATTTCAATTTGTTATAATAATAATTTATTTAGGTAAACCAATCGAGGATAATATAGTTACATTGTGGTCTCTATTGAGTACGATTAGAGAGGACTGAATTGATAATTTATTGAAAATTTATCGACCATTGGTCAAAGTCTGAATTTAAAATATGATTACAATATGATTAACGGTAACCGAACACCCATAAAGGGAAAACAATAGAAACGATTTATTTTCCATACAAACTAATAAAATCATTCGATTCGAATATGTACCACTTTTTATTAATTATTATTATTATTATTATTATCATTTTTGCTGTTGTATTTTTTTATAGAATATGTGGCAGAATGTGAATAATAAAAATTATGAAAGATATTAATTTGCCGATGGTAATAGATTCAAATTTACTTGAAAATCATAAGATGATGTCATCTATTATATCCGATGGAATGGAATATTTTTAATTATATGTCAGAGGGGTTGTTTTTCACCCCCTCGGGAATCGAACCCGAGTGCCTGAGGTTCGTAACAGCCAGGTGGTCCGGATTGCTGTTACTGGCACTCGGGTTCGATTCCCGAGGGGGTGAAAAACAACCCCTCTGACATATAATTAAAAATATTCCATTCCATCGGATATAATAGATGACATCATCTTATGATTTTCAAATAAAAATTATATTAAAAAAACTTTTCAAAAATAATTTCCAGTATTGCAGTAGCTATTTCAAAATTCACTAAATACTAGAAAATAAGTTGTTAATTTTTTTTTCACTCTATTATTGTCTCCTTTAATTTATAAAAGGGGACTCGGGCTGTCCGAGCTGGCTAAGGCGCTGGCCCCGCTTCAGCATCATTGATGACGATGTTCAAGCCGAAGACCCGGGTTCGAGCCTGCCTAGCATTTAAAATTTCGACCGGCTTGGCTCCCTCACTAACTCTACTAACACTTAACGATGTGCTGTCTAAATGAGCTTTGTTCCAGGTGCCAAAAAAAAAAAAATTGTAAAAATTCTGCTACTCTCGGCAAAAAGAAACTTTCAATTTAAATATGTTGTTGTTTTTCACAACCTAGCTTAATCTTAAATCACATGACATAAAATGAAAGTGGGGGTGTTTGTTTTAATTCACATTCAAGTAAAATACTTTTATTTTTATAAATGAGAGAATAGAAATTGTTTCGCCTACTAAAGCGAAATAGTGCAATTTGAAATAAAATCGTGTTAAAAAATATGTTTTAGTTCTGCGAATTTGTATTTGACGTTGGATACGAAATTAAGATCAAAGAGTAGAAAATACTCTTTAACTTATATAGGTATTTATTTATTTAAAATTATTACCCTAGAGCTAGTTAGCATGTTTAGTTAAAAATTAACAGATAATTAACTAAAATTATATATCTAAGAAAACCATATTTTTGTCAAATTATAGAACATCCTAAAAAAGCAAATAAATATAATAGGTATATTACCGTAATTAAAAAAATCAATAAATTATGAAAGGACCCGATCCTTTTAATTTTGGGCCCATTAGCAATTAATAATATCTCCTTTTAATTATGAGACTATTAGAAATTCAACTTTCTTCGATTTTTGTCTGAAAATTAAATTTTTGAATCACCTGTTTTTGGCCACAATCAATTTCACATATTGAGTCATTTTCATAAGGACTTAACAAGGTGCGAAATTTCATACAAATCGATCAAAGGGTCTAGGATTTATATTTTTAGTTGCTTTTTTTGACTCCCTACCCCAATTCTGGCCCCCGATAAAAATAATAATTCTTTTTTTATTATAGGTTAATTTTACAGAAAATTTCATTTTTTTGTTTTTTTTTAGTTTTAAAATTTTATAATTTTAATTTTTTATGAACCCCCCCCCCCCCTTAATTATTGGTTCAATTTCAGCCTAAATCTAATCTGCTCCCAAAATGCACCAAAACCACATGTAAAACTTTGTTTTGATATTCCCAATAGTTTTTAATCTAGAGTGTACACAAAATATGGTAACGTACCTACTAAATAACTTACATTTTGATAAAATAATTAATATATCATAAAATGTAATTTTTTTGATGTTCACTCATAAGGGCTTTTTTGTAGATCAAAATAGCATGCTTTCAATCATTTTTTTTTTGATAAAATACTTTCAGCCGTTTATGAGATATTTTGAAAAATCGAAGCAAAAAAAAAAAAACACTTTTTTCATGTACTATTACAATACTTGATTATGGTCTGTATTATAAACTAAAAAAAAAAAATACAAAAAACACTTTTCAATTAGAATATTACATCATATCCCGTATATGAAAATAAAATTAAAAAGAAAAAAAATATATTACAATTATATAAAATTCGAATACACAAATTCTAAATAAATCTAACTATTTGATAAAAAAATATGCTGACGTGTTCTGATGTGGTCATCCACACACAACCTGGCCTCTCACTTATATAAAATTATTTATAATCATGTAGGGGAGGGGGTTAGTTTTTCCATTTTTAGACTTCTGGGGGCCCACTGATTATGTATACAAAATTTGGTTGAGTTTGATACAAGAGCTTAGATTTTCATTTTTTGACCATAGACCAATTTTTAACCCCCCTTAATTTTTACCCTGTATGGTAAAGTAAAAATATTTAAATTGAATTGAATTATTTTTATTTAGTTAAATAAAATTTAAATTTAAAACTTCTATGTACTCTGTAATCCGCCAAAACAGATAACGGAATAATAAATGGATATATCTATATCTTTTTCAATGCGTTTTTTTTTTCCTAAGAATTTGATAAATCAATTTTTCTGCACAATTATTTTCGTTGTTTTTAATCTAATCCAAATTAACGGTACTCTTTCCACTTGCAATGCTTTTTTATTTATTTCAAATTCTGTTCTATTCGAGACTCAAGAGCGTCCACTTGTCCAGTTCGTGAATAGAATCTACTGTCTACTGTCGTGGTTTAGTCATCTATTTTGTTGCCGTTTTTGTTAACAGATGATGTTTAGGATTATTAAGCCCTTCAAATACTCAAGGTAATCACTCACCATTATTTATATAAATGTTATAATTTTATATTTAAAAATATTTACATTTGCTTCATCTTGTGTATTATATAATTTACGAGAGCTGAACCGTGACCTAATATGCTGTACACCTACTTTCACTTGTACTTCTAAATATTTCCAAGTACTTCCAAATATTCCCAAGTACTTCCAAATATTTCCAAGCACTTTCAAATATTTCCAAGTACTTCCAAATATTTCCAGGTACTTCCAAATATTTCCAAATACTTCCAAATATTTCCAAGTACTTCCAAAATACTTCCAAAGAGGTGTACACCTACTTCCAATCGCGGATCATCCCTCGAAAATTTATTAAAATAAATGTTTCGGCTTAAACTACCTATATTTTCTGATTAATTCTGTGTGATTTAACTGGTTGTCTCTTTCAATAAACAACTCAACCATCGTACAACATCAAATCTGCTATTTATACAGGGTGATTCATCGGTCTGTCCTCTCTTTATAACTCTTTTATTTTAAGTCAGAGAGAAAAACTCTTCAAATATAATTTATATTTGATATATTATTGTCTATCTATATGCATTTGTATACAGGGTGCTCCGTTTAAGCGCAACATGTAACTTTATATTTCTTAATGGAATACCCTATATATATTTATTTATTTTGACAGTAAATTAGATTCCCTTTAAAAAAGTATTATGCAATAAGGGGTCTAAAATTAGAAATTAAGTAGGTGTTTACCTTTATTCGTTTCGTAGCTTACTTTGTTAATAATTTTTTTTTTGCTTTTCGGGCCTTCTAGCTATCAGCTAATTTACGATATTATTATCTAATAATGACTTCTTTGTGGGGATCAGATTTTTAGCCGATTGCCTCGAATCAGATTCGAACCCGGGTCCACTTCATTACCAGGCTTGTACGATAACCACTGGCTCAACCGGACCCCATACTATGTTAATAATAACATGATACAAAAATATCATTCAACGAATAAATGTAAATAACTTCTTAATTTATCAATTTAGAACCCTTATTATTTAATACTTTTTTTAAGGGAATCTAATTTATATAGGGTGTTCCATTAAGAAATATAAAGTTACATATTGTTGCGCTTAAACGGAGCACCCTGTATACAAATGTATATGGTACATAGATAGACAATAATATATCATATAAATTATATTTGAAGAGTTTTTCTCTCTGACTTAAAATAAAAGAGTTATAAAGAGAGGAAATGCCGATGAATCACCCTGTATATCGCTCATTTGATGCAACACTGACATACTAACTCATATGTTGATGTGGCCATCTTCATGGCTTTTCTATACACCTGGCGCTCTCTTATATTTAATATTAGATGACAACCCTCCCACCGCCCATTTTGGTAAAGTGAAAATTGAACATAAAGGCCAATCCTTTCAATTTCATAAATATAGTACTAATTAAATATCAATTATATATTTGAAAGGCTCTCAAATCTTTTACTTATTTATTTATTTGATTCTTTTGAAAATATAGTACTTAACGTAAAAGGCCTTATTATCTTGTTGTACCGATTTTTATGATATATAGAATATTTAAAGGACACTTTCTGATCCTGAAAAATTCGATGGGGTGGATCAGGTTGCATACACTATAGGGGGTGAGCGGTTCTGGGAGGGACGCAAAAGAGACATGACAGACCCCACAGGATGTCACTTTACATACGAAGGATGTTTTATGATATTATTTTAAATAAATAATAGAAGAAGCGTATTGAATATTGTATAAATCATCCGAAGAAGAATGTGATCAAGAGGATCACCAACATAAAAAATAACACTTTAGAGAAAAATCTACCTAGTATAGGAAAAATTAGAAAGAAAAGTAAATACTAGTATTTTTTTATTAAGGTTTTTTTTCATAATATTTATAGAAGAACATGTTATACTAACAAGGCACAAATCTACCCAGGAGCGGTTGGTTCTAGGGCAAGTAACCACCTGGGTCGCCATGGTAACAGGGCCGCAAAAAATTCTAAGATAATAGGCCCGCTAACTGCGAGTCGGACTCCCATACCAAGGTTTCCGTACCTAATATGTTAAATCATATTTTCTATTTGTTTGTATTGGAAACAAGGGTAAGTTTTATAAAAGTTATACAATGCGCTAATAAGTAGAAATGATTATACTAAAAAATATTTAAAACCAAATATGTAGAGGTCTTTTTACAGGCCAAATAGGGCGAGTCCACTTATCTTTACCTTTATTAATACTTGGTTTGTGAAAAATGTACATATGATACACAAAACAATTTATTTTGGTAGCCAAAAATCTATAAGAATCACATTAAATTATTTAAACAACTTTTTCATCGCAGAGTGGTGGATAATAAAATTTTAGACGTACAAACTATTTTCCGGCGTCTGTTGACAAGGAATATTATGTCTCCCGCAGGCCGTGGTTTGGAGACCCCTGGTCTAGTAGAAAACATAAGAGAAACCCGAAAATATAAACGCCTTTAACGCGGTGTTGAAACATTAGTGATGATTCTGGAATATTCCGGTTTCGAGCACATATATTTGGGATCCATTAGCATACTATTCAGTAATTTTTGACCTCTTAGAAAAATAAAACGGAAAAGTATTGGTATCTCTACAATGTTATTAAACAGTTTATAACAATGGATGATTTCTAGCAGATTCTTAGGGAATTCTAAATCACAGCCTAAGAGTCTTATAAATTAAACATCTCTCAACACGCTTGTGAAAAATCGACTTTAATAAATCAAATAAGGCTTGTATTTTTTTCTCAACGCCCTTGGCCTCGGGAACTAAATGCCCATTTAGCCAGTCGTCACAGATTCCTTAAGCATAAGTAAAGCTAAAATGACTAAAGTATTTGATCAAAATAAATTAATAAGCTATGAATAATAATTGAAAATATATAGCCTTAAGACGGGCAAGAAAACTCTATACAAAATAAACTATATTAAATAGAGAGAAACGACGAATTATACAAAATTACCTTGGCAAACTATGTGTTTAAAGGATAACAATTCGTAGCCTTAACCATGCAAAAACAACACTATAACAAATGAGCTATTTGAAATAAAACGAAGAATAGGTGTATAATAAAATTAATAAATAAATAATATGTTATTAAAGAAAAGACTTGTATTATCCCTAAGAAAAATCACTTAGTTATGCTACTTTATAATACTCCTAGAAAAGTGACTATTAAAAAATTATCCCTTTATGGTAGGCTTGAATTTCAATCATTTTCATGTAAATCAGAGTGTGATTGATATAGCTGTTAAAAGGGAAGAAAAAATATAACCGACATACAAATAAGACAAACCAGAAATTGATTTTCTGCCCCTGATATATTATGAGTGATTGCAACCTCAGAACATGGTTTTACACAATTCTATTTTCAGTTTAAGCTTATAAGCTTTTTCAAACAACTCCGACAACTCCCCACCATACTCCTTTTCCAAGCAGATCTATACCTATGGGCCAAGTGGAATATTAAGGCGCATTTGAGTGTGGGCGAAAGTACCCTTATTCATCTCTCAACATGCTTATGAAAATCGACAAACAATAATAAAACAAATCATTGTATTATCATTAGGAAAAAGTCCGTAAACATGCTTTTACAACGTTAATAATACTACTACTGATATTTTAACAAATAAGCTTAACTTATGTATATCTCATTTTACAAAACCTCTTTATATCTTGCACTTAAACATTTTTTATTTTTATTATATTTTTCATTCTTTGAGCCTCAATGTGCATTAAAAATACGAATTTGATATTTTGTTACTTAAAATTATTTTAGTTATTTACGAGAATGATACAAACTTTAATATTAATCTCTTTAGAGCCTAGAGAACTTATTTTGAAAACATAACACTCATTGAAATGTATTAATAAAGGGAATTATTGAATGAGATATTGCATTAGGTAGAAGGCTCTTGTCAATTGATATCTATCAAATCGGGATTATACAATAGGTCTCGATATTATATAGAAGCTCAAATATTATCTCTCCAAAGTAAATTTAATTCTAGGTCAGAACAACAAAATTTAGGATATGGTATTAAATCATTAAATTATTGAAGGAATTATAAAAAAAATAACCGACTTGCATTTATTTTTTTGAAGTCGGTTTTATTTTTTTATAAAAATTATTTTTATTTTTCTCTTTTTTAGTGATGTTATTAATAGTGACTTAATATAATACCTTGCATGCATCTCTGTAGAGAAAGCGCCGGGCGAATGAATCAGAAAATGATAATAAAATTCAATTCATAAATATAGAAATTCTCTCGGAACGTTTGCGGGCTTTAAATGAATGAAGAATTAATGAAGATTTTTTATAAAAGATTTTATTTATTATTATATTTTATTATTAATTTCGATTATTTGGTCATAAGAATTGGAGATTTACGTTATTTTCTATCCTTGATCATATCCTTAGAACTTGACCAAATTAATATTGTACCACCCCTAAAATACCCCTTTCTAATAAAAAAAGAATCATTGAAATCGGTTCATAAACAAAAAAGTTATGCCTGAACAAACATATCAAAAAAGGTCCAATACCAATGAAAAAAAAACGGGACCAATCGGAAGCTAGACTGAACCCAATGCAAAAAAATCCTCAAAATCGGTTCACAATTGGCGGAGATATGAGGTAACAGACAAAAAAAATTCAGTCGAATAGAGAACCTCCTCCTTTTTTGAAGTCGGTTAAAAATAAACACTTTTGAAATACACTATTTTCGGAGAATTGGCAATATTCATGTCAGCAGATGGGTTTAGTTAGAAATTTGAAACTTGACATAAATGTGTAGCTTATTAATACCAACAATTGTTATTAATTTCAGATCATTAGCTGATAACCCCGTTAAGGGGCTCCACATATTATAAAGATTCAATTTCTTTTGATTTTTTAGATTTTTCAACTAAAAGTTATCATTGAAAAGTTTTTATTTTGCCGAGAGTAGTAGATTGTTGATTCATAAAGGAAAACAAAGTAGTTGTCCTCTGCTTGATGCTAACTGGCTTATCGGCTGAATAAGAGCAAAATAATGTTCAATTTCCACGCGATACTGACCCCATGAAAAATAATATTTGTAATTAAAAAAGACTGATGATGAAGGCCAAGCCTTCTAAACTATACTCTCAAACAAATAAATAATTTATATACATCTAATATATATTTGATATATATGTGTGTATGTTTATTTGCATCAAGCAGAGGACGTCTTTGTTTCTCTTTATAAAAGTTATCAAGCTAAAAAATCAAGACTAAAATTCAAGCATTTCTTAATTTTGGGAATACAATTTTGAACTTTCTTCGACCCTATGTCTCTTTATTTAGGCATACAGATACACACACAGAATAAGTCAGGATTGTAAATTATTTTTTCCCATGGTTCAGACATTTATATACACTACAAGCAACAAAATCTAGTCAATTCAATAACCGACAGGTCCCTTCCCGATTTGAACCCTTAAATTTTAAAATATTGCATTTTTTCGAGTGATGAACCGCGACCTAATATCGTGTACACCTACTTTCACTTCCACTTTCATTTCCAAGTAGAATACAATAAATAAAGGGTCATTATATAATGAATTCCAAATTAATTTCACATAATTCCAAAGACGTGTACACCTAATTCCAATTGCGGTTCACCCCTCTATTTTTTCCTTAAGGTTGATGACGAGAAACACACGATTTTCAAACGTATAACAGTCCTTAGCGATTAAATTAGAAAACTCGAAAAAACGCATTCGTCAACAAGCTTATCCTTATGACTTACCGTACTGAAGCTTGGTCTCGAGTTTCAAGGGTAAGGAGAAATTGAATATAAGGTATAAATTCACTTTGTATCAAAATATGTTAATTTTTGGTAATCTTTTTATTTTCAAATATGGCTATTAAATTAATTAATTTTTTCAAGACCCTGTCGCTATGCGCAGACTTAGAGCATCCGCTTTTCTTTGTTAATGAATGGTTTGAGTTAACAAGTTGAAAGAAACTTGGGCCAAACGTGGATCTTATTTATGTAATCGTACAATCACGAGTGGAAAAAATAATTCAATATGTAACTCTTGTCCGAAATCGAACTTGAATTTGAATTATTTCTTCATTTAAATCTTTTTAACTAATTCAATTTTTTCTCGTATAAGAAAAATATTGAATCATAAAATATAAATAAATAACAGTAATAATTAAAATCATCAAAATGATGTTTGAATTTGAACTAGATTTATGAAGTTGATGCGCCTGTATTTAGGCATCCGATTGAGCGCAGAAGAATGAAATCTGCGTAAGAGCTAGGCGAGTCCAGTCGTTGATGGAATGCTCCAAAGCTTATGGAATATAAGCCATCAAGTATGAATGTAAGGATAATTTTTACATAAGCTTTAAATAGGTAGAGTTTATCATATAAACATTTGCTGCTGACCCAGTACCATTTTATTAATGTGATTTTGCTTTTTACTTTATTCAATGCGAAGCATGGGTAAAGTATTGGAATCGGTCTCTCAGGTAAAGACTATGGAACCCATGGTCTCAAAAAAGTCACAAATTGTACTTGAACTCTTCACACATTCACCGACTTATAACAAAGATGCAGATCCACAGATACCTTCAAGTCCAACCCAATCTCTGAAATTTCATTCTATTTTTCTTTTCACGATGAAATAGTCCACCTCGAACTACACGGGCTGTACTTTCTTCGTAAACATCTTCTTAAATAAATATTATTAAAAAAAAACATAAGTACTTATGTGAAATTTTAGCTTTCTAGATTGTCCTCCAGAATTGGAATTTAATTTCTGGTCATAAGACCTCGTTATTTTATATAAAGAGAAAAAATAAATAAATATAAATCCGATTAGAGAAGAGAGCTCTCCCTCCACTTCGACTAACCACTGTTTAAAATCAAGTAGATTGTTGAATGAAAAGCTTCTGATATGTTTTTGCAATATTTATAAAGACATGCCCGTATACATTTATCTTTAAAAACTTGGATTTTTTTCAACGAGATATTTCTTCCTATATTTTCTGAAATTTTAGGGATTTAGCAATATTTTGTCAGAGAATAAATAATGTTATCTCGGGTAAAAAACTGCTTATAAGCTCTTATTCCTTTCACACCCTATTACCGAGAGAAGTATGTCCCTTCCAGTACTCCACCTATACCAGTTCTCCCTTTTATATCGCAGTCTTTTCGGGGGAAGTTATCGGCCACTTTCAGGATCATGCTATGTGAAAGGCATTGGGAAACCACCACATTACAAATCCCTAGAATACGCAACATGATGATCTCTCTCGGGGTAAGATTTTCCGGTGATTAACTAGCCTCCAGTTCTGATCTCCCGACTTAAGCTAGTCGAAGAAATATCACCAAATTATATGCCAATATACTCGATAATGATGATCAATAATCTGGCGGTCTAGTGAAGCGATTAAAACAAATTTAAATTAGTTAAATTGAAAGTTTACTTTTTGCTGAGAGTAGCAGAATTTTTATAAATTAAAAGAGACAATAAAAGAGTGTGTCTTCGCTGGAGAAATAAATTTTTTAATTTATTTATAACTAGACTTTAGCTTAGAGAACTTTGACCCCTTCATTAGTCTATTACAATTGATTGTCAGGAATTATCTCGTTATAAATAAATTAAAAAATTTATTTCTCCAGCAGAAAACACACTCCTTTAAGATAGTTTAAAAATCTAGATTTTTACTTTTTTTCCGAAAATTAATTCTAAAATTAATCTTCTTATTTTCACGATGCAAGTTTCAATCCTAGACTTTATAAGGTGCACCTTTAAAGTGTAACTCCTTCTCTCATAATATCATAAAAAATTCGCCTGTCTATGTAGCCAATTGCTTCATAGAGGTTCTCATCTAACAGAATTTTTAGAATATAATAAATTAAATTAAACACGAGGTTTATTTTTATTTATTTAATTATCTATTTTTTGTATGCCATTTGAGCTGGTTAAATTGATAAAATCATGTCTAAAAAAAAGATTCAATAATTTTTAGAAAAAAACTGACTTCAAAAAAATTAAAATTAAATGTTAGTACGTTTAGCGGGTAATGAAGACAACATCGCCTAAACTCGCGTAGTTAGTTTGTTTGGTACCGACTTCAAAAAGTAATTTCATGTAACAATTTCATCGTTTAGTTGTAACTAAATAAGATAATTATTTTATACCGTTTAGTGTATTTTATTTTATTTTTGAGTTCTTATTATTTTTTTTGTTGCATTTAATTTTTTTGAAGTCGTTTTTTTTTAAATTATTTTATTTTTCTCTTTTTAGTGATGTTAAGAATAGCGACTTATGATAATACCTTGAAGGCATCTCGTAAGAGCGAAAGAATCAGAAATTGATAATAAAATTCAATTCATTAATAGATAAATTATCTCTGAACGGTTTTAAATGAACGTTTTAAGATTGTTTTTTTATATAAAAGATTTAATTTATTATAATTTCAATTATTTGCTCAATAAATTGGAGATTTGTCATATCATTAGACCTTAACCAAATTAATATGGGATTACCCCTAAGGTATCGCCTTTCCAATAAAAAAAATCATCGAAACTGGTCCATAAACAAAGAAGTTATGTGTGAACATACATAACAAAAAAGGTCCAATACCAATGAAATTTATATGGCACTAATCGGCGACTATATTGATCCCAAGGCAAAAAAATCATCGAAATCGGTCCACATTGTAAAAAGAAATCGACGAACAAACATCATCAGAACTTGACCAAATTAATATATGACCACTCCTGAGGTATCCCCTTTCCAATAAAAAAAGAATAATCGAAATCTGTCCATAAACAAAGAAGTTATGCGGAAACATACATAACAAAAAAGGTCCAATACCAATGAAAAAAAACGGGACCAATCGGGCACGAGACTAAACCCAATGCAAAAAAAATAATCCAAATCGGTTAACATGGTAAAGAGAAATAAATGTTCAAACACAAAAAAAAACAGACATTCCGTTGAATTGACAACCTCCTCCTTTCGTCGGTTAAAAATGGTTTCGCTTTAATGACACACACTTATATTCTCAAAATATGCATACAAAAATAAAACATCGGAATGCGTAGTTGTGAGTTTGGGAAAATCCAAATAATAGAACGAAACTACTACAACAAATAATACATCCAATTAATAAGCGTTCTTGTAACTTAAAGCTAAATCATTTTATATCTTTTTTTAAGGCATGTTTTTATCAATTTAAGCGATTCCTCATGCATACAAAAATAAAGAAATGAAAATCGGTAAAGGGGCCGCCCATAAATTACGTCATATAGTAAGAGGGGAGGGGCATCTCATATTTGTGATAAAATATAACAGGGGGGCCCGGAGATCTTAAAAATTGTGACGTCACAAATGTCAAATTAAAATTTTTTAAAATTTTCAAATAATTTTTTTAGATTTTAGGTTATTACTAACTGCAAGGCCCGCCTTCGGCGGCCCTCTTGCTAGCCAAGAGGCCTCACCCCCTGGCAACCCAGCCCCCCCCCCCCCCGAAACCCACCCAGCATCCCCACCACCACGCCAATGTACAGGACAAAACCTTAATTTTATATACATAAATAATTTCATTTAAATTGGTAACCATGACGACTGTTTTTTTGGGGGCGAACATTAGTATCCCTAGACCCCCACATCCCTGACTCCACAAGCCTCTGGAGCCCACTTTCAAACCACCGCTCCTGGACCCCAACCCCACCCTCTGGGGGACGGACAAACACAGGTATATATACAGCCACAAATGCCCTTTAGTAGTAGCCCCCTTGACATAGGTAGACACACAGAAAGAAATACCCTTTAGTACCTGGCAACCCCCACCCCTGGATCTCCCTGACCCCTTTCCACTCCCTGGGGGGATAGGACATAGGTACATACAAAGGCAGGCACAAATGCGCTTTAGTAGTATAGGATTATTCCAACCTGAAAAATGTTGGTAAAATAAATCTAGACAAAAAATTTCTATAATTATTAAATTATATGGTTTCTCTTTTAGGTATAGCAAATTCTCGTTATTTTTGAAGCAGAGCGTATCCGAATGGTTTCTATCAAGTGCAAATGCGTCCTCCTTTTAGCTTCTTCGTTTTTTCCTCATTTATCGATTTCGATAATATTTACATTAGTAATTTAATTTTAGTATCGCTGATGGAGTCACCGTTAGTGCTTGTGTGCCTTGAAGCAGGCTATAACCATTTTCCATTCATTGCATTTGTCAATAAAGTATCAATTCACCGGCACACAACAACAACAACAGCAGCAACAACAACAACACGATGTGCTCCATTTTGCAATCTCTCTCTTTCTTTTTCTTTGGGGATTCGAATAGGAACCTAAGGGATGATGATGATGCAAAAAAAGCGAGAGAAAAAGGCTATAAACATCCGAGCCTGAGCTTCTCTCCTAGCTTGTCAAATAAAGTGTCTTCAGGGGTGGGTGAAGGGGGATTACTTACGAATATCTTAACAACAACGACCTCTTATGGGGATTTCTAAATAAACGATCACTTTAAAATGAAATAAATGACGGAGAAAAACCGGTATATTTTAACACTCTACCCTCACACAAACCACGATCCTAAAGTAAATGACGATATAATATGCAAGTGAACAATGCGTTGAACAACTTTGTGTTAAAGAGAAATCTTTGAGAAGATAAAGTGAAAAAAAACAAGAACAACAAAGCTATAAACTAATATATTATTATCTTGATAAAAATGTTTAGAAAAATATAATATATAGTCTTTTAAATCATCATTGCAAATTATCATCCTTAATAAGATTTAATAAAGCAGGCTATTGGTAATAAGGATCATATTTAATGAAAACGCTTATTAATTATAAGGTTGGCAACTAAGTAATTGCGTATTTCACTCAAATTGTACCTGATTCAGTTTTTTGCTAATAAAAACCAGAAGTTTTATGAACGTGGGATTATGATGCTGCCTGAAAGATGGCAAAATGTCATTGATCAAAATGGGCAATACATTACAGAATAAAGTTATTTAGTTCCATGATGATTTTCTAAACAAAATCCGCAATTACTTAGTTGCCAATCCAATAGTTAGGGGAGTTTCGTTCTTTTATTTGAACTTCCTCAGACTCGCTGTATTTCAAATCCGTTTTTAACCGACTTCAAAAAAGGAGGAGGTTCTCAATTCGACTGAATTTTTTTTTAATCTATGTTACGCGATATCTTCGTCAATTGTGAACCGATTTTGATGATTTTTTTGCATTGGGTTCAGTATAGTTTCCGATTGGTCGCGTTTTTTTTTCATTGGTGTTGGACCTTTTTTGTTATGTTTGTTCACTCATAACTTCTTTGTTTATGAACCAATTTTAATTATTCTTTCTGCGTTTGGATCAGTATAGCTCCAAGATAGTCAAAATACTTATTTATTTATTTATTTTATATATGTTCAGAGAGAACCAAATTTCACACTTAGTTTTGGTCCATTGAGTTTAAGAGCTGATTAGATTTTGGTGCATATCGAACCAAAATTAAGGGAGGTGGAGGGGGGCTAAAAATTAAAAATCTTGGCCATTTGAGCAAATTCAACCAAATTTCGTATACATAATCAGTGGGACCTCAGAAGTCTAAAAATGGAAAATCTAACCCTCCCCCTACCCCTACATGATTATAAATAATTTTATTAAATATTAAAAAAAAAATTAAAAATCTGACTTTTGCACAAAAAATCCTTCAAATATGTAATTTTATGCAATATTTTCTAAATATGCAATTTTATGCAATATAACTCATATATGCAAAAATATGCAGTATAAAATTTAACCCAGAGTATCCTAGATACATGATTCGGATAGATAATTAATCCCCTGGGTCGTATGTGGCGACAAACAAAATATGCAATTGCATAGGAATCCGGTCTCTACTTATAATTAACATGGCGAAATGTATATTTTAAGAAATATTAATTATTTTGCCAAATTGTCTATTAGTAATGACGTCACAATACAGATGTGACAGAATGTGACATAGGGGTTGGGAGGGGATCTAAAAATCTTGAAATTCGTGTGAAGTAATTTATGAAGGGCCCCAAACGCATTTCAAATACAGCGAGCCTGAGGAATTTCAAATAAAAGGACGAAACACCCCTAACTAATTAATAAGCCTTGTCATTAAATACGGTCCTTGTAACTTATTTTCTATCTTTTTTAAGACATGTTTTTATCAATTTAACCGATTCCTTATTATTATGAATCGAACTCGACGGATCTTACTTGGTACGTTTGACGGGTAAGCTGGCTTATATAGTTTGTTTAGCACCGACTTCAAAAAGTGATTTCATGTTAATATTTCGTCGTTTAGTTGTAACTAAATTTATTTTATACCTTTTAGTTCATTTTATTTTATTTTTGAGTTCTTATTTTTTTATTTGTTGCATTTAATTTTTATAATTTATAAAACTCCCCCCCCGTATTTTTTCGTTCACACTTTTTGAAACATTATTATATTTATTATGTTGATTTATGACGATGTTCAACCGGGAGGCCCGGGTTCGAGCATTGCTAGCATATATAATTTCGACCGGCTAAATCTCGGCTCCTTCACTAACACTACTAACACTTTACTGATGTGCTGTCTAAATGTGATTTGTTGCCGGTGACAATAAATATATATATATACCGGTGACAATAAATTAAAAAAAATATATATATACCTAATGAAAGTTTTGTGCAATTTTTTACGCAATAAAAGTACATATTTGGACACATGGTGTCTATAGCTTACTTTATCATTTTATTTGTTTCATAGCACTCCTTTATTATATAGTATCTTCAATTTTAATTTTTTAGTGCATAAAAAATTTATTTTGCCATCTTTTATTGCATATATTTGCATATTTCAACCAATTCTGCATATTAGGTGCATATTTCACTAATTTGAATTGCATATTTTGGCAGTTTTTACTGCATAAAAATCCAGCCTCTAATTATAAGTATAAGGTTTTACTGTAGACCGAAGCGCGAAAATGTATTTTAAATATGTAAAAAGAATTTAAATAATATTTTTATCGAATTGATTTTTCTATTAACCTCTTATCAAAAACACCCCTAAATTATTATAAAAGGTGTTTGAAATAATAGTTTGTTTGAAAACCATTATCTTGATAATTTATCAAGAATATAAAATTGATTATTATATTTTGAAAAGATTTTCTTTATCATTTTAACAAATTATAGGTGGTTGAGTAAACTCGTTATCAAATAAACCCGCAACAACCCTACTCGCTAACCCTTTATCGATTACGAAAACCGACACGCCGTCTGTATTTGTGTTTCCAATCTTGCATTCATTTTTGTTTTTTTAATGTTAATTTACTCTCGCTTAAAAAGTAATAATGAATAAATTATTTCAATTGTCTTTTGACAATAAAAAATAAATAAATAAATAAATAAATAACAAAGGGATGCAAAAAATGATCTCGTTTTAAAAAAGCAAAGGGACGTTAAATTAAATGTTTTCTATTCTTTTCTTTCTTTTTTTTTAGTGATTTCTAATTTATTCTCAAGCATTTATTTATTTATTTTTTTGTTTTTATCATGGTTAATTTGATAGAAATTTAAAGTATGTCTTTGAACGTTCAAATACTAATAAAAATTGTATTAGGAAACAAATCGAAACATTTAGTTATATGTGCGTGTGTGGGTGTCTCTTTCTATTCTCGTTAAACTCTTTTTCTTATAATCTCAAGAATTTTGCGATCTCTCTTGTTACTAAAAAAATAAGCTGACGTGTTCTGATATGGCCATCCACTACTTGACTTTATCATACAACCTGGCCCTTAAAATTATTTATAATCATGTAGTGTAGTTTTTGCATTTTTATACTTCTGGGGTCCCACTGACTATGTATACAAAATTTGGTTTAGTTTGGGAAATGGCCAAAATTTTCAATTTTTGACCCTACACCCCCCCTCCCCCTCATTTTTGACGGTTAGTTTTTGAATTTTTAGACTTCTGAGATCCCACTGATTATGTATACAATATTTGGTTGAGTTTGATCAAATGGCCTAGATTTTTAATTTTTAACCCCCCTCCACCCCCTTAATTTTGGGTCGATATGCACCAAAATCTAATCAGCTCTCAATCTCAATGGACCAAAACTACGTGTGAAATTTGGTTTCGATATTCAAACTAGTTTTTGAGCTAGCTCGTCCGCAAAAATTTGGTAAAGCACAGACTAACGGACAACCAACCAGACAAACTAACAGACATTTTGACAAAACAATTATTATCTCAAAAAATATAATTTTTTCGATGTTCACTTGTTATAGCTTTTTTGTAGAGCAAAATGCCATGGTTTCGCTCAATTTTTTTAATCAAAATAGTTTCAGCCGTTTTTGAGATATTTCGAAAAAAGAAGGAAAAAAACACTTTTTTCATGCACGATTACAATACTTGACCATACCCTGTATGGCAAAGTAAAAAATCATATTTTTTATGAAGATACAGATAAACAGAAAAAATCTTTTGAAATTTTTACCATACCTATTATAATAATATTTTGGTTTTATTTGAGTTTTTTCACATTTTTTTAATCCCTCCAATCAATTCTACAATATATAAAATAGAAATTTAAAAAATATAAATTGCTAGGTAGGTTTCACAAATAAAAGACAAATTGCTTATGAGCAAGACTGTATATCAATGGCGTGCGGCCCATGGATGCTGTGGATGCGGCGCTTCCATAAAATTTCAAACATTAAGTGTATTTTCGAGGAATCGGGCTGTCTCGAGCTGGCTAAGGCGCTGGCCCCGCTTCGGCGCGTTGATGACGATGTTCAATCGGGAGATCCGGGTTCGAGCCTGGCTAGCATATAAAATTTCGACCGGCTAAAACTCGGCTCCCTCACTAACCCTACTAACACTTTACTGATGGGTTTTGTTCCCGGTGACAATAAATAATTTAAAAAAAAAGTGTATTTTCATAAATATACTATAAGGTCGACTTCAAAATTTCTGGACGAATTAAAATGAACGATTTTTCCGAAAAGGGTGCAGATAGAAGGTATCCTTGCCTGGTATATATTCCAGTTCCAGCATGTCAAAGACAAGCCCAGACCAGACGAGTTGTAGTCGAATAAAAATTGTTCTCTTCTCAGAACGAGGTTAAGTTTATGTTTTGACGTCTCATGTCTGCTAGAAACGAACCCCCAACTTAGATAATAACTGAGTGAGAGAACGGTTGAGGGCGGGCCAATTCCATTCTATTTTGCTCATATTTTTAAGACGGCAGCCCAGAGTCCAACAAGAAGCAAAAAATTAATATAATATATCATACAAAATACTTGATATATCAAATTCGTTCTTGTTTGTCTTTGACAAATAGGCATTGAGCGAATTCTTGGATTTTTCTTAATCGTTTTAAGTTAGGCCATTTCAATCAAAATTCATCTAAAACAGCCACTTTGGAGTTCACTCATATTCTCATTTCAAATCAATATAAATTTTAAGCAAGTTAAATCTAATTCTACTTAATTAAAGAGATCTTTTTACAAGGATATCCCACATTCTATGATAAAAAATATTTTTTCTTTCGAACTCATATAAAATTCTATATTCCTTAAAATAATGATTCAATTAAAATTTTAAAACCATTTTTGATTTTCAAAAAATTTAATACATATAAAGTAGAGAAAATTTTGAAAAATTTAAGAAACTTTTTGGTGAGTCGGGTTGGCCGAGCTGGCTAAGGCGCTGGCCCCGCTTCAGCATCGTTGATGACGATGTTCAAGTGGGAGGCCCGGGTTCGAGACTGGCTAGCATATAAAATTTTTACCGGCTAAAACTCGGCTCCCTCACTAACCCTACTAACACTTTACTGATGTGGTGTCTAAATGGGCTTTGTTCCCGGTAACAATATATAAAAAAACTTTTTAAAATTTAAAATATAAAATACTAGGTAGGTTTCACAAAAATAGACAGAGGAAATTTTTCCTCTGTGAACTCTCTGAAGATAAGCTCATACCCCGAAATATATAAAGAGTCGTGCTAAATTAGCATCTTGGATTTTATTTTTGTGAAACCTACCTAGTATTTTATATTTTAAATTATAAAAAGTTTCTTTACATTATTTAAAATGTTTCTCCAAGAACCCACACCATTCTCTCTTAACAAAATTAATACATATAAGTTGAAAATGTCAAATATTTACCTTAATTTGTCTATGGTCTATAATGCTCTGGCAGACAAGAAGAAAGACAGACGGACAAATATTGTAGGGACACTAATACAGTCCCGTTTTACTTTTCAAGCAGAACCCTAAAACAAGCACTTTTGAAAATTATGACCACAATTAAATAAATGAATTCATTAAACGATCATTCACCAGAAAACTGCCAGATATGACCTGAGTATCTTTTTTTCTCTAATTACAAAACCATGTTTCCCGCTTTATCTCTGTAGGCAGCTTTTTAAGACAGCCGGTGGGGATTGCGTTTGTGTTTTTAAGAACAGCTACATAATGTTTTTTTTTCGTCTTTTACAATCAGTCTTGTTTGAACAACCCTCTCCCCCATGGAACAGACCACCCCAGGGGCTGCTTAGCCGATACATCTTACCTTAAGTGACAAGTATGTAATTAAGAGAGCATGCAGTGGACACGTGGTGGAAATTGTCACGTGTGGGTGGAAATTGACCTCATGCATCATGCGGCAAACTCAATCACACCAGGGACTCCCAGGTCACATTCAATTAGCAAGTCATTTTAGAATTCTTAATCAGACCATGACAACGATTATATATGTTGCTATTAAATGTTTATCTAAATGGAGGTAGTGTAAGCCGTAATTAAAAATAACTCGAGATTATCAAAAACGATAGTCGTGAAGGGTGGCAAGAGGTCTAAAACAGGATTATGATATTAAAGGGTGCAAGTCATTCATTAAGTAAAACGTGATTTGGCATATTTTATAGTAATAAAATTACACTCAAAATTGAATAAATAATGGAGAAAAAAATAAAAACTTTTTCAAGACTCTCAGTACGTTGTCTTTGAAAAGTTTGTTCTAAAGTGATGAAACTTTTTTCATGTAAACAATTATGACAGATTTCATTTCAGCCATTCATGAGCTTTATATTACTACTTTAATTAATCAATTTTGTTTTATTTTTTTATTTCTATTACTCAAAAAATAAAATCGGTAATTCTATTTATTAGTAATAAAAATCTTATAATGAAGAAAAAATTTAGAGATGAATTTTTTATTAATCATCTTTACGTTTCAAGGTCCGCTGAGTCCAAAAAGTAGGTTTTAGAAAATGTGTGTGTGCAACCAAAATGCATCGTTGAGCTATTAATTATGACATTTTGTACGTGGAAATTTTGACTAATTTATAAGAAAGCCACGCCGGCTGATTTTCAAAAAAAAAAGTATTTTTTAGTATTTTTGGGATTTCTCACTTTTAGATTTTGATAAAAAAAATGAGTTAAAAGAAGACCTTTCTTACAGACTTCAAAAAATGCCTTTATTTTATATAAAAAACATGATTATATGAGATATTTAATTCAAAAAAATCATTATTTGCTTTAATTTTATAAAGAATATAGTAGCTTTGTTAGATGAATGGGAAGGCATCCCTCAAGATTTTATAAAAAAACTCATCAGGTCGATGCAGGATCGCATGCGGGCTGTTATAAAAGCTAGGAGGGACAACACAAATTATTAAGAAAATAGATTTTCTTTGTTATGTTTAAAATGTCAATTTTATTTTAATTTTGATCATCCCTACTCTTCCTTTCCTTTACATCCTTTTTTCCTTTCATTGTCATTCAGATCACATAATTTAAAAAGCAATGAGCCGATTTGCTTGAAATTGATATCAATGTAAAGCTAAATAAATAAGCTTTAAAGATATATTTAATTTATAAATATCGGCTTGGCCATTTAAAAGAAAAAACGAGTTTGTATGCGCGCTTAGCGGTTGAGTCGATTTAGCTGCTCCCGAGTGTATATTATATTATACATACAATTGAAGGTCTTTCCTAAAATTTAAGCGTTCGTGAATGGCCACGTGAGCTAACCTGGGGTTTCAAGACAGCGCTGCCCCCTTGATAGAACAGCTAACTTTCTTTCACGATCATACTTTGTTTATCTTACTGATAATTACTGTAATGGTTGGGTATTTGTTGGGGACTCTTTACTTTAACCGGTTTGTTAATCGTTTTTTATTAGAGGGGCAAACTAATTTGCTTAAGAAAATTTATTAGATAATCAATGGAATATCAACAAAAAAAGTAAAGAAAACTACAAATTTCGAATAAAATTTTTTTGATTAAAACATCATTTTCATTCTCTTAAAAACCAGCCATTTATGCCCAGGTCTTAAAACTTATACCTAAAAATAAAAATCTGTTCAAAATAAATTTTTTCTAATAATGAAATTCTTTTTGTTTCAGGTGAGTGAGCTCGTCTTTTCCTGAATTACGATGAGTATTAAAGCCTTTTTAATTTTATTACAATATGCGGTTCATAAGGATAATCGGATTTTCATCTCAATTCAATTCACTAGTTTTATCCGAAACCCTTTATCCGATTTTTGACCACACTATGCTAAGATTATGTAGAAACTAACCTTTAGAGTGGCAAAAGACTCTTTAGGACCCCACTATAAATTTATAACTATTTAGTAAATATATAGTTTTGAATGAATTAATAAGGAAAATATGTTTTCTTACCGAGAGTAGCAGAATTGTTAGTTCTCAAGAGGGAATCAATGAGGATGTCCTCTGCTTGAAGTAAATAAATACATATATAAAGTATTTTTAATTAAAAGACTAAAGATGAAAGGTAAGCCTTCAAAACTATAGTCTCTGAATTTTTTTTTCTTTCTCTCATGTACCTATTTATATATATAAAAACTTGTAATATTTGTATCTATCAAGGGCTAAACTCAATCTTAAAATCCCTTCACCATTAGAAGATTATTAGAAGCTAAAATAGTAAACCATTCAGCAGTAATTAATTTGTGAATAAAAACTGAATTTAGATTCAATATTCTATTTTTGTTTTCAACCGGTGGTTAAATAATAACAAAATAAGTGTTTCTGTTGTCTCTTCAGCAAGGTGCTGCCAGGCCGAAGGTCCGGGCCGAAGCTTGTTATATATAATTATTATCATTTCCGTCCATAATTTAATTTATAATTTGAAAGTTTATATTGGGAAAATAGGGACAAGTTTTTTATGTGTGACTTTTTTATTTATCCACCAACGTTTCGTCGACTTTGCCAACTTCTTCAGGGGTTCAAATAGTCATGTCACACATTCGTCTAAATTTTCTTATTACCTTCGTTACCATTGAAGGCCATCAGAATACAATTTTCAAAAGATATTTGGCACACTCACAAAAAACACAATTTTTTCTTTATAATAACAACATTATCAATACAAAACAGAACAGAAATCACTTCTTATAAAAATAGAATAGAATACTTTTTTCTTCTCCGTTTTATCCCTATATACAAAAATTGGAAGTTGAGATTTTTGTATATAGGGATAAAACGGAGAAAAAAAAAGTATTCTATTCTATTTTTATAAGAAGTGATTTCTGTTCTGTTTTGTATTGATAAGGATGTTATTATAAAGAGAAAAATTGTGTTTTTTGTGAATGTGCCAAATATCTTTTGAAAATTGTATTCTGATGGCCTTCAATGGTAACGAAGGTAATAAGAAAATTTAGACGAATGTGTGACATGACTATTTGAAGCCCTGAAGAAGTCGGCAAAGTCGACGAAACGTTGGTGGATAAATAAAAAAGTCACACATAAAAAACTTGTCCTTATTTTCCCAATATAAACTTTCAAGTTATATATAATAATTTATTTTTACTTTATCCAATGCGAAGCATGGGAGAAAGTATTGGAATCGCTCTCGCGGCAAGCGCGTCTTCAAAGGGTCCTCAGGTAAAGACTACGGAACCCATAGACTCAATTAAGGTCACAAATTGAAGTATTCAATGAGATTGAATTTTAGCACGTGACGGTTTTGCCAAAAATTACCTGGAATCTCGTCGAGAGGCCAAAAAGTGCCATTTTTTTGGAAGTGCGTGCGGATGGATGGATGGATGTATGTGTGTGTGTTATCGTTTTTTTCGTCCACGATTTTTTCCACACCTTTGCGCTGATTGAAATGAAATTGAAAACCTACCATTAGTTTAACAAAATGAAGCGCTGATTAGTTTTTGGTACATATCGGTCCACAAACATTAGTACTTTATTTCAGTACTTTTTTAGTTTTTTCTAAATATCTTGAAAATGACTTAACCAATTTTTATGAAATTTAATATCCTAATTAAGTGCCTTGGTGACCACAAAAAAGGTTAAATAAAGTTTTTAGTAAAATTATATTTTAAAGTACTTTACTCAAGAACATATTAATATTTCAAATGAATTTGGATAAAGTTTAGCAACGATCCGTTGCAGTTTATTTTATTTGCATCGAGCAGAAGACAATCTCATCGATTTCATATTAATATTAAAGTAGAACCCCTTTCGAACAAAATTGTAGCCTGCTGGCCTTACATCTAATCTTGGTTTAGAAATTTAAGTGTTTATCCGTATTTATTTTAAAAAGACATTGAATGAATCCGAATAGAGTGTTTTCATTTAATAATACCAATCGCACATTTTTTTATCTTCATTTGCGTTGCGGGTCGATTTTCTTTCGCAATTCGATCCTTTCGGTTCTTGTTGGAAATCCATTTGGAAGATCGCAATCGTCTTTGTGGCTGGCTTTATTGCTCTGGCCTGCATCAGCCCGGGACATAGCGCACCATAAAACAGGCTTTAGATGCCGGCCACAAACAAGACAATTTCGCTGGCAAACTGATTTCACCCTCTCGAGGCATTTAAATTTACAAGCGAAAACAACCCTTTCCTTTTGAGTGACTCCCCTCCACCCCCCGAAACCCGCCCCAGCCCTCACCAATCTTGCCAACCTCCCTCCAAAACATGGACAAGATTTATTTTTGGGCGCTCGGTTGTGAATACTTTCTAAATTCCAAGATGCTCAAAAGAAAGTTAATAATCTGTTATAATCGGATATTTTTATTAGCAGTCAAATATCGTATATCATCACCCATCCTTTATCTGTTATTAATTATCTAGAAGTGATGGATGAATAAGAAACTCAACTTAACAATTTTCTTGATAATAAATTATACTAATTATTTATAAAAGATTATACATATAAAACAAGATAACAGTAAATAAATATTATATTTAATATTGATTTACTATGAGTTAAGGATAATAGGTCACTTATTTCACATTAAAATTAAAAAATTAAAAGATATAATTTTTTTTTTTTTTTAATAAGTGACCTAGTATCCTTAACTCATAGTAAATCAATATTAAATATAATATTTATTTACTCTTATCTTTATTAAAGATTTTTCACCTTGCACCAACACCACAATCTCTACTAATTACATATAAAACAGATTAAAGAATTAGTTATGAGTACTTACTTTTAAAAGAGCGTTCTAGTTTTAAGTTTTATCTAATAAATCTGAATTCAAAATATAGTTCGTTATGAAGAGCATAAAATATCATTCTCAGTGCTCTCTACAGTGCGATATTATAAATAAGTGCCTGGAGCACCGAGCGATGTTCGGTAACTTTTTGCCTCTCTTAATTTTCAAATTTCAAGGCTCTGCGATTTTCCGTAGACGAGATATGAACGATTAAAATATTTATTTTGAAACATGACTAATTTACACCCCTTTCATTTATTTCAATTGGATTAAAATTTATACACGACTAATAACTCATGACACTTGATAAGTACACCAATTTTTAGTGAAATCGTTAGAGCCGTTTTGATTGGCTATTCTCGCCCCCTTCGCGCCACTATATTTCCAGTCCAAAATGATTAATATACAAAATGAGAAATCTACTTTTATTTTTAGAAAATAAAAATAAAAATTGGATTCCTTTTTAAGACAAATGAGGTAAATTTCTTTTCTTATGGCGGCCTATCAGATAAATTATCTCTAAAAAATGCAACCCTAAGGCGATAATAATATAATAATAATATTTTGTTGTCTATAAATTTTAAAACAGCCTACGGCGGCGCAGCGTCAGAATTTATTCAAGTTCCTTTGGGACAGTAAAAATTGTCTACAATACAAGTTTCCGTAAATTGAAGAATTCTTAAGACTTCTTCAGACTGTACCTCTTCTATTTTTCCCAAATCTTAAAAATCATTTGACTTTAATATATTCACAAAAATTTCTTCCTGACGTCTCTTTTAACAGAAAAAATTAAATTTTTTCCTCAAAGGTCCCGAGTTACTTTTGTAAGAAGAAATTATTGTTTTTGAATGAAAGGTTTCATTCTTGTACTATTATTGAAGTGGTAATCGAAATTATTGCAGATTTATCCAAAATTTTAATAAATAGTTGTTTTTTTTAATTTCTATATTGTCCTTTATTAATATTATTTTAAACTCAAAATAAAAAAAATTGGTAAATACATAAATATATTTTAAATATATAAAGTCCTAAATGTATAACTTTCTATATTTATTCATTAAAATTAGAAACAAGGGTGGTTTGTTTTAAATTTTCCGACGGTTTAAAACATGCGCAATAATTAATTAATTAAAATAAGAAAATATAAATTTTAAGGCTATATCAAGGCAT
This sequence comes from Forficula auricularia, assembly GCA_024734495.1. Lineage (NCBI taxonomy): Eukaryota > Metazoa > Arthropoda > Insecta > Dermaptera > Forficulidae > Forficula > Forficula auricularia. Next base: position 9,090,552 of record JALMQS010000225.1, read on the forward strand.
ATCAAAAATGTTATTAGCTTAGTTTAATTCATCCTAGGAAAGGTCCATTTCCTCGGAAGTTGAACCCAAGTGCCAAACTTGCTATCCAGCGGGTGGCCGAATCCTTGAGAGTTGCCCTTCTGGCGTATTATATTATTTCTATGCAGCTGGAAAATTTCAATATTCATTGTAAAATTACACTGGCACCTAAATAAAATATTCAAACATTGTCTGCCTGCCCGCAGAGAAAATGATATATTTTGTAAATAATTTTTTGAGATTTTAATCCGTTTCTATAAAAAATAATAATCAATTGAATAGGTGTGTTTTGTATTATTTACCAAAACTTCCAACGGCGTACTGAGTCTTGAAAAAGTTTAACTTTTTCCTCCATTTATAATTAAAAACAAGTGAGTTTTTTGAATTTTGAAAAAATATATCTTTTCAAAATCCAACGTTTACAGTAACTAACTTTCAATCTCATATAATTATCATCATTTTGTATTAAATCCATCCACCATCCATTTGTTTTAAATAAGCAAAAGAAAAATTAAATTTAAAAATACAAAAACCCGAAATACTATTAAAAAATTATGCAAAGTACTTAAATAGGTATACTTTTTTTAATTAATTCAATTAATTTAAATAAAAATATTTATTAGTCCATAAAAACAACAAATAAGACAGAAGAATATAACATCAAATAAAAGAAATTAATTTGTAAAATAATTGTTTAAAAACGCCAATTGTATAAATCCAAAACTCAAATAGGGTACGGATAAGAATAAATAATTATTTTGATAAGTTATGTCCATTGATTTAATTATTAAATGACAAATATGCAAGGAAGATATCTATTTGGTATGTAAAATGAGTTGTTTTTTTTTGGTGTATTAATTTGTTTTTTATATGTATTGAAATGGTTTTTGAGATCAATTTTGATTTTGATTTGAAAATATAATCTGTATTAATTGAGGCCTTATCACTTTTTAGAGCCCTGAAGAAGTCAACAAAGTTGATGAAACGTTGACAACAAAATAAAAATTATATGCATAAAAATATAGTCCTGATTTCCCGATACCAACTTTAATTAGTAAATCATTATATTTTTAAATATCTTGAGAACATTACTAATTTTCTTCGAGATAAATTACTTTAAATAATAAAATTAATTTTCACTAAAATTCAATCAATAATATTATATCACAAAACAAATATGTACTTAAATGTACTTAGAAAATCTCAAAAACAAAATTCGTTTCTCAATTTTTAAGTTTCCATCTATATATTTATTAATATACCATAAAACAAACATTGCTTTCATACGAATATTCAAAGAGAAAATTTCGTCAAAATCTAAATCTAATTCACTTTTGAAAATGACTATAACTCTCATCTCATATTCCTTTAAATATAACTTTTTTAATACCTACTAGAATCAAGATTTCAAAGCATGTCTATGGAATTACCGGTACTGTAGACCTATTAAATTTAACTGGGGTAGTTGCTCGTACTCTTTTCCTGGCTAGACTAGCTAAGCCCATAAAAGAATTCGAAACTCATAAAAGTCTCCGAATGGGAGATAATTTCAGCAACGATGGATCGATTTAACCGCGATTCCTCCTTACTACCTATAAATCACGTTTTCTGGTATGTGTACTGTTTCAAAAATAATTCTCCACTTTCTTTCGATTTGCTTATTAATTATGAAGTTGCATCTTACCGGATGATTTTTTCATTGGCCCTTTTTTTTACGACCATATTTATCAAAATTTCATTTTCCTAACACCATCCAAATGATCGCGAAGTTTTATTCGGAGCCCTTTTACATCTATTATTCTATACCCTTTTTAGAGAATCCATCTGAGAATAGTTTTTTTTTGCTTCCTTTTATCATTCAAAATTTAAAATTGAATTTATACGAAAAAAGAAAAATACTAGTAATGTATCGGAACTTTTCAATTTAAAGAAAAGAAACATAATTTTTTTTTTTTTCAAAGAAAGAAATTTCAAATTTTTCATGGTGAAATTATAAAAATTGTTTAAAATAACTTTCTAATTGATATATTAAAGAATAATTGACATATTAAAGAGAATTGTTTTTGATCGCGCCTTTAAAGAAGATATATATATCACGAGACTACTGCTGATTGAGGCTATTGGAGTCTGCTGAATCTTAAGTCTGGACTAAGAGAGAATGAAAAAGATATGATCCATTTAGCTATGATCCAGCATCATTTCGCGATTAGCCCGCATGACGCCTTTATACCAAACACTGATATGGATCACCACAGTAGCGTAGCGTGGGTTCTTGCCGCCCGGGGCCGACCAGGCGCGGATCCAGCCAGACCTCTGATTTGGGGGGGGGGGGTCGGCATCCACTGAGTTTTACCCCCCCCCTTAATGAAAAATGGATCCTATCTCAAACTAAATAAAAAGAGCATTATCTTTTTAAATTCATTTCCTTTTTCAACATTTTTAATAGACATGGGAAAAATCGTTCTTTTTAGGGAATAGTTCTTTTATAGTTCGTTCATTATATGGAACTAGTTCAATTGAACTATATAGTTCAGAGGTGGCCGATGTATATAAGATCTACTTTTTATCTCGGAAGTGTGTCGCGATCGAATTGTCCAAAGGGTGGGGGGGGGGTCAGAGACGCCCCCCCCCCATATAACTTTATTTTCGATTTTAAAATTTAATGTTATAAAAAATAAAAATCGTGGCGCTTGCCGCCGCCCCTTACGTATGCCGCCCGGGGCCATGGTCCCCCCCCTCAAGCTACGCCACTGCATCACCAAATGGATTTGTAATCTGAGATGTTATATATTCAATCCCCCAGTCAGCGCGCTCGGTCTTTTCACTTAATATCTGACAAAAATCACCTTTATTCGATTCGCGATTGAATCAAATATCGGTAACTTATGATTAAAATCTTGTTAGTCTATAATATGTTAAATCCAGAAGGGCTCAGAGTTAAAGAACCAAGTCCTAATTTTGCACTAACACTGTAAATCTTCGTAATAGTGAATCAACTTCATTGTTCAGTATTTATTCCCCAAAGGACCAGCAAGAACAATTAGAAGTTATATGTAAATTAATTGCACCTAATAAACTTTGAGATCTACTGAAAAGATCTTGCTTTGACGGAAGTGGCAGAATTTCCTATTCATAAAGAAAAATCAATGAAGTTGTCCTCTGCTTGATACAAATAAGCATATACCTACCAGTGGCGTGTGGACCATGGATGCTGTGTTTGCGGCGAATCTTTAAAATTTCAAACATTTAGAGTATTTTCATAAATATATATAAGGTATATTTCAAAATTTCAGGAGGATTTTTAAATTTTCAAATTATTATCGGTAGTTTTTAAGGAATTTGGTTTTGGTACTTGGTGAAACATTTTTTGAAATTATTGGATAAAAAATACTTGGTAGGTTTCACATTAAGATATAAAAAATAAAACGAATTTATTTTTTATATCTTAATGTGAAACCTACCAAGTATTTTTTATCCAATAATTATTATCAGTAAGCAAGTTAGCGCTTGGGTTCGACTCCTGAGGGGATGAAACTTTCTGACATATAATATACCCTCACTCACACAAAGCAGTATCCGTTTGGGGCGAAAGTCACAAAACATATTTTTGAAAAATCTAATATTAAATTTGAAAAATAAATAAACTGCAACGGATCGTTGCTAAACTTTATCCAAATCCATTTGAAATATTAATATGTTCTTGCGTAAAGTACTTTAAAATATAATTTCACTAAAAACTTTATTTAATCTTATTTGTGGTCCCCAAGGTACTTAATTAGGATATTAAATTTCATCAAAATTGGTTAAGTCATTTTCAAGATATTTAGAAAAAACTAAAAAAGTACTGAAATAAAGTACTAATGTTTGTGGACCGATATGTACCAAAAACTAATCAGCGCTTCATTTTGTTAAACTAATGGTAGGTTTTCAATTTCATTTCAATCAGCGCAAAGGTGTGGAAAAAATCGTGGACGAAAAAAACGATAACACACACACATACATCCATTCATCCATCCATCCATCCATCCGCACGCACTTCCAAAAAAAAATGGCACTTTTTGGCCTCTCGACGAGATTCCAGGTAATTTTTGGCAAAACCGTCACGTGATAAAATTCAATCTCATTGAATACTTCAATTTGTGACCTTAATTGAGTCCATGGGTACCGTAGTCTTTACCTGAGGACCCTTTGAAGTCGCGCTTGCCGCGAGGCGATTCCAATACTTTCTCCCATGCTTCGCATTGGATAAAGTAAAAAACTGATGCCGTATTCGATGAAATTTGCAAAAAACAAGCGAAGATTTAAATGAAATTTCAAAAAATGAAGAATACTTTTTTCGACAACATCCCCAGTTTGAAAAGTCACCAAATGCCACTGATACATATAAAAATAAATACAAATTTTTTAAAAAACATTCATCAAAACGTTTAATAAATCAGACGTTTCAGGAGAATTTCTCCCTTAATCAATGCAATTTTTCAAATTTCCCGAAACGTCTGATTTATTAAACGTTTTGATGATTGTATTTATTTTAATTATAAAACAATCAACAATTTTTTTCTTCTCTATGTGTATATGTTGCAGTAAAATTTGGTTCTTACTAGTTAAAACGCTGTTCACTGACTACCTTTGTGGCAACTAGAATTTACTGATTTGGTTGAGTTTGATCCAAAGATCTATAATATTCATTTTTGTTTATTTTTGTTTAAAAAATGAGGCAGAAGGTCAAAAATGAAGATTATAGACGTTGGAACAAAACAACATCAGTAAATTCTAGTTGCCACAAAGGAATTCAATGATACCAGTTTTAACTAGAAAGAAGCTATTCTTACTAAAAAAGGGTTTTTAATTCAACACATATATATCAAACAAATAAATTATTTATCCCTATACATATTTATATTTACATGTATATGTTTGTTTGCATGAAGCAGAGGACAACCCGATTGATTTCTCTTTTTGAAATCTATTTTCTCAGAAATGAATCTCATGGACTTAAGTTTACTTTGACAATGAAAACTTCATACACCCTTCAGATTTTAATGAAAACAGAGGGTTGATATTCCCAGAATCTCTTTATGGATACTAATAAGATGTAAACAAAACGATCAATTTGGAGTGGATATGATATGTAAAAAACATATGTAATATTATATTTGAAGGGCATTTCAGAGTATACTCTGACGAAAAGATAAGCAATTCTTTTCTTATATCTGGATATTCTATTAGAAATCATTTTATCTTATTTTTTTTTCTTTAGTTCAAAGCAGGTTATGTCACACTTTGCTTCTTCCATCGATCTATACTCAAATGTATTACTAAGCTTTTTTGGGGCTAAAAGAGGATTTCGGTAAATCCGCCCGCCTATCGATAGCGGCTTACGCATTTCTCTTTTCTTCTAACTTATTCTTTTTATTTTTTTAATTTTCCACTTCTATAGCTTCGAATAAATACCCCTCAATATGCATTTAGATATTTATTCTCTATAAGATTTTAGCAACGTCGAAAACTTTTTAGAATTATTTAAATGTCGTTATAATAAAAATTACAAATTATTATTTTATTTTTCTATTATTGTTCCATAAGGAAAAGAAAAATTAATTTCAAATATAACTATAGGTATATAGGGGCAGTTGGGTTAGCCGAGCTGGCTAACGCGCTAGCCCCGCTTCAGCATCGATTATTGCGATGTTGGAGCAGAAGCCCGGGGTTCGATCCTATCTGGCATATAAAATTTCTACTGGCTAAAACTCGGCTCCCTCACTAACACTACTAACACTTTACTGATGTGCTGTCTAAATGGGCTTTGTTCCCGGTAACAATAAATAAAAAAAAAAAAAAAAAAAACTATATATAGATAATACATTTTCGAAAGATTGTTCCTCCATCTTCACTTCTTCATGTTTAAATAACACTGCTCGACAAAAATTAAAATTTCTCCACGTAAGCCTAACAATGGATTCCAGTAGAGTTTTATAAGCTGATTACCAAGCAATTTCCTAATTTTTTACAACACGTTAGAGTTTTGAGATATTATCGGTCAAAATGCCGAAAAAGGCCATTTTGACCTATTTTAGAGTGTCATTAAATTTTATACAGCAATATTTGAAATCAAAATATTTAGTTCCACACCATCACAGCTTTCTCTTTGATTTTCAAATTACCACTTGTTTTTAACTCAATTAGAACTCGAATTATAACTAAAAAACTAAGACCTTATCTTTTTATCCATGTTTTTATCCTTTATAATCAGGTAGTTTTAGTTTTTTAGTTATAAATTGAATTGTAATTGAGCTGAAAACAAGTGGTGATTTGAAAATCAAAGAGGAAGCTGTTTTCTATTACGTCAATGAAATATTTTGATTTCACATATTGCTGTTTAATATTTAATGGGACTCGAAAATAGGCCTTTTTCGTGATTTTGACCTATAATATCTCAAAACTATGACGTGTTGTAAAAAATGGGGAAATCGTAAGATAATCAGCGTATATAACTCTACTGGAATCCATTGTTAGGTTTACGGGGGAAATTTTTTGTTTAATAGTGTAATGGGGCCTCATGTAGTGTGTTCTGAGAAATGAGGATTTCGAATTTGAATAGAATCAATTAGAAGTTAAGAAAAGTACAATCAATGATTACATTCTTTAAATATTTGCAAATTTGTTTTGTGGGTAAATTCTCATTTCTCAGAAGACCATTCAAAATTAAACAAAATAGATTTCCTACCTTTCTCCTTCCACTAATTTTAAATATTTACCATTTTGTTATCTTAAAAATAAATTTTACCATTGAGTTGTATTCAAATTCGAAATCGTCATTTCTCAGAAGGCCATTCAAAATTAAACAAAAGTAGGATTCCTACCTTTTCTCCCTCCAATAATTTTAAATATATACCCTTTTGTTATCTTAAAAATAAATTTTACCATTGAGTTGTATTCAAATTCGAAATCCTCATTTCTCAGAAGGCCATTCAAAATTAAACAAAAGTAGACTTCCTACCTTTTCTCCTCCAATAATTTTAAATATTTACCCTTTTGTTATCTTAAAAATAAATTTTACCATTGACTTGTATTCAATTTCGACTTATCCAGGTCAGTTACCTTCTGTTTCTCCTGAAGATGGGTTAGTCACCCGAAATATACTATATCGAGATTAAAGATTCTCCAAAAATAAATTCGTTTTATTTTTTTATATCTTAATGTGAAACCTACCAAGTATTTTTATCTAATAATTTTAAAAAATGTTTCACCAAGTACCAACACCAAATTCCTTAAAAATTATAGATACATAGAAAACTCTCTTATTAATTGTTTGATTGGTACAACGCCAGTTACGTCATCAGAGCTAATTTTAAATTAACTTAATTAAACTTAATTTATTACGACTTTAAAAAAATAATAAAATTTAATAAAGCAACATTGAAATTAGAAAAATAATCACGATAGGGGTGACATCTATTTGATATATGAATAAATAAATATTTATTATTATTTGATATAAATTAACCAACCCTCTCATATCTCTTGGCAGCCGCTTACGGAGCTTGTTAACGGGAATTAAAAAATAAACAAACGTATATTTAGGGGAAAAATGTTTTTGTTTCTAGTTAAAGAGCGACATAGTAGTTAGTTAAATACACTTGTAGTAACTTTTTCACCATCAACATTTTACTTATAAATTTTTCTAACTAATGAATTTGAAAATAATTGCTTAGAGATTGACTCATTTTAAAAGACATAATGTATGTTTCAATCATTTATCGAGTAAATTACATTGCTAATTCAAGCAAATTGTCTGCAAAAAATATTATATCAGTTTGTTTAGAAATATAATTAAAAAAAATTCTCCCTTATACTAATTAAAATCAAAAAATGTACGATGTAGCATTTTATATTCACATTTAATACAAGAAATTTAAAAATATGATTCTTTTTTTATTTAATTTCTTCAAAGATATGAAAAATAATCAAGTTAATTAGAGATTGAATATTATAGATGGAAAAAAGAGAAAAAGTACCTCATCTGAAAAAAGAAAAATGAAGTAATGGTAAAAGTTTTAATTATTTGCCGTGACACTTCATCCCCTTTAGGCGGCCCTATTATTCGCCATTTGTGATGACTTTAGAATGTTATAAAAAGAGATTTTATTCGGAAGGAGTTGTACAATGACAACTTATTGAAAGAACGCCCGTTCCAAGAGACGGTAGGGAGACAGGGCCCCTCCCTGTAGGGGGCATTTTGGTGTTTGTAAAGTTGTCTTATTAATGCCAAGCGTTAAGCGCATTTCTTCTTCATCCAGGCTGACGCGCTTTCTTTGGCAATAAATTTTATATCAAATATAATTTGTCATATTCTCAAAAATTAATTCAAAATAAAAACTTTCTCTTTTATCGAGATTTAGTCAAATCACAGTCTAATAAACATATCTTTCTATCTATTCTATATATAATCCGCTTAACGACGACTGTCTGATTGGTTCAAGCCATAGAGTAATATAGAGCTGGAAGGCTCCACAAGGAGTAAAAGTATTTTAGCGTATACGAGTTACAGAGCTCTCTGGCGGTTCGGAATGGGCAATAAAATGGCGGGAACCACTCTCTTTGGGGCAGATTTTGGGGACGTCCCAAACAGGTAGCGGTTGATTCTACTATTATTACTAGTTAATTTTATATAGGGTACTTACATTACAGGTCGTTTAAAAAAGTATGTTCTTTATTTGATTTTGTGTCGCGAAAGCAACCTTTCACAAAACATTGACGTCGAGAACTAGGTATATTTAATAATATTTGAATCTATAAATTTGTACGTTAGAAAATTTTCTAACTGAACGTTTAGCACAAAGCCTATATCGTCGGGTTACTGCCAAAACAAGATAACTCCATAATTTGAACTTTTGAGAAATCGTCGTTTGAAAATTTAAATTGAAATGAAAAAAATGGAGTTGAGTTTTTGGACCACTTGTTTTGCCTGCCTTAACAGTTTGTTTGGAGTTGTCTGGTTTTGTCAGTATGTTTTTCGAACATTTTTTAATCTAATGGAGTACTTAACTCCGAATTGAGTAAATGTGGAGTAAGCTTGTTTTGGCGGTAACTCTACGATTTAATCTTTTATCTATGACAAAGGCTTTAAATGTCCTATGACTATCTTTGAGTAGCTCTTAAGGACTAAGAATAATGTTCTCCGAGCCGCTAGAGAGCGCTTTTTATTCTTTAGCCTTCCACTCTATATTACTCTATGGTCCAAGCCAGAAGTTTATTATTTTATGTCGGGACGCATTCGTTGCAGTGCTGGGCCACGTGCGGTCCGCGGGTTGGACAGCCCTGTTCTAGAGCAATTTAAAATCACTAAATGTAAATATGGCCTGAAAAGAGTTTTCCTATCGACCCTTCATCCCATAAAGGTGGTGACTACCCTTAATTTAAAATTTCACTAATAAAATGATTTCTTACAAGATTCTAGAGCGAATTTCAAATCACTAAGTGAAGAAATAATAGTAAGTTAAATTTAAACGAAACAGAAGAAAATTCTAGAAATAAATTTTTTAATAATAAAAGAATTTCCCTAATAAGTTTCCCAAAAAGTCAAATCGCGCACCTCAAATAAATACTGAAAATTTATAATTATAGGAAAAGAGGAAAAAATAGAATTTACGCTAATAAATCACGATAAAAGCATAATAATAATAATAATAACCCAATAAAATCTTGAATTTTTACAAAATGTTCTTATCATATTTTTTTTTATTTATTGAATACAATTATTTATTTCCTAAATTAAGCTAGTATGTTTCACCACATGGGTTTTCTTAAGATTTTTTTTTGAAATTGAGACATATTATTATTTAAATACTTCCGCATCGATTCGTGGCAAAACAAAATTTATGAGCAATATAGTTCCGGAGATATTAAATTCCAAAGATAGAGTTTTTCAGACTCTTTTACATTGCACTATACGGGGTATAGGAAAGTTTACATACATATTTAATTATAATTAAGAAACCCTTCTTACCATTTTTATAAAAAACTAAAACAACATTAAACAATTAACTAAAACATTTTTTAAGAAAATTTTAATTCATAGTTTCAACACAGTTTCTGAGATAGTAATGAATAAATAATGAAAAATTTAAAATGACAAATTTACATTAAAAACAATCTGCCAACAACGCATATATTTAACCTAAAAAGTGGATTAACTTTATTACTTTTTTTGACGTTTCTTCGCTTCAGCCATTGTCGCAACAGATTTCAATCGCTTATTAAGAACTTTTTGTTTTATAAATCGACCTTTATAATGTATTTTATCTGTCATTTCTATGATAAAAATATTCAAACTCAGACAATGTTGCCAGATTTGTCAAACGAGCACGGGATTGGCTAGTAGTGGTACATAAACAGCAAAAAGTTTTGAGCTTATGAATTATGAATCCTTATTGTCTGTTCTATATACTCTAGCATTAACTTTTACTAGAATTGCCGCGAAACAACAACTACTTTAATCATGTTAAAATGTTTGATTTTTAAGACAATAAAATTTTTATCTAGACTAGAATATAGAGAGGACAAAATATAATTTTTTTAATACATTTTAAATAAAAACAAATTTTGTCACTTCACTTTAATATGGATCTGAAGGTACTAATCTCCTTAAATTAGTAATAATTAATAATTATATATTTATTTCTAAATAAATAAATCATGGATTACAAATGGGAATTCAAACGATTCGATATATAAAGAACAAAGTGGTGAGATTTATTCTTCTGGAATGGAAAATTCGATAACATTTTAGCCGATTGAAGTTGGATGATACGTTTGACAAAAGACTGGTCATTTGTGTCTCTTACCAAGCATTCTAAAAAAGGAAAAAAATAGCTTTAGATTTGAGCCAAGTTGGACGTTTGATATTGATAGTTACGGAGAAGTTTACACATTGATACCAAGTCACAAAATCGCTATTGAAAAAAAAGATAAACATCTAAAAAATTTGACGAATTAATATAAATTAATAAAATATATGCTTATGATTATAATATAAAATCTAATCAAATGCTTTAATTTTACATACCTATACGTTTATTAATACTACAAAGAGGTACACCAAGAAAGTGCCACTTCTAGAGGCCAGTATTTATTGTGAAAAAAAGGAAGAAATTTTAAGCTTTGGTTCGAAGTCGAAGGTGCCTTTGGATATGGTGCATAGTAGTTTGTTTCAATAAATAATTGCATAATAAAAATAGGAATTAAAATTTTAAAATATGGTAGACATTCCCTAAATTTAGATTTTTTGCCCTTAAAAAAAAGTTTGACTTACTTATATTTTTGAAATAGCTTTTATTATTTTAAATAAATACAGTTCTTTTGTAAAACAATTTCAAAACGTGTATTAGAAATCCAAACGTTTCGAGAGAAATTCTCCCTAGATCAATGGAAATTTAAAAAAATAGATGGTTTAAAAAGGAAATATAAAGCAACTATTTTTAAAAATTTCCATTGATATAGGGAAAATTTCTCCTGAATGCTTCAATTTGTAATAAACGTTTTGAAAATATTTTATAAATGAGCTGTATTTATTTAATATAAGAAACTTAATTTTAAAATACGGTAAATTTGCCATAAATATAGATTATTTATACTTGACCTATATTTTTGAAATAGCTTGTATTATTTTAAATAAATACAGTTCTTTTATAAAACTATTTTAAAACGTTTACTAGAAATTCAAACGTTTCGGGAGAAATTCTCTCCCCTTTATCAATGGAAATTTTTTTAAATTGTCCTTTAAAAAATAAATATAAAGCAACTATAATATTTTTAAAAATTTTCATTGATAAAGGGAAAATTTCTCCCGAAACGCTTGAATTTCTAATAAACGTTTTGAAATTGTTTTATAAAATTACTGTATTTATTTAATATAGAAGAATCAATTCATTATTTCAATCTACTACATTTTTTTGATTCTTATATCGCCCTTCTTTTTTATGGGACCTATATTTTGGATAATTCCTTTCGCCGTCCGCCTGAGATTGTATTAATTTAAAAATACTGGTGTAATAAAACTAGCATTAAATAATAGTTCAAAATATATTTCAAATTAGATTTTATATAGTTTAGGCTAAATTATTTCAGAAGTAGCTCGAGCCCCATACCCCTTTTGATAGGTCCCTGAGCATTGTTATGTTATTCCTTTCGATCTTTTTGTTGGGTTATTTAACCCCAGCGCCCTCAAAAAATCTTACTGTTAGCCTCAGTCAACGAACTATATACGAAGTTGATAGCAAAAAAAAGTGTATTAAAAGATTATTCATGAGAGGTTATAGAGGCTTTTAAAAGCTTTTAATTTAGAGTTAAGAATAAAGAGTCGGAAGACAATTTTCATAAAAAATAAAATAAAATAAAAAAATACTATTTTTCTTTATTACCCCAGATGAGGGAAAATAATCTTTTTTTCATAATTAAGATTTAACGAGAAAAAAAGTTTTTCATAAACAATCAAAATAATTGAGACCATATCCTGCCAATTATAAGAGGAGATAATGATATCATGGAAAAATACTCAAAGATATTATGAGTTCTTTTGAGGTAGGATAATTCTACAAAACAAATGTTATCCCACTCCTATATTATCATCACTATTTTATACCTCTTTATTGATGTAAATCGGGATATGGGTGACATCTCTTTGAATAATATAGAATTAATAATTACATGTAATGGGGAATAGCGAATTCAGTCGTCCTAACATCTGATGGCAGGAAGTTATTTTGTATGGCCTTGGGAACAATGTCAATTAGCTAGATTCTATGTGAAGTTAGTGTGAGTGTCTAGATCAGGGGTGTCCAGCCTTTTGGCTTCCTCGGGCTACATTTGAAGTAAAAACAAATGCCTCGGGCCGCAGATAACATATACTAATTCTGAAAGATATTAATTTGCCGATGGTAATAGATTCAAATTTACAAGAAAATGATAAGTTGGTGTCATCTATTAAATCCGATAGAATGGAATATTTTTAATTATATGTCAGAGGGATTGTTTTTCACCCCCTCGGGAATCGAACCCGAGTGCCAGTAACAGCAATCCAGGCCACCTGGCTCACCTGCAGGATGCGAACCTCTCTGACATATGTACACGCGTAAAATATTTTACTCAAAGATTGTTATCTTAATTTGTAAAATTTCGCGATATAGTGATTCTAAATTTAAACATATAGCCATGCCATATAATTTAAATAAAGGTCGTTGAGTGTTTCGAATTTTGAAGTGATTCAAAATTCGAATGGCAATGGAATCACTTTTCTAATTTAATATGAAAGATATTAATTTGCCGATGGTAATAGATTTCAATTTACAAGAAAATGATAAGTTGGTGTCATTAGTATTAAATCCGATGGAATGGAATATTTTTAATTATGTCAGAGGGGTTGTTTTTCACCCCCTCGGTAATCGAACCCGAGTGCCAGTAACAGCGATCCGGGCCATTTGGCTCACCTGCAGGATGCGAACCTCTCTGACATAAAAACAACCCCTCGACATATAATTAAAAATATTCCATTCCATCGGATTTAATAGATGTCATCAACTTATCATTTTCTTGTATACTAATTCTATTGATATTTTTTAATCAACAAAGTTAATAATGTAGAATAATAAAATCTATCATGACAAAGAAGCAAAAATGTCTTTAAAATGATTGGGGTTGGGCAGCCCTGATCTAGATCTAAATTATAGCAGGTCCATCTTTTGCTGTCGGCCCGGCTTGAATCTGGGCTTGTTTATTCGTAGGCAATGACTCTATAGACTCGGCCCCATCTTGACTTCCAATTAAATTTTTTAAAAATCATAGAATTTTTTTGTTGGCTGGAACCTAAAGCCATTTCTCAAATACAGTCATAAACCTTTTGACGATAAAAATAGAATTAAACAATAAATTAAATCAACCACATGACTTTCACATTAGTTTCTTCTTTATTTGAAATCATCATACCAACTTTCTTCATTCAAATTACTTCAATTTGGGTTTCCCCGAGGGGTGATCCGCGATTGGAAGTAGGTGTACACCTCTTTGAAAGTATTTTGAAGTATTTGGAAATATTTGGAAGTACTTGGAAATATTTGAAAGTACTTGGAAATATTTGTAAGTACTTGGGAATCTTTGGAAGTACTTGGAAATATCTGGAACTGCTTGAAAATATTTGGAATTACTTGGAAATATTTGGAATTACTTGGAAATATTTGGAAGTACAAGTGGAAGTAGGTGTACATCATATTAGGTCGCGGTTCACCCCTCGGGTTTCCCCTAAGCTGTTTTGAGAAAATCGTTAAAAGACGAAATTGCAAAATACCAAAAATCTTCAAGTAAACATGTACTTACTAGATATAACAAATCAGAGGAAAAAAAGAAACAATCAAACTCCGTGTTAAATAATACGATCAATCGCAATGTTTCGCTAATTTATTGTAACTTCATCAGGTTGTGTTTGGAAATAATTAGATCGAGAGCCTGATGAAGCTACAATAAATTAGCGAAACGTTCGGAATGGTCGTATGATTTATCACGAGTTTGATTGTTTCCTTTTTTCCTCTGATTTGTTATATCTAATACTGATTATGGAAGTGAACACAATAATAATAATCATAACATTCTTCCAAAACTTAAGTGACTTAATTTAAATTATTTTTAAATTGAAGGGTTTTTTAGTAGCTAACAAACTAATAAAAGACAATAATTTCAGTTAATTATATTATTATTTATTTTATTGATTCATCAAAATGAAATAAATAAATAATAATTAACTGAAATTATTGTCTTTTACTAGTTTGTGACTAAAAAACCCTTCAATTTAAAAATAATTAATCATGTACTTACTGTTCTTAGTGTTGTGGAAAAGCAAATAAAAGGCATAAATTTATGTTTTTTTAGTACTTGAGAAAGACGAAATATATTGTCGAAACGTTGTACGATGGTTGATTAATGCCTTTTATTTCCTTTTCTCACAACCCTAAGAACTTGTCCTACTAATTCATGATCATTGAGTATACAGTTCTAAGACTGGTTTGATGTAACCACCCGTCTCCACTCGACTCTGTCCCCCGCCAGCTGTTTGACCTCTCTAAATGTCTCGCATCCCATATCCCCAATTATTTGGTTGAAATATTCTAATCTGGGTCTTCCCCTTCCCCTTTTCTTTCCCACCTCCCCCTCCAAGATATCCCTAAGCAGTCCCCTCATGTCTCAGTGTGTGCCCCATCATCTGACCTCTTCTCTTCTTCAGACTCTTCCACAAGGTTCTTCTTTCTCCGATTCTTCCAAGAACTTCTTCATTTGTAATTTTATCCATCCATTTGATATTCATCATTCTTCTGTAGCACCACATTTCGAAAGCCTCTAATCTCTTTCTCTCCGCTTTTCTAATTGTCCAGGTTTCACACCCGTACATGGCTATGCTCCATACATATGTCTTCAATAGCAACTTCCTGTTTTCTAAGCTGATTGAGGAGGAGCATAGTAGTTTTATGTTTTGAATTAAACCCCATTTTTGCTTGGGCAATTCTTGATTTAATTTCGTTTTCGCTCCTCCATCCCATGTTATTTTACTTCCTAGGTAGCGGAATTCCTTAACTCCTTCTAGGTTTTCTTGGTTAATTTTGATGCATTCCTGTCTCGTTTGTTCTTTTTTGTACATACTAGGACCTTGGTTTTATTCTTGTTTATTTTCATTTTGATTTCTTCTATTAGGATTTGGTTAATTCCATTCAGGGCGTCCTCTAATTCTTTTTTGTTGCTTCCTAGAAGGGCAATGTCATCGGCAAATCTTAACATAGCAATGTTTTGACCTTGGATTTCGATACGTGTATCAATTTTGTCTTTGAATTCTTTGATCGTTTCTTCTATGTATACGTTGAAAATCATGGGTAACAGCACACATCCTTGTCTTACACCTTTTTTAATTTTGGCTTCTCTTTGCTCATCTCCAATATCTATTATTGCCGTCTGGTTTTGGTATAGATCTATAGATTGTAGTAAATTTTATTCCCGCCTGTTTTAAGATTTTGAACATAATTTCCCAATTGACGTTATCGAATGATTTTTCTAGGTCTATGAATCCGATTCAATCCAATCCAATCACTAATTGTGAAAAATATACATTTACCAAGGACGCCTGTAGGGTAGGCTGAGTACATTCCAGACCCGTCTTTCGGTTGCGCCGATACAGGCGGACAGTTTTCCTAGATATCTTTATGACCTACCTTATATCATTATGAGCAGTACCCGGCGTGCCTACGGCACGCCCGGCACCGCTCGGCCCTCCGGGCAGGTGGCCCTGGCGGGCAGCGTCTCGAGATGTGATTATTAGCTGTCCGTAATTATATGTTTTGAAAAAAATATTTTTTTGAATAATGAATTTTGATCACCATTTCTCTCGAAGTTCCCGATCGGTTGGAAACCTATTTCATTATTATATTAAGGTAAGATAGCAGTACCAGGCGTGCTCCGAGCTGGTGGCCCTGGCGGGCAGCGTCTCGAGATATGGCTATTAGCCGTCTATAATAACTTGAAATGAAAAGTAATTTGTTGAATGATGAGAATCGATAAAAAAAGGCGAAAAAAACATTAAAAAAAACTTTATTAGAGTTATATTAAAACAAATAAACAAACACAAATAACATAAATATACGACCATACACTCAACATCTAACAATTGATAAGGGAATAAAGTTAAAAAAACATATTATTGTAGCCGGGTCAACAGAATATTTCCTCATAAACAACATTTTTTGTATAAACATTTTCGTTGTTCGATAAATGGCCCTGTGCCTCGCCATCTTGAATATAAATTTTCAAATTTTCCTTATACCTCGTCCTTGTGAGTGCAACGTATAACTGGCCATGTGAAAAAACTGGCTCTTTCAAGTAAATTTCCACATTGTTGAAAGACTGTCCTTGTGCTTTATTTATTGTTATGACAAAGGCCGGGATGATGGGGAACTGCCGTCTCTTGAGTGTGAACGGGAGATCCGTGTCAGTTGGTGCAATATTAATTCTAGGTAAAAATACCACATCGCCTTTGCGAGTACCGGTTAGTATTTCTGCTTTAATAAAATTAGTATATAGCTCCTTAACTATCAGTCGTGTGCCATTGCAGAGACCCTTTTTAGCGTTTAAATTTCTAATTAGCATGATCAAGCCACCACTTTTCAAATGAAGAATGTGTGGTGGCATCCCTGAGGGAGTTTGTGCGTTTAAAAACTCAATGGGGTAAGTATTGTGATTTTCAGGATTATCAGTGATAATGGAATCAGCACTCTTATAAATTTTAACATTTGTTGGTAGCAGGTCGATTATTTTGTTATTTAGTGCCAAGGCATCTTTATTCTTACATGTTACAATTATCTTCATTGACAGCCCTTCTACATCATGCTCATTAATAGAGGAACCATAAATTGCACTTATAATATTTTTATCCTCTACGAATGTTAAAGGAATATTTACATTATCATCGGCCAAGTTATCGTCACCGCTACTCAATTTGCTATCTCCAATTTTCAAAAGCCATTCATTAAATTCATCTTGTCCTTTTGATCTCATATTAGTCGACAGTTTCATCACCTTGAAATGTCTCCATTGGGGGAAGCTCTTGATGGAGGCAGCTATGATATCTGCTTTGCCTCCCCTCGGAACTACAGGAAGGGTTTGTCGAAAATCACCTCGAAGGATCAACACCTTCCCTCCGAATGGTGTCTTGTTTCCCATCACCTCCTGAAGCAGTATGTTAATGCAACGTAGGGCATGACACATCAGCATCGCCGCCTCATCAATTATTATTAGAGCTGCTTCCCTCAAAGCATTTGACTCCACTGAATGCGGTTTCATGTTTGAGATGGAAGTTTCGTTAATAGGGATAGGTAACTTAAATCCGCTATGGACAGTTCTCCCTCCTTTCAATAAATCCGCTGCTATTCCGGTTGTCGCGAAAGGCAAAACAATCTTCTTTTTCCCTCGAAAATAGCTCATGAGTGTGTTATATAGGTATGTTTTCCCTGTACCTCCGGGCCCATCCAGAAAATAACACCTCTGGCGTAGTGCTGAGTCTGTAGTTTCTACTGCTTCGATTATTTCCTGAAATACCTTTGGGAAAAACATGGATAAATAAATATTTTTGTTCTAAAACTTTTAATTCTACTCGAAACACAAAAAAATAAATAACTTTTTCTGAACGACATTCAAATTTTCTATCCTTTCTTTGCCTTGGATTTCCTCTTGGTCAGCGTGAAACTCAACTTCATCCGGAAGGCGGCCAGGATCAGGCAAAGAAAAGTCCTGACATTTTAACCCATGACAAAGCAGTGTCTTTTGTAGATCTTGGAGAGCCAGTAAATCCGACATGCGATCCGTGTACAACCGTCTGAAATCTTCGGTCATATCATCCTTGAATTTTTCCCACAAAGAAAGCGCATCTTTTGACGAATTAAATACACAAATAAATGCAAAAAGTTGCCGCATGGCTGCTGGACTATCAACCGCGACAGCTTCTGCCAAACATTTTTCCCACTCATAATCATAATATTAATATACCTATATATATGTAAGATTGAAATCCCCGCCACCACACCGACCAATAGGAAGACAACGTTTTGACAGCAAGATAAATGATAAAATATAATTATAATTATAATTGTTTATATTGTTAATTTATTTATTATATCTAAATTACGACAAAGAAATAAAGGACATAAAATTTCGATTTATTATTTAGTTTATTCTTATATATAAATCTCTTTTAATTTAAATTAGAGACACTACTTACTTGATATTGTGATTCAGGAGATTATTACTTACCTAAATAATGTGATATTACCGCATTGTTTAACCATTCTTTTATTCAACTAATAAGAATTATTCTCATTATTCCATTAAATCATATCTCATTAAAACTTATATTGTAAATTAAATATATATAATATATATTTATATTTTAAAATTAATTTGACTGCTAAAATTTCAAGAATTTATATTTTTCTTAAATTCAAAAAAAAATTAATTTTCCCGGTATAATATATATTTTAAATATAATATATATTTTAAAATTTCAAATGAGACACGCCGTAAATCTAATATTCTAAGCTATATAGAGGAATATATTAATATTAATATATAGAGATATTATAGATAGAGAATATAGAGATATTTTATTTGAAAAATTTGACAATCTAACTATTAGTTGCTTTTTCTCACCACATCGTTCTTTGATGCGCCACATGACATGACAATGGCTTTTATATATAGATGATTTAGAATATATATGTGGAAGTAAAAATGTTTCTAATTTTTTATTAAATAGTTAATTATTCAGATTTAATAGCATTAACTTTTGGGCAGGAAAATTCCATCATAAATAATGAATTACATTAAAAAAAAAAATTTGCACAAATATTTATTCCCTTTGATATTGTTTAAGATACTTATATTAAAATCCATCTCTTTTATACTTTTTTATTCTGTGTTATATTAAAAATTATAGTAGCTACTATATGTGCTTTAAATTTATTTAGTAATTGATAGTTATTAAATACTTTGAACCGATACATATTAATAATTAGTGATAAAAGAATTTATCCGGTACGCCGCCCCCTATTTGATATATATTTCCTTTGATATTCATTTTAATTATTTTCGTTTTATTTTCAGAGATAAAATTGAACATATTATTGAATAATAGAGTTTAATAACTTTTTATTATTTTTTGTTTAGTAAAAATTTAGTAGACCTTGCAATCAATGAATCTAAAATATATCTTTGCAATATTTTTGATACTTTTTGATGCAAAAGATGGGCATGTTTCTTTTGGAATTTAAATTAGATGTGAAAATGGAGAAGTCGTTAAACTTGTTTATTGTTAAATAAAATTCCGGGAAATATTTCTGTCTAATATAATTTTCTTTAGTCTACCACCAACGTTTAAGATACCCAAAGGCAGCTTCTTTTCTGAAGAAGGATACTTTTGAAGATCTTTTTAAGCTTAAGGAGGTTCTTTCCCGACAATCCGCATAAAAAGTTTTAGCCTCGTAACCATTCTATAAATATGGACGGTGTTAAAATTTTAGGTTATGTTTTCTTAACGTGACTGCACATTTTACGCTACTACTTTCTATTTATGAATGGATCGTTTCCAAGCCATTGATATTTTATCCCCTCCACTAAAATTAATCGCCCAAATATGTTTGTTTTTTATATTTTTTTTCTTTTTTGGTAAATAATTTCAATTTTTTTTTTAAGTTACTCCGAATATATTATTCTAACAAATATTAGTTTTTCATCAAGATGGTGAAAACCTTTCAATAAAAAAAAATAAAATAATGATCATTTCCCCACCCTTTCCCTATCTACCATATGTAAAAAATATCATTTTTAATCGCAATTATTTCATGTTTGGTGTGGTAAATCGTCTTTAAATTTTAACAGTGCGTGTATTATGATTTTAATGACTTATATTCCAAGTTTTGAAGACTTCTTGAATTTTTGCATTTGTGAAAGAACTACCTTAAGCCATTTCCAAATGTTTACAAGTAGAAAAAGCACCTTGAAATGGCCACTTTGGGGCTCTCCCACATCCTCATTTTGAAGTTTTTGTATTTTAAGTTAATTCCACTGAAAAAGATCTTTACAGGGATACCTCATACCTCATGATAAAAAAAAAAAATTATTTTGAACCTCTCCGAAAAATTTATCCTTACCAAAAGAATCGTTAGATTAAAATGTTAATACGTTTTTTGCTTTCTGGGAAAATGTATAACCAATAATATATAGATAATAATAAGAAATGAATTTAAATTTTATTTAGGAAATAATCTAAGATATTTAGAGAAATATTTTTACATTGCATATCAGAGGGCTTCGTCCCCCCAGGAATCGAATCCAAGCGCTAATAAGCTTCCCGGGCCGTTGCTCAAACCTTTAAGACAAATTTCTCTCCGATATGCAACATATATAAGAAATATAAATGTAAACATATTTCTATTAATATCTTAGATTAGCTCTAAATAAAATTTAAGTTCATTTCTTACTATTATAATGGTTATATAGCCAGAACTCTGAGAAATCTAAAGGGAGAAACTTAGTTTATATAATTGTAATATTTTTATGTCAGACTTAAGCAAATTGTAAGTTTGTATGAACTAGTTTTTGTATTATATTGAATAATAATAAATAACAATAATAATGGTTATGTACCTAACCTGTGTTGATTTTTGAAAAAATTCTATCTTTTTTTTTCAAAAAAAGGTACTCAACAAGATGCTTAAATCTTGACGCTAATTATATAAATATATAATAATACATAACTAGTGAATTTTAAGTTTGTATCTTATATAGTTTATCAACTACCATGCTCTGACAGATGAACAGATAGACACTGTAGCGACACTAAAGAGGGTCTTGTTTTACTTTTTGAATAAAACCCTCAAATGGTTCAGAAACACAGCTGTAAATTTATATATGTAATACTATACACAAGATTTTAGTTTGAATCATAATTTCCTCATGAAATCCTAAAATCTCCCCCAAATTTTATTTCTTTAAAATATATTTCGTAAATTTACATCACTTTTGACATCAATTATTATTCTCTCCTAACATAACTTTTAGGAGTTAGGTGTTATTCTAGGTGAAACATGTTAATATAATAATAAAATTTGAGCAAGATTCGAGGTAGGTTTCAGTTTCACAACTGAAAGCCCTCGCATCTTGCCTCAAGTTTTATTATTATATTCTCTCTAACCTTTAATTTGATATACAACTGCTCCATCTCCCTAATCCCTAATCCTATAAACCAGTACAATAATTCATTTTGTTTTAGCTGAAATTCTTTACCCCCCAAACATCAAAACCATTGGCTCTTTAGCTCCACAATCTGTTTATGGCCTTTTAATATCTTCCAAATGCCGCTAAGTACTAAAAATAGTTTTGGGAATAACCTTTAGGGTGACTTGTAGACAAGTTAAGCACACGTTTCATGTCATAGTATATTTATTGTCTGCTCACAAGCAGTAACCGTTCAACTAGAATTAGCCAGAGAACGAGGGAATAAATTCAATTAGCGAATAAACAAGACAGAGAGAGCGAGATGGTGAAAAGTTTGTCCAGCCTCACACACATGAGATAACAGCAAATGAGAGAAAGGGAAGGTGATAGCAGAGTTTGAGGTGGGGAACTGGGTCTTATAACTCAGTCAGTAGACACAACTACAATACATCCACATTGCTTTTGCGTTAATAGGTTGTTCACGCTGCGAACTAACAAGCAAACACCTTAATTCAATTTGAACGCATCCCTAGTAGAGCCTCATAAAGACAAATCTTTTTGCTTTAATAATAATCGGATTGAAGATTGTGATGACATTGGTATTAAGGCAACGAATTACTTAAACAACGATTGCTGGATGCTTTTTGCAATATAAAACGCGTTCATGAAAAGCAAATTAAACGGAAACATTTCAAAGTGAATGTGATTTGTGGCAACATAAAACGGTTGTAATGGTTTAAACTTTGATCATTTTATTTTATCGGTTTCAACAAAACATGATGTATATAGAAAGTAAATCGATTTTTTTTTATTAATATACTACGTTTTTGTTTCTGTTTCTATTTGATGTAGCAAAAATTAAACAAAGTACTTTCACCATAGGACGCAGAAAAAAAAACTTTCCAAATTTCTCTTCTTGTTGTGGCTTCTCATTTCGGAGCTTGTCCATCATCTAGTTCAAAGTTTCCCAACCTCGGGTACGCGGACAAAGTAAAAATAAAATTATTTTTTTTTTATTTATTTTTTTATTTTTAAGCCTTTAATGGTTCAAATTACAATTTACATTTTACATACAATTAATTAAATAACATTATTATTTTTTCTTTTTTTATAGTAATTCATTTATGTTTGGATTTATAAATTACACTGTGTACAAGTTATAAAGGAA
Source organism: Forficula auricularia (assembly GCA_024734495.1). Lineage (NCBI taxonomy): Eukaryota > Metazoa > Arthropoda > Insecta > Dermaptera > Forficulidae > Forficula > Forficula auricularia. The sequence continues at coordinate 9,113,536 of JALMQS010000225.1, forward strand.
CCAGGCCCCTAGGGCCCTAGGGGCATATGTCTCTCCCTATATCTCTATCCACTCTCAGTAATTCATCAGTCCATCTTATTGGTGGTCTTGCTCGTGATCTCTTCCTGTTTGAGGGGACACCACTCAGTTAGAATTTTTGCCCATCTTTCATACTTCATTCTAGCAATATGCCCCGCCCATCTCCATTTAATTTTTCTTAAGTCGATGCTAATATTTCTCTTTTTTGTAATTTTATATAGTACTTCTATTTTATGCATGTCTATTTTTCTGTAGCCAAGGATACTCCGGATCATATTTCTTTGGACTATCTCGAGTTTTTGTACTATTAATTCAGTAGTAGGCCACCATGTTTGACTTCCATATAGTAATGTAGGAAAAACACATGTTTTTAGAGTTTTGATCTTTGTCTCTAGTTTAATTTGTTTATTTTTTCAGAACTTGTTCCAGGCTAAGCCTATTCTGTTAACTTCATGTTTGGTCTTCTCATTAAAAGATAGTTTTTGTCCCAGGTGATGATGTTTCTTTTACAAACAATAGGTGGTTTGCTTGATTCGTATTCAATATATTTCTGTATAGCATTTGTTAATATTAAAGATTTGTTATTATTTATTCTTAAGCCTATATTTTCACTTGCTTTGTTCATACTTTGATCATTGTTATCATATCATCTGTAGTGATGTTGCTATCAGAACGTTTTTATCCGGAAATTTTAAATTATTTAAATATTTTCCATTAACCCTTAGACCTTTATTTTTCCAGTTCAGATTACGAAACATTTCTTCTAGAGCACAATCAAACAAGGCCGGTGATAGTGGATTGTCTAACACCTCGCTTAACAGGGAAAAACTGTCCAGGTTCTTTAAACATAGATACAACTTTGTGAGTAAAATAGTTCTATGTAAATATTAAAAATAAAAATATTAAAAGCGGTTTTTCTTGTTTTATTTTTAGGGGTCCGCGAGTCATGGTAGGGTGGCGCTAGGGGTCCGCTCTAGGAAACAGGTTGGGAAACCCTGATCTAAATCAATGGTTCTCAACGAGACCAATATGGCCACCAAGAAGGCCATATCCTTTTTAGAGGGGGCTTCCAATATTTTATGGGGAGGGGTGGTTGACCACTCTTACTGAAATTTGCCCTCTCTTATTGAAATATTTCTAGATAAGGCCTTGGTGGCTTAATTAAAATACAATGACCAAAAATAACTTTTACTAATGGCGAAAATCACCATAACATGACATCTCCTTGAGCTATTTGAAATTAATAATTACATGTAGTGTAATAGCAAATTCATGTCATCTAATGGGAGAAAGTTATCGGGGAACCAATCTTCATCTCCTATAAGAATACTACATTTACTTTTTTTCAGTTTTTTTTTTTTTTTTTTTTTTTTTTGGCTTTTCGGCCTTTCTAGCCATAAGCCCAATTACGATACTAGCTATATTTTTAAAATTTGTCTCTACCCCCGGGGTCAGATTTTAGCTGGCTGCCTCGAGTCGGATTCGAACCCGGGTCCCCTGGTTAGCTCGCTGTCACGCTACCGCCTAGCCTACCGACCCCCCACTTCCTCGTTAATTAGCGCCTCTGATTTTCTCCGTTTTTATCTATACTTAAATACTCGTTTCGCCTACAATTACTGACACTATAATATTATTTATTTGGGATCATATTTGATTATTCGGTATTTAAATACATTTTTCAACTTAAACTCTTGCAATTAGGCTGTAAAGTGATATATTTGATAGAAAATTGCAATTAATTTTCTATTTACACATTTTATGATGTATCTCATAAAAAACTTCTAAGCATTTAATTATATTATAGATTAACTATCTTTTTAGTAAATTGATATATTAAACAAAAAAAAACGTCATGTTTTAAAATTAATCAAATTTTTGTGGTAAAAGTTAAAAGAAAATTCTAAATAAAGTCTTTCTTAACATAACTTATGAGGAGAATTTTCTAGGTTAGGTTTCACAAAAAGGAAATATTAAAACAAATGTATGTTTATTTGAGTTTGATTCACTCGATATATATTTCGGGTTACTAGCCCATCTTCAGAAGAAAATGAAGGTCTATTTTTCGGACAGTATCCCCTGGTTGAAAAGTCACCGCCCCCCATTGATATGGTATATAGAAAAGTAATTTGTAATTGCATTATTTTTATTATTTTGAATAGATTTCATTTTGTTTATATTTTTAATCTAACTAATTCTGTTTTCCGGCCATTATGGTGACAACTGATGCTTGAAATCGATCACACATGAAGTAATTATGTGGAGGTGTTTTTGTTAACAAACATAATTATGATGATACAAATGCGGTTTATATATATATATATATATATATATATATATGTAATCGATTTTACACATATTTTTTTAATGCAAGAAGTTTTTACACCATCAATAGCGACACTTATAAGATTGGTTCTCGATTCGTGAAGACAAGAAGGAAAATTTGAAGGTTGTCAAAGGTACCTGTGGAATGTTTTAAGGTTGTATTTACCAGGAAAAATTTAGACAGAAATCATAGAGGCAAATGAATTGTTTTATTTGTTTTATATATGTATATTTAATTTGATTGACTGCGTTGAGTGTTAGTTTCACGAAAATAGCATGAACTTTGGCCACTTTTGGTTTACGATAAGAATTATGCAGATTTGATCCTTTGGAGGTTGAGTTGCTTATCTAAGAAAAGTTTTGTGTTACACATTTATAATAAGAAAATTTCATCAGAATACGACATTTCGACACCTATTTCTGGAGTCGTTTTTAGGTACTGTGGGAAAAGTTTTATAAAGATAAAAGTAAATAAATATTATATGAAATATTCATTTACTATGGGTTAAGATTTCTAGGTAACTTGTTTCACATTAAAATTTTAATATCGTAGCCCCCTGGACCCCGAACCATGCACGCCCAAACCCTTACTCCCCACCCCCACCACCCGCGCCCCAACCCCATTTAACCTCCTCACCCCTCTACTCACCCTTCCCCAATTCCAGTTTTTTTTATGATAATGATGAGAGAAGGAGTTACACCAAAAAGGTGCAACCCCTAAAGGCCTGGGTTGGCCCCTCCATCGTGAAAAGAAGAAGAAAGAATTTTATGGGTTGGGCGGGGGTCAAAGGTATCTGTGGATACGGGTCTTAAATAGCTGAAGGTTATAAGTCGCGGGAAAGATGGTGGCAGGGAGCGAGTTCCAGTCTCTGGAGGTCTTAGGGACAAAAGAGTTGGCGAAAGCGCTTGTTCGACTTTTAACCAATTTGACAGTGAAGGGGTGTTGAGCGTAACCCTAGAGTTACGCCTACCATTGAAATTTTATCCCTGAATTCTAGTGAGTTTGAGTCGAATGATATGTTTGGGAGGTTTCTGTCGACCCGCCTAGAAATAAGGCAACACTGAGATTTCCCTGCTTTGAAGTTAACTAAGTTTTGGGATCCCCAGTTTTCAAGTTTGCATAAGTCTAAATTAATTGAGGAGACAATGTCTGCACGGTTTTTATGCGATGCAGGGGCGTTATGTAGGGTGCTGTCATCTGCGTAACAATGTACCGGAATGGAGGTAACCGGTTTAGGAGTTATTTGATAATTTTCAATCGTGCGCCCCCCCCCCAAACTCCCTTTTAGGGTCAAAATATCAAAACCTTATATAGCTATAAACGTAAGATAGAAGACATCTGATGCAAATATGAAATTTTATAATAATCCCTTCAGCCATTTTTACGTGAATCATGAGCAACTTTTCGCGGAACCCACGGAAACAGACATACATACATACAGACAGACAAGTTGAAGGTGTTTTCGTTTATAACTTTGCTTAAAACGTGTGCAATTAAAATTTGGCGAGATTTGGATCAATTTACAGACAAACCCTTAATTTTATATACATATAAGATATGCCATCTAAGTGATTTAAGACGAAACTTTTCTTTCGATAATAAAGATAGTTTCGTAATCTGAAGATAGCAATTATTATCAAAGAGTCCACCAGCATCTTTTTACTAACTATCCTTTTAAGCTTAATTAGAAATTTTTCATGGTATTCTTAGATATATTATATCCAATAGAGAGAGGTTGAACCAACCTTTTGTAATGAAGATGACCTTTTGAGAGGCACCTTCTTTGAGGTTTATCTTAACTCAAATGACTTGATATCGAGTAGCTGAATGACTCCGGGACCAATAGCGAAAAGACGAAAATTGGGACAAAAGACTCCTACGGGACTCTCTTGAGCCTCTTGATGACCACAACGACTCTGGCAACAAGTTAGCCAGCTCATCAGATAAACCCCTCTATTCTCCTCTAGGGGGGCGATGATTTATGGTCTACCACTTTCTATTTAGGAAATTAAAATCAATATTGGCGAAATATCGAATCCCATTTCTTTAACTGCACGATTGATAGTCTTCTATTTTCACACATTCTCACTGAATACACCAGTTAGCTAAAGTCAAGAATATTAATTAATTATTTCTTTCTAATAATAACTTATTGATTGTTTTATTAAGCTAAATAAATACAATTCTTTATAAAGGGGGTCGGGTAGGCTAGGCGGTAGCATGTCAGCCAGCTAACCAAGAGGACCCGAGTTCGAATCCGGCTCGAGGCATCCGGCTAAAATCTGACCCCCGAGGTAGAGACAAATTTAAAAATAAAAATAAATAGTATCGTAAATGGCTTATGGCTACCATGGCCGAAAAGCCAAAAAAAAAAAAAAAAAAAAAAATTCTTTATAAAAACAATCGAAAAACGTTTAATAAAATTTCAACACGTTTCGCGAAAAATTCTTCCATTATCAATTGAAAATTTGAAAAGTATGAAAAATAGTTAGTTTATGGAAAAATTCGTAACTTTCTTCCATAAAGTAACTATGTATTATTTTAGTGAATTTCAAATTTTAAAAATAATAAAAATTCTAAACGTTTCACGAGAAATTCTTCATTTATCAATTAAAAATTTGAAAAGTATAAAAAATAGTTACTTTAAGTGGATATTGATGAGGCAGTCCAAAAAAAAGAAGAAGATAATTTACAGTGGCAGTAACAATAATATCTTGTATTTCATTCTCAGCAGAATTATAATGTAATAATCATTATTACATTATAATTCTGCTGAGAATGAAATACAAGATATTATTGTTACTGCCAATTATAATGTAATAATCATTATTACATTATAATTCTGCTGAGAATGAAATACAAGATATTATTGTTACTGCCACTGAAAGAGGAGACAGAGGGGAATGCCGCATTGGATTTCCTTCACTGACTTTTCAAAACCCTGAAGAAGGAGGGAATAGCCTCCGAAACGTCGGTTTTATGAATAAAAAGATAGTGTAAATTATCTTCTTCTTTTTTTGGACTGCCTCATCAATATCCACTTAATTCACTTATCAGTCCGTCTCCAAAAATTACTCCAATAGTTACTTTATGGAATAATTAGTTACTTTTTTGTGTCTTTCAAATTTTCAATTGATAAATGGAGAATTTCTCAGGAAAGGTTTTGAATTTTTATTAAACGTTTTTCGATAGTTTTTATAAAAATATATATTTATTTAACTTTATTTAACTAAAAATGATCAATCAAGTATTAACTGACATTTCTTGTCCCAGTTCAATAAATTTCAATTTTTTAACAGTGAACATAATTATCTTAAAGCTTTTATAGCTAAAGTAAAAGTTTTTAACCAAAATATGCATTTTGGGATATTCAGAGGCCGAAGATTTAGATCATCATTTGTTGAAGCGATAACTCAATCAACTCGTGTGTTCACCACACGACTTTCACATTCTCAATTATTTAAAATACACTCCTAATTTACACCCCGTTTCTTTATTCGCAATCGGATTAAAATTTACACACCACTAATAACTCATGAGACTTGATAAATACACCAATTTAAAAAAAAAATCGTCAGTGCCGTTTTAGAAAAAAACAAAAACAAAAAAAAAACGAAAAATCTTTCATGTAAATGTCCACTTCGGGTGGATTTTTTTTTCGATTTCAATGACTGATTTATTGCGCCACGCAGAGGGGGGCAGCCCTTTACAGGCAGAAAAACAGATTTATTTACAAATTAGGTTGTAACACCTCATCAGCCGTCCAAAAATAATGCCAGATGTTGTGGCTATTAGTAAAAAGTACATGTAAATATGGACGCCAGTAGAACACCAGAACCGAGACCAGAGTGTTGGGAGCGCCAAAAGCGCCCCACAACTGTGCAATGCGATTAAGCAAGAATAATAAATAAATATTACAATATTATAAAAAAACAATAAACAAAACAAAAATAAAAAAAAATATAAATAAAAGTTAACATTAATGTTAAAAAATAATAAAATTCGTTTAAAATGGGCTGGGCACTGCAGAAAGGTCATTTGTTGAAGATGGGCAGCCCAGCAATGCAAAAGCTTGCTGTACTCCTTCTAGCCTATATCGAGCTTAAGTTTTGAATTTCGTAGCTCTGAGACTTATGGTTGGGAAAGGCAGGGGGGTGGGGTATACATAAGTACTGACCAATGGATTTCTGGCCCCTTTTTGGCCTCTGGGGACCACAATATCCTATTTTATGTCCTAAATCCGTTTTCCAACTTTTAAGGGCATCGATTCCTTCCACCTAGAAGTTACAAAATTAAATTAACTTTTTTCATCTTTGAGATACAAGTTCTCAAAGAGTCAGGACCCAGATAGGGCATCACAATACTTCACATTACTATATTCTATAGAATATAAATGTGAAAGTAAATAAGGTGACACCAGAAATATGAAATTTAAAACATGAATCGGCTCAAAATATCAGAGAATGTTTTTGATTAGTCAAATTAGGCGCTAGAAGGGAATAAAATAAAGCATGTTAATTTCACAGTCTGTCATTTCTGATCCTTGTTCGTTATTTAATAAAATAAAAAGTTTCAATAACAATAATTATTTATTGAAAATAAAATTAATTTATTTTGTTTTAAACATATAAAAATTAAAGAAAATACATTCAATAGACCAAAGTAAATATAAAAATGTAAAGTTGATACAATTTTGATGGCTGTATATGTATATAATTAAGTAATGGAGAGGATTCAGCCAATGGGTAGCCTCTGCTGAATAAAAACTCCCAATTATGGAAAACGTTTCGGCTTTAATTAAATAATGCCATCATCAGTTCCATTATTTAATTAAAGCCAAAACGTTTTCCATAATTGGGAGTTTTTATTCAGCAGAGGCTACCCATTGGCTGAATCCCTCTCCATTACTTAATTATATAAAAATGTAAATATTATGAAAAATTAAATTTTATAGCTTCAATAAATATATGTAGTTACATGCTCGCAGTTAGACATCTAGAAAATGGTGGCCTATTGACCCATCGCTTACTAAAAGTGCCATAGGTCACTTCCTCCGGAAGTAGCCCTTTAATTCAGGTGTTTTTTTTTTAATGGGCTAAAACGCTAAAGTATCTTTTTAAAATTTTCAATATGTATTTATCAAGAAATGCATATTCTTTGTTGTGTATGCAATTTAAAAAAATCGTATATCTAGAAGTAACTTTTGAATTCCGTTTCGGTAGACTTATTATATTATTATCATTTATTATTTAATTAAAAACAGATTATTTTTTGTAATTTTCAAACTTAACTAAAAAATTATCATGTGTTTTGTTATGGATATATGTTATCAAAATTATATATGCGGTAGTATCTCTTTACTTCAAGGTTATTACGTTTATAGGTAGAAATATCAATTTTCCTTAATTATCAAAAGGCACATATTTTTTATGTTTATTATATTTTTAATTCGACTCTCTCCTGAATAAAGTGTGAATAAATAAATTTACTATTAATTTAATTATCTTTTAATATTACTTTTAATAATTTTATTTTGATGTTGGTTTGTTATTAACCTGAGGTAAATGAAAGTCATGTAGTGTGGTCGAAACAACGTGGAATATTTTTTTATTGTCCGGCTCAACCTAGCAGCTTTGTTTTTCATTTACAATTTATAAGGCATCGTTTAATGGTCGATCGATAAAATTGCAAATCGATGATATTTCCGCAGTCCAAAGTACATTTATATAGATTTCAATTTTATTTATTTATTACTTATAGACAATTTTAGACGAACGATGTTGTTATTTTCTTTAAATAATTTTCAAGTAAAATATTCAATGAATTTACTTTGGTCAATAGAAAAAATGCATTAACTTAGAGTCTTTATTCGTCATAATTGGTGGCGAAAATTGAAAATTAACCACATTTCTCTAACTTGGAAAATAATTTTTTCATCAAATTTAAGGTATGAACAAATAATACATTGGGGTTTAAATTCTGATCGAGATCAAAAAATATACCTACTATAAAGCGGGTTGTCTTTGCGATCTTTTCAAATTTAAACATTATTTTGTAACCCTTCCCGAGATAATTTGGGTTAGCAATAATTTTTTCCACTTTTACAACTAATAGTAGATGATGGATAAATTGAACGTTCATTTTTTTTTCAAAGAGTTTTTGAAATATAATGTACATTTTATAATGTTTTTCTAGGATAAAAATCAAATAAAAAATGAAGGGGTGCTTAATGGAAAAAATATTTTAACCAGTTTTTATTTATTTTTTATTTTTATTTTTATTTTATTAATAAATCAATTATTAGAATGAGGGAGATGGGGGGGGGGGCACAAAAAATTAAAACACTTATTTGAGAGGCTTTTTTAATACAAGGCCATCTATTAAAAAGAGTGGAAACTACAAGTGAACTCGAATTTAGAAAAACAAAAATACAGCCATCTATTAGAAATACTATCAACTATAATTATACCAGAAGTATTGATAAACATTCAACGACATCTATTAGAAATAAAATGAACTATAAATAAGTAGTAAAAACATATTTACTACAAAATCATCTCTAACAAGGATATTAAAAAAAACTTGTATATAACATAAAAATGACTTAAGAATCTTGGATTAATTAAAAGAAAAAATATTAAGTTTCTTATGAGAAGGTTCTCGTAGAGAAGTATCTATATATATGTTTCAGCAGCCTGGAAACATACTAGTATATTAACGTTCCGCTCGATCTACGCTCAGCAAAACGCCTTGTTTTCTATCTGAGAGAGCCTCCCTTGAGTCTCTAGACTTTCGTCTTAATAATAGAATATATATATATATATATACCATTCATCCAAATTTCAAGATCACCACTAGGGAAGTGATTTTTCAGCCCTTCATAAACATTTATTCAAGAATTAGAGAACAATTTAATTAACAGAATCAAACACTAAAATTTTAAGCATATTTTAAATAAAACCAAATTCGATTTGATGCCCAAATAATTGAGAAAATAATTTCTAAAAATATTTGTTTCAACCGATTAATTTATTAATTATCCATCAAAATGATAATTATTTTATTTTAGATGATCCCAGTGCTCTATAGAATGCGATTTTAATAATATTTCTTTCATTTTTTATATGTAAATGTTAAATTTATTAAATAATTTAATTCCTATTCAACTCAACTATAAATTTAATTGAAAAGTTTTTGTTTTGCCGAAAGTAGCAGAGTTGTTGATTCACAATGAGAAAGAAAGAGGTTGTCCTCTGCTTGATGCCCTTCCATTGTCAGCCTTTCTCTTTGTAAAACAAGGAGAAAGGGAAACATATGGTTATATTTGAATGTGAACCAAAAGAATGTCTTTAGTTCTAAGCTGACCACCAGTGAAGAAGGAACATCAAATTTTCAATATCCATACGATATTGACTCCATGAAAAACAACATTTATAATTAAAAAAGACTGATGATGAAGACCAAGTCTTCGAAACTATAGTCTCAAACAAATAAATAATATATATATATATATATACAGATATATCATCTCGATATATATGTGTGTATGTTTATTTGCATCAAGCAGAGGACAACCTCTTTGTTTCTCTTTGTGAATCAACTATAAATGCTTTCTTAATTGGACTATGCGCTTAATCTACGCCGTGCCTGATCAGACTTGTCAGCCGCCGTTCTTTATAAGAGACGTTCCAAAAAACATCCATAAATTAATGATGTTCAATTCTAGAATAATCAAAAAAGATACAGTCTAATCCAGTGATGTACCGCTTTTTAAGTATAATGGTCCATATTGATTTGACTGCTTATACCGCCGACTCTCTGTATCATACCACGGGCCGGTCCTGGGAAAGGACATTCTTAAAGGCTAATTTTCGGCCGTCCCTTCCTTGGTTAAATCATTAGCCCACTTCTAGATCAATCAAAAAAGTTAAGCAATCTTAATCAGTATCGAGACCTATTACTAATCTGTCACCACTCTCTCGAAAGTTTCGAAAAATATATAGGTATATTATATTTAATAAATAAATAAATAAATAATCTTTGAAAATGTAAATGAATATTTATTTCTATATGCATATAGTGTCCTATTTATTCTCTTTCTAATGATGGCCAAAGTTTACCTATTTATTTATTTATTCCCAATTGTTTATACGTGCGGTGAGTTTTAATTTATTAGATTTAAGAAATGAAATTGTCCATGTTTTCGGAAAAATTAAAATTGTATAAATATATCTTTTTAAATTATATTATTGAATTTTTCCCCATAAGTATAGCATAGCTATATAGAAAAAAAAATTGAATTTGATCATACAAAAAAATTAGTAAAAAAATCAATAAATAATTACACTTCTAGCTACAAATCGAATGAAAATAAATATATAAATAAGCATATACGAATAATAAGTAATATATAAAAAATCATTATTTCTATACCCATAGAATGCTTTTCAATCTCATTTCATAAGTATGTAAAATTCTAGTTTATTTATCCTCATCATCATGCGTATCTCAACCGTAAGTCCCAGAGCTACGAAAGTCAAAATTTAATTTCGATATAGGCTAGAGCGAGGGGTGTTCCGCGATTGGAAGTAAGTGTACACCTCTTTGGAAGTATTTTGGAAGTACTTGGAAATATTTGAAAGTACTTGGGAAGTACTTGAAATATTTGGAAGCGCTTGGAATATTTGGAAGTACTTGGAAATATTTGGAAGTACTTGGAAATATTTGGAAGCACTTGGAAATATTTAGAAGTGCTTGAGAATATTTGGAAGCACATTGGAAATATTTGGAAGTACTTGGAAATATTTGGAATTACTTGGAAGTACTTGGGAAGTACTTGGAAATATTTGGAAGTACTTGGAAATATTTGAAAGCACTTAGAAATATTTAGAAGCGCTTGTGAATATTTGGAAGCAATTGGAAATATTTGAAAGTACTTGGAAATATTTGAAAGCACTTAGAAATATTTAGAAGGGCTTGTGAATATTTGGAAGCAATTGGAAATATTTGGAAGTACTTGGAAATATTTGGAATTACTTGGAAGTACTTGGGAAGTACTTGGAAATATTTGAAAGTACTTGGAAATATTTGAAAGCACTTAGAAATATTTAGAAGGGCTTGTGAATACAATAAATAATTACACTTCTAGCTACAAATCGAATGAAAATAAATATATAAATAAGCATATACGAATAATAAGTAATATATAAAAAATCATTATTTCTATACCCATAGAATGCTTTTCAATCTCATTTCATAAGTATGTAAAATTCTAGTTTATTTATCCTCATCATCATGCGTATCTCAACCGTAAGTCCCAGAGCTACGAAAGTCAAAATTTAATTTCGATATAGGCTAGAGCGAGGGTGTTCCGCGATTGGAAGTAAGTGTACACCTCTTTGGAAGTATTTTGGAAGTACTTGGAAATATTTGCAAGTAATTGGAAATATTTGAAAGTACTTAGAAATATTTAGAAGCGCTTGTGAATATTTGGAAGCACTTGGAAATATTTGGAAGTACTTGGAAATATTTGGAATTACTTGGAAATATTTGGAATTGCTCGGAAATATTTGGAAGTACTTGGAAATATTTGGAAGTACTTGGAAATATTTGAAAGTACTTGGAAATATTTGAAAGTACTTGGAAATATTTGGAAGTACAAGTGGAAGTAGGTGTACAGCATATTAGGTCGCGGTTCAGCCCTCGGGCTAGAAGCAGTAGGTACAACAACCTTTTGGTTGAAATTGGAATATCGGAAGTTGACATTTACATGAAAGATTTTTCGTTTTTTCTGATTTTCTCAAAAACGGCTCTAAGGATTTTTTTTTTAAATCGGTGTACTTATCAAGTGTCATAAGTTGTTATTCGTATATAAATTTTAATCCAATTGAAATTAAGGAAGAGGGTGTAAATTAGATGTGTCGTAAGAAAATATTTTAATCTTCCATATTTCGTAAATGGGTCGCGACCCAATTTTGGGTCGCAAAGTATATTCTTTGGGCCGCGCAGTGTCGTTAACCAAATATTTTACCATAATATATTTATTTTCAATAAGTTTAAAAATATATTTTAATTTATTCAATGTTATTTAAAATGAAAATATGAAAACACGCACTTTTTCATTAAATTTTCATTGGATCAAAAAAGTGCCTTGTTTATCTTAATTAAAAAATATGCCTATATAATATATTATATGAGTTAAAAAAGGTTATCATTGTAAAATTGAAGAAAATATCTTAATTATGATCTACAAAAAGTAATTAAAAAAACTTTTTTTTTTTTTGGGGGGGGGGGGGTCACGACATGAACATATTTCTCAAATTTGGGTCGCGGCTTAAAAAGGTTAAGAATCACTGATCTAGAGGCTAGAACAAGTGTAACAGCCCGGAAGAATTTTAAGATACTCGTGAAATTTAAGTTAAAAATAAAAGGGCACGTCTTTGATTTCTCACTCAAAAGCCTCAGAAGGAATGCCTAAAGTATTCCCCCTACCCCAGATGCACTCCTGATGACGATAAGAAAAATAAACGGACAGTCTCTCTAGAGCCGGAGTTTTGAGGAGTCTAGCCAGAACCTGAGTCTATGAGGGCACTTTTCTTGTCTTGTACCAGCATCGCGTATCCCGTTTTGAGAAACCGTCAGTCTTGCCCCGTATAGAAAGACGACCTGGACAGTGCATACGCTTCCCATTTTCCTGTCCCGCGCTAGAGAAATCAAGGACAAGTGAGTCCAGTTAATATTTAATAAGCAATTGTATAATTACATAACCTAAAGCATTTAATTTCCTATTCATTCTTTTTAATAAACTAAATTAAATTAAATATTCTTTCATATTGGTTCAATGAATTAACCCCGTTCCCTTGTCCTTCTAAATTAATTTCCTTGGGCCTCAAATAGAGCCATTGCTTAAGAAAAATCTATTTGTGGTGGCAGCCTTATAAGCAATAATAATTATATCAAATAGTAAATTCGCAGAGTCAAGAAAATTCTTCCTTCCCCCCCCCATCGTAACACAAGTAACTCGAGTTTTTTTGCTAAAATCGAAGAAACGTAAGCATGCACATGTTTACTTGAAGATTTTTGGTCTCAAAACGGCTTAGGGAAAACACAAACTGAAGTAATTAGAATGAAGAAAATTGGTATGATGATTTCAAATATGGAAGAAACTGAAAGTCGTGTGGTGCCCACACCGAATTATTTCGATTACTTATTAAAAATGATTTTTAATTTTCTCGCTGTATGAGGTTTTGATTTCGAAATAAAAGTATTGCAAAGCAGACCTAATATTTATTTAAAACTAACTGATGTCCGGGCCTTCGGCCCGGCGACAACTAGCCCATGGCTCGAAGCGTCTCGTTTTATGGTTAAAATTTATATAGATAATAGCTGACCCGACCACGCGTTGCTGTGACTCGTATGCTTCACGCCTAAACCACTGTACGTATCGAAACTATATTCGCAACATATGTCCGTTTGGTATATCTAAATTTTGGGCCAGGTTTATAATTATTGTTCCCTTAACCAAAAATAATATTGACAGTTGAAAGATTTCCAAAAAGCTATTATCGGCCATCTTGTTTGTTTGCTTTTACCCCCCAGAGAGGCGCTGGCGTTGTTTCCTCGAAAAAATATTTTTTTACATGCCACAGGTGTGATATCTATAAAAACACTATATATAAAAACACTCGTGTATTTGAATGGAATGTTGTGTGAAAATTTCAAAGAAATCGGTGAAGAACTTTCAGAGATCCTTCAACGTATCACTTAAGCGTAACAGTACATTTTTATTTATATAGATTAGATATAAAGGTAAAAGGGGATTTGATTCAAATCCCCTACTCTAACAACTATTCCTATTGTACCTTTCTATTTATACAAACAAAAGTAATCAAAGTATACTAGAGAGTATAAGGAATTGGGCTAAAGTTCGAAAGGGATGTAATTAATGATTACCATCTCTACGAACGGTAGAGGGAGTTGGGGTGGCCTTGGGGGACGCAAGATGAAGGGTTGGAAATAAAAATGGCTGCCGTTACACGCTTTCGTAATTAACAGACCACGAAGACAATAGATGTCTTTGGGCGTTTTGTGATGTGCTTTCTTGGGCTGCACACAATGTGCTAAGGGAGACTTGACCCGATAATGGGGAGCCCTGACGGAGAGAAGCCGTTGGCCTGGATTAATTGCACCACTGACCTTTTGTTTTCCCTATTTTATTTCTTTTTTTTTTTTCAATTTTTACATTTATCTCATTTTGGCAATAAGTTTTTGAAAAATGGTTTCTTAATGAGCATCGACGTTTTTTTTTTTTTTTTTTTTTTATATATATATATATATATACCTATATATTTAAACTCATTTAACGTCTAGTAATTTATTATATTAAAAATTGAAGAAGTTTAAGAAAGTTTTTTTTTAAATAAAAAAATTTACTAAATATATTATATATTTTTTCTTGGCTTAATTCCTCGTCTTTAATTTTATTTCTTTTACAATAATTAATTTCACTCCCAAAATAAATTCAAATCAATATACCTATTCGGCATTTCATTTATCTCTATGACTTTTTGAGACTAGAATTTTATTTTTATTTCTCTTTATCATTCTTCATTCTATCAAAATTTCTGATAACATGAATAATAATTCATTCCCATTAATTTTTAGACTTTCGAGCAGAAGAACATATAGAGCGGGGTGCCCTATAATTATTTTAATGTAAATACTAAAAAAAAGAAATGTGAAATATGAGTCAGGATTAATCCTGGCTCTCTCAGCCACCCCTTCTGATTTTTAATTTATTTGTTCTGAAGCTGAAAGTGTGAAGTTGCTTGTAAATATCTAACTATCTTTCTTTGTATGAGGCGGTTCCTTGGAGGCCCAATAAACAAAATACACCCCTAAAGACCCCTTCGCGATAAAATTATACATATTCGAATTGAACATTTCCAACTCCTATATTTCTCTGACTTCTAGAGACCGAAACTTCCTTTCCTTTTACTTCTTGGCTGGAACCTACAGTAGAGTGTTCCTTATTTTGGATATTTTCGAATATTTACGCTGACAGGGACTCATATGTTTCTAAATAAATAAAAAAAAAATATCCCCCAAGTTTCAAGTCTCTAACTCAATTTTAACCTAGTGCAACACAGCGTTGAAGCTTCCCATCTAAATAACATGAGGTTTTGAACGATCAATTTTTTATTCCGGCCAAAGTAATGGTTCAAAAAATTTGACACTCTGTAGACTTTATGCTTATAATAGTAGCTATCCCTCAGAATTTTAGCTATTATAATTTTGGAGTCTATAACTTACTAATACCTTGATATAGCAGTATTGCTCTGTGTAGCACTAGGTTAAAATTGAGATAGACGCCTTGAAACTTGAGGGATATTTTTTTTATTTATTTCTAACCATATGAGCCCCGATCAGCTTAAATATTCGAAGATATCCAAAATAACGAGCACCCTAACCTACAGCCTTCATATATTGAAGACCAGGAACCAAATTCTTGGCTGCACAAAAACCTTATAGGTACTCTGATCCAACATTTTAGGAATCATAAAATATCTAAAGAAAATCACAAGATATTTTCATTTGATTAAATCCGAGCTGCTATGGATAATTTGTTTTACATTTCAGAAGGGTTACCCCCCCCCCTCCTCGTGTGACACATATATTCATGCAAATCAATTGTAATAGACTGAAGAAGGGGGCAAATCCCTCGAAACTATAGTCTCGTTATAAATAAATTAAAAAATTTATTTTTCCAGCAGAAGACACTCTTTTATTGTCTCCTTTAATTTATAAAAATTCTACTACTTTCAGCAAAAATAATCTTTCAATTTGATAAAAAATCAACTGGTGTGTTCACCACACAACTTTCACATTTTCATTTATTTGAAGTCGCGCGTCACTACCATTTACACCCCCTTCCTTTATTTCTTTTTTTTTATTTTCTCAAAAACGGCTCCAACGATTTTTTTAAAAATTTGACACAACTAATAACTCACGACACTTGATAAATACACTAATTTTTAAAAAAATCGTTACAGTCGTTTTTGAGAAAATAAAAAAAAAATAAAGTAAAAACGAAAAATCTTTCATGTAAATGTCCACTTCCTGTCTTCCGATTTCAACCAAAAGCTTTCTGTACTCCTTCTAGCCTTTATCAAGCGAATTTCGTATCTCTGAGACTTATGGTTGCGAAACGCAGGGATGGGGTACATTCTTAAATACGTAAACATCAACTTCCGGTTTTTCTATTTTAGCCAAAATCTTGTTATACCTCTTGTAGCCTCTAGATAGCTTAAGTTTTAAATTTCAAGGCTCTGCGACTTTCCGAAACGCAGAGGGGTACATACGCACTGACCAATGGATTTTGGACCCATTTTTGGCCTCTGGGGACCACAATTTCCGGTTTTATGGCCTAAATCCGGTTTCCAACTATTAAGGGCAACGATTCCTTCTACCTAGAAGTTACAAAATGAAATTAACTTTTTTCATCTCTGAGATACAAGCTCTCAAAGAGTCGGGACCCAGACTGGCCATCGCAATACTTCCACATTCTATGAATAGAAATCTGAAAGTAAAAATGTTTGAACTTTGGAGATATGTAAAAAAATTTCTGCACTACCTATGATGAAGTTAAATCAAGAACAAGATTTCATAATTATGGTATTCTACATAACGTTCTCGTATCTCAGAAGATCTTTTCCTTTAATTGTGTTGTCTGCTCTGTTCCTAAATCCAATTAACGTGGATGTAATTTTTTATGTATTTAATGAGAATAAGCTTGAGACTACAACATCATTAGAATTATTTTAAATCACTTTCGAGAAAATCGTTAATCTCTCTCCTCTCTCTCTCAGGGCAGAAGATGATTTAATGGTCATCTATTAAACGATATTAATGTAATAATGGGAAATATTTGCGTGATAAAGTGAACAAAAGATTCAGTCAAATAAAAAAAAATGCATTTTATCATCATTTAAAAAAGAGAAAAGAGAAGAATTGAATTTTAATAATATAATCCAAACAAAGAATCATTTTAGGTGGAATTGCTGATGAACTAACGACATTGATTTTTCACCTAATGTCTTTGCTTCATAAAATTATTACAGACAAAAGAATAAAAACCACATTTTTTCTTTGTTTCATTTTGCAGGTTATTTTCTTTTGAAGAATTTTTTTCAAATTTTTAAAAAAATTTCTTTCGAAATATGTGATGTAGCATTATCATGCACCCGCTTCTCTCATATATTAAAATTAAATTAAATTATACATATTTTATAAATTTAATTAGTCACACAAATTAAACAAATAGAGTAATTTCAGGTTAATTAACACTATTTATTTCATAGATTTACTATACAGTTTATATATTATATATGTTGTAGTAAAAACGGTTTTTAGTAAGAATGGATTCTTACTAGTTACAGATACCTTTGTGGCAACTAGAATTTACTCATGTTGGTTGAGTTTGGTCCAAAGGTTTAGAATCTTAATTTTTAACCATCTGCCTCATTTTAGTTGATTATTTTCAAAAAATTTTAAACTAAATGTCAAAATTACATCCTCTACAAATTTGCTTCTAATGAGGATGTAATTTTTGACATTTTCGTTTAAAATATTTTTGAAAATAAACACCCAAAATGAGGCGGAAGGTCAAAAATAAAGATTCTAGACCTTGGGACCAAACTCAAATCCTAGTTGCTACAAAGGTATTCAGTGAAACGTGTTTTAACTAGAAAGAATCCTTTCTTACTAAAAACCGGTTTTTACTGCAATATATATATATATACAGGTAATTCCTGTAGATTTTCATTACAGGACAACTATGCAAAATTTGGTATAGGATCTGAGTCTACGGTAAAGGTGGACATACCTATCGCAATTTCATTTTTTTTTTGAACCCGAGTCCCAAATATTTTATACTGTTTTTAAATATAAGATACTTCTCAGCAAATTTCAGCTTTCGTTTTTTTTTTTTTTTGGTTTCTTGGTTTGAACATTTTATCATTTAAACTTGTTATGTTGTTATGAACACCTTGTCTTAATTTTGGTTGCTATTTCAACCAACTTTTAATCAACTTTTAATCTCAATAAAAAAATAAGAAATCTTTTGATACTCTTATTCGTTTTTGTACTAGAGCGTACATAAAATTGGATAGCACACGGATCACTCATTCTCACAAAGCGATTTTGACAAAATAATTAATATCATTTTTTATGTTCTCTCTTTAAGCTTTCTGAAGACCAAAATGCCGTGATTTCACTCAACTTTCCTTTTTTTCAATTTAAATTGTTTTATCTGATATTGATATATTTACAATAAAAGAACCAAAAAACATTTTTGCACGCTTATAATTTTTCACCATACTCTATATATAGTTATTTGATCTTATTCAATAATATTGTATATTATATAAAATTAGTCATGTGTTTAAAAGTTGAAGTTTTATTAAAATCACACATATTTAATTATAATTATTTATTGAACTCGAATAAATAATACAATAAAACTACAACGTTTTGATCGACTTATTCTGCGATCGTTCTCAAGTATAAGCAGTTGAGCACCCAGTCCGATTTTAGGTTAACTGATGATCGCAGAATAAGTCGATCGAAACATCGTAGTTTTATTTTATTATTTATTCATAAATATATATATATATAAATTAATCACAAATAATCATGTGTTATTTATAAATATATTATTTGTCTTTGGTGTAAAGCTATAAAGCCTGTGATTAAGATACTTCGCACCAAGTCAATATTTGTATCTTAAATTATTGGCTATCTAATAGAATAAATCAATACGGAGTTAAAATAGAACAATTAATAATTTGTTAATTTAATTACTAGTCAGATGATGTGGTTCGATTTAATAAATATTTAAGAAATTTCTTGTTTTTGTCTAGAGTATGGAAACTTTTGAGTTTCTAAGAAAGTTCAAATCCTGAAATTTATCTGATTTCTTCTTCTTTCAGTGACATATCCGGTCCCTCGAACCTTGTCGATCCCCCTTGCGAATGCTTCCCAATCCTTCACCATGTGGAAGAGATCTCCTGTTTTTCTGATGCCGATCATGGTTCGGATGTTGCTTAACCAGGAGAACATCTTTCTTCCGATACCACAACGAACCTTAATTGTCTTACTCACTTACTCTGTAGCTCTACAACCCAAGAACAATTCCTCTCCACTTGGTCCGGTCTTGCGAAATATTTTACATATTTGTGGGAACTCCGATGACTGATAATGATAAATCCTGGACGATTCTGCCCTTCTAACGGAGTCTAAGACCCCCGAGAGGTCTACTTCCATTAGGTGTTCCCATCCAGACTTTTTTGATACAGCGATGTTCTTCTGATCTCAAAACATGCCCAGCCACTGAATTCGCCTGACCTTAATGAGCCGGACAATGTCTGGCTGGTTGTATAAGCCATAGAGCTCCAGATTGGACCGTATTTTGTAAATGTCCGCCGTCATGTCAAAAGTGGGTCCAAAGATTGTCCTTGAGTATAAGTTGGAGGAGACTGAACTTATCTTCTCTTAAAACGTGGACCAGATTTCCAACCTTCCTGTTTTGATAGTGGTTAGCAATTCCCGTTCAATAATGTTCGCCCTACTCAAGAGTTCAGTGTTTGAAACAAAGATATGCGGAGCATACGTCTACGTATCCACATCTCGAAGGCCTCTAAGGCGTCTCATTGTGTTCGTTGAAAGTCTATGCCTTACTCCATATAGGAAAATAGGCCAAACGTAACATCTGACTATTCTGATTTACAGATTAATAAAGTAAAAAAGTTGTGTTTATCATCTCTAAAAGAGAATGTTTTAGTAAGAGAAAGTGCTGCCCTTCTTTAACTGATCGTCAAACAATATAAACAACTTAACATGACAACATCATGAACACCTTCTTTCCTTGGTGTATTTTTAATAAAAAGGTTGATAAACTTTACACTTGATATTTAATATAAATTCGATGAATTTCGAGAATTTAATTAAATGAATAACGGTTTGACGAGGGTGTTCACGGTGTATACAAAATCAACTAATTCGCAAGGCAACCAACTCGGCGAATTTTTTCCCTATTGTTGTAGAAACGTCAATGATCCCAGATGGTGTTTTTTCATAAATTTGTCCGTGGGTGGTATTGCTTTCAAATATAATCTACGTCAGAAGCAGGCAGCTTTTTAAGTTGAATTCGTGGGCGGGTAATCATAGAAACTTTCGAATACTGTAACGATTTGTATTCAAATTACTTTAATATAATAATGTTTCAAAATATATTTTTAAAGTATCCATTTCCTAGTTTTTAAATTTAGTTTAAGAATATTTTCTTGGGAATATATTGCTTTAGTTCAGATAAGGTGTCCGGGCTTTTTGGCTTCCATTGTAATGAACTTGTTTTTGATAGATATATGAGAAAGATAATTAATGGTAAAGCTATTTATTATCTATAAGGATATAGTGCAATATCAAGAGCCTGAGAAAACTTTTGATTAAAAGCGAAACGTCACGGATTAATAATATGCTGAGTCTGCATTTATTATATATTTATTATTGATAAAACTTGGAGAACGCTGTGTTGGTTTATAGTGAAACATGTTTAAAATTATAATAGGTTGTAGTTGATGGTGTTTCACAATGGGAAAAATAAAATAATTTGAGTTAAACCATTTAATTTTTAAAATTCTCAATATATTCAAGGGACTTTGTCTATTAGTTGATGTCGATTGATGTACTCTTGATGATGATGGTCTAACAACCCGAAATATATTGAGAATTTATAAAATTATAGTTTAAAAAAACTCGCTTTTGTCAGTAATGCACTAAAAAGTATAAAATAATATACCTAAAAACTTTTTTATGTCCAATAAATAAGTCAAAAACCGTGGAGCGCTTCTTTGAGAAGCCTGTAGGTAGTCTTAATTAATTTCGACAAAGTGCCCCACGCTTTTTGACTTAGTTATTGGACATAAAAAAGTTTTTAATGTACATTATTTTATACTTTTTACTGCATTACTGACAAAAAACGTGTTTTTTTTTAGTTTTTTTAAACTATAATTTATTTTTTATACTTTTTAGTTTTAAAATGGATACTATTCCACGCGTACATCGCTAAACTAAAACTAAATTTGACAAGAGTTAGTATATTTTCCCAATTTTCCCCCACTTTTGTTAATTTTTGTATTTTTACCCTTCTGGGGGCCCACAGATAATGTATACAAATTTCGGTTGAGTTTGGACCAAAGGGGGCTATAATTTCTAAATTTCTCCCCTCCTGCTAATTTTTTCAGCTCAGGAGTTTAAAATTATTTTATTGTCATTGGTTCTTAATACGTATGCAAATATTCAATTTAATCAGAAGCCTTAAAGGTGGGGAAAATTAATTTGAAAGATTCCGTCACATTGAGATACAGACAGGTCAGGCTAATAAAAGCGTGGTAAAAATTAAATAATTTAACTCAAATTATTTTATTTTTCCTTATTGTGAAACATAACCAACTCCAACCTATTATAATATTTATTATTGTACAACAGCCACATCACTACTAGTTCTGGCGCCAAAGTTTATATTTATTTATTTGATTCTTTATCCTCTAGAAGGCAAATAACAAAACTTGGGCTTGAAATTGTCTTAGAAAAAATAATCATCATTAAATAATAACTTGGTTAGTATACAAATAATTAAATAGAAACTAGAAGTTCAGCTCTTAAGACCAACGCCAACTTACAATATGGTCCTCCATTTATCTATTGTATAATGTACCAATTGAGGGAAAAAACAAACTTTTTAAATATATATTTGGAAGCGCACAGGTGTGACATTTCCTGGTAAATAAAGAGCAACCTGGGAACTTCTGGGTCGTGCTTGTGTTGTCGTTACAAGTGAGCACGAGAACTCTTTAACCCCGCAGAGGGGGTGAATAAATGTCGCCAGAGCGACACTTGACTCAAAAAACTTTTTTGATCCAACTTTTCTTACAATCCGATTTCTTTTCTCGGAAATATATATATGTATATATATATGGACAAGCAAAAGAGACCATTAACATTGATCTCTTGATAGAACCTCTTCTCCCCTTTCGCCATGCTTTTTCTGGTTCATTCCAATTTATTCAAAAGAAGCTGGAGGAGCCTAGATTGAGACGGCTGCAAAAAGCTAACTTCAAATAGAAACTTTTAATTAATATTTCTTAACATGATTAGATATCATCATTGACAAAACTAATTATCTCTTCGGCTGCTTCTTGGAAAGTGGAGCAAAGAATTCTAAGACGACTTTAATTTGTTTATGTATTGGAAAAGTAACGAATGACGCCAATCATAAATTGTGTGTTTTTTTCCTAAGAAAATG
Organism: Forficula auricularia; assembly: GCA_024734495.1. Lineage (NCBI taxonomy): Eukaryota > Metazoa > Arthropoda > Insecta > Dermaptera > Forficulidae > Forficula > Forficula auricularia. The sequence continues at coordinate 9,136,239 of JALMQS010000225.1, forward strand.
TTTTTCATCATAAGATTGACTTCATCTGATCCTATATCAAACTAATTTTATAATAATTTTTAATTCATCATCTAAAATATTTTCATTTTTAGGCTTCCATTCAAAAGTAAAATAGGATTGTACAATAGGGTCAGAGGAGTAGCCATGGGGTGGTTTTTGTGGTCAGAGCCCTCAAGGGCAGGGCTCATGGAATGAGTAACGGCAACGACAAACCCTTTCTTATGGCAAACTAACCGTAATTAAATATATTTCATGTGTTTAATCAAGAATTATGTTCTTTTATAATTTCTTTTTAGTGATGTTAAATTGTTCTCTAAAGGGCCCCATGCGGCGAAGTTTTGAGGTAGTTTTGATTTTGATAGTTTTTGATGGCTGAATCCGAATCTGAGGTTTACTGACAAAATTTCGTTACGGAACATTGTCAAAGATGCAAAAAAAAGGTAAAAAAAAAACCTCATTTTTTGTTTGTTTTTTGTTTATAACACGAAAACTATCAACTTTTCGTAAATAACCTTCCTTTTCAAAATGAAAGTTCATAAAATCTCATACAAAGGATTTGATCGAAATCCTCAAAAGTGTCATGGAAAATGCTGAATCTAAGAGTTTTATAAAAAAAAGTAGTCCAAGTAAATGTTCAAGTCAACAAAATTTCCTAGTGAATGAGATAGGAATCAAGTTTCTAGGATAAGTGGTTTTTATTTTATGGAAAAAATCTGCGATTTTTTGCAAAATATTGCAGTTTATCAAAAATTCAACCTCATTGCGTCACGGGCTATCATTATCCAATTAAGATGGAACTTTATTTGAATTGTATAAAATTTAATCTAGTTTAATAATGTATCGAGGGGTCTTTGTCGAAATCGTGGTCTTTCATGGTCAAAATAGGAAAAAATCGAAAAAAGTGCGAGTTTTTGAAATTTGCGGAAACAAAAAAATACGCCAAATTTCAACTATCGCTTGAGACCGAACGGTTGGTCAGAGAAAAAACCTAAATGATGTAATTCATAGGAAATTTTATGAAATTTCATTTGAATAGTACGAAAAGTTGATAGTTTTCGAGTTATAAGCGAATAACCGCCAAAAAATGAGATTTTTTACCTTTTTTTTTATAATTTTTGAAAATGTTCCGTGACAAATTTTTGTTAGCAAAACCTCAGATTCGGATTCAGCACACCAAAAAACATAAACGGTCGATAAAATTACAACTACTCCAAAACTTCCCGGGGAAAACACAATTTAACTGGACTTTTTGTTTTAATAAAAAAAAAAAAACTAAATATTTTGCTTTGTGGTTGACCCCCATGAAAATTTCCTGGCTACGCCACTGCTCATGTCCACCACAAGGGGGGATCCAAGTACACCTGTTTGTGCGAAATTTCATGTGGGGCCAATGACTATTCAATATAAACAAAATCATTGCTTTGCTCGTGGCTGGAAACCATATTACCATGTTAGTAGGCCCGAATCTGTGTATAATATGATTTGTTCAGTAAAGGGCCCCAAAATCAAATGAGGGCGTAGTTAGGGGGCCAGGGAAAGAGTGCCCCCTCCCTTACAAAACTCATTACCTCTCTAGAAAAATAGACATTATTGAAGAAATATACTTTTTAACTCAAAAATTTTTTTTCATCTGTGAGAAATTAAAAAAAACATTGTACCTATAAATTAAATTACCTACCTTCATTACTTTCTCATTCAAAATTTCATATTTATTAGCATTGTGGTAAATTAAAAATCTCAAAAATGTCAAACTTTACTAAGAAAATAATATTTTCACCTTCGTTTTGTTGGTTAATGATAACAAAATTCAAAAATGAAAATTTTTCATAAATTGTATAGGTATTGATAGATAATTAACTCGGGACTAGGTTGCGCGCGCAGCTTTGGTCCAGCAACGCAGCGAACAAGCTCAGACTTGTTCAAGAGGGAGAGGTAAGCCGAAGATACGTGGTTGGCGAACCCGACGCGGGTGGCGCTTTGGATCCAATTGATCAGATCTTTAGGATTAATTAGCGCTATGAAAATTTCAGTTAACCTAAAGCGGGCGCGCGGTCATTTGAAAGGGCAGCGGTAAAAGACGTATGGTATATTTTAGTGATTTAAAACACTAATTAATTATTATTCATTTATTTATTTTTTTCAGACACATTATCATTATTTTAGGAAAAAAATTGTCTAAATAAAAATAAACTTAAACTCAGATAAAAACAAAATTATAAAATCAAATAACATAGGGAACTCAAATTTTCTTTGGATTAGAAAACAATTTAGCAACACAAAATCTTCTCATATACCTCTAACTAGCTTTATATAGTTTAATACAATCAAAATAACAAACAAATCAGTTGGCTCCATGAGATCAAATAATTAGAAATCAAAGTATTTATTATCAACTTAGGTTTAGAAGATAACATTCCTTGCAAATGAATGTAATGTGGGTCCTGCAAATATTTCTCAGACATAAGGTGCATTGTGTTTCGATTGCCTCCTTTTTTTAATCGACTTCAAAAAAAGATGAGGTTCTCTATTCGACTGATTTTTTTTTGTCTATGTTACCTCATATCTCCGCCAATTGTGAACCGATTTTGAAGATTTTTTTGCATTGGCTTCAGTCCAGCTTCCGATTGGTCCCGTTTTTTTTCATTGGTATTAGAACTTTTTTGTTATGTTTGTTCAGGCCTAACTTTTGTTTATGAACCGATTTTGATGATTCTTTTTTATTGGAAACGGGGTATCTTAGGAATGGTGTCATATTAATTTGGTCAAGTTCTGATGATATGATCAACGACGAAATAACGCAAATCTCCAACGCGAATTCTGCAGCAAGGAAGATTGGCTTCTTATTCAGGTCCAAGCGATTTTACAAACCCCCACAACTTCTCACCATCTACAAGGCCCAAATCCGCCCCTGTCTCGAATACGGCTCTCATCTATGGAGAGGAGCCTCAAAATACTCTCTTGCTACCCTGGATGCAATTCAGAAACGAGCCGTCAGGCTAATTGACGATTCTACCCTCACCGACTCCTCGACTCGCTGGCTCATCGAAGAAATGTCTCTGCCCTTTCCCTTTTCTATAGATACTATCACGGCAGGTGCTCTGATGAGATAAAATCAATGATTCCCCCAAAGCATGCTTTGCACGTAGCACGCGTTTTGCCGACTCCCAACACTCTCTCGCGGTCAAATTAGAAAAGTGCCGGACCACTTCATTCGCGAATACATATATCCCCATGACTTCAAGGAACTGGAACTCTCTTCCAGCCTCTATCTTTCCCAGCACCTATAATCTTCAAACCTTCAAAAACGGAGTGCATAGACACCTACGTCTACACCCTCTCACTTAATCAACTTTCTCTTCTCTTCGGTAATGCAAGGGTCTTTCGAGATCCATAGGGGCTGCATCTTTACTGGTGCACCCCTTCTTGCATTCGATTGCATTAAAAAAAAATTCTTATGAGCAAATAATCGAAATTATGATAAATAAAATCATTTATAAAAAAATCTTATAACATTCATTTAAAACCCGCAAACGTTTTGAGAGAATTTCGATATTTATGAATTGAATTTTATTATCATTTTCTGATTCATTCTCCTGACGCTTTCTTTTACGAGATTCATGCAAGGTATTATATTATGTCACTATTACTAATAACATCACTAAAAAGAGAAAAATAAAAATAATTTTTATAAAAAAATAAAGCCGACTTCAAAAAACTTAAATGCAACAAATAAAATAATAATAACTTAAAAAATCAAATAAAATCCACTAAAAAGGTATAAAATATTTATCTTATTTAGTTACAACTAAACGACGAAATATTAACATGAAATTATTTTTTGAAGTCGGTGCCAAACATATACATTTTATGATTCGCACTTGACGGATCTTACTTAGTACGTTTGGCGGGTACGCTCGCTTATAGCTATAGTTTGTTTGGCACCGACTTCAAAAAGTAATTTCATGTTAATATTTCGTCGTTTAGTTGTAACTAAATAAGATAATTATTTTATACCTTTTTAGTGGATTTTATTTTATTTTTAAGTTATTATTATTTTATTTGTTGCATTTAAGTTTTTTGAAGTCGGCTTTATTTTTTTTTTATACAAATTATTTTTTCAACCATAAGAATATGTTTGTTATTCAGAGTTAGCGAGCGGCTTAAGTGGCTTCCAATTAGGGGCTGATTTTATATTGAATTGTTAATTATATCTATTTATATCTAGAATATATGTCACGAGCATAGTGCTTTTCGACCTTAAATAATTATTTATTTACTTTCAGACTGAAAACTTATTGTTGATGTGGACGTATGGACAAAGGAGTCAATGATTGAACTCCTTCAAATTAACAGCATGTGACCTCTCAAACCGTAGCTTGGCTACCTTGTGATCGATGATTCTTGATTTTAGTTACATTTAAACACAAACTAGAAATCTATGTAGAATCGTCACGTTCATACTATAACATTTTAATTAATTTTCTTATTTTTTTTACAAGGAAGTTGCTATTGAAGACATATGTATGGAGCATAGCCATGTACGGGCGTGAAACCTGGACAATTAGAAAAGCGGAGAGAAAGAGATTAGAGGCTTTCGAAATGTGGTGCTACAGAAGAATGATGAATATCAAATGGATGGATAAAATTACAAATGAAGAAGTTCTTGGAAGAATCGGAGAAAAAAGAACCTTGTGGAAGGGTCTGAAGAAGAGAAGAGGTCAGATGATGGGGCCCACACTGAGACATGGGGGACTGCTTAGGGATATCTTGGAGGGGGAGGTGGGAAAGAAAAGGGGAAGGGGAAGACCCAGATTAGAATATTTCAACCAGATAATTGGGGATATGGGATGCCAGACATTTAGAGAGGTCAAACAGCTGGCGGGGGACAGAGTCGAGTGGAGACGGATTGTTGCATCAAACCAGTCTTAGGACTGTATACTCGATGATGATGATGATTTTTTTATGAGTGATTTCTTCAAGCGCCATACTCGGTTCCAAGCCTCGATAATTATGGAGAGTATCCTTTCCATTTTAATTTTCCTGGGGAGATATTTCACACGGGTGGTTTCCTATTGCCTTCCCCTGAAGGGATCAGATTATAGCCGGTCAAATATTTGCAGCGAGTCGGTCTTGAAACCGCGCTAGCTTGATTAGAAGCAAATACTGTATATATCAATACAGGACAGCCTGTCAAAATCTTAGTTATCATGAAAACTGCGCACTCTAGCGGGCTAGGATGAAAATACATATAGCGCATAATAGAAAATATCACATGTAAGTGATTAATTTGAAATAGAGATTTGAAAGAAGTACATTCATTGGTCCTGGGCCACCAAGATTTCATCCTTGCCCGCATGGCGGCGCTGAAATTCATGATCCCAAAAACCGTTAAATTTTCTATAGGATTTTGACAGGCTGTCCTGTATTGATATATACAGTATTTGTTAGAAGGCCTGCTCTATAACCACTCGGCCAAGCATGAGTGATTTAACTCTATAAATTGCTTCAAGTCATTCTGATCAAAAACCTGATTTTAAACATATTTAATTAAAATCTTTAATTAAATAACATGTCGAGTATTTGGGTAAAATTACGATGGGATTTTATTCTTCTCTTCTAAATAATGATCCTAGCTGAACACATTGTATTATATATAATTATTATACTAGATATGAATATTTTTTTCCTTTTTTTGGTGTTTCTGGCTAAAACTCGAAATAAATTTAATGATAACCATCAAATGGTTAATTTCGGTGCGCCATTTCTAATGAACAAAGATAAAGACGCTCAGAGCGAAGATTTTCGCGTTCATCTAATTACAACAAAAACGGTGGTAATTATAATTACTTTAATATTTATGGAAGTGATTAAAACAAATTTAACTAATTTATAGAAGTTGCTTGATTGGCAGAAAGATAAATGTCGACGACATCGGTGAAATTGTTTCTAATGTAGGTAGGTATGATAGATAAAGCCTCTGGATATTAAATAATTCAGAATATTAAAAGATGCAGTTCTTAAAACAATTCCTAGTATGAAAAGAACAATTCATCATTTAAATTAGACATCATTAACCTTCCGTCAAAAGATTTATTGAACAAACATGTTTAAATATCTAAGCTGTAATTTGAATACGATAACCCAGCTAAGTTTAGACCTCCATACGGGAAGGCGTAAGCTATTGTCACTGGTGTTTGTACACTTTAAAAAAATTGTAAATAAATAATATATTTACATTACAAATAGATAGTAAATTTGCAATTGCGTATAGTAAAAAAAAATACTATATTATATTGGTAAACTCATTAAAAATTACAAAAATAAATTATAACTTTACTTTTTCTTGCATTAGATAGATTTTAGTGTCTTGACACTTGATAAATACACTAATTTTTAAAAAAATTGTTGGAGCCATTTTTGAGAAAATCAAAAAAAACAAAAAAATCTTTCATGTAAATGTCCACTTCCGGTCTTCCGATTTCAATGACTGATTTATTTCGCCACGCAGAGGGGGTCAGCTCTTTACAGAAATAATACAGATTCGTTTATAAATTAGGTTAAAACTCTCACCAGCCGTCCAAAAATTACGCCAGATGTTATGGCTATTTGTGAAAATTACATATAGGACTCCAGAACCGAGGCCAGAGTGTTGGGAGCGTCAAAAGCGCCCCACAACTGTGCAATGCGATCAAAAAGAGAGAACAAAAAACATAAATAAAAATTAACATCAAAATGCTAAAAAAAAAGCTTGATGTACTCCTTCTAGCCTATATCAAGCTTAAGTTTCGAATTTCGTATCTCTGAGACTTATGGTTGTGAAACGTAGGAGGGGTAAATTCTTACGTACGCAAACATCAACTTCCGGTTTTTCTATTTTAGCCAAAATCTTGTTATAGTTCTTGTAGCTTCTAGATAGTTTAAGTTTCAAATTTCAAGGCTCTGCGATTTTCCGAAGACAAGATATCAACGATTAAAATATTTATTTACGATATTCCTAATTTACGCTTCCTTTAATTCAATCGGATTAAAAATGACACAACTATTAACTCATGAGACTTGATAAATACAAAAATTTAAAAAAAAATTGTTAGATCCGTTTTTGAGAAAATAAAAAAAAAAAAAAAAACGAAATAAAGGAAGGGGGTGTAAATTAGTAGTGCCGCGATGATTTCAATTAAATGAAAATGTGAAAGTCGTATGCTGAACACACCAGTTGATTTTATAGTAAAATAATATAATACATTTTCAACAGTGTAGCCATCATGTAGCATAAAATAAGGCGTAGATCACAGCGGCATATTTAATATCTATGGCAATGTAATGATTTTTCCAAATTGAATATGAATCCTGGACAAGTTTAAAATCCCAGATAATCTCATAAACCTGATACAGGACATTTACTCGAACAACACCGCCAGAATAAAAATTTGAAGGAAGACTGTCCGGAAGCATCCCAGTGAATCAAGGTATTAGGCAGGGAGACTCCCTTAGTCCGCTGCTTTTTAATATAGTTATGGATGAAATCATTGGCGAAATCAAAAATCTCAAAGGATATTCTTTGGGGGACGAGAATATAACATGCGTTTGCTACGCAGACGATGCAGCACTCGTTGCAGAAGATGAAGATTCCCTCCAGCGCCTCCTGTATAAATTTAGCTGTGTTGCGCATAAATTCGGTCTCACCCTGTCAGCCAAGAAGTCCAAAACACTGACAATCTCTAAATCACCACTCCGATGTAAACTACAACTGTACGATACGATTGTCGAACAAGTCATGTCCTTCACATACCTTGGCATCCAAATGACCTCTCATCAAGACCTAGAAACAGAGGTAAGACATCAGGCAATAAGAGCCTAAAAAATATCGGGTTGCCTTAACAATGCAATCTGGTCAAATCAATATTTAAGAACGGTGGCCAAGGTACGAGTCTACAAAACCGTAGTACGTCCAATATTAACTTACGCAGCAGAGACAAGACCCGACACTCCAAAAACTTCTCAATTATTGGAAACGACTGAAATGAAGACATTACGAAGGATAATGAAAGTGACCACGCTCGATAGGATGAAGAGTGAAGATATTAGAGAAAAATGTGGAATACAAAAGGTGGGCGAATGGGTTAAAAGACGAAGAGCGGAATGGTATGTGAGAAGAATGCCAGAAGACCGACTGGTAAAGAATGTGATGACAAACAAGCCGGTTGGAATAAGAAGTAGAGGTCGTCCTAAGAAGAGATGGTATGACGTTCTGGAAGAAACAAACCTATAGGTTTAAAAATAAGAAGAAGAAGAATATGAAAGTTAAAGTTACCGGTAGATTGGATATTAATGGTACTCGGGCTCGGTTCCCGAAGGGATAAAAAACAACCCTTCTGACATATAATTAAAAATTAATCTTTCCATCTCGGATCTAATAAGTGACATCCTCTTGTGATTTTCTGAGTAAATCAGTATCGTTATTTCCTGCTTACAACTATGTATAGTATTATGGTCTACACGGCAGACTTCATTTTTTTCTTGCTATATAGTTGGGGATCAATAATAGATATATATTTAATGATAAAAAATTATATGTACCTATTTCAAATGTTATATTGAAATTTTCCAAAATCATATTCTAATCAGTTCCTCGTTTTGGAAATATAAATATTCGAGAACGAACTTTGGGCGATCTTTGGTTATTCTAGAGTTGTCGTTTTGAATCTAGATCTAGACAGACACACCGATAGACTAAAAAAAGAATTCATGAAAATGATTGTTGTTATGTTTAACACATTTCTAAACGAGGAGCTCGCTGGGCGTACTGACTAAAGGGACAGTAAGAGTATTACTATATTATCACACTGTTTATCTAATTTAGCGATAAGATTCCTAATGAATAATTTAGAACTGTAACAATAAAGGCATATAACTAAGCATTGCTGAAAAATGTTATCTTCACAGATAATAATCCAAAGAGATTTATGTGTTGCCGTAAAGGAGAGTTTGGTATTATAGATGGAATTCTCCAATGCAAATTAAGCTTCAAATGAGATATTTTCAGTGCAGACAGAATAGGCGTTGTGTTTAATGGATTTAATTTTAATTTATTTTACATATACACATCTTCGTGTATATAACACCAACAATAATAACAAATACTTCTAATTAACTTATTAAAACTGATTTAATCAAAGTAAAAAATTTGGTAATTGAGACGATTTTATGTCAAATTTAGCCAATAAATTGAAACGTATAAATAAATAATTTATTTCAATCCGATAAATAAATTGAATTAATGATATAGATTCTATATCATTAATAAATTGAGCGAATCATCGTGTATTTATCTAGAAAAAAGCTTTGAGGGAAAGTCAAAAAATTATCTTTTTCAAGATATCAATTGTTTATTTGTCTGTTAGTAAGTACGTATGTTACCAAATTTTATGTACCTACACTCTAGCTCAAAAACTAGTGTGAATATCAAAACCAACTGTCACATGTAGTTTTAGTACATTGAGATTAAGAACTGATTAGATTTTGGTTGAAATCGAACCAAAAATAAGGAAGGGGTTAAAAAATTTAAATTATAAAATTTTTAATCTAATAAACAACAACAAGACAATTAGAAAATTAATAACGGTCCTAAAATAAAAAAAAGAGAGTAATCATTTTTCCGGTGATTAAAATTGGTGGGGGGGGGGGGCATAAAGTAGAACTATCAATATAAGTCCTAGACCCTTTGATCGATTTATACGAAATTTCGGCTATGCACCTTATATGACCTTATGAAAATGTCTCATTATGTGAAATTGATAGTGGCTCAAAAGATGAGGGGTTCAAAAATAGGAGAGAGTGGCCCAGGTGTATGGTAAAGTCATGTGGATGGTCACATCAGCTTATTTTGAATTTATTTATGGTCGCTGCCTAATATATAATTTTTTCATTGTCATTGTGGTGGTCGCGACTATTGGCGTAGATAGGGAGTTTTCCTAGGGGCGGCAGCTGGCCAGCTGATTATCACCACAAGGTTTCAATTTCGATAATCCGATTAGAGATCAAATAACTTTTTACTAGAATTGACAAATTTTGGAAGTAAGGAAATAATTTAATGGGAAATACATAAGTGATAACTAGTAATAATGGAGTTTCGATTTTCCTAGGGGTACAATGAGTTTTGTATGGAGTATTTATTTCAATTTCCACTTACATTTCACCACTAATGCCTAATACTTTGAGGAAAAAAATATATAAGGACTTTTATTAAAGTACATTTAATTTCACCATCACTGCCTAACCCTTTAGCTACATACGATTAAATGATTAAAAACATTTAATTTAAAATAGACAAGTTAATATGACTGAAATGTCTATAATCAATAGTTTACGTATTAAAAAATATTCCAATATTGTAGAGTGAATGGACATGAATCAATAACAAATGTCTCTCTGATGGGGTGAGACATATTTTTGATGATTTTTACCAACAAAAAAAATTATAAATCGGAAAGAAATTGATCTTATTTTATCTATTTAATCTATCTTGAGGTTCATAGTAACTTTTTAATATAGATGATAAGATCATACATTTTGATTAAGAATTTTGTAGTTTAAAACAAAGTGTATGGAAAGATTCAATTTCTTCGCTCCGGGAGCGAATCAACTAGTAATGCCTAAGAGTTTTAATTTTTTCTCATTAGATATTTATTGAAATCTATTGAAACTTCATCCTTTATATCAAATAATTATTATTAGGAAATTTGCATTTTAAAGGGTAGTTTATTTATTCAAAAAAACGCTAATTACTAGTTTGAAATAATTTTTAAAAATATGAAATTAATTAGATATTATAAAACAATTAGTTAGTAATAATTTACTTCAATTTTGAACGCAATCGAGTCAGTACTTTTTGAGAAAATCGTCAAAAACCCCGAAAACCGTCTATGAAATGCTGTTTTAAAAACATTTTAAAATTCACCTCCATGTCACAAGTCAATGATTCGTTTCATATAACTTTTTTTAACATTTTTCAAAGGCATCTTGTGCTTTCAAAAAACATCATCTTTTTGACCGTTCAGATGGTTTTTGAGGATTTTCTCAAAAAGTACTGAATCGATTTCGTTCAAAAATTGAAGTAAATTATTAATAATTAATTGTTTTATAAGATCTAATTTATTAAATATTTAAAAATAACTTCAACGGAGTTATTAGCGTTTTTTTCAAATTGGACTTCAAGTAAACTACCCTTTAAAATAAAAATTTCCTAATTATAATTATTTTATATAAAAGATAAATACAAATAACTTATATATATGAAATTTGCAATAGATTTTAATAAATATCTAATGAGAAAAAAAATAAAACTCTTAGGCATTTCTAGTTGATTAGCTCCCGGAGAGAAGAAATTTAATCTTTTCATACAATTTCTTTTAAACAACAAAATTCTTAATCAAAATGCTATTTTCTTATATAATAGACATACTGTGAATCTTTACATAGATGAAATCAATAAAATAAGATCGTTTTCTTTTTTATTTATAATTATTTTGATTTGTTTTATCAAGAGACTGGGTCTCAAGTCGCCCGGCATCAGCGAGTCATTTGTTACGGTTTTCTGATTTTTTATCATTTTCTCAAAATATAATCAAATAATTTCATTCAAAATTTAATATAATTATTAAAATTGATTTTTTTATAATATTTATCAATTTCATATTTTTAAAAATTATTTCAAAGTAGTAATTAGCGTTTTTTCAAATTAGACTTCAAATAAACTACCCTTTAAAATACAAATATTCTAATAAATACTATTTGATATAAAAGATAAAAGAAAATATTTCCGAGATATGAAATTTCAATTGATTTAATTGAATATGTGATGAGGAAAAAATTAAACCCTTTTGCTGTTTCTAGTCGATTTCCAGTGAAGAAACAGAATGTTTTCATAACATTTCACTTAAACTATAAAATTCTTAATTGAAATGATATTTTCTTATATTAGAATGATTACATCGACCTTTACATAGATAAATCGATAAAATAAGATCTTTTGGTCTGTTTTATGGTGGTGTTAAGACACAAGCCTCTCGGCATAGGGATCACTTCATTTCATCAAGCTCATTCAATATACCCTAGTGAAATATCTTTTAATATATTAATATGTGAGAATATTTATTATAATAAATAAATAAAATAATTTAAATATTCGATTATATATATTATAAACATCCGTAGGTTTGGCAACCAGCGCCAGCGGCCCAAGGCTCAGAGGACAGTGAAAAGCTATATTTATATTATTAGTATTTAATTGAAATTACTTTTTATTTTATTATGTTATTATAAAAGCACATGTTGTTGTGAATTTATTATTAATTGAAATTAATTAAATAAGATCGCTTTCTTAGAGATATCGAGAGAAGCTTCTCTCAAGACATTCTGTGGGGAAATCTCATATACTCTATTCAATTTTAACCATTATTTTTCTATTAATATAAATTCACTAAAAATTACTGGTACCGTCTACAGTTTTGAGATAAATTAATCTCTTCAAATATTCAAATTTAATATGCCTATATAAATACTAGTATGCGACTACAGCACTGAGACTGGCGACAACGGGTCGCTTCAGGACTCAGAAACAAATTATTAAATTAGTAGTATCGAATAAATAATTAGGTATATTATTAAATTACAACGCGGAGCTCGCTGGGCGTACTGAGTATCACACTGTTTATCTAATTTAGCGATAAGATTCCTAATGAATAATTTAGGACTGTAACAATAAAGCCATCTAACTAAGCATTGCTGAAAAATGTTATCTTCACAGATAATAAATAATCCAAAGAGTTGTGTTAAAGAGATGTGTTAAAGAAGAGTTTGGTATTATAGATGGAATTCTCCAATGCAAATTAAGCTTTCAAATAGAGATATTTTCAGTGTAGACGGAATAGGCGTTGTGTTTAATTGATTTAATTCTAATTAATTTTACATGTACATGACACCAACAATAATAACAAATACTTCTAATTAATTTATTAAAATTGGATTTATCAAAGTAAAAAATTTGATAATTGAGACGATTTTATGTCAAATTTAGCCAATAAATTGAAACGTATAAATAAATAATTTATTTCAATCCGAGCAATAAATTGAATTAATGATATAGAATATTGCTTTTTATTGGTTATTAAAATCTTAAAATGTTTTAATTAAAAATTTTATTAAAAAAATGAATTATCTAGTATTTTTTCCTGGATCAGTTTTAGTTAATGAGTAGAAATTTCAGGCACGATTATGTACTATTAGCTTCACTTCTGCGCCATAGTTTCAGATTTTTCGGAACGCCTGAAAAGGTCGTATCTACTACAATGAAAATTCTGTTGATGTAATACAAATAAAAAACTTAAAAAAAAAAATCGATTTTAAAATTACGCTTAAAAAATATTTTTTTCAGGTCGGCACTATAAGTGATTTATTTTTTTATTTATTACAGTTTAAAGAGCGCCTCGACTGCGTGGTATAAAGTGAATACTATTCAATAAAGTTTACTTTATATTAATTTTGGCACCGATTAAAAAAAAAATATATTCTTTTAGTGCACCTTTGAAGTCATTTTTTTTACTTTTTTAATCCTAGAACACACAAGCTTTTTCACGAACACAAAGTCACAATCCGGGCCCGACAGACCTACTATATGTGTAATTGGTTTATAATACATTTTTCAATATTTATATTCATTTTTTTATTACTTTATATCAAGATTTATAAAAATCAATAATAAATTAATACTTTTTTACTCTTTTAATTCACTGAAAAACACAGGACCTGAGAAGACCTTCTTATGACTTTGTGTTTGTAAAATGGTTATAAAAAAAATTAGCTATAAAAAATTTTGTTTTTGGAAAAACCCTTTAAAAATGCTTTTATTATGTATTAATGAAGGAATTTTAAAAATTTGGAATTATAGGACCCCTTTTCTGAAAGTTATTGAAAAGAAAAGCTGTGACTGGAGCCCGATAGGCCCGGAGTTATGTGTTCTGGGGTTAAAATTATTTTTATCATCTAGTATATACTTCTAAAACTGGTTTGACGCAAGAACCTGCCTCTACTCAACCATATCTCATGCCAATTATTTCACTTATCTAAAAGTACCATTCATTATATGGAAAAAATTTAATTTTTTAATTTTTATAAACACTGTTTATGATATTGAATTGAAATTCGGCAGACATATTTGTATTAATTAAAATTTTAGATAGAATATTGTGAATGTTATAATATTAATTATAAAAATTTTGACAGAAATTATAATTGTGTTTTCTAATTGATTTCTAAGCCTTTCGGATTTATCACATTCGCGTATTGGTAATTTTTACGATAGGTTAACATCTAAAGCGTAGGCCGCTAGAGGATCGATAAGTTATTTATTTATTTTAATCTTGGTTGGGGATGGATATCAAGTCATAAATTCTGTGCAGGGCGCGAAATGAAATTTTCGCTCCGGCGTTACGTCCATCGAATTCGAAAATTTAATCCCGAGGACCTTTTTTAATTAAGTGGCGAGTAAAGTCCGATTATCGAAGTAGTAAGTGTTATGGGATTGGGTTTACCTGGAAAACATACTTAATGGTTTCTATTATTAATTTCACGCACCAATAACCAATCCTTTCCCACCGTTGATATTGATATTTTCTGTTAATTTAATTTTATTCCTTGTTTATAGCTTTGAAAACCCTTGTAAGCAGTAAATCTTCCGCACTTGCCTAGTCACAAGGATATAGTGACGGCGGAACCGTGGGGTCAGGGGGGTCATCTGACCCCCCTGGGAATTTGACTACAGGGTCAAGGGGGTCAGCGGACCTCTTAAAGAAAGAAATTTTACCGTTACTTTAACCAAAAACAACTTTGTTGCCAAATTGTTGGTTGTAAAATTAATGGGTTTTTTCAGTTTCCATTAAAACCACAGCTACAAATTGCTTGAAAATGGGTTAAATTGTACCAATTTACTTCAAAATTTTTCGTTTTGTGGGGGGTATTCCATACCCCAAAACACCCCGGTAGGCGTAATCACTTTCCTAATTTTGACCCCTCTGGTCTAAAATCGTCCAGCCGTGCTTGCAAGGAAAGATAGATAAATTGGAAGAGAAAGAAAAAACTTTCAAGTCTCGGTGTGATCTCAAAATTTTTTAGTAATTTGGCACTTTTTTCCGATCAATTTGAGTTAGAAAGCTGAAACATGGCACTTAGAAACAGTTTATTTATTCAATTTGAGGGTGCCAAATTTCAGCTTATTAGTATTACAGATGACAAAGAGCTACCCAATTGGATTATTTTCTGATTTGTCCCATTTTTATCCACAGAAAAAAAGCCCAATATGTCATCAATTTTTCATTTTAGAACCAAAACGGACTTTCTATACGACCTTTCGTGTCGGAATCTATAGAGATAGGCAAAATATCCCTTGTTTTAGACATTTCTATGAATTAAAAAAATTGGACACATTTTGAGTGAATTATTTACTACTCTGTCCCCCCTACAGGTTTCAGTTTCAGATTGTACCAATTAATAAAGCGCTTAATCAATAGTCTGAACTCACAAGCCGAGTTTAATAATGATAAATACGAGTATTAACTGCATCCCTAAACTCATATCTCTGTTTCTAGCATATGAATTTCTATTGTAGCTTAATATTAGAAGCATTGACCTACTCAACACGGAGGCCGTAGTTGCCGTTTTGAGATTGAGTACTAGCAGAAACCAGTCCTTACTAATAATGGTGTGACAATCTGATTCGCATTCGTTTTCATTGTTTTCATGCCATATCATTTATGAATATGTGTTTATATTGTTACCTCATGATACGGATATAACGGCCTTGTGTTGAGTGAGTCATTGCTCATTAATCGTGGCTGAAAGCATGCTTTTTTAAAAGATCATTTATCTTCTATTTATTAAAATGTTTTTCTTTGCAGATCTTGTAATCCTATAATAATAATTTCTATACCGTTTTTGAAAAACATTAGAAAAACCAAAAACTAAAAACTGGATTAAAGTTAGAAAAATTAGACCCTAAAAGTACCAATTTTTCAATAAAGAGTAAGAAAGTGAAATAATACAATTTCAACTAAATAAATTTTTAATGGAAATTTATTTATTGATGCGTACTACCTTTTTAAATCATAAATAAATATAGTATAACTATGAATTATTTATTATTCACAGAATGATTGCTTAATTAATCAAATTAAAATTGAGCACACTAATATAAAAATTTTGCTAAACTAATAGGCCTCATAAATAGTTAGAATTTTTAAGTGCCTGTGCGGTAGGCAACCAGAAACACTTGCTGCCAAGATTTCATTAGAAATAAATCAAGAACACTTTTTCAACTATAAATATTTAACAAATTAAATTTGTAATCATTTTTAAGAATAGAAATTAACCTATTTTTACCTTAAACCTTCAATTTGTTCTCTTATTTAATTAGATGTTGATGAAGGCAGTCCACGATGATTGTAAAAAATAAGACTATAATGGTTTTATTATTTTACATTTATTTGTTAAACCGACGTTTCGGAGATTTATTCTCTCCTTCAGGGTAACAAAAAGTCAATGAAAGTAGTTCAAATCATAATTACTTCCTGTCTCCTTTGACAATGACATGTTACCCTGAAGAAGGAGAGAATAAATCTCCGAAACGTCGGTTTAACAAATAAATGTAAAATAATAAAACCATTATAGTCTTATTTTTTACAATCACCGTGGACTGCCTTCATCAACATCCAATTACATATTTATACCAGTCCGTCTCCTAAAGAAAAACGCTATCAATTTTCTCTTATTTATTTTGTCATCCATTGATTGAGCGTGTTATTCAAGTTAAGTAATTGATAAATAAAATGATGAGAACTACTATATAAAATGTAAGCATAGACTGAAGAAAGGATGTGTTGGATTGTTTATTGAAATTATATATAAGCCTAAACACTAAACATAATTACATAAATAAGTATCCACAGCCAAATTGGTACTTTTTTATTTCTAGAACGTGTTTTGTTCGATTTTTTACTCATTGAGCCTGAGTCTGAGTCTAAAAAAAATATATAATATTTCTTAGAATCAGAATGTAAAAATCTGTAAAGGTATATGGTCTCAATATACTATTCAATATTACATGTGACAAATTAAAAAAAAAATTAAAAATATAAAATTTAATTTGAAGTTAATCTTTCTCTAAATGAACGTCAACTTTTACAGCATTGACCTTTAACTTGAAAAATTATTTCTTAATTATATCGATTTGGTTTTATCTCCAATAGAAAGTGTGGCAATCATTTATGATTGCTTTTATAATCGACATAATTATAACCCTGGGCGATTTTACCCTGTAATCAAATGGATTGAATTTTTAAGACTTGCATATTTTGTACCATTAAGATTATCAGAACGAACGGATATAAATGAATTGCCATTCATTATTTATTTTTCAAATCCATTGACCATTCAGTCCTGTTTAAATTTTTTGCTTATTTTCGTTCAGTATTAAATAATAAATAAATCACTTTTTGATCAATACAATGATATAGTAGAAACAAATAAATATAATGAAGTAATTATTATTATCATTTTCGTCCATAATGTGTATTAATGAAAGTTTATTTTGGGATTTAAGGACACGTTTTTGTGTGATTTATTTTTATTTTTTCACCAACGTTTCGTGCTAACTTCTTCAGGGATTCAAATAGTTAAATCCGAGAGGTGAACCGCGACCTAATATAATGTATACCTACTTCCACTTTCATTTCCAAGTAGAAAGAAGATAATAGATGAAGGGGCATTATCTAATGAATTCCAAAGACGTGTACACCTAATTACAATTGCGGTTCACCCCTCGGTTACATCACACATTCGTCTAAAATGCATTATTTTTCTTTATCTCTGAACCAGAAATTCAAAAAATTCGGCACATTCATATCTCTGATTATTGTTTATGTGAATGTGCCAAATTTTTAAATTTTTGATGGTCATTGGTAACAGAGATAAAGAAAATAATCTGTTTTAGACGAATCTGTGCTGTGATGTAACTATTTAAAACCCTGAAGAAGTCGGCAACGTCGACGAAACGTTGGTGAAAAAAATAAAAAATCACACAAAAGCTTTTCCTTAATTCCCATAATAAACTCTCAATAATTAAAAATAAAAATAGAGTGTGTTCTAAGTAATGAAAAATTTCGATTTAGTCAGATATTTTTGCCATATGGTACGTGTCTCGATTCCTAGATTCCGATACCCACATTATTAGAACATAACGTCGTAGAACATTTGTTTTGGTGGCAATATGGTTAAATATTTAAAAGAATAAGGCCCTCTTCATACTAAGCAATTCCCAGGCTACGCAACAGATACTCGAGTATCCTGAGAGTATCTTAGAATCCTCGTGTTGAGTATTGGATAGACACAAACGGAGCGATCCCCAAGAAACGCCTATTGCACATTACTCAACATTGAAAGAGGATTCTAAGAGACTCTCAGGATACTAGAGTTTCTATTGGGTCGCCTGGGAATTGCCTAGTGTGAAGAGTACCTAGTCATTTGATTATAGATTTTCTTTAATAGAAGAAATATGAGAAGATTTTGAAGGTTGCAAATAATTCGACGCATAAGTTTTTACTGGTACCTAAGTTTAACTTTTCTCCGAAGTTTCGGTTTTCTAGCTCAAATCATACGCTGGCGAATAAATTACCATATTACCGAAATTTGTAGAAAACCCTATCTTGAAAAAGCTATAAAATTTTTCATCTGCAATCTTTTGCATCGATCATCATAATAAAGATTTGAATTTTTTAATTTTGTTAGATAGTATAAAAAAAAACATGATTAATTTGATGAATTCATACAATAACAAAAAGAACATGACTAAAACGAAAAAAATCTATCCACAAGGAATTTGAAAAATCGTCCGCCCCTTTTCATTTCAGATAAATTGTCCCACTCTTTTCACACAAAGTTGCTCATTTTCATTGAAATTTTAATCTTCTTTGTATGAAATTAAACTCCCGCCCACTGACACACCCCCAGAGAGCGTTAATACTATCGACGAACGACTTATCGCCTGTCGTCATTTCCTCTTTTTTGTATTTTTAATTTGCCTATATCTATGTGCTTTTTTATTGATGAAAGTTTCAACATAAATTGCTTTTAACGATCAACCTACTAGAAAGATTTATTTTTGATTAAACACAAATTTTAATTACGTTTTAGTATTAAAAATATTTTCAATATTTTTTAATATCCAAAACTGGGGGTCAGATAGGCTAGGCGGTAGCGTGACAGCGAGCTAACCAGGGGACCCAGG
This sequence comes from Forficula auricularia, assembly GCA_024734495.1. Classification (NCBI taxonomy): domain Eukaryota; kingdom Metazoa; phylum Arthropoda; class Insecta; order Dermaptera; family Forficulidae; genus Forficula; species Forficula auricularia. The sequence continues at coordinate 9,155,572 of JALMQS010000225.1, forward strand.
TTCGAATCCGACTCGAGGCATAAGCCAGCTAAAATCTGACCCCGGGGGTAGAGACAAATTTAAAAAAAATATAACTAGTATCGTAATTAGGCTTATGGCTAGAAAGGCCGAAAAGCCAAAAAAAAAAAAAAAAAATATCCAAAACTATCACGACATGCGCTGACATCTACTCACAGTATAATTTTTAAAGAGTTAGGTGTCGGTTCAAGGTGAAGCATTTTTACTTACTTTTTATTCGCAGTATTTAGAATTCATAATCTCATTATATCAAACGAGCAACTCTTGTATATATATATATATTTCAAGGTTGAGTTGTTTGCCATAAAGAATTTAGTCTTTTTGATTTTAAGTCGATTCTTCCACGTTTCATTAGAGGTTGCCATTAATAGTCAAAACATAAAAAATGGAATCCAATAAGGTTATTCCTCTAGTATTAGATAAGAATCGATCGTTATTTTTGATTTTAAGCCTATTCCTCCATGTCTTCTGCAATGGTTACCAATAATAATCAAAACGTCAAAAACCTAATGTAGAATTGTTATACTTCAAGTATTAGGTGAGAATCGATGGCTATTTTTGATTTTAAGTTGATTCCTCCATATCTCCAGCAATGGTTACTAATAATAACCGAAACGTCAAAAATCCAATGTAGAATGGTTATTCCTCCAGTATTAAATAAGCTGACGTTAGAGCCTTTTTGTAGAGCAAAATGCCTTGGTTTTGCTCAATTTTTTTAATCAAAATAGTTTCAGCCGTTTTTGAGATATTTCGGAAAAAAGAAGGAAAACCCCACTTTTTTCATGCACGATTACAATACTTGACCATACCCTGTATGGTAAAGTAAAATGAGAATCGATCATTATTTTTGAATTAAAGTCAACATGAACTGTAAATTGTAAGTGATATTTGATTAATAATAAAGGAATAAACATATTAATATTTTAAATGAATTTGGACAAAGTTTAGCAACGATCCGTTGCAGTTTATTTTTCTAAAATAAGAAACATGAAAATCAAATTAAATGTTTTCGAAAAAATAAATGTGCTAATTTTTTTTTTTTTTTTTTGATTTCAAGATTTTCGGAAAAATAATCACCATTTTGGACTATTTTTTACTCTATTTTAATTAGATATAAATTTTTTATCTCCAAACTTTCTGATTGAATGTATAGAAGAACTACAATTAGTGATCTGAACAAAAATTTAATAATGTCTATTAGAATTTTATAATAATTATCTACTCAGAAACAAATATTACGGGCTTCATATTATTCATGATATCACTTTTTGTAAGTATCTATGTATTTACATATATAAGAAGCTATTTTGAAAAATAAAATTTACGTAAAGTAAAAGTAGAAGCTCATTAAGAGTTAAAAAAATAATCAAGTTCTCATTTTTAAATACCAATCGTAATCTCATATTTAAATTTTCTAAAATATTTATTATTTCAGTAATTAAAACGTCTACAATAAAACCTCGTATAGTGAAAATTTATATTTTTAAAGATATTTATTATTTAGTCAAAATGTCTGTTAGTGAGTGTGTGGTTGTGTAGTGTAGTTTTAAAACAATAATAATTGGTCAAACATCTGTAAGAACTCTGTATTTGTGATGGAATTTTTTTTTTTTTTTAATGATATTGATGTGAGAATGAGATACACCAGAAGGTGCATCCCCTAAAGGCCTGTATGGGCTGGCCCCTCCATCGTGAAAATAACAGAGTAGAAGGAAAAGAAGCCGGGATCACGAGCCAAATCTCAGAAAGTTAGATACAATCCAATTTACTAAGTTTTTAGGGGCTTCGAGCAGTGGTAAGTTCTCCGCGCGATAAATTAGGTTAAATTTATCTCCCATTTAATTTTTATTACCAGAACCTATACTTACAGAAAAAATGTCTGGGTATAGCCGGGAATCGAGCCCGAGACCTCCGGGTTGCCAGCCAGTTATGCTGACCATTACACCAGGTAGGCGGACGAATTTATTACAAATTGATGATTATTTGTTATTTTATTTATTAAATATTTATTTAAAAATGTATTCCTCTAAATTCTAAAATGTTGATTTTTAATTAATCAAGAAAAGTTAAGTGAAAATCACTTGATGCACGCACACGCTATTTTTTTAAAATCAATCTCAAATTAATTGGCCATTGCTTGAATACGTTTTTTATTTTATCTGCTATTATTTTTCTTTCTGATATGTAATCAAGTAACGGGATTCTTTTCTCTTTTCTCTATTTTTTGGATTGAAATGTATTTATTTCATTCCGAGCCGAGCAACCGGAAGTGCTTATAATATTTGTGTTTTATCGGTGTTGCGTTTGGTACATTTTTGTTGACTACTGCATTGTGGAGAATTGTTCAACACTTCAAACCTTCATGTACATAGACAAGGTAAACATTTAAATACAATTTTTTAAATCTTTTGGATAATTTAATGATTCCAAAAATAAAAAAAAACTCATATCTACATAATATACCATATTTATAATGGAATTATATAAAAGGAGAAAATTATTACAAATACAGAATGTTGCTAAATAATTTGGAAATCGAGGGTGTGGTATAAAGATCTACCACATTTTGAAGGGGTATAAACAATGAAAAAATTTAATTAGAAAAAAGCTGAATAATATTTTTTAAAAGCATGTAAAATAATTTTTTTTTAATGTGTTTTAAACATTATAAGACAAAAAGAGGGGTGAAAGGGGGTTCAAAAATGTAAATTCTAGCCTTTTTGACCAAACTCAACAATATTTTGTATACAATGTGGATCCCAAAAAGGCTAGAAATGCAAAAACTAACCACCCAAAATAGGGGAGAGGATCAAAAATGAAAATTCTAGCCCTTTTCGACCAAACTCAACCAAATTTTGTATACATATTCTGTGCCCACACCCCCCCCCCCAAAAAAAAGGCTAGAAATGCAAAAACTCACCACCCGAAATGGGGGGAGGGTCAAAAATGAAAATTCTAGCCCTTTCGACCAAACTCAACCAAATTTTGTATACAAATTCTGTGGATCCCCAGTAGGCTAGAAATGCAAAAACTAACCAAATTTTGTATACATAGTTTGGTCGAAAGGGCTAGAATTTTCATTTTTGACCCTCCTCCCAATTTGCGTGGTTGGTTTTTGCATTTCTATCCTTCTAGAATATGTATGCAAAATTTGGTTCAGTTTGGTCGAAAGGGCTAGAATTTTCATTTTTGCCCCCCCCCCCCCACCCTTTTTTCGTCTGATATAATGTTTAATACACATTTAAAAAAAATATATTTTATGTTCTTTTCAAAAATATATTCAGTTTTTTCCTAGATAAATGTTTTCATTTTTTATATCTCTTCATAATGTGGTAGACTTTATGCTCCACCATGTATAACCCCCTTGTTTTAAAAAAAATTGGAGTAAGACTGGAGAGTTTTTCAAAGACTCTCTGCAAATTCAGCCAAAAAATTGACAAAAATAGTACAGAAAGATTTAAAGATAATACTCAGACAGACAGAGAGAAAGTGACCAAATTAAATAAAAGCATATTAAAAACAAACACATAATTACAGATTTTCTGTATGTGAACTGGAATATACTTACTTTCAAGTTGATAACTCCATCCATATATATAGGTATACCCATAAGTATTTCGTGTAGTTATTATACAATTGAAGTAATATGCAATCTAAATAGAGAAATAGTAGAGTTAACAAAATTAGATTTTCGAGAATTTCATACATTATTCAATAGAGTTTCCAAACCAATATGTATATCATTTATTGTTTTGCTGTTGTTACGCTTTTTTATTTAATCATGAAACATTTGATATCAATTCTTTTAATCTATTACTCCAGATGAAAACTTTTTACGAGCTAATAAAATTTTTCACTAAGTTTGAAACAAGAGATAAAACAGATTAGATGATTAAACATTAAAGTGTAACATGGCACTAATAAGGCGTGTAAGTGGCGAAAGAGGGAGAAAGCGCACCACCAACCCGCCAGATGTCGTTGCTAATTACAATGCCATGTAAATGCTGGCTGCCTTCGTTGGTGGTTGGCTTCCTTTTGGCCCCCACACAGTCACCGAGAAAGAATTCCTTGCCCAGGAGATAAATTTCAAAGAATTATGGTCGCCATGCATAAATGCATACGACTCTGACATACTATAACTTACTAAGGTAGTATTTCAAAGGACATTCAAGCCAGTTGAGAACATTGCGAAGGAATTAATTTTCTCGGGGATATTCGTTAGACTCGGCTATTCTACAACAAATTTAGTTGGAAAATAATCCCAAAGCGCGAGTCGGGCCTCGTTCTGTTTAAACAAGATAGGGGAATAAAACACATTCCAAACTTTTCGCTTTCTTTTTGTGAAATTTTCATTTGATTTTATCTAAATATAAAATTAAAATAAATAATTATTCATTGTTCTCGTAAGGTGGCTAATTTGACAAATCTGGTGGGTTCGAAAGTTAAGCTAGTTTGTATTCTAAATGAAGAATAAAAAATAATTTAACTTTGAAATTAAACAATTGCTAATAATAAACCGTGAGTGTAATTTTAATTTTATTGGATTCAAAATATTAAATATTTAGAACATAAATATATATGTACATCGAAGGAGATAATCAAAGAGTGTGTCTTCTGCTGGAAGTATACATTTATTTATTTATATCGAGACTATAGTTTGAGGCTTGCCCTCTCATCAGTCTATTACAATGTATTCACAGGAATTAATTTATGAATGAAAGGTTAACTTCTTTCATGTGGTTAGGTTAGAAATTACACAGGGTGGGCAAGTTAAGAATTCTTAACCTTTCATTCATAAATTAATTCCTGTGAATACATTGTAATAGACTGATGAAGAGGGCAAAGCCCTCGAAACTATAGTCTCGTTATAAATAAATAAAATTTATAATTCCAGCAGAAGACACACTCTTTTATTGTCTCCTTCAATATATAAAAATTCTGCTACTCTCGGCAAAAACTTTCAATTTTATATGTACATCAGTGGTGGTTGCTGACTTTTCAACTGTCCAAAAAAGTACCCTTCATTTTTTGAAATTTTATTTAATCTTCGCTTTTTTTTTGCAAATTTCTTCGAATTCAGCATCATTTTCATTATTTTTCAAATTTAACATTAGATGTTTAAAAAATATATTTTGGGACCTTCGCCTCAAATGGATACTTCTTTATAATAATAAAACTTGAGCAAGATGCGAGGTATGTTTCACAAAAAGAAATAAAACGAAATTGAGTTTTGAATTCGATATATTTCGGGGTGAGCTAATCATCAGGAGTCAGAGAAAACTGTTTTCTCTGACTCCTGATGATTAGCTCACCCCCGAAATATATCGAATTCAAAACTCAATTTCGTTTTCTTTTTTTGTGAAACCTACCTCGCATCTTGTTCAAGTTTTATTATTATATTAAAATGTTTCACCTAGAACCAACACCTAACTCCTTAAAAGTTATGGATAATGCTTTGTGTGATTATGGGTAGGATTTAGAAATTAAATCTTGTCACCTAAACTCCACATTCCCTGAGATTGAAATCGACATTTTCCACAATGAATCAGCCTGTCATATAAGAAAATCTTAAATTTCTCCTAATTGTATTACTATAAGGAAACTATGACTTGTTTATAGCACTCTTATTTATTTCCGATCTTATATATATTGAGAGATCTTAGAAATGGATTATTCCAAAAATTCCCGATTCATCTTTATTTATTTCTTTTTTCTTCCTCAGCAAGAACAATTTAACACATCTGGACTTGTCTTTGACATGCTTGAACTGGAAGATATACCAGACAGGGATTTCAAACCTTCTATCGGCACCCTTTTCATAAAAATAATTTATTTTAATTACCCCTTGAAACTATGCATGAATTTTATTTCATTTCGAGAACCAATATACCTACTTTTCAAAACAACAAATAATTTTAATAGAAATATTTGAAATAAAGGATAATAATTTGAAAATTTAAAGATTCTTCTGAAATTTTTAATTCAATATTGATGAAAATACTCTAAATGTTTGAAATTTTAGGGCTGCGCTTCATCCACAGCATCCATCGACCGCACGCCACTGATGTACCTATATATGTCATGATATGAAAAAGTTACTTAGATTATAAATAAATAAAAATAAAGTTTGTTCCACTTTCCGATTTTTTTTTATGAAAAATCTGAAATAATCTTCGAAAGATCAAGATAGGAGGCATCTATTATTTAAGATTAATAGAAATAACAATATCGAGCGAATTCAGTCCCTACTCCTTTCCCGACATCTCCTTCTAGATAACTATAAATAAACAAAAACTTTTGTCCTCTAAAGTCTAAACCAGTGTTTTTCAACCGTCGCGAAGACTCTATAAGGGGGTCGCAAAGCCTCAGAAAAAACAAAAAACAAAGTTTAAAAATATATTTTTATTAAGAAAATGTTAAAATTAAACGACATTTGTAGGTTAACACAAATCAACAAAATAAATATGAGTCACATTCCTATTAATGTTTTTCGTTAACTAATTTCTCCCATCGTGTATCCGATTTTTCTACACATGCCATAGAATTAAATCGTTTTCTAAATTTATACGAATTATTTGTTTACTTTTTATTTCGGCCATTGACGAAAACGTCAACTCACACAAGTAAGAAGTGGCAATTGGAATTAAACACTTCAAAGCTTCTGTGGTTAATTCTGGGTACGCACGCGTGCTATTAATCTACTATTGTCGTATCGCTATTCCGGTGGGCCTGGAAGGCCCGGCTCATGACTTTGTGTAGGTTTATTAGTTTATTGTCTAAGCAAGATCTCTATCTGACCAATCATAATCGTTCTAATAATTTAATGCTTTGCCATTGGTTATGCACTGGCCAATCCCAAAAAGCTATTATCGACCATCATGTTTGTTTGCTTTTAAACCCCCCCCCCCCCCCACGAGAGGCGCTGGCGTTGTTTTTCTCGAAAAAAAAATATTTTTTACATGCCACAGGTGTGATATCTATAAAAACACTTGTGTATTTGAATGGAAAATTTCGAAGAAATCGGTGAAGAACTTTCGGAGATCCTTCAACCTATCACTTAAGCGAAACAGTATATTTTTATTTATATACATAGATAATACATTTTTCAATAATTATTTTTTTTTTTTATTAATTTATATCAAGATTTATAAAAATCAATAATAAATCAATACGTTTTTATTGTTTTTATGTTTTTTACTATAAAAAAAATGAAAAATTGTACACAAAGTCACGAGCCAGGCCTCTCAACAGCGGGGGGGGGGGGGGGTCGCGTCATGAAAAAGGTTGAAAAACACTGCTCTAAACAATATGTTGTTATTCACCGAAGCTGAGCTTATTTAACGGATCAGTACTGACTCTAGACGCTCTTCTTGGGAGAGAAACTTCGGCTCTCGCTGGAGTGAATAAGGCCTTAATAATAAAAGTATAGATGCATAAAGAGAATAATACTGTAGTATAGGTGTGATTACATCAACACCCTCGTTAATTGTGCTTAGTAGTCCAACAAAAAACTCTATATACGAAAAGCTGGCTATTCATATTTTTTAATACAAATACGACATTTCCACATTTTTTCAAAATATATCATATTTACAATTAAAAAATGAAAATCGTCAATTTAGTGAATCCTGGTATTTTTTCATTACTTAAAATGGAATAAAATTATTAAATACTAAATAAATTAATTTTTAAATTATGATGTACATATTTAATAATAACACAATCATATTAATGTTTTATTAACTTCAAGTTATTCAATTTTAACTTAAAAATATCTAAATAAATATTTCTAGATTTTTTTTTATTGCATATTTAATAAATTTTGTGCAAAAGAATGTCACCTTTTCTTTCATATAAATTTTAATTAAAATTGGTTGAAGTATTTTTCATATATAAAAATAATACAATATTTGCTTTTTAGTCATTAATTTCAGAAATTAATTAAATATAAAATTGTACTTTTTAAAAAATAAATATCATGCATTTTATAAAACGTTTATTAAAATCATTGAATATTATTATTATTAATAATAAACTGTCCGCAAGATAAAATATTACCAAGTACCTTATTTTATTAAAAGTACAAGAAAAATATACACTAATATTTGGGATAACAAAAGGAATATTGAAATCAGTGAACTATTTTCCAGAATAATTAATTTCCTGTGGTAACAGACAAATTATTATATATTCAAAATACAAGAGCTATTAAATTCATTCTTGTGTTGTTAATAAAGATCCGAATGAATGAATTTATTGATTTTTTTCAAAATTTTAATTTTATTACTGAAATTTAGTGGTACAAAAATTACTAAAAATCATCGCACTTTCCCCCAAGCTGATTTAAAATCGAAATAAATTAAAAAAAAAATTTATAAAAAAAAATAAAACCGACTTAAAAAAAATTAAATGCAACAAATAAAATAAGAAGATCTCAAAAATCAAATAAAATGCACTAAAATGTATGAAATAATTATCTAATTTAGTTACAACTAAACGACGAAATATTAATATGAAATCACTTTTGAAGTCGGTGCCAAAAATATACATTTTATGAATTGAACTCGACGGATTTTACTTAGTACGTTTGGCGGGTACGCTCGCTTATATAGTTTGTTTAGAACCGACTTCAAAAAGTGATTTCATGTTAATATTTCGTCGTTTAGTTGGAACTAAATTAGATAATTACTTTATACCTTTAAGTGCATTTTATTTGATTTTTGAGTTCTTATTATTTCATTTGTTGCATTTAATTTTTTTGAAGTCGGTTTTATTTTTTATAAAAATTATTTTTATTTTTCTCTTTTTAGTGATATTATTAATAGTGACTTAATATAATACCTTGCATGCGTCTCGTAAGAAAAAGCGTCTAACGAATGAATCAGAAAATGATAATGAAATTCAATTCATAAATATAGAAATTCTCTCGAAACGTTTGCGGGTTTTAAATGAATGTTTTTGCTCATAAGAATTGAAGATTTCCGTTATTTCGTCATTGGTCATATCATCAGAACTTGGCCAAATTAATATGGGACCACTCCTAAGGTATTTCTTTCCAATAAAAAAGAATAATCGAAATCGGTCCACGTGGCAAAAAGTTCTCGCTGAACATACATAAAATAAATAAATAGTTAGGTATCTTGACTATCTTGGAGCTATACTGATCAAAACGCAGAAAGAATCATTAAAATCGGTTCATAAACAAAGAAGTTATGCGTGAACAAACATAACAAAAAAGGTCCAATACCTACCAATGAAAGAAAAACGAGACCAATCGGAAACTAGACTGAACCCAATGGAAAAAATATCATCAAAATCGGTTCACAATTGGCGAAGCTATCAGGTAACATAGAAACCAAAAAAAAAAATTCAGTCGAATTGAGAACCTCTCCTTTTTTGAAGTCGGTTAAAAAATCAAACATAAATCTACTTAACGAGTCTGTTTACAGAGGATTTCTCATACTCTATAATAAATAATTCGTAATGCGATTTTTGATTTGCGGGAAAATTAATACATATAACTTCTATATTTCAAGTTTGTATCGAATTTTTCTTGAGCTAACAATAATGCTCTTACAGGCCTAGAGACAGATAGACAAACATTGTGACGACACCAATAGGGTCCCGTTTTACTTTTTAAGCGAAACTCTAAAAATGAAAAACAAATTCAATTTTTTTTTAACATTAAATAATAATAACCTTAGACCATGAAATATATAGACACGCCCTGTTGTCGATTTGGTGAGGCCAACATCAACTAGAGAATGTGACGTCATCTGTAGGTAGGAACACTCAGAAATAGCATGACCACTATAGGAATTATTATACATTGAGATAAATTTATCGTAGTTTAGATTATTTATTTTGGATTCCAATAATCGCAAATTAATATTATATTAATATTACCAAAATGTTTATGCGAGAACGTGACGTCATCTGTAGGCGATGTTGGCCTCACTTCACTCTGTGTGGAAAGTAGCAGAGGGCTTGTCTATATATTTCATGGTCTAAGATAATAACTATAATATTAAATTTGTATTTCGCTATTTACTATTTAAAAAACTTAGCTAAAACCATTTAAACCAGGTTTAAATAAGAATCTGTTAATCATAATTAATTACAGTATATATATTATTCATGAAAATTTTGGTATGCAAGCCTCACTCCCATTTGTCCACAGATCAGTGGCCTGAAAACTTAAAGATAAAATTGCAAAAAACCAAAATCATATCGAATCATTATCGGAAACTCATAAACAGTTGTAGATAATTAGGTGAATTTTGGTACAAACGTTCGTATTAATAAGTGATGCCCTTCTGCCAAGTTTCCGCACTCTATCTCAAACCACTCTCAAAAATTGCCAAATCTTATATTATTAAACCTCCATTTTTAAACCAAGATTCGTCCTTTTGGCTTCTTTTATTCTCATATCAGGCCGATCTTTTTTTACAACCCACTATTTTATTCCTTTGAGTTTCCAAGTTCCTAATGGTTATTTTCTTATCTCTTTACTTGAAACGGAGTTGAATTCTGTAAAGAGACTGATAAAAATGGAGGTTCCAAAACAAAATGGGGTCCCTCCAAGAAAAGTGAAAAAATCGAAATATCTTTGTATAAAAATAAATATTTTGAAATATTTAATAAATAATAAATTAATAAGATATCAATTTCGGCTTGAAAAATAAATATTACTCCTAGTTCGCTAGCACTTGACTTATTTCAGCAAACCGCATCTCAATGTTGATTTATTCGTAATGTCCCTAGTAGCACAAAGCTCGCTCGAAAATATGTAGTAACTAATATATAGAATCTATATTGGGTCTCGAGTGTCTAGTAAATGAATATAGTCTTGGATGGGGTGTTGGATCGGTATAGGCTGCCAATATTGTTTCGATTCAATAACTTTAGGGTACAAATATAGGCTGCCTATATGATTTCAATATAGTATCCCTGTTTCAATTTAATGTGGTTCCTTTATAGGGAAACTACACAGCCCCGGAAAAAAGTGGCGCACTTGGAAAATTTTAATTTTTTACTTTCATATCCTCATTTTTTACTTTAAATATTATTTATATTCAAATTTATTTAAATACTGATAATTTGTAATAGTTTAATAAAAAAAAAACAACAAAAATAAAACTAAAAACAAATTTATTAAAAAAAAATTAAATTTTTGACGAAAACAAAGATTTATATTTTTAATTTTTTTTAATTAAGACTTTTAATACCGAGTATTACCACTTCTTACTCTTATTCTTCTTATTTTAAGTGCCATATCAGGTTTCGGCTCCTCTTCCACATATACCATGTGCTGAGTGTGTTTAGCTGTTGTTACACAGATACACGGGACCTACTTTTTAACGCCGATTCCGAACGGCTAGTCTGGAGAGGTTACTAGGCAATTATACTTTTGGTAGGTTGCCATTGGTTTCCAAGAGGAGGCGACTGCAAATATCTGCCGACTCAGTCTCGAACCAGCGTTTTTCAGGCCAGCGGCCCGACACTCCACCCACTGATCCACATTCGCCATACTCTTATTCATCATCATCATCATCAGCCTGTCGATAGCGACAATCCACTGCTGAATATAGGCCTCTTCCATCAAAATGGAAGGGGTTGGCATTAAGCCATACTCTTATTACTCCCTCTAAATTATCAGTATTTAGATAAATTTGAATATAAATAATATTTAAAGTAACAAATAAGGATATGAAAGAGAAAAAATTGAAATTTTTCAAGTTCGGCACTTTTTTTGAGGGTCAGTTTATATAGTTCCAATCGAGGGGTGAACCGCGACCTAATATGCTGTACACCTACTTTCACTTGTACTTCCAAATATTTCCAAGTACTTCCAAATATTTCCAGGTACTTCCAAATATTTACAAAGAGGTGTATACCTACTTCCATTCGTGGAACACCCCTCGGTTCCAATACGTTTTGTGTTACTAGGGGTAGATAATGCATTTTTAAACCACCCTACATCATATATTGAAGGAGGCAATAAAAGAGTGTGTCTTCTGCTGGAAGTATATATTTTATTTATTTATAACGAAACTATAGTTTCGAGGGCTTTGCCCTCTTCATCTCTCTATTACAATGGATTCACAGGAATTAATTTATGAATGAAAGGTTAACATCTTTCATGTGGTTAGGTTAAGAAATTATACAGGGTGCGCAAGTTAAGAATTGAAATTCATACTTGTTTTATTATTTTGGCTGTAGGTGTCGTTCGTGAAGTTTATATTTTAGCGGCTATTTTTAAAATAAAGCTTTCGGGAATTTCTATTTTCCGATTTAAGAATTTTTTTTGTGAATTATTGTATGATTTTAAAATTTCTAACGATTCGAAAATACTAATTTTTCATTTTACTACATCGTATAGTTCACACCTTGTCCCATTTTGAATTTAAACACTAAACACTCACACACAGGTAAGCATTTAAGTAGCAGCGACGTAAACTTTTTTGGTCACAATCTTATTTTCCTTTTTAAACAATTCTCCGTTTTCTAATTATTTCTTTAATGAAATTCCAATTAATTCCAAATTGAAAGAAAAAGGACTGAACAAATATCAACACCCAACACCGAAAGTCATAACTTATGAATGGCTGAAAACAATTTAATTCATATAATTTAATATTTAATCGCCTTTTCATTACCATTGGTCTAAAACTTTGAATTTATTTATCCCAGCTTAGTATGCGCCCTTTCTCTGATTGGAAGAAAATTTCAAAAGTCTGATTTAAAATATTATTTATTATTAATGTGCGTTGAAAAGTTTATTATTTCACTTTCTGGTGCGATTCAATCATCTCTGTTAAACGAATTTCATTCTCTTATTACATTTGTATTAAATATGTTTTTGGTTTGTTTAGAAAAAACAAAAACTTCCCTCTCTTGTGTTGTTATCATTACCTAAGATTTTATTGTTTTCCATAAATTACACCATAAACATGGAATTATGTAAATACTAAATTTTATTTAAAAGAAATAATAATTCGTCCGCGAGACTTTTCCATCCTTAATTAAGTTGACTTAACGTTAATCTAGTGGGAATAACTACAAATGGAAGACATCATATTTACTCTATCCTGCAAAAATAAATACCACTAAAAACAAAATTATTCATATATTTTTTTAAGTAAATAAATGAATGCAAATTTTAATAAAGATGTATAATTAATAATCCGAATAAAAGAATAAAATATGTAAAGTGGATTTTTGGTTTTTCTTCAAGTTTCTCTTTAAGACGAAATTCCGATGGGTGAACCGCGATTGGAATTAGGTGTACACCTCTTTGGAATTATGTGGAATTATTTTGGAATTCGTTAGATAATGCCTCTTCATCTATTGTCTTCTACTTGGAAATGAAAGTGAAAGTGGAAGTAGGTGTACATGATATTAGGTCGCGGTTCACCCCTCGGAAAATTCTATTTGATATTTGAATCATTTTGTTTGGAGATAATAATATTATAAAGAATACCAAATTTACAATATCCGGTGTATTAGACCAGAGGTTCTTAGCTCAAAATTCTTTCGTGAATCATATTCTTTGGCCCCCGCAGAGTCGTTAACGAAATATTTTACTACATTTATTTTCAATAAGTTTAAAAATATAATAAAGTAAAGAAAATTTAAAATTTTTTAAAAATATAAAATTCTAGGTAGGTTTCACAAAAATAAAAGACAAGATGCTTATTAGCATGGCTCTATAGGTATATATTTCGGGGTTCTTTGAACTCCTGAAGATGGGCTCGTACCCGAAATATATACCTATAGAGCCATGCTAATAAGCATCTTGTCTTTATTTTTGGAAACCTACCTAGAATTTTATATTTTTAAAAAAATTTTAAAATTTCTTTACTCCAAGAACCTATACACCATTCTCCCTTAACAAAATTAAAAATATAATATATTTTAATCTATTCTATATATACTATTAAAAATGAAAATATTAAAAACATGTGCTTTTTCATTAAATTTTCTTTGGATCGAAAAGTACTTTGGTTATCTTAAATGTTAAAAATAAATAAATATGAGTTTAAAAAATGGTCATCATTGTAAAATTGAAGAAAATTGCTAAGTATGGTCTAAAAAAGGTAATTAAAAAATGTCTCTTTTTCCAAGGCTTCAGATATTTAAGGTAGTTGTTTCGCGACAATACTAGCAAAAAGTTAATGCTAGAGTATATAGAACAGACAATAAGAATTCATAATTCATAAGCCCAAAACTTTTTGCTGTTTATGTACCGATTCTAGCCAATCTCGTGCTATTTTGACAAATCTGGCACCATTATAAGAGATTGAATATTTTTATATTAAAATGACAGATAAAATACATTTTAAAAGTTAAAAAATTTCTATTAAAATCGTTTTGTTATTTTTTAACAAATGTAATCAACGCCTACGTTATACCTACCTTATGAAAATTATAATTTTGAAAAAATCTAATGCATGGGCGCTTTATACATCTTTCGCTGGTTAAATAAATGCGCTGTTGCCAAATTGTTTTTAGTGTAAATTTTTTTTAATACATTTTTCATTATTTATTCATTATTATCTCAGAAACTGTGTTGTAACTATGAATCAAAATTGTCTTAAAATATGTATTGGTTATTGTTTAATGTTGGTTTAGTTTTTTATAAAAATAGTAAGAAGGGTTTCTTAATTATAATTAAATATGTATGTAAATTTTCCCATATCCCGTATAGTGCAATGTATGAGTCTGAAAAACTCTATTTTTTGAAATTTAATATCTCCGGAACTAGATTGTTCATAAATTCGTTTTGTCACCAATCGATGCAGAACTATTTACATAATAATCTGTCTAAATTTCAAAAAAATCCTAAGAAAACCCATTTGGCAGAACAACTACCTTAAACATATTTTTCTCACAGTTTTATTTTGTGATTCCTTATATATAAGCCAATTCGAATCTAACAAGAGTAGGTTCACAGAAATGGTGTTAATGGCCTTTGGAAGTTATTTTGATATAAATGATACACGATACACTACATGCGATACATTAATTGAATTTCTATTAGATACCGAAAATTGGGGGTACAAAATGTGTAAAATCCTTAGGAATTAATCAAAAATTTAAAGTTAGAATTTATAAGAAACATATCTAATGTAAGCTTAAAGTGATCAAGTTCCAAATATACTCTTAATTTGCCTCGAATAATGAGCATTAATGTATTAATTAATAAATAAATATCTAAATAATAATAAATAGTGAGTTAGAGGAAGGAAACGGGAAATGACCCCTGTGAAATAATTTGCCCAGGAAAAATTACAATAGAAAGGATACTCTCCATTAGTAATCTCCGACTATCGATTGATGGCACTTGAAGAAGAAGAAATAGTGACTTGCATTCTCATCAGTCAAATAAATGTTGATTCTTCACCGAGTTTTTTCTGCCGATTCCATCCAATGGATTGAAAATGTAAAAAAAGACATCCGGATAACCACCCTCACTTCTTTTACTAGATAAATAAAAAACCCAATCGATTGCTCTCCATTTCGAACATATTTGAAAACCATCGATAAAATTCCGCATCATTTAAGTCAAAGATGTGCCATTGACATACTTACATCAATAGCTTCCTATTTAAAGAATGATATTTTTCCTAGTGGAATTGCAAATTGATATTATAAATTCAATCACATCCGAGGATTTATCTAGATTTATAGGATTATTATAATAATTCGTTCAGCCAACTCTTGCCTTCAAATAGTATTCATAATAATAAAATGGTTATTTTTATAGTAGTCTTGGTATTTTATGAGTATTCGATTGGTTAAACATCAGAACCATAAAATTTTATAAGGCTATTGGGTGAGTGACCGTTGTGCAGTTGACCCATTTCAGCCGACCTGGTGCTTGTATCTTTGTCTATAGTCCATATTCTATGTACTAAAATAAATATTTGTACTTTTTGTTGTAAAGAATATCTATTGAACTTGAATAGTGTAAAGCAGTGTTTTTCAACCTTTTTTGGTTGACGGCTCACTAAAAATATCTGGAATCATTTGCGGCACACCTGAATATAAGAAAACGTAAAAGTTGTATGATACATAAAAAAAAATTGAAATAATTACAAATATTATTTCAAAGTTACAAAACCCATACAATTTTAATTATTTGTCAAAAAGCCTCCCGGCACATTTGACAATCTCTCGCGGGACACAGGTTGGGAAACACTGGTGTAGAGGAAAGAAAATCAGACTTGACTAAGGGCCAGTTGTATTTTATTTATTTATTAAAAAACATTGTATCTGTAGGGCCATCTAGCCCCTTTAGTGTACAATTTTCGGCCAATTCAATTACATAAGTATTAATATAAAATAAAACAAAAACGGAAAAACAAATATAAAAGCAAGAAAAATTTAAAAAGTAAAACATATGGTACATAATAATTAAATGAAACATAAATATTAAAAATACAATATATATAGATGGAGAATAAAAAAATAATAATGCCAACATATAGGATACAAAAACAGAAAATAGAAATAAAATATTAAGCTAGATGCTTGCAAGTTCTTCTCGAATGCTTCAGGACGCCCAATCTTCCTTACGTTGAGTGGCAGTGAGTTCCAGGCCTTGGTCGCCGTAACCTCAAAGGAGTCCGCCATCATTCTGCTTCTATGTGGTGGACAAACCAGCGCGCGCGCACGTATTGACGGACCACATGCCAGCGTCCGACTGAGATAGTCAGGCGCACGACCCAAGAGAACCCCGTGCACAAACTTAGCATATCTGTACTGTCGGTTGGTAAACTCTTTTTAACCGTTGGCAAAGGGTAAAAGGCTAGGATGGCCAATCAGATTAAAGTGCCTGTCATCTGATTGGCCATCCCAGCCTTTTAGGCTTTGCCAACGCTTAAAAAGAGTTTACCAACCGACATACAACTGGCCCTAAGGGATTAAAGACAGGACGGTGGTCAAAGCAGACAATATACGAGAGAAACTCCTTTAGGGCTTGTCTTTGCCTTAAGGCTCAAATCATTTTTCAAGCCGGAGGACGATATATGAAACACTTTGGTCAGACCCTACATTTATTTATGTTCAGTACGCTTAGGGAAAATGAATTGTTTTTTCTGAATAATAAATAGAAATTGTTATTTATAGAGCTATTTGATACACTGAGATTTTACCTACAAGAAAAACGTTTATTTGATGAGACATCGAAAAAAAAACCTAAAATATTTCAAAGCAGCCCATTACACATGTTATAAAAATTAACACTTTTCAATCAGGATACATACCTAATAGAGTTTAAACTTTTAAATTGAACAAATCCTCAAAATTTTGCCAAATTTAAAAAAGTCAGCATTTTTTTTAATTTTATTTTTATCACCTAATGATTTAAAAAAATAATATAATATTTTTAAAATAATTACAATATTTACTAATCTCCCTCTTGGCTACCCTCATAACTCACAACCCTCACAACGCCAATTCGAATTCCGCGCCATTAAATCTCTTCCGTAGAAACTTCCGTTTCTACCATATTTGTTGGTCTACCCAAAAACTTTCCATAGGCACCAGTAAAGATGCTCACTCATCAAAATGCATAAATTATGTTATATGTATAAGCTATTAATTTTATCATTATTTTATTTATTTATTCATTTATTTTTGTTTTGTTTTAGGTAAGTCATCGCTTTCTCGTTGTTTCTCATTTCCAGTATATGTAAGTAAAAATATCTATAATTCCCTCAGGAATACTATTAATATCGAATAAAAATATTTTTCCCCTCAAATATCTAATATGTACTAGATTGAAAGTATAAAAGTTTTGCAGCTCAGCCTGACAAAGTGAAAGCAAAATAAATAAATAAATAAACGTTTCTTAGTTCAAACAGTTCTACAGCAGATGGCTCTGTATGGCCCCCACAAGGAGGGTCCAAGTGCACATGTGGGTCCCTCAGGGGCCCAAGTCCGGGTGTGACACATTTTTTAGGGGGTATTTTATAAAAAAAGGGCGTAGGGTGACCAACTTTTCCCACTTAATAAAAAAACGCATACTTATTCCATAAGGGTCTCTATTCAGATTTTGCGTCCCGGGCCCAAAAATTATAGTTAATTGTCGAAATGTAGTTTTTTGTTAGGCGCCTGATGATGCAACCTGAAGCGCAGAACGTGCTATTTGAATGCATACCCTACCTTTACCAGGCGGCGTTGAATCTCTATCAATGCTCAAAATTAAATTTATTATGCACAGAAATTAGTTCTCTATATAAAAAAATAACCTCCTGAAAATTTCACCTTTAAACATAAATTTTTAAAGGAAACTCAAAATTTTTGAAGATTTTTTACTGGTTCATGGTTAAAGTGATTTTTTTTTTAGTCTCGTCATAGTATAGATCTATATAGTAGATCGCGAATTTTTTTTTACTCTTGATAGTGGGTCGCATGACAGCAGAGTTTGAGAACTGCTATATCATCATTTCTCAAACTAATTTGTTCATGATCTCTTTATACCCTTAGAAGTTATTCAAGAGCCTATTTTAAAAATTTAACAGTACCAATATCAAAGAGTGGTGTATATAAATTACAATGTAATGACTGTCAATCGTTTTATATCGGGCAAACAGGTAGATCTTTCAATCAACGTCACGTTGAACATATGAGATCTCTTCACAATCTACAGGTGAATAGTTTGAACCCAAATGCCCCCCCCCCTCTAAGTTATAACTCGGCTTTTGCAGATCATTTGTTTGACCACAACCATTCACCTTCATCGACCAACCCCTCCCTTTACATTTCATTTCAAAAAGCAGGAAATTGGATTTGTTTGAGTCAGCTGAAATTAAAAAGGCCATACACCTTAATCAAAACATCTTGAACAATCAAACAGACATCAAAACTTCACCAATAATTGACATCTTAATCAATGATATTTAATTTGAATTGGAATGTGATGAGGATGTATGGTGGGTTTATTTTTATATTTATTTTTTATTTTTAAATAGAAAATAAAAGATGAAAATTTTCACTATGCAACCTCATCACATTCCATAGTTTATTGCCCTCCTTTATGGCACATACATAATTTTCGGCAACTTCCAAGTATAAATATCTTTTCTTTATTCCCAGTTTAGCCCTCTGTCCGCTCCATCTGTTCTTTCGGCTCTAAGGCCATCCCATCCCCTGATAATTCTTTCATATTTACACTAAGTCATAAATAACTGTCCATCATATTAAAATAAATTATGTTCATTATTTTATGTTATCTTCAGTCAATGTTCTCCTGACGATGAGTTAAGAGCTCGAAATATATAGAGTAAACTAAAAAAATCTTTGTATTTTAATTTTTCTCCTTGTAAAACACCACCAACTCCAACCTAATTTAATTTTTCTTATGGAAAGTGGTGTAGGTTTTAGGTGAAACATGATGTTAGTTAATAGAGTAAAAGGTGTGTAGTTTCACAGTGAATGAAATAAAACTCAAAGAGGTTTATACAAACTCAATATATTTCGGATTATTAGTCCATCATCAGGAGTTTACAAGTTAATACTAATAATAATTGAACGAGTGGTCACCATTCTTGACATTCAAATCATGGTTACCATTATAACAAAATATAACATTCAAATCTTACATACCAACCTAACACAAGAAAAACACCAATGAAATTAAAATTTAAAAAATTATTTTACAAAGATTTTTTTTTTTAATTATAAATATATATATATATATATATATATATATATATATATATATATATATATATATATATATATATATATATAATTATAAAAGAAAAAATCTTTGTAAAACAATTTTTAAATTTTAATTTCATTGGTGTTTTTCTTGTGTTAGGTTGTATATAAGATTTGAATGTTATACTTTATTATATTGGTAACCATGATTTGAATGTCAAGAATGGTGACCACTCGTTCAATTATTATTAGTATTAACTGTAAACTCCTGATGATGGACTAATAATCCAAATATATTGAGTTTGTATAAACCTCTTTGAGTTTTATTTCATTCACTGTGAAACTACACACCCTTTACTCTATTAACTAATTTAATTTTAACACTAGTAACTGGTTAACTTCAATAATATAGAAATAGATTAAAATTGGTGCTTAAGCTTTAAGAGAGAAATTTCTCCCAGGGGATTTCTAAAAATCTCTATATATAAATTAAAACAACTTATCATAGATCTGTTTAAAATTGATTTATTTATTAGAAAATTATTAGTTTTTGAAAAAACTGCTGAAAAAAATTACTTGGTTCCCATTAGCTATGTACTAGTACATTATAGACTTATATTCTTTTAATTATGTTATATTATCTTAAAAGTTGAAAGTTTATTTTTGCCGAGAATATCAGAATTTTTATAGAGACAATAAAAGAGAATGTCTTCTGCTGGAATTTTTTTTTTTTTTTAATAAATTAAAAAATGTATTTTTTCAGCACACTCTTTTATTGTTTCTTTTAAAATATCTTATCTTATAAGTAATATCCTACCTAAAAGCTTCTGTAAAAAAACAGGCCATATTCGAAAAAGTATTGAAATCTAGTGTGTAGCGAATGACCCCACAAGGGGGTCCAAGTGCACCTGTGGGACCGGGCACCATCCCCGCAAGCGCCCGAGCCCAGGAGTGACATTTTTTAATGGGGTATTTTAGAAAAAAAAGGCGTAGGGTTACCAACTTTTCCACTTCGTAAAAAACACATACTTATCGACAATAAAGGGCCACGTCAAATTTCGGGTCCCGGGACCGAAATTTCACGTGGATGTCATGGGACTCTGAGTTAATTGCTTATCTTGACATTTATTATAGAAATTCCTATTCAAACTCGCCAAAAAATTAATAGAAAAATCTACTTAGTATTTTATACCTATATTTTATATTAAAATGAGTTTTTTTTCTTACAAAATTTAAGCTAAGACGATCCGGGAATTAATTAGTATCAAATTGGCGACTCGTAATTACCTTCACTTTTTTCTATTGTCTAGATGTCTAGATAACTATTCACCCTCCACTACTTGATTTCTCCAAGTGTACTAATAGAATATTTTGGCACTATTTCATAGAATAAGATTTCAATCTCTCCTATTTTAATTTAATTGAAATCATTTGAATAATAATGAAATGAAGAATTATGAATTAATATCCAAATGATAGCCATCTACTGCTTTGATTTATTATTGTTTTATTACACTTCATGTAGACATACAATTATGAAAAATAAGCTCACATACAGTCAGGTATATTAAAAATAGGCTATTCAAATCATCTGACATATATAATAGAACATAGAGTACATCCACATTTAAGCTTCAATAAAGAATAAATTGTCTCTGTTTATATATCATAGCAAATTGTAATGACTGTGCTCCTTTAGATTATATGTCGTTGTTATAACCTTGGCAATATAACAAATAATAATGTTGCATCATTCGTATTCATAGTAAAATAGAAACATGAATAGTAGGGAATTGGATAAAATTAAAAACACAGAGTTTTTTTATTAAATGGGCCAGACGTTTTGTCAATTTATTTTGACTTCATCAGTGGCCCATTTTATCACTCTTTGTCAAAAACAATTTCACTATAAAACAAAGGATCATTAATCTTTCTTTAAAACATTCTTGGCTCAAATTAATCAACAATCTTGGAAGTCACTTTTTTGACAAAGACTGATAAAATTGGCCACTGAGGAATTCAAAATTAATTGACGAAACGTCTAGCCCAAAATGTTAATAAAAAACTCTGTGTTTTTAATTTTATCCAATTCCCTACTATTCCTGTTATTAATAACAAGTAATATTCCTACTATTTTGGAATTGAGACTTTAATGGTCGTCAAACCAAGAATATTCATTTTTGTGAGTTGGACCTTCCAAGAACGAAAGAACTCTGAAGGGATTCCCCCCTCTCAGGAAATAATTTTCTAATATCTGGTGTATTTAATATAAAGTGACTAGATGTTTTACAATGGAATGCGGGACAATGAATCTGTATGTATATAATTATTTTATTATCATATATCTATTGTAAACCATAATGGAATAAAAGCAGTCAGCGATAAAATTCAAACATCAACATAACAAATAAAGATATAATTACTTGTACTTTTCCGATGAAATATGAAGTTTTTTCAATAATTCATCATTTTGTGAAATGTTGTTACTAAATTCCTCACATCTATTGGAGAAATTGCACTTCAATCGCAATATAGCCTTCAACGTTTCTAAGCACAGTCCCGTCATTTAATAGCTACACCGCGTATAATGGGTGCCACAGATATTTAGACAACTGAATTAGCAGATCAGTTAAGAGTATGAATACCCTGCAAAAAAGCAATTTCCCATTTTTTCTTTATCCAATGCGAAGCAGATGACATTTGGGCATTTATCATTGACAAAAAATATTATTTTAAAGAGGAATATAAGTTTAGAACTCTTTAAATTGAAGACAGTAATGCTAACCATCTGGTTTTGCTGTAACCTAGCAAGCGCATACATAATTGAGCCGTTTATTTTGAAAGTGGCGTAAGTCCAATTTCGAAAAAAATGAGTTAATGACACAGATTTAGTTAGACATTTATAATATCACAACCAAATGAGTACAATATCCACAATAATTCATTAAAATAAATACAACAAAATGGGAGGTCGGGTAGGTTAGGGGTAGGTTAGCGTGTCAGCCTGCTAACCAAGTGGACCCGGGTTCAAACCCTGAGCCCGGGGGGTAGAGACAAATTTTAAATATTTAGTAGTATCGTAAATGGGCTTATGGCTAGAAAGGCCGAAAAGCCAAAAAAAAAATACATCGAAATATATATAAATATATGTATTTATAAAAATATAAATACAAATATCTCAAAACAACAAATAATGGACTTAAGCCACTTTTAAAATAAACGACTCAATTTTTTATTCCACATCAGCAGGATCCATGATCACAAAAGTCTTTCAAGACGGGCTCTAATTTCGCTAAATAGCAACATTGACTTTGTAAAAATATAAATCTATATAATAAAAATGAATTTCTGTTTCTTTGTAAGCGCAGATCTCTCAAATTCCTGGACCGATTTGGCTAATTTTTTTTAAATGTTTGTAATAGTCCAATTCAGGTTAATATGTAAAAAAAAATTGGAAAAGTTACCCGGAAAATTGGAAAATTCAGGTTAGCCAACATAGCTTGCCAAACAATAAAAGAACTAAACTAGCAAACTAAACATGTGTTAGCGGCCCTGTTTGTCAGATTTTTGAGTGCCATTCATTCTTAGTTCTGAGTTCTAACCACAGCATCGCTGAAGAAGAATTTAATAATGCAACAAAGATTTAAAAAAAACTATCTATTTTTTTAAAGTACATTTAAAACCAAAAAATTAAAAAAATAAACTGCAACCTTCGCTGCTAAACTTTATCCAAATTCATTTGAAATATTAATATGTTTATTTCTTTATTATTAATCAGATATCACTTGCAATTTGCAGTTCATGTTGACTTTAATTCAAAAATAATGATCGATTCTCATTTAACAGTCGAGGAATAACCATTCTACATTCGATTTTTGACGTTACGGTTTTTATTGGTAGCCATTGGTGAAGACATGGAGGAATCTACTTAAAATCAAAAATAGCAATCGATTCTTATCTAATACTTGAGGAATAACAATTCTACATTAGATTTTTGACCCTTCGATTATTATTGGTAACCATTGCTGAAGACATGGAGGAATCGACTCAAAATCAAAAATAACGATCGATTCTTATCTGGCAAGCTCTACTGAAAACGTGGAATAATCGACTTAAAATCAATAAGACTAAATTCTTTTATGATAAACAACTCAAGCTTGAGAATAAGAGAATTTTTTTATAAATAGATTGTATATACTTTTGTGTCTAGCAAAATGAATAATAATTGCAATCTTCAAGTCTTCTTATCTATAATAATACCTACATATAATAAAACTTTTTTTTATTTTCCCTTAATGATAACAAGTGGATTTTTAATACATTTTAAATATTTGTTTCATCTTATTTGTTATGAGTGTATATTGCAGTTAAATAAAATATCAAATTATATCTATTTAAGACTTTATAATAAAACAATTATATTTATTCTCTGTAACTAATAAAACATCAATAAATGAGCCGCGTGGGGGTCCAGGGGCGAAACTCCTGGCTAGTAAAAGGCCCGCCGAAGGTAATTAATAAATATACATTTATTTTAATCCAAAAGACCAAATATTGTCCAATTTGGGATATTTTGTGTGATTTTTCCGATGTGGGACGTGAAATCCAAATGTGGAAGAGTCCCACCTAATGTGGGACGTCTGGTTACTTTAATTGAATATTACTTTTATGCTAATATATATATTTAGATGGAACCCAATTTTCTCTTATAAATAATTTTTTTACACCCCTTTATATTTCCATCATTAATCCATTGCACAACTATCCATATATCTCATTCATTTATATTGAATATTACATGCTGTTTGCAACCCTTTAATCGCTCTTTTGGGACTGATCATCAGGGAGATTAACAACTTTTTCTACACCTACCCCAGCCTCCTTTTCCCATCCCAAATCCAATTTCTCATGTTCACGTGTGTTTTTATGTTTGTTAAATTGCCAGTGGTTTTTCAAACCCTTCAGTTTGAAAAACTTCTCCAGCAGCCACTCTCGTTCCCTAAAGCCAGTAGCTACATTGTAAACATTTCCAATAAATAATTAAATAAATAGTAGAAAAACAAATAGAAACAAATAGTTAAATAAAAAGTTTTTTTTTATTTATATTTATTTATATTTTTATACTTTTCTCTCTGTCTCGCTTAAAATCAAATAAAAATTTATATATTTCTGATCCGAGCTTATAAAAATACGAATGACATGTATGAATCTCAAAAAGTGAAACAGCCCATAAAATATTACATCGAAATGCAATCCTCTCCTTTTTCTATACATTTGTGAATTTGTACAAAAAAATAAAAATAAAAAATATACATGGCACTCGTTCTTTAAAAAAAAAGACGTGACGGTGGCGGACGCGCTTCTGGTCTTTTTTATCACTTGGCGTTTTATGACCGCCCCTTTGGCAAATGTTCATTGATGCCGCCCCTTTCCCCAAGCAGATGAATGAATGTTCATCCATTGGGATGAGAGAAGAGAGAAGGAGGTGTAAATTTAATCGGACTCATTTCACTTTGTTCCAAGTACAATTTATATCTTAAATTGTTCTAATAAGACAAAGCCTCAATAATAAAATTTTATTTCCTTCAATTATTTTATATAAAAAAATAATAATAATCATAATAATAATGGTAATACTTAGAAAGACATAATCAATTGGCAAAATTAATCAATCAAGAACTGGGATTCAATTACGAAATTCTAGACCAGAGAACAACACCGCCGTATTACAAATACAACCCCCAGCCAGTTGTCGAGAGAGGAAACATTATTCTTTATTGGGATAGGCATATAGCAACTGATCAAACAATCGATTACAACCGTCCAGACATACTTCTAATAAAAGGAGAAAAAACAGGAACACTAGATGAAATCGCAGTCCCTCTAACACACAACTTGAAGAAAACCGAAGCCGAAAAAATAGCTAAGTCTGAGAAACTGGCTTTCCAACTCAAAAGCATATGGAAACTGGAAGAGTTGTCATTACCTATACCAATTATCATCTCCGTAGAATGGGTAATCTCAAAGAAAACAACAAAAAACACCGAGAAACTTGCGGTCAACAAGAACATACTGGGAGTGGACTAAAAAGCAGTCTTGCTACAGACCTGCCATCTAGTGCGCAAGTTTCTCAATTGAAGATTATCCGGCGGTCCATGTGGTCCAGGGTGAATTCCCTCCCCACATCGGGGCAGCCTAATCCCAAATAAGATCTGAAGGGATAGGTGAAATTTTTCCAACCCAACCTGAGAAAGTGCGAGTCCGAAATTAAGATCTACAAAAGTTGTGTTGTCCCTGTGCATATGGATGGGCTCCATATGCCCAGACCTGAAGCATTACAGCTTAAACTCTACTAGAACTAGAAAGAACGCAAAGAGCTATGATAAGATTCATAATGCAAATAAAAAGGATAGACCTTATTTAAAAATTAAATGGTCCCTTATATAAATAAATTGTATTAAACTTATTATTTATTAAACTTATTGAAAATTCCATTTTGTTCACAAAAATTAATTAATAAATGAAGTGAAAAGTATAAACTTTGTAAATACTAAGGTCTGGGCAAATTTTGGTGATTTGTCAACCATTTGTTTCAGCTAAAAAAAAGTCTTAAACTTGACAATAACGTTGGTCTGTTATTAATTTAAAGATTTCGATGAAATTTTTAGCTACAACCATTTGAAAATTTTCTTTTTTAAGGAATCAATTTTCCTGATTTTTTTGATTTTTGACGAAACATTTATGAAAATCCGAATAAATTAACAATGAAACGAAATAATGATTCATGACATAATAAGTTCGTTTTTCTATCTATCTTTTTAATAAATTCATTATTTATTTCCCCAAACATGTTTATATGTATTTTCAATAATTTGACAAAATAGTTATCGAAAAACTTAAAATTTATTTAAATAAATTAAGGCTATATACTTAGTTGATAGATATGCATAATTTGGTCCCCTTCTGAAGATGAACCAAAGTACCAAACTTACTATTTGGGCGTTTGGCTGAGCCCTTAAGATGTAATTACTCTGACAGGTATCAAATCTGCACAGCTGGAAAATAAATATATATTTTTTATTTGCAGATGTTTTGTGGTTAATGTATATAAGTATAAAATAATTTTTTAATTTTTATTTATTTCCATTAAAAATGTATTTTCATTTCTTTTTGAAAATATTTAGAAAAACTACATCAATACAACCATCATTTTGGTAAAGTCATGAAGACGCATAGAAACATCAAAATACATCATAAAAGTGACCATCTTAAATAATATGTGTGTAAATTTGACCTAAATAGAAATGTTTATTCGGGTATTGTTCTTGGTCATTCCATAATTTGCACAGCAAGTGTTGGTCGTAAAATATTTGCTTTAAATTATTATAAAAAAATTACCTTTTAATAGGTGCACTTTATGTTATGAACTAATTAAAAAAGAGAGTTGCCGTATACTTCGGAGAATTATTAATGTTGAAATTAGTTATGAGGACAGAACTAACTCAACGACCCCACCCGCCATGTTTATTAATTATCATCATTTGGTTATTTAAATATTGTTTTATTTTAATTAAATCCAGAACCCTATTTCTTACTGATCTATTTATATTTGTTTTAATTACATGCCTAATTAAAATATTACAATTTTAATTTAAATGAATTAAATCTAAGAGTGTGTCTTCTGATTGATATAAATTACACACCTAATTAAAATATTAGAATTTTAATTTATATGAATTAAATCTATGAGGGTGTCTTCTGATTGATATAAAAAAATACACACATATATACATAATATTTTTTTCTCCATATATCGAATGATATTAAAAATTAAAAATTTATATCTATACCCACTCCGATATTTAATATTCCTGTAAAATTTTTGAAAAAGAATAAAAGTGAAAGCAATGTCTTTTCAAAAAGTTAGTCTCAAACTAAAAAATAAAAAATTGAATATATGTTTTTACATAATATATTTATGGTATACATCGGGACTTCCAGAAAATTTCTCAGTGGGGACTGTCCATAAATTACGTTACACAGAAAGGGGGAGTTTGCATCTCAGAATTAAGACAAAATATAATAGAGAGGCCCGGGGATCTTAAAAATTGTAATGTCACAAAAGTCAAATTAAAATTTTTTTCAAATTTTCAAATATATTTTTTTATATTTCAGGTTATTATTATTTCAACCTGAAATTGTTAATAAAATAACTTTAGAAAAAAATTGTAAATAAGCAATAAGGTATAAAAGTGATAGTGGGATGTCACAATACAGGGGGTCTCGATGAAAATGTGACACAGGAGGAGAGGGATCTAAAAATCTTGAAATTCGTGTGTCGTTATTTATGGACGGCCCCTAAGGGCGAAGCTCGGAGTCAAATTATTATTATACCAAAATTTATCACTCCCGTACTTATTAAATTTGTTTCACTATAAAATTTACAGCTCACATCTCAATGAAGGCAAAAAAAATAATAACTCGCTTATTTATTATATATTGATTTTATCGTATATTTAACTTAGTTTTTTAGTCCGAAAATCTTATAATTTTAAAAATTTTAAACCCCCCTCCCCCTTTAATTTTTGGTTCGATTTCAACCAGTATCTAATCAGCTTTTAATCCCAATATAAAGAATCTACATGTGAAATTTCATTTTGATATTAAAACTACTTGTTGAGCTAGAGCATACACAAAATTACAATAATAGACCATACCCTACAGCCCGCGCCGGCTATAGGGCGAATGTGTGCAAAATACACGGCGGCCAAGTCAAAGGGCGGCAAAACAGCTAGTCTGTCACTAACCGTCTCTCTAGTGCAGGGCTGTCCAAACCGCGACTCAGTACTGCAATGAATGCGGCCCGACATAAAATCATTAACTTATTTAAAACATTAGATATATGTACTTAATAGAAATTGTATCTCATACAATTGCCATGATGATTTTTTTTCTAAAATAAGTAATCTGAAAATCAACTGAAAAGTTTTCGAAAAATAAAAGAGATAATTTTAAATTTTGAATCTGGAACTAGATTTCAAGATTTTGGAAAAAATAATAACCATTTTTGTCAATTTTCGACTCCATTTTCATTAGATATACATTTTTTACCTGCAAACATTCTGATTGAATATAGAGAAATACAATTAGATAATGATCTGAAGAAAAATTTAATAATGCTTCTTTATTAGAATTTTATAATAATTATCTACTCAGAAACAAATATTACATGCTTCATAATATTCTTAATATAACTTTTATAAAAAATTTTTAAAAAATATCTTCCTACAAAAAAGTGTCATATGATAAGTTCAAATTACTGAGAGTAGCAGTCTTAAGATTCGTAAAAATTCACAAGAAATTGTCATTTACTGAATCAGAGATTTAGAGAAGTTTTGCATTGCATGTCAGAAGGGTTGAATCTAATCTCTAATGGTCTATTTTTATTTTTGGCAATGTGATTTGATTGCCGGGGAGGGATTAAACTCTTCTGGCATATATTAAAATTATTTTTAACAACTATGATACTACACTAGACGTCAATTTCGGGATTTACTTTAGATTTAATAATTTGGCCATCCGATTATTCAGTCAAATTCACACGATTTGTTGTGAAGTAGTTTGAAATTTGTATTAATAAACGGACATCTGTACGAATTTCAACAATGTAACTCGACCAGTTCTTTGTCTGAAAAATTACTAAATCATTAAAATTTACGAAGAGCGTTGTTTTGAAAAATTTTTCACTTTATTTTTCAATTTCATTTTTGGCTCCCTTTTAATATTTTGTTTTAATTTTAAAATGATTATAGTTTATAAAAACAAAATAACACGCTAATGCACTAAAAAGTACATAATAATGTAATAATCAAAAAGTGTGGGGCGCAAAAGCATGTACCTACTTTTAATTAATTTCGACCAAGTCCCCCACGATTTTTGATTATTACATTATTATGTACTTTTTAGTGCAATAGCGTGTTATTTAGTTCTTATAAACTATAATTTATTTTTTTACTTTATTCTTAATTATTTTTATAGAGAAAAGTTTGTGGAATTTAAGGTAGTTGTTTCACCATATGGGGTTTCATAGGATTTTTTTGAAATTTAGACAGATTATTATTATTTAAATACTTCTGGATCGATTTGTGGCAAAACGAAATTTATGAATATAATTCCGGAGATATTAAATTCCAAAGATAGAGTTTTTTCAGACTCTTATACATTGTACTAAATGGGATATCGGAAAGCTTACATATTTATTATTTTTACAATAATTCGGGCATCAAGCAACACTCCCTTCCCATGCCCATATAAACCCTCTAAGGTTCCCCCTTTCCAATAAAAAAAGAATCATTGAAATCGGACAATAAACAAAGAAGTTATGCTAGAACGTGACGTCATCTGTAGGTGAATTTGGCCTCACTTCACTCTGTGTTGAGAGTAGCAGGGGGCAGATCTATAGGCTTTCATGGTCTAAGGAAGTAACCCCTATTTAAGTTACCACTGTAATATTTAAAATATGTAAATAGGATTTTTCAAACAATCCAGCCAATTAAATGGATAATCTAGAGCATTGAGATTGATTATCATTCCTTAAGATTTCCATCTAAATAGAAAAGAGATCTTTCCTTCTTCTATTTCTTTCTGCCCCCCCCCCCCCCCACTCACCCTCTCTTTCTCTTTTCTTTCAAATTGATCATTTACTTTAGATGTTGGCTTTGCAACAACAAATGTTGTTTTTATCTCCTCCATCTTAATTAATCAACTCGAATACAATTAATCTTATACAAAGAATTATATAATCATCTCAAGAGATTTATTTATTTATTTATTTTATGTAAAGAAAACACAAAGAGATGGTTTTATATTTTAATCCTTTGGATAAAATAATTTGCTTTTGTAATTGATTATAAAAGTTAAGTATTTCATTTATTTTTCGACAATATTGTGGAATTGTAGAAAAAACTAAAATAATTTATGAAGGGGCTTTATTACACGCTTTATTTTAGCTTCACCAGTATCAATTTTGTTCTGTTAAATTCCGCAAATATTTCTCTATGAAAATAATTGTTTACTCAATTTAAATAAAATTATGTAAAAATAAAAACATTTCATTCTGTTAAGGTAGTTGTTTTCCGACAATACTAGCAAAAAGGTTAATGCTAGAGAATATAGAACAGAGACAATAAGAATTCATAATTCATAAGATAAGCCCAAAACTTTTTGCTGTTTATGTACCACTACTAGCCAATCCCGTGCTCGTTTGACAAATCTGGCAACACTGTCCGAGCTTGTATATATTTTATTATAGAAATGTAAGTACATTATAAAGGAAGATTTATAAAACAAAAAGTTCTTAATAAGCGATTGAAAGCTGTTGCGACAATCGCTGAAGCGAAAAAACGTCAAAAAAATTACTAAAATTAACCCGCTTTTTAGGTTAAATAAATTCGTTGTTTCCATCTTGTTTTTAGTGTAATTTTTCATTATACATTTTTCATTATTTATTCATTATTATCTCAGAAACTGTGTTGTAACTATGAATTAAAATTTTCTTAAAAAATGTATTAGTTATTGTTTAATATTGGTTTAGTTATTTATAACAATGATAAGAAGAGTTTCTTAATTATAATTAAATATGTATGTAAACTTTCCGATATCCCATATAGTACAATGTATAAGAGTCTGAAAAACTCTATCTTTGGAATTTAATATCTCCTCATCTTATGATCTTCTAGTAAATTTGAATCTATTACCATCGGCCAATTAATATCTTTCATATTAAATTAGGAAAAGTGATTCCATTGCCATTCGAATTTTAAATCTCTTCAAAATTCGAAACACTCAACGACCTTTATTTAAATTATATGGCATGGCTATATATTTAAATTCAGAATCACTATATCGCAAATTTTACAAATTAAGATAACAATCTTTGAGTAAAATATTTTACGCGTTTACATATGTTAGAGAGTTCGCATCCCGCAGGTGAGCCAGATGGCCCGGATTGCTTACTGGCACTCGGGTTCTATTCCCGAGGGGGTGAAAAACAACCCTCTGACATATAATTAAAAATATTCCATTCCATCGGATTTAATAAATGACACCATCTTATGATTTTCTAATAATAATAATAATAATAATTTTGAGCTCTTTATATGGAAAATGAAGATATGATGTGGTGTGGGCTGGATTCAATATGCATTACTCCGTGGATGTGCTAGGTCTTGACCGCACTTGGGCTTTGCGTGGGCTGGGCGTGTTCAATCTGCGCCGGGCCTTAGATTTTGCATCTCAGTCACATCCAGGGTTGCAAATTTGAAATTCGGTATCGCGGAATAAAGTAAAAAAAAAAAAAAAAAGTAATTTCATAGGTACCCTAAAAAGGAAGTTTAAATACATTGAACATTGATAATGGACCCAAAATTACGATGGGGAGGGGGAGGGGGTTTCATAAATAATTATAAATTATTTTAATTCAATATTAAATATAAGAGATGATCCAGGTGTATGGTAAAGTCATGTGGATGGATACATTCCCTAGTAGCACAATGTTTCAAACTATATAGTAACTGCATAGTGCCTATATAGATTTCGAGAATCTATATAGGTACTATATAGTTACTATATAAAATTGAAAGTTTTTGCCGAGAGTAGCAGCATTATATATTGAAGGAGACAATGGAGGAGTGTGTCTTCTGCTGGAATTATAAATTTTATTTTTTTATAACGAGACTATAGTTTCGAGGGCTTTGCCCTCTTCATCAGTCTATTACAATGGATTCACAAGAATTAATTTATGAATGAAAGGTTAAAATCTTTCATGTAGTTAGGTTAAGAAAATATACAGTGTGGGCAAGTTAAGAATTGAAATTTATACTTGTTTTATTATTTTGGCTGTAGGTGCAGTTCGTGAAGTTTATATTTTAGCGGCTATTTTTAAAATAAAAGCTTTCGGGAATTTCTATTTTCCGATTTAAGAATTTTTTGGAGAATTATTGTATGATTTTAGAAATTTCTAACGATTCGAAAATACTAATTTTTAAGGGATCTAATTCTGATCTAATTAATTTAATATTTGATTCATTTGGAAAACAATGTTTATCGGAGATTAAATGGTCTGCAAATGCACTATGCCCCTGAACCCCCTTTAAAAACCCTTTTGTGTTCCGAAATGCGTGTGCTTAAATTTCGTTCTGTTTTTCCTATATAGGTCGAATCACTTTCTCCACTGTTATGGAATAGACACCTTTTTTGTCCATGTTTTGAATTTTGTCTTTCCTATTATTGCTAATATCGAAGCCCTCGAAACTATAGTCTCGTTATAAATAAATAAAATTTATAATTCCAGCAGAAGACACACTCTTTTATTGTCTCCTTCAAGTTACTATATAGTTTGAAACATTGTGCTACTAGATATATAAATAGATTTCGAATCTATATAATTACTATATAGTTTGAAACGAGGGGTGAACCGCGATCTAATATGCTGTACGCCTACTTCCACTTGTACTTCCAAAATACTTCCAAACAGGTGTACACCTACTTCCGATCGCGGATCACCCCTCGATTTGAAACATTGTGCTACTAGGGTTAGTTTATTTTTCTTCAAAATACTAGAATGTTCTTAGACGAATGAGGAGGTTTTCTCTTAGGCATCGTGTAATCCCATATGTCTCCATTGGCAGAATTTTCCCGATAAAAGTTTCTTTCCCAAATTGAATCTATCCATGCTCTCGTGTATCGTCTGTCTATTTTTGTATGCCCTTTCATTCCACTCATTCGCCAACTGATTTAATTGTAATTTAAATAAATTTGACATCAATTTGTAGTCGTCTTCACTTGATCCACCCCTCCGCATTCAACCCACCCTTTACATTTGACTTGGAATTCGTGTTTCAATCGGAATATTTGATGCGTCTCACTCTCGCTTCTTCTTGTCGAGTAATATAGAAAAAGATATAGAAAAAGAAGTCGCTTTGCGCAAATAGAATGAGAGGAAGAAGCTAGGCACGCTCTAAAAGTCGGACCTT
Organism: Forficula auricularia; assembly: GCA_024734495.1. Lineage (NCBI taxonomy): Eukaryota > Metazoa > Arthropoda > Insecta > Dermaptera > Forficulidae > Forficula > Forficula auricularia. The sequence goes on from JALMQS010000225.1 coordinate 9,189,294, forward strand.
GTTGCAAACATGGAAACGAACGAATAACTGACATGCGGTAGAAGGGTAAAAAAAAAAAGTATAACAGTCGGGAATTCTTATTTATTTAATCAGATGGGTTTGGTGCAGAGATACGAACGAAGGGGGAAAGAGACAGAAAGATCAATGTTTGTAATTTACGAATAGCATATAGAGTGAAAAAATATTCACAACTGTGGCGATATTGAAATAAAGGAGGATGAATTTAATAAGGACTGAATTGAGAGCCTACGGGTGGACTATTTTCAAAGAGATATTAAAAAATGGAAGAAGATTAAATATAAGTAGTTTTTTAAAAACGAAAAAAAAATGAAATTCGTTTTTCAATATTAGAAAATTTTTAACAAAATAATAATTTCCCAGATAGAATGCTCGCTCTAGAAAATGTTTTATTCTTAAATAAACTGAAACGTTCTGATGTGGCCATCCACTTGATTTTTTTTATGAAAATGATGAGAGAAGGAGTTACACCAAAAAGGTGCAACCCCTAATGGTCTGGGTTGGCCCCTCCATTGTGAAAAGAAGAAGAATTTTATGGGCTGGGCGGGGTCGACGGTGTCTGTTGATACGGGTCTTAAATAGCTGAAGATTATAAGTCGCGGGAAAGATGGCAGGGAGCTAGTTCCAGTCCCTGGAGGTCATAGAGATAAAAGAGTTGGCGAAAGCCCTTGTTCGACTTTTATCCAATTTGACAGCGAAGGGGTGCTGAGCGTTCGAAAACCGCGTGTTTCTCGTAAAGAGGGCTTTAGGGGGGATAATTGATTTTGGTTCTTCGGTGAGCCAGGGAGTCGAGTGAGTTGGTTAGAGCCGGGTCTCCTATTAGTTTAATTGCTCGCTTCTAAATCGCATCCAGTGTAGCAAGAGAATGCTTGGAGGTTTTGATTAAAAAAATTGAGCAAAACCATGGCATTTTGCTCTACAAAAAAGCTCCAATAAGTGAACATCGAAAAAATTATATTTTTCGAGATAATAATTGTTTTGTCAAAATGTCTGTTAGCCTGGTTGTCTGGTTGTCCGGTTGCCTGGCTGGGTGTCTGTTAGTCTGTGCGTTACCAAATTTTTGTGGACGAGCTAGCTCAAAAACTAGTTTGAATATCGAAACTAAATTTCACAGGTAGTTTTGGTCATTGAGATTAAGAGCTGATTAGATTTTGGTGCATATGGACCCAAAATTAAGGGGGTGGAGGGGGGTGGGGTTAAAAATTAAGAATCTAGGCCATTTGACCAAACTCAAGCAAATTTTGTATACATAATCAGAGGACCCCCAGAAGTCTAAAAATGCAAAAATTAAATGCTCAAAATGGGTGGGGGTCAAAAAATGAAAATCTTGGCCATTTACCAAACTCAACCAAATTTTGTATACATAATCAGTGGACCCCCAGGAGTCTAATAATGCAAAAACTAACCACCTCTCTACATGAATATAAATAATTTTATTAAATATAAGTGATGGGCCAGGTTGTATGGTAAAATCAAGTAGATGGCCCCATCAGAACACGTCAGCTTATTTTATTTGTCTAAAATAATTACCTATTTACAAATAAATTGTACTTAATTTGAACTTATTCTTTGAAAATCGTTTTAATTATTTTGTTTTTCAGTAGATTTTAATTTCACGGCCGTATTTTTTTCTCAACTCAAATAGTATTTTGAATAGCATTTTTCCCCCTTGCGATTCGATTTCTATAGCACCTACTCTGTACCCTGCCAATTGGTTCGCCGCAGGAATGGATTACAATAAGCTCTTTTAGAGAGCGAGTCAATCCCGAAAATATTGCCAGATTTTCTACTTGTAAATGAAGAGAGGACTCTTTCATGTTCTTTTTATTAATACCATATCATATTGGCAAGTAAATACACTGGGGTAGTAAAGGAAAAAATATCGCGCGTTTTTTTTATTATTTTTTCTTCAGTGTGATTCACACCGTCACTCTTTAAAATTAGTTATTTAAGCCATGATTTAATAAAATAATCGCTTCGCTTGTTTCACAGATTGTTTGTTTTATTTATTTTTTCATTTATTATGAAAAATACAAACATTTTTTTTAATCAAATTTTTAAAGCATTTTTTTCTTTCATTTTTAAATCAGCCTAAGTTTAATCCAGAGCAAGGGATATCTAGTTCTCATAGGCATAGAAAATTCAAGCCTTATTTCTAGGCGCGTCGACAGAAACCTCCCAAACATCATTCGACTCAAACTCACTAGAATTCGGGGATAAAATTTCAATCCTAGGCGTAACTCTAGGGTCTGACCTTTCATGGAATGACCATATCTCAACCACTGCTAAAGCTGCAGCGCGCAAGCTTGGTCTCCTATTTAGGTCTAGACGCTGTTATACTCCCAGTCAACTTCTTATACTATATAAGGCTCAAATTCGTCCCTGTCTCGAATATGGCTCTCAATCTGTGGAGGGGTGCATCCAAGCATTCTCTTGCTACACTGGATGCAATTCAGAAGCGAGCAATTAAACTAATAGGAGACCCGGCTCTAACCAACTCACTCGACTCCCTGGCTCACCGAAGAACCGTTTCTGCCCTTTCCCTGTACTACAGATACTATCACGGTGTCTGTTCAGCCGAGCTGAAATCACTTATCCTCCCTAATGCCCTCTTTACGAGAAACACGCGGTTTTCTAACGCTCAGCAACCCTTCGCTGTCAAATTCGATAAAAGTCGAACAAGCGCTTTCGCCAACTCTTTTATCCCTATTACCTCCAGAGACTGAACTCGCTCCCTGCCACCATCTTTCCCGCGACTTATAACCTTCAGCTATTTAAGACCCGTATCCACAGATACCTTCGACCTCCGCCCAACCCATAAAATTCTTTCTTCTTCTTTTTCACGATGGAGGGGCCAACCGAGGCCTTTAGGGGTTGCACCTTTTTGGTGTAACTCCTCTCTCATCATTATCATTAAAAAAAGCCCCCTTATACACTGTGGTGCAAAAAAAGTGGAACACTTCGATTGATTCGGTGATTCGGTGTCAAAAGAGGCCCTGTCACTGGTCTCCGTGACATCAACCCTAATTCCCGGGGACGTCTTCTGATAGTCCAAAAACTTAGGCTGACTTGTCGAGTTTGTAGAAGGCGCTATTGAATTTGAGATGTTGTACAATGTCGATCCCTCAATACCTCCAATAGTATGAATCGGTGATCTGTCATATGGATACTTCCAGCCAATGCATTGGAAGCATCGCGATGCTTTAAGGACGTTCCCTAATAAATCGATTTTCTTGTAATCCTTTTAAAACTTTGAATACAAATATTTATAAGTGTTCTTTATAGGTTGAAATTTTTTTCAATAGTCCTTGCGGCACTAAATTTGTAAATATTGACCTTTGAAATTTGCATATTTAACATGCGAATCCTATCCCGATTGATGTTAAAGCGACTGTTTCATTAAATTACAATCGTAATTTTCTTGAAATTATTTTGAAAAACTTAGAATCATTAACTGAAGATATAACAAATATTTTTCTGTTAAAATAATTGTATCAAGTGGTATTCGTTTTGTATTAAAAATGTTAAAAGTTAGGTACTTTTGATGGTTTTTCTCTCATGGCATGCCAAGTGAGAGATGGCGACTTGGCATCGTCGCACTAAAATCACTTAATTTTTCCATATCTAAAAAACTTCTGCAGCTGGTACATTTGTGATTTTTAGCTAATTCTCTCAACCTACTGTTCTCATCTGGAATTTAGCATTGACCTTTTTCATGAAGTGCTTTTTTTTATTCTTTGTCTTCGATAAGCATGCAATGTTGCCAGATCCGAGAAACGATGCAGTGAAAATATTTTTGCCTTGAGTAGGGGAAAGAGCGAATTGCATCTGAGCTATATTAGGGAACGTTCTTAAGTCGTTGAGCGACATACCGATACGATCTTCAATCAATTATTAGAGCTACTTTCTCGTTCTTTAGTGACATTATGCTTGGACAATATTTCAAATGAAATTAAATTAAAAGATGATATATTCAAATTGAACTGATAAAGATTAAAATATTCAATTTAATCTCGATATTAGACGATAATTATGAATTATGAAAATTTCATTTTTTGACATATGTTTGGGCTAAGTTTGAATTTAATACCTAATAGTCGGAGAGCCCACGACCCATTTTTCATGAAGTGTTTGATTCAAGTAGATATTTCACCTAGAGGTATTAATAGCATAGATGAGTAGGGAATCGGCTGTTTTTGATCTACCTGGGTACTGCTGCTACTGCGCATAGGAGAAAGTTGTAAAAAATGTTCGCCAAAAAAAGTGTTTGATTCAAAATCCAACAAATACTATTCGACAGTTAAGTTGATTTTAAATTAAAAATGAACTAAGCCAGACACTTTTAGGGGGTAACACTGAGCCAGACAACCCTAAAGTTGCTTTTTTTCAAATAACAAAAATGCAACTTTAGGGTTGTCTGGCTCAGTGTTGCCCCCCCTAAAAGTGTCTGGCTTGGTTCATTTTTAATTTAAAATCAACTTAACTGTCGAATAGTATTTGTTGGATTTTGAATCAAACACTTTTTTTTGGCGAACATTTTTTTACAACTTTCTCCTATGCGCAGTATCAGCAGTACTTAGGTAGATCAAAAAACAGCCGATTCCCTACTCATCTATGCTATTAATACCTCTAGGTGAAATATCTACTTGAATCAAACACTTCATGAAAAATGGGTCGTGGGCTCTTGGACTATAACAATGTTTACTTACAAACTGTTCTGAATATACCCTCATAACAAAAAGTTTAAATTTTCATTTAAAGAATATTTTTCGGTAAGATTGCAGATCAAAGCAATTAAAAACTTGATTAAATATAGATTAGAAGCATGTTTTACGTTGAAATCGGTCAACTGGGAATACTCGTTTATCTTTTGAAATTTAGCCTAAATAGACACTTAAAACTAAAGGTGACCGCTTTGACCCTTTTTTCTCATTTTAAAGGGTACAAAAAAATATATGAAAAATGGTATTTTTCTCCAACGTGAGAATATATCTTTAAAAACTAAATAAATATTTTTGCGATGAGAAGCAAATAAATATTTTCAATCAAACATTTTTTCCTTTGTTCATTTGATAATTACTTCTAATATTTCACATGGGCGGAAAATGATCTTAAGCAGACTTCTGAATTTAAGCCATGGATTCGACTTCAAAAAATACATTATTTTATCTTTTTTAAAATTTTAGTCAATTATTTTTTTCATTTTTTCATTTTTTGGAGGACATATTATTGATAACTCAATATGCACCCCCCACCCCCTCTCCCTCCAGGGCAACCCAGCTGGAGAGTCGAGGTGCCAGAAACATTTCCTTATAGTCTAAGATCCCGACTTAGGTCGACCTTCACCTGTCGAGTTTCCTAATGAAATTAATATTTTGATAATATAATGTATTAATAAACAAAATTTGATAGGGTCGACATCCAATTTCCTGTATAGCTATTTTTAATAAAAAATTGAAGTTGTTAATTTTATTACATAAATGTAGTTATCGAGTTTCCGGATAAATATATTACCAATCAAGAGTAAAATATGTATATAAAATGCCAAAGTTGGGTCGCCCTGCATAAGTCAAGGTAGACAGGGTATCAACAGGTAACTTCGAATTAGTATTTTGTAGTTATAGAGCTTCCTTTATTGTTATATATACATAATATTGTTATATATAACATAACATATATAACATAACATTGTTATATTTTTTTATTAAAAATAGCTATGCATTGAAATTGGATGTCGACCCTATCAAGTTTTGTTTATTAATACATTATATTATCAAAATATTAATTTCATTAGGAAACTCGATAGGCGAAGGTCGATCTAAGTCGGGATTTTGTACTATTAGTAAATAGGTAATTTTCTTTATATCATTTTGTTTGAATTATAATGGTGTCCATTTAAATATTCTCTCGGTTTATAACGAGTTTCATTGTAAATGGCCATTCGTAGAATAACAAAAATTATAATAAAATATTATTATTTTTTTGGACTGGAACAGGTCAGGACATGTAGTTGTCACGTTCTGTAAATTAGTGACCTAAACTAAAGAAATGTAGCTCTAAAGTACAAGGAAACATTTAAAAAATAATAAATTATACTTTACTACTACATTAATGTTTCGTTATAGTTTTCGATCTTGAGAATAACAGTTCGGATCAGCAAGTTAATTGTTAATAAATCTTAACTTTGCTTTATGTTAATTCAAATTTCGTCATAAATGAATTCATACTTACATATTGTGTCCCCTGAGAGCAAATAGGATTAAGCTTAAGAATTTAATGTGACATTTGCGTTACAGTTATCTTTGAGAAACAGTGGAATGGTATTTGGATAATTATTCACCGGAATTATATTACTTCTCACAAAATTTATATATTATAACTATAAATATATGTAGAGGTAATTATTATATTTTATTTAAAAGAATTAATTCAATTATAATTTTGTATTTTCATGGGCATTATTTTCACTTTCAAGGTTTCAAGCATTTAGCTATTTAAACAATTATTAAGTATACAAAAAACTAACAGATTTTATTTTTAAAATATATATTTTAATTAATATTATTAACTAATTTTATTTATTTTCTTAGAAAGACTGGTAAGCGAAATAAGTAGGTTGTAATGAAAGGCACTCCAAATTATTTAAATTTTTTATTCAAATACCGACGTTTCGGAGACCTCCTCTCCTTCAGAGTAATGAATAGTTATTGATGGGTGAGTATAACTCGGCTCCCATTTGTCTCTCTTTTCAGTGATAAAAACATTATTACAATACTTTTCACCATTATATCATAAGCGTACTTAGTACTTAAGACTGTCTTTCATTATAACCTAAATATTATATTAACGTCAATTTTGTTTTAATTATACAAACTAAACAAATTTTCGCAATATATGTTATTCATGCATTTATTTATTTTATTTAAGCAAATTTTATAATTAATATAAATATATATCAAGAAAAAATTTATATTTAAGGTCGAAATCTAAGATTTTAGTAGAATATTTTGTCTCGAGGGTCGAACAAGCCCGGCAAGCGTGTTAGTACTCAGGTTCCTGAGGGGACAAAGCCCTCTGATATGCAAAGTAAAAATATTCCACTAAAATCTTGGATCTTGACCTTACAAGTATAAATTCTTTCTTGAAATATTGGTTTTTACCGTTAGTTGTATTTTTGAAAAAATCCATGTTATTTTCAAAAAAGATACTCAAATCTAAGGGTTAATTATTTTAATGAATGAGAGGGGGCTGTATCTGGTGAAGGAGGGTATGAAGGAGCAGAAAATAAGAAGAGTTTTCATTTGACATTTTTACTTTTAATTGCAATTATTAATTGATAATGGACCCAAAATTAAGAGAGGGATCCTTTCATAAATATAATTATAAAGTGCCTGGAGCCAGGGCCGTCTTAAACTAGGCTGGGGCCCTTGGGCACACAAGAATTTGGGGCCCTTTTGGAAAGTAAAAAAAGCGAATTATAATAACACTTTTTTACTAAGTATGACCATTTATTATAGGTAATCAAATACGGTATGATATAATATGTCATTAATGATATTAGAATGCTGCTGGTTTTTTGGTTACGATTACGATAACGGTTATTTCGGGATTTCTGTTGAGCAAAATCTTCTATTATATCCTTAAAGTCAATTTTTTGAAGGATATCACTTTCTATGCACATAATTGACCAATTACTCAGTCGTTCTTGTAACATTGTTGTTCGCAATTCATTTTTTATTCTCTTAAGCTGCGAAAATGACCGCTCTCCACTACAATTGGTAACCATTAGGCAAAGGAATATTCTTGTAGCAATTTCTACGTTTGGAAAAGTTTCTTCCAATTTATCTGATTTTATTAGGTTATGTAAGGTTGAGATATTTAAATCCGCTGATTGCTTTGCTATGTTTTTTAAATATTGGCTTAAATGAAAACATTCTGTTTTGAGCTCATCTGCATTAATGTCTTCATGATAAAATTCTGCAAATTCTTTGCATTTTTTGGTCAACTCACCAGATTTGATTGTTGTTAACTGACAAAGAAAACTAAATCGACTATCAATTTCTTGGTATGCTGCCGAACGTTTTTTTAAATGTGTATTTAATGTGTCAATTATGGGAATGAAAGTATCTACACGAAACTTTTCCTTGCCTCTCAACTGTGCAGTCTCTGATGATCCTTCAAAAAAAGTGATGCGTGTGCTGCGAAGTTGACCGTATGTCAGCCAGCCGCAAATAATAAATGAATTAATTAAAAATACTAATCAAGGTCTGAAAAATATGAAATAGGTGTACAAATGCCTCGATGGAGGTTTTAATTGTTTTGGGTGAAAAAGAATACATTTAAAACAATTAGAAATTTTACAAAAATACATGGCATATCAACTACTAAGGTCATTAGTGAGAAATTTTATAATATCAAAAAATAAGGACTCAATTTGTGGATATTCTTAGTAAGGGCTATTAATTAAAACAAAATTACTGGATAGGTTCTTAATAAGAAAACAAAGACTTCGAGGCTAGCGTACATCAAAAATAATATCTAATTAATAGGGAAAAAATTAATTAAAAAATGACATATTGTCCCTGGGAAATTTAAAATTTTATTTAGGAGATGCGATCACAGCATCAATAATTCAATTAAAAATATTAATTAAAATCTCTAATATATAAAATAGGTGTACAAATCAGTGATAAGATTACTGATTTGTGAAAAAAGTGTAATGTGCCCGACAAAAATGTTTTGAGAATAAATGTGTGAGAGAAATTGTCGGTCCTTTGGGGCTCCCTGAGCATGGGGGTCCTGGGCACGGGCCCCGTGTGCCCTTATGGTGAAGACGGTATTGCCTGGAGCACCGAGAGATGCTCGATAACTTTTTGCCTCTAAATATCTTAACTTTCAAATTTCAAGGTTCTGCGACTTACCGAAGACGATATATGAATGATTAAAATATTTATTTTTCGACATGACTAATTTACACCCCTTCCCTTATTTCAATCGGATTAAAATCTATACACGACTAATAAATAACTCAAGACAATTGATAAGTATACCTATTTAAAAAAAATTGTTTGTGCCGTTTTTGAGAAAATAAAAAATAAAACGAAATATCTTTCATGTAAATGTCAACTTCCGGTGTTCCGATTTCAAGCAAATGTTTCCTGTACTCCTTCTAGCTTATATCGAGCTTAAGTTTCGAATTTCGTAGCTCTGAGATTTATGGTTGTTAAACGCAGGGGGTACATTCTTACGTACGCAAACATCAACTTCCGGTACTTCTATTTTAGCCAAACTCTTCTGGTACTGCGTGTAGCCTCTAAGATAGCTTAAGTTTTAAATTTCAAGGCTCATGACTAATTTACACCCCCTTCCCTTATTTCATTAATAATTAAAATTTATACACGACTAATAACTCATGAGACTTGATAAGTACATCAATTTTTAGCGAAATCGTTAGAGCCATTTTCGAGAACCCGTTTCGTTTAATAAGATAATAAGATAATAGTACCTGGAGGCACCGAGCGATGCTCGGTAACTTCTCCTTCAGTTAAAACCTTTATTTTAATATTATTTTTAATTTAAAATTCTGATAAAAAGGTCGATTTTTATTTGAGAGCCGTTTTCAAATTAAAAAAAATACAAATATATATAGTATTCGCCCACTGTACCCACCCCGCTTGATCCCACCCCCGAAACCTCGCCCTACCCCTGGATCCCCCACCACTGCACCTGTTTTGATTCAACCATATGATTCATTTTTATTCATCCAATTGTTAATAAATAAAACCTATCAAAATGTGTTGTTTTTTCAGAAAATTGAGACTTGCTTATGCGAAATATATTTTTAAATAAATTCTTGATTATTTTTTATTCTATTAAATAAATAAAGTTCTTTATAAAAACAATTATAAAACGTTTTTTAATATTTCTAACGTTTATGGAGAACAAAATATGTTAAAATCCACAATCTCAATACTTCTTCAAGGCCTTTTAGAACAATGAATTAAGGCAACCCATTGTCTGTCTGGGTACAAAAGGAAAAGAGTAACCTTTTTTAAAACCTTAAGAATGGGATTTATCTACCTGAGAATAATTAATTTGATTACGAAAAAACCCATCAAAAACAATTTTGTCGAAGATGAGACCGTGACAGATCGAATTGTCACCCCAAAAACCCCTAACCCGTGAATTTCATCAAAATTGGTAGAGTCGTTTTCAAAATAGAACCAAGATACAAAATATACAAACAAATATATATACAAATAAATATACAATTTTTGCTCGTTTAATAAGAGTAGATAAGAGAGGATCCAGGTGTATGATAAAGTCATGTGGATAGCCACATCAGTTTATTTTATTTATTTTTTTGTTTTTGTTTTAGGTAAGTCATCTCGTTATCGCTGGTTAATAGTTCAACTATATGTGAGTACAAATATCTCTCTTTAAGTCAGATTAAGTGATTAACTAGTCCTGCTCTTTTCCGTCTTTTCATTTATTGATAATGTTTCCTAAATTGGGAGATTAGGGGAACTCCCAAAGTAAGTTTAGGAGAAAAGTAAAAAACCCGGGTGATTCCAGGTTAGAAATTGGCATTGTTGGCTACAACGATGCCCCCTGAGATTAATCTCCGACTTTCTCGCATTGCGTGTTGTTTTAATTAAAACTTTCCGGCTGCTTATGGAGATGTTAACTAACTGACTGTTGGTTGGGACTGGAAGCCGTCTCCAATCTTGTCTTTTCCTATTTTCTTTGTTTAGAAGTCGAATATACACACCTACTCACATATATACAATCTCACACACTAACATATTTTCAAATAAATCATATTTTGACATTTCATTTCTGTTAAAGTAAATTAATGTTTTATTTTTCTAAAGGTGTAAATCTTGAAACAGAATAAATATTAGCCGTACCCTTCGCTTTCCCTTTATATAGGTATATATAAGATACAACGGAAATATATATATAAATATATCAACTATATCGTTGTGAGATAACGTTCTGTTTCATTTTTATGATCATCCCAAGGAGTAGAATAAAATCGAAAAGTTAATATTTATTATATATAAATAAAAATTGAAACATGCATTGAAAATACTCATTTTAAGTCATTTAAATTGATCGATTTTAAAAATTCAAAAAAATTTTGTTATTAATTTATTACTGCTTTTCAAAGTTTTAATTTATTAAAAATTACATTGATTAAAACATGATATGTAAGATACAATAGAACTGAAGTCAAAGTTTTAGCTGCAACAATTAGGACTACGTAAAACGTATAACCTAACTATTAACCTTATTTAGTTACAACTAAACTCAAATATTCATGAATATTCTAGATGTCGGTGCCAAACTTGAATTACAGCTATAAGTGCGAGCGTGCCAACTAAACGTACCAAGTAATATCCGTCCAGTGTATTGAGAAAGGTATCGTTTGAAACGACTAAAAGTTGAAATTCACGAATCAGCGTTACTGTAATTCAATAATAGTTTTATACCTTTAAACATATTTCTCCAAGTCGAGTTTAATCTTTGAATTATATCTATTCAATTTAGTAATGTATATTCAATAAGATCATACATCAGAACTTGACCAATAGTTTAGTTGGAACAATTCTTAGGTACCCTTTCTCAATAATATGAATTTTCGAAATCGTTTCATACTTAATGAAGTTCAGTTTGCAACAACTCACACAAAAATTTTAGTGCCTACAAATAACCACTCTATAAACTAATGCAAAGGTTGTTCAAAATCGGTTTACGGTTGATGGTTTTTTAAAGTGACATAGGCACATATACAATTACAGCATACTATAGAACCTCCTCCTTTATGAAGTCGGTTAAAATCAGATATCTAAGCCGATTGAATAAGTTAAAGTTTTAGCTCAACATCTACGAGCGTAAATGAAACCTTTTCAACCAATCGGCCTTTTGTAAAATGACGTCACACTTATACACATCAATATATAAAAATATATACTTTGACTCGTAGCTAAGATTGTAGTGCATTGTTAAAAATTTATTATAAAAAATGGGAAGTCCGGACTCAAAAACTTTTTAGTAATATTATATACCAGTTTTGTAATCTTACATTTTTACTAATACGTATTTAATTAATACAAGAAAAAAGCACAATTTACAATTTATTTTTGTATTTTTGCAATGAGTAAATGTGATTTTACCAATATATTTATAAGTAATAATAGTTTTTTTTTTACTATATACGCAATCTTGTAAATTTCCTATCTATTTTTATTGTAAACATATAAGCTTACAATTTTTTTACATATATATATATGTATATAATAGTGTGGTTTTAAAGACATTTTTTATGTGATAAATTACAAATACCTATTCATAAAGAGAAACAAAAGGTAGTCCTCTGCTTGATGCAAATAAACATCAAATATTTGCATCAAGCAAGGACAGCCTCTTTGAAAAGTTTTAGTTTTGCCGAGAGTAGCAGAGCTGCTGATTCACAAAGAGAAACAAAGAGGTTGTCCTCTGCTTGATGCAAATATATATATGTGTGTATGTTTATTTGCATCAAGCAGAGGACAACCTCTTCGTTTCTCTTTGTGAGACAACCTCTTTGTTTCTCTTTATGAATCAACAACTCTGCTACTCTCGGTAAAATAAAAACTTTTCAATTATAAATACCTACTTGTATATATTGGAAAATTTGGCTTGTACCTATAAATAATAAGGTTTGAAAAAGGCAAATCAAACGGGGATCCTTTCTATAAAATAAATACTATATTTTTATTTTTATTATATTTTTATTTTATTCAATATACGGGAATTATCCCAATATTGGCAGTGGATACATAATTTTTTCCTGTAATCTTTATCAACGTATTTATTGTGTAAAAACTTTATCGGACATATTATTATTTGTACAATAAATGCACTAATGTTTTTTCTATAATTGCCAATCGTCCCTTTTTCTCATCGTTTTGCATGAGTAATTTGTTTCTTTGACACTGCAATGACTCTTTCTTTATTTGAATTGAACTCTTTTGGTCTTTTTCGTTTGTCGTTGGTAGTAGTTGGCTTGGGGGTGGGAGGTGGGGGGTGCGGGGGTGACACGGTCCTTTGACTCTTCTTCTTCTTCATAACCGCCGCAGTCTTTGGCTTCTTGCACCCTCGAAAAAACCAGCCCGTCGTCATTTGTCACAGCGCAAGTAAAGAACAGCGTAATGAGTTAGAAAACAGCCAACGCTTCTTCTCTTTTTCAACCCCCGAAGAAAAGTGACAAAAAATTACGTCATTGGGGTGGGGGTGGGGGGAACTATGGGAGGAAAACAATCTTGACTTTTGTTCTCATTCGAGATCAGCAGTCAATGAATTAGACTCTACTCAAATCCAAGATGCTTTCTTTGTGGCAGCTGAATGCGTAATATAAATAGGATTAAGAAAAGACAGGCTGTTTCAAAAAGCGGGGTTTCTACATTTATTTTAAAATCATTATTTTTTAAAATAAACATTATTTCTTTCAAAACTAAAATGGAACCATTTTAGTGATAGAGCATCTCTGTCTGTCCGCCTATTAGAGAATATAGTACGTATACGATTAAAACTTGTAAAATACAACTTATAGTATATGTAGTTAGCTTTCCTCGAGGGGTGATCCGCGATCGGAGGTAAGTGTACACCACTTTGGAAGTATTTTGGAAGTACTTGGAAATATTTGGAAGTACTTGGAAATATTTGGAAGTACCTGGAAATATTTGGAAGTACTTGGAAATATTTGGAAGTACCTGGATCTATTTGGAAGTACTTGGAAATATTTGGAAGTACTTGGTAATATTTGGAAGTACTTGGTAATATTTGGAAGTACTTGGTAATATTTGGAAGTACTTGGAAATATTTGGAATTACTTGGAAATATTTGGAATTATTTGGAATACTTGGAAATATTTAGAAGTACTTGGAAATATTTAGAAGTAAATAGGTATTTGGAAGTACAAGTGGAAGTAGGTGTACAGCATATTAGGTCGCGGTTCACCCCTCGACTTTCCTCAAACGAAAAATCCTATTAAAATTTTAATCTTTTGATTATAATATTGAAGTAATTTTTGGAGACGGACGATAAGTGAATTGAGTGCATATTGATGAGGCAGTCCAAAAAAATAAGAAAATAATTTATGCTATCTTTTTATTCATAAACCGACGTTTCGGAGGCTATTCCCTCCTTCTTCAGAGTTTTGAAAAGTCAGTGAATGATTGGATTTCTTTCACTGATTTTTCAAAACCTTGAAGAAGGAGGCGATAGCCTCCTAAACGTTGGTTAATAAATAAAAAGATAGAATAAATAAATTACCTTCTTTTTTTGGACTGCCTCATCAATATCCACTCAATTTCACTTATCAGTCCGTCTCCAAAAATTACTCCAATCTTATTATATATATTTTTTATTAAAAATAGCTATGCATGAAAATTGATGTCGACCCTATCAAGTTTTGTTTATTAACACATTATATTATCAAAATATTAATTTCCGAAACGTCGGTTTATGAATAAGAAGATAGTATAAATTATCATCTTCTTTTTTTGGACTGCCTAATCAATATCCACTCAATTCTTTTGATTATTTTGGCAAGGGCCGAATTTTTTATAGCTTCAAAAATATATTTTTTTCATTGGATATCCATCTAAAATAGGGTGATCATTTTTCCGCGGTCTAATCTGGGACATTAATAAAGATAAGAGTAAATAAATCTTATATTTAATATTGATTTATTATGAGTTAAGGATTCTTAAGATATCTTTTAATTTTAATGTGAAATAAGTGACCTAGAATCCTTAACTCATAGTAAATCAATATTAAATATAATATTTATTTACTCTTATCTTTATTAAAGATGTTTCACCTTGCACCAACACCACAATCTCTACTAATTACCGGGACATTAAGTTTCAATTTTAACTCTAAATATTTGTATTAAAATATATTTATTTATATGGACTCAACTACTTCAATCATTTGTCCTAGTTCACACACAAGCTTCTAATTTTGGTTTACTCCAAAGTGAATTGATATTGGGTAGGTGTAAACTTAGTTTAATTCCAATCAACCTTGATTCTGTTTTTAAGTGAATTGAAAGTTAATTGAGTGTAGCGCAAGTAAACTGAGTGTTACCAAAACTGAAAGTAAATTGAAGAAAACACTAAAAACAAGAATTCAGTGAAGAAAAATATTTTTTTTTGCTTTCTTGGCTTTAACAATTAGATATTTTACGATAATTTATATTAATTATTTTTTTTTCTCTATTAGTCGAGGTAAATTACGATTTTAACAGGAAATAATTCCCGGTAAAGATCTTATTGCTGGAATACCTTTATTGGTAATCGAATATTATTACCCTAAGTTTTCCCCCAAATCTGTGTTGTGGGAATTTTTCTAAGCGCCTCAAAATGAGAAAATTTCAGAGTTTTTTCTGTTTTTCTTGAATAACTCTAAAACGGCTTATCAAGTCAAAAGGATATTATTAGATAAATTAAAGCTTTTTAAATTACGCGTAAAATGATAAAAATTTAATCTATTTAGGTTCAGAAGAACCGTACTAACTCGGTGTCAAAAAACAGCCCCCGGGATCACTTTTGAATATCCCTAAAACTCGCACTTTTTCGTAAAACTGAAAAAAACTCCTAAATTGTCTCATTTTGAGGCGAGTAGAAAAATTTTCACAACACAGATTTGGGGGAAACTTTTTTTAATGACAAAATTTTTTTCAAAAAAAGAAAAAGAAAAAAAGTTACTTTCTGTAGAATTTAGAAATCAACACTAAGATATTAAATATTTTTATAAATAGACAATTGTACAAGATTGTCATGGTAACCAGATTAGCTTTATTATTTATTTATTTATTTATTTATTATCTATTATTTGTTACTTTAAAGGTAATCATGTACAATTGTCTATTTATAATAATATTTAATATCTTAGTGTTGCTTTCTAAATTCAGAGAAAGCACTTTTTCTTTTTTTTTTGAAAAAATTTTTTGTCCCGAAACGTTTGACTTTGAATAAACCTTGTTTTTATAAAAGATTCGTATTTTTTTTTATTATTTTTTTTAATTTATAAAAACAATCAATAAATTTTTTTTCTTTTCTATATAGGTATAACCGAGGGATGAACCGCGACCTAATATTCTGTACACCTATTTCCACTTGTTCTTCCAAATATTTCCAAGTACTTCAAATATTTACAAGTAATTCCAAATATTTCCAAGTACTTCCAAATATTTCCAAGTACTTTCAAATAATTCAAGAAACTCCAAATATTTCCAACTGCTTCCAAATATTTCCAAGTAATTCAAATTATTGCCAAGTACTTCCAAATATTTCTAAGTAAATCCAAAATACTTCCAAAATTGAGAATTAAAAAAAATCTAATTATTTTATTTTTCGTTACTGTGAAACACCACTAACTCCAACCTATTAAAATTTAAAAAAATGTTTCACTATAAACCTACACCGCGTTCCCTAGGGTTTTATTTAAAAATAAATCTAGGGAATTTTATACTTCGGCTGCCAAATGTCGCACTAAAGAATAATGAATTAATCGCATGGTATTTGTATAATCTTCCAAGTATACAATATAAAATTGTAAAATAATTAAATCTTATAAAATTTAATTCATAATCATGGCGTAGTAGATATGTTTGTAATTCAGAGATTATATTTTTCAATTCATTGTAGTCAAAAGACCGCCAGTAATGTCTTAATGTTGTCCATGGTTTGCAAATGCCATTCGAGTTCGAATTGATTAATCCTCTCTTTCATGTTTTCCATTTTCTGTCTACAAAGACAATACATGGTATGCTGAATGGGTACAACCGCAACAAGTTAACGAAGAACAAGGTTGTATCTCAGACTTGACCCTCGTCGTCGACACGGAAATACCAGACACAAAAGAGAAAGAAGAAGGGTTGTATTTGGACTGAACCAATAAAGAGAAGAACTAATTAAAAACATTTTTTTGTTATATAGGGTGGGGTATAAAGATCTACCACATTGAAGAGGTATAAAAAAATGAAAAAATTTAACTAGAAAAAAAACTGAATATATTTTTGAAAAGAACATAAAATAATTTTTTTAATGTGTTTTAATCATTATCAGACAAAAATAAAGGGGGGAGGGCAAAAATGAAAAGTTTAGCTCTTTCGACCAAACTCAACCAAATTTTGTATACTTAGACTTTGTAGGGTCCAAAAAGGCTAGAAATGCAAAAACTAATTACCTGAAATGGGGAGAGGGTCAAAAATGAACATTCTAGCTGTTTTGACCAAACTCAACCTAATTTTGTATACATATTCTGTGAACCTCCAGAAGGCTAGAAATGCAAAAACTAACCAAATTTTGTATACATAGTTTTGGTCGAAAGGGCTAGAATTTTCATTTTTGACCCTCCACCCCATTTTGGATGATTAGTTTTTGTACTTCTAGCCTTTTTGGGCCCACACACAGGTATACAAATCTGGTTGAGTTTAGTCGAAAGGGATAGAATTTTAATTTTTACACCCCTCCCCTTTTTTGTCTGATATAATGTTTAATACACATTAAAAAAAATATTTTATGTTCTTTTCAAAAATAAATTCAGTTTTTTTCTAATTATATTTTTTGATTTTTTTATACCTTCAAAATATGGTAGATCTTTATGCTCCATCCTGTATATTAGAAAAATAGTTGATTAAAATTTCGATGATTTCTAAAATCAATATTTTTTTCTAAATTCTGCTCTTTATCTAATATTTTGGATTTAGAAAAATCATTATTCCCTGACTAGTTGAATGGCTAGCTAGTACCATGGCATATTCTGAATTTTATTATCCTTGCTTATATCATATGCCCAAATGTTTATCGTTTTTTTATGGTTCCGTTCAACACTAAAACTGCTCTTATTAGTGTCTATGAGAGCTAAACTAACACTGCGTTCCCTAATTTTGGGGTATTATTTTAATTTTAATTTAACTTTAGGTAGCGTTTGCATCAATTCAGCATTAAGTTCTAGCACTACATATTCAACATCTTTAATTAATTTGTTTTTTAATTAATTAACACTTTATATTAAACTTTAAATAATTAATTGAAATTTCCTAATTTTAATATATAATAATATTTGTAATGAACTATTAAAGGGTTTTAAAATTGAAAAAACAATTAATTAATAAAAGGAAATTGAAAAAGTAATTATAAATTTTTATTGACACCCCCACCTGGGAATAAATATTTTAGTTAAATCAAATTAAAGTTACCCGAAGATGAGACTCTGACAGATCGAATTGCCGACCCGAAAATACCCTAACTCGAAATTTTCTAAGAAATCATACGAGCCATTTTCGAGAAACTAATTCTATAAGAAAATATTTATATAAGAATTGCTCATTTAATATAACGTAAGATTAATTTTAGAGGCGACTGGTGGTCAGTGGCTAGAGTTTTGGGTCGCTGATTCGAAGTACGCTGGTTCGAGACCGAGTCTCAAGAGATATTTGCAGTCGCCTCCTCGGAAAGCAATGACAACCTACCAAGAGTATAATTGTCTAGTAAACCTCTCCAAACTAGCCGTTCGGAACCGGCCTTAAAAAGTAGGTCTTGTATATCTGTGTAAAACAACTAAATACACTCAGCACAGGTATATGTGGAGTGGCGCCGACGCTTTCTTGTATGGCACTCTAAAAATTTAATTATAAGTGTTGTTTAGGAAAATAAAGTGTTATTTATACCTATTTGTTGATATGTTGAATATTAAGTAAAAAATAATATGGTGGGGGGCAGCAAAATCATTTAGTGCTTAAGGCCTTAATCCGGACTGAGAATTAAAGATGATCACGAGAAATATTAGCCTAATTTAAAATAAACGGAATAGCACATCTTAAAGGATTTTATGGAATGCATTTTCCACGCCTATGATTGAATTCCCTGAGCGTTAATGATTCTCAGTCATAATTGTTAAGCGGAGAAAGAGAGCGGGGCAAACCATTCTATTTAATTATCATTGCGATAAATTATTCATTCACCGCTCTTTCTCTTCCCCACGTCATAACGACACCATCCACCAGCCACGTCGAACATCATAGGTCATTAATTTTACACAAATAAAATTAAATTATCAATTAATTACTGGTGAAGTAGAATATTATATTATTTGGTAAAAAAAGATGAAAAAAATCCATACAAAAAAAAGCAAAAGAATTAATTATGTTGGATTAAAAAGATATAATAAAATTAATTGTCACTTGGGATTTCAGGGGTCAGAAGCTAATCACAGTAAATCAATTGACTTATGTGGTTCAAGAACATCTTTATAGTTATTTTGTTAAAAAATTGAACTTAAAATTTCAAAGGACACCCGAAGAATTAGTGATGGCCAAAGCAAGAACAAGACCAAGACCAATTCTTCTCATCACTAATTAATAAAGGCCGAGGGTATGTTTGTAAAGTCTTTTATAGGGTGTTTAGAAAGTCCTAATCACTTTTAAGAAAAATATTATTATTATTTTGATTTTGAGTATTAATATTAGTGATGAGGAAAGCAAGACCAAGACGAAGACCAATTCTGCTCATCACTAATTAATAAAGGCAGAGGGTATGTTTGTAAACTATTCTATAGGGTGTTTAGAAAGTCCTGATCACTTTTAAGAAAAATATTATTATTATTTTGATTTTGAGTATTAATATTAGTGATGAGCAAAGCAAGACCAAGAACAAGACTGCAAGACCAAGACTAATTCTGCTCATCACTAATTAATATAGGCAGAGGATATGTTTGTAAAGTCTTCTATAGGGTGTTTAGAAAGTCCTGATCACTTTTAAGAAAAATGTTATTATTATTTTGTTTTTGAGTATTAATATTAGTGATGAGCAAAGAAAAAGTCTTGGTCTTAGTCTTGCTTTTCTCATCACTACGAAGAATGGGTATGTGCAGAAAACATCCTAATTGAAACGTCCCTAATTTGATGCCTGCCTCTTTAAGTTATAATTAGAGACAGGATTCTTATGCAATTTGATATTTTGTTTGCCGCCACATACGACCCAGAAGATCAATTATAATTGATCATTGATAATTATCTATCCGAATCATGTATCTAGGATACTCTGGGTTAAATTTTATACTGCATATTTTTTCGTATTTGAGTAATATTACATATAATTGCATATTTGAAGAATATTGCATAAAATTGCATATTTGAAGGATTTTTTGTGCAAAACACAGATTTTTTAAAAGTAAGTTTTCTGAGAAAGAATGAAAAAAAATAAAGAAATAAAACAAGGGGACATTATTTTTTTTAAAGGTCTTCGGTAACTATAGCCGATTTCGCCCATTGAGTGTTCCTGTGTGTGTGGGAAGTGTGTGTAAATTAGTGTAGGGATCAGAGCCGGTCAAATATTTGAATTATTTTATTAGTTTATCATTTGTACGTTAATATGAAAAGCTTGTTAATATATAAAAAATAAAAATAAAAGGAGTACAATACAATCGTGTCTGTTAAATAAAACTACCCCCCTATTTTTTCGTTCACATTTTTTGAAATTTTTTTATATTTATTATGTTGATTTATGACGATGTTCAAGCGGGAGGCCCGAGTACGAGCATTGCTAGCGTATAGAATTTCGACCGGGCTAAATTTCGGCTCCCTCACTAACACTACTAACACTTTACTGATGTGCTGTCTAAATGGGCTGTGTTCCCGGTGACAATAAATAAATATATATATACCTAATGAGAATTTTGTGCAATTTTTTACTGCAATAAAAGTACATATTTGGACACATGGGGTCTATAGCTATTTCTTTTACCATAGAATTCCTTCAATTATATAGTAAAGTATCTTCAGTTTTAATTTTTTAGTGCATAAAAAAATTTATTTTGCCATCTTTTACTGCATAAATTTGCATTTTTCAACATATTCTGCATATTAGTTGCATATTTCAGCAATTTAAATTGCATATTTTGGCAGTTTTTACTGCATAGAAATCCGGTCTCTAGTTTTAATAATACGGCCAAGTCTTGATTTGATTAAATTAAAATAAAAAGAATAATTTTTTCTATCAATTTTGGAGGGTGCGTGTATTTTTTTCAATTTTCTTAGCGCTAATTAATCCCGAAGATCCGATCAATCCAATTGAAAGCGCCACTCGCGTCGGGTTCGCCAACCACGTATCTTCGGCTTACCCCTCCCTCTTGAACAAGTCTGAAATTGTTCGCTGGTTTGCTGACCAAAGCTGCGCGCGCAGCCTAGTCCCTCAGTTATTTATCAATACCTATACAATTTATGACACTTTTTAATTTTTTAATTTTATTACCATTACCCACTTGAAACGAAGGTGGAAATATTATTTTTCTTAGCAAAGTTTGAGATTTTTGAGATTTTTAAATTACCAGAATTCTACTAATAAATATGAAATTTTGAATAAAAAAGTGATGAGGATAGGTAATTTAATTTATAGGTATACTCATTTTTTTTTAATTTCTCACAAATAAACACATTTCAAAGGATACCCGAAGAATGGCTATGTGCAGAAAAACATCCGAGAGGCTGTTGATTTAAATTCAGGAGTTAATTTCTTTTATTTAATTACATTGAAACACTCAAAAAATTGGGCGAAACCATAACATTTCGGACTACAAAAAAGCTCTAATAAGTGAAGATCGAAGGAGTGGTGGAGGGGGGTTAAAAATTAAAAATCTAGGCCATTTGAGCAAACTCAACCAAATTTTGAATTTATAATCAGTGGACCTCCATAAGTCTAAAAATGCAAAAACTAACCAACTAAAAGGGGGGGGAGGTGGGTGTATGGTCAAAAAATGAAAATCTTGGCTCTTGCACCAAACTCAACCAAATTTTGTATACATAATCAGTGGGACGCCAGAAGACAAAAAATGTAAAAATAAACAACCAAAATGAGGGGGGGGCAAAAAATGAAAATATAGGCCCATCAACCAAATTCAACCAAATTTTGTCTACATAATCAGTGGGTCCCCAGTAATCTAAAAATGCAAAAACTAATCCCCCTACATGATTATAAATAATTTTATTAAATATTAAATATAAGAGAAGGGCCAGTGTGTATGGTAAAGACAAAGGATGTTCTAGTAGCACAATGTTTCAAACTATATAGAAACTATATAGAGCCTATATAGATTTCGAGAATCTATATAGCCCCTATATATGTAGTTACTGTATAGATTGAAACATTGTGCTACTAGGGTGGCCACTTCAGAACGTGGCATTTTTTTTTTGACCCCATCCTGAAAAATTCAAACACTGGACTGGACCACTTTGAGAATCACTGTAGTGAGTAAATGACAATTTCTTGTGATTTCCTTTGAAATTTAAACTCTGCTTCTATCGACAGTATAAACACTTTTATAAAATGTTAAAGTTGATTTGTTATAAATGCAGTGGTTAAATCTAGAGTTGTGTCCTGTGCTCCCATCCCTTTATTAATAGAAATTTTTTAACCCAATAATAAGTTTAAATCGTGCATTTGCCACCCCTGTTTCCAGCGGCGGCGTCCCTTTGTCGTGGTGTGCCAGGGGTGGTTAGCTTGCAATTCGTTCGGGCGACTTCCTGCTTACCCTCCTTCATCTTTCGGTTCCTGTCCGAAGGGATCGCGTGTTACTCAAGCATAATTGCCAAATCCCTACAGGCAGCCCTATGGCCCTATATATTTCCTGAATGCCCGGTGTGTTTTCTATCTGGGATTACATGCAGAACAGGTTCGATTTATTTTTTCACCCCTCAACAGCGACACATTTTACGCTCTATAGAATACAACAAAAATTAAATATATAAATAACACTGCAGCATGTAACCAAAAATATTAAAGATCGGTATAATTTATTGGAAATGAGAAATAATTCACGCTCATATTAACTTGTAATTCTTAATCATTTATTTATTATTTACACTTAAGAAGGTATTATATTTAACTAGCTGCAAGGACCGCCTTCGGCGGCCCTGTTACTAGGCCGGGGGCCCGCCCCCTGGACCCCAACCCGCGAACCACACTCCCCACCACCCCCACCCCCGAACCCCACCCAGCACCCGTGCACAATCACCGCCCCCACCCCACCACCACGCAACCCAGCTCCCGCACCACCCCACTACGCCTCTGGACTCTCACCTGAACCCCCCACTCCATCCTGCACCACCCCACCCCCACTATCCCCGGACCCGACCACCACGCCCTCCACCCCGCACCACCACTCCGCGCCCCACCCACCCCGGACCCCACTCCGCACCACCCCATTACGCCTCTGGACCGTCACCTGAGGCCCCCATTACGCCTCTGGACCTTCACCTAAGCCCTCCACTCCACCCTGCACCCCTCACCCCGTGTGCTCCCCTTGCACCTTACCCACGCACCCAGTTTTTTCATTTCTAGCCTTCTAGTGACCCATAGATTCTATATACAAAATTTGGTTAAGTTGGCTATAAGGGTAAGAATTTTTCATTTTTGCCCCCCCCTTTGGGTGGTTAGATTTTGCATTTCTAGCCTTCTAGTGACTCACAGATTGTGTATACAAAATTTGGTTCAGTTTGGTCCAAGAGCAAGAATTTTCATATTTCGACTCTTCCCCCCCCTTTTGGGTGGTTTTTGGGAATTTTTTAAACAAAAGTTGTCAGAAATCACATCCCCCTACAACTTTGCTCATTATAAAATTTGCGGTAGATTTAATAGTTTAGGAGTTATTTGATAATTTTTATTCGTGCACCCCCCCCATCCCCAAACCCCTTCTGGGGTCAAAATATCAAAACGTTATATAGCTAAAAACGTAAGTTAGAAGACATCTGATCTAAATATGAAATTTCATAATAATCCCTTCAGCCGTTTTTACGTGAATCGTGAGCAACTTTTTGGAAACGACGGAAACATACAGACAGACATACAGACAGGAATTTTGTTGAGGGTGTTTTCGTTCATAACTTTGCTTGAAACGTGTGCAACCAAAATTTGGCGTGATTTGGAGCAATGTACAGACAAATCCTTAATTTTATATATATACAAGCTAGCGTCAGGCGTGCCTCCGGCACGCCATCTGACCTCTGGCCCTCCGGGCGGGTAGGCCCCTGGCGGGCAGCGTCTCGAGACGGCCAAAAGTTTGTTTGCAATATAATTTTGTTCAACTGTATTTTAATTAAAATATACTCGTATTTTATTAATTAAAAATCAGCTTCAAGAAATAATCTAACACATTGCGAAAGCAAAATAAGAAATTCTGAGTGTGTCAAGCTTACGCACGACGGAAGTGAAACTTCTAGTATTCCTCTCTCTTTTCATTTCATTCTCTCTTTTTTTCTCTTACGTTAGTTTGAAGATTATAGGTTAAATAATTCAACGACGAAGCATAGATTTACTTTTCTAATATTTTCTTATACATGAATGAATTTTGATTTATGTACAGTTCCAAAAATTCTTTTTAATGTTACATACAGCATTTTCATTTGTTTGAATGTTCAATAATAATTTTAGTGTTGAATGTGCTGTTTTTCCTCCGTCTAATAAAGTAGCAGCAATTCCAGATGATGTCATTTGTGCCAATATGAGCGAAATTAAAAATGTTTCCCTGTTCCACCTGGTGCATCCAAAAAAAGAAACCATCTTCTTGAGCAGCGACTGCATACATAATTTTTGTTCTGGTAACAATTTTGGTTCATTTGCTTGAATTCATATGCATTTAAACCATCAACATTGTACGATTGTTCACGTTGCATATCGCGATTAAATAAATCACTTACTGGCCGATTAGCTGATGGCATCCCTAATTTAATTAGTGGTTGATTCGAAATGATCATGCATAAATCTTCCAACTTAATCAAAGATTCATTATATATTTCTGGCGGAGAAATTTATATCTGGTCTGGCACAAAATCTTCTGCCAAATTGACCTCCGTCTTGGCCTTGCACCGAAACTCTGTAAGTTGCTCGAAAGTTTTCTTTCAGACCGTGAGTATTAAGGCGTTGTCATCGATGGAACATCATCTTCCCTTCCACACCTAACGCTGGAGTTCCTCAGGGACCGGTCATTCTCCCCTACGCTTTTTCTTATCTATATCAACGACCTTCTAAACTTGCCCTCCAATCCGGTACATTGTTACGCAGATGACAGCACCCTACATAACGCCCCTGCATCGCATAAAAACCGTGCAGACATTGCCTCTTCAATTAATTTAGACTTGTGCAAACTTAAAAACTGGGGATCCCAAAACTTAGTTAACTTCAATGCAGGAAAACTCAGTGTTGCCTTATTTCTAGGCGCGTCGACAGAAACCTCCCAAACATATCATTCGACTCAAACTCACTAGAATTCAGGATAAAATTTCAATGCTAGGCGTAACTCTAGGGTCTGACCTTTCATGGAATGACCATATCTCAACCACTGCTAAAGCTGCAGCGCGCAAGCTTGGTCTCCTATTTAGGTCTAGACGCTGTTATACTCCCAGTCAACTTCTTATGCTGTATAAGGCTCAAATTCGTCCCTGTCTCGAATATGGCTCTCATCTGTGGAGGGGTGCATCCAAGCATTCTCTTGCTACACTGGATGCAATTCAGAAGCGAGCAATTAAACTAATAGGAGACCCGGCTCTAACCAACTCACTCGACTCCCTGGCTCACCGAAGAACCGTTTCTGCCCTTTCCCTGTACTACAGATACTATCACGGTGTCTGTTCAGTCGAGCTGAAATCTCTTATCCCCCCTAATGCCCTCTTTACGAGAAACACGCGGTTTTCTAACGCTCAGCACCCCTTCGCTGTCAAATTGGATAAAAGTCGAACAAGCGCTTTCGCCAACTCTTTTATTCCTATGACCTCCAGAGACTGGAACTCGCTCCCTGCCACCATCTTTCCCGCGACTTATAACCTTAAGCTATTTAAGACCCGTATCCACAGATACCTTCGACCTCCGCCCAACCCATAAAATTCTTTCTTCTTCTTTTCACGATGGAGGGGCCAACCGAGGCCTTTAGGGGTTGCACCTTTTTGGTGTAACTCCTTCTCTCATCATTATCATTAAAAAAAAAAAAATCTGGATCTCCTCGAATTCTACGTAGAGCATGTAATACATCTTCACTCATTGAAGCCTTATATTTTCCCCATAATTTAGGCGGGTTAGTTGGAAAACACGTTGTCAATAAAATGGCAAACAAACATCGTATTTGATGTGGCGATGAACCGAGAGCAGCATGGCAAGAGTTGTATCCCAATGCGAATCTTCTTCTAACAATCGTAATGCTAGGCATGCACCATGATTCGTTGTATGTAATGCACTGAGATACTGGGAAATGTATTTATAATAAGAAACATTGATTAAGATTTGGAATGTTTCTTTCCGACAGGCTCAGGTTAGCCAACTAATAACAATAAAATAATCACATTTAATAATATAAATTTTTCTTTTTACTTAAGAGAGAATGGTGTATTTCTGTGAAACAGTTTAATTCTAAAGTTTAGGGAAAACAAAATATATCTATAATATAATCATAATACTTCTTCAAGGCCTTTGAGAACAATGAATTAACCCACACCCATTGTCTGCCTGGGTACAAAAGAAAAGATAAACCTTTTTTAAAACCCCAATTGGCATTCTACCTGAGAATAATTAATTTAATTATGTAAAATCGTGTGAAATCAAATCAAACCGATTTGGCCCAAAATTTAGATAAACCATCTGGAGCACTAAACAAACATATGGTGTGAATATGGTTTCGATACGTTCAGTGGTTTAGGCATGGGTCGATCACGCACATACATACTAAGGATTATATATATATAAAATTAAATTTACAAATTATGTCTGTATTCAAAAATAGATTTTATTATCTTAAAAAAAAGTTTCTGAAATTTTGATCTGACTACCTGTATACCTTTCTTTTGTTAAGAGGGGTTTCATTGTTTAAGACCTGACCTTTCAGGGTAGGGATAATGTATTGTTTGCTTGGCCCTTTTAGAGGCTCTATTTCTATAGATCTTATCTGTCAATCAATTAAATATAAAAATAAAAAATAAAATCAAACCGATTTGGCTCAAAATTTAGATAAACCATCCCCAGCACTAAGCAAACATATGGTGTGAATATGGTTTCGATACGTTCAGTGGTTTAGGCGTGGGTCGATCGCGTACATACACACAAAGGATTTTATATATATAGATAGATTGGTTAAAAATATTTTTACTTTATACATGCGAAGCAGATAAAGTATAGTCAATTTCGTATAATATCAGCCCACTTTGATTCTGTTCTTAGTGCTTTGAGTGTGATGTAAACTTTTCAGATGGAAGTAATTCGGATGTACCAATTAATTTTTTTTTTTTTACTTAGAGAAAGTGGTGTAGGTTTTAGGTGAAACATGATATTAATTAATAAAGTAAAGGGTGTGTAGTTTCACAGTGAATGAAATAAAACTCAAAGAGGTTTATACAAACTCAGGAGTTTACAAGTTAAAACTAATAATAATTGAACGAGCGATCACAATTTTTAACATCTAAATCATATGTACCAATATAACAAAATATAACATTCAAATCATACATACCAACATAACACAAGAAAAACATCAATAAAATTAAAATTTAAAAAATTGTTTTGCAAAGATTTTTCTTTTTTAAATATAAAAATATATAAATATAAATATAAGAAATCTAGGTAAATATGAATATTAATATAAATAAAAAACCCTTAATTACAAGTATAAATATAAATTTTTTTAGAATTAAATTAGAAAATAAAATTACAAATTTAAGTCATAGACACAAAATTAATTATAAATATCAATGTACAAATAAGCATAAATTACATATAGAGATAAAGATTAAAATAAAACATAATAGAGATAAATTAGATGAGATAAATTACAATATACAACAATTTTGTGGTTATCTCATATATCAGTATGTCATTTATTTTAGAAGGCTGAGGGCGCGTGGTTTGAATTTAATTTTGATTGTAATTTGGGAAATAGAATATAGGTGAGAAAGAATGAGGTTAAGAGTGTTAAATTTTTGTTAATTAATAGATCTATTATTGTGGAATTTCTAATGTCATGCTGGTTATTGAGAGTTTTATCTTTTTCGATTATAGCTTTCTTAATTTCAGTTGATTTTAATAGCTCTAATTTCCGGCTTTTAGAGGCGAAGTGTAGTGGTATAGGATTCTGGGGTGAAGGTGAGTGATTGATTTCAACAAGGTGATCTGCGAAGGCGGAGGTTGGATCACTCTGTGTGGTGTCTGACTGCAACTTTCTTAGCGAACTCATATGTTCTTTATACCGGGTTTTGAAAGTTCTGCCCGTCTGACCAATATAAAACGAGTCGCAGTCTTCACATTCAAGTTTATAAACACCAGATTTCTCCTTTGGGTCAACTTTATCAAGTTTATTATTAACCAATTAATATGTAATTAAAGTATCTTCCTCTCTCCTTTATTATTATTATGTAGGCGAAAAAGCCTGTTTATTCTAGATATATAATTAAAGAATCTTTTTCTTCTTCTTCTTATTATTATGTAGGCAAAAAAGCCTGTTTATTCCAATGTTTTCTTGTACGGGCCTGTCTTCTTTTCCCTGTATGTATTAAAGAATACATAACAAAATAATTAGGTTAAAAGAAAGATAAATAATAATAATAAAATATATATTATGATTTGTGTGTATGCAATTTGGCTGGAACTCATTATAAAGACAAGATTGATTATAAAATTTAATTAACTAAACTAATTAATTTTTATTTTAATATTCTTCAATTTATCGTCACATATTATTTCACGTTAAAACCACCCTAGTCAAATCATTCATAATTTAAATAAAGGAAATTCACTTTACCATAATAGGACTCATTGCTATGTAAATAATAAAAATAATTAAATTTAATAATACTAGTAATAAATTCAAAGTTTTTTTATATAACCATGTCAAATTATTTTTATGTGTTTTAATATTGCCGCTTTGTTTAACCTACTACGGTAGTAAGCGAATAACATAGATAGAAATATTTTATAAATATTTGTGGAAAAAATAGTGATTTATTATATCCTAAAATGCTAGCTGATATTTTATTGATCCAAGATCCTTTACTCGGCGTAAATAATTCTTCAGATTGACTGACCTTTCTCTTTCTCTCCCCTAACACCTTCCGTTTCTCACCCTGAATCCGTTTGCCCTTCAACCCTTAACCCTCAACGGTTTCTGATATTCAGTCAGCAAATCGGCTGAAAACATCGACAGACCAAACACCATAAATTGCCGAAACTTTACGCCCCCTCGTGTCATATTTCTAGAAGAGCATACGAGCCAGTCAATGCGGTGATCTATGCCCCTGTGTTGGTTATTGCCCCAGGGCCGCCGCTGACACATTGCAAAGCCATCGGGCATTCCCGATGATTTCACCCGAAGATAATCACTCAATAAATAAATAAACGTGCGTATCCAATCAATTGATTCCTGTCAAAAATTATAATTATTTTATAAATTTATACATTACATAAATAAGTAGTTTTCTTGACGAAAGTAGGACATATACTCCTACAATTCCTCGAATTATGACCAAGATAGACATAACAACAATAGATACAAAATTCAAATTCAAAGCCCTTTATTTCTTATACATAACAAACAGTTGGAGGGATTCCCTAAAATATGCACAAACATATATTATATTTTAGGGAAATCCCCGCGTATGTTCCATTTATGTAATATGCCCATGTATGAAAGAGACAAATACAAGGTCGTAAGTGCGAACAGTCCTAAATTGAAGGCTATATCTATAGTTTTAATTAAGTGAAAAAATGCACCTATTTATTTAAATTAGGTACAATCTAAAATTGTACCTAAATATAAATTCTGTAACGGATATATTCCACAATTTTCTGAATCAAATGAATGTGGTTATTACAATCTCCAGTTTGGTTAATTTTTCTCTTTTGTATTCACCGTCATCTGATGCAGGACCATTGTTGAACAATCTAGATAGTAATTTTAGTTATTTAGTTGACTATGCATCAGATAAGGGTAAATATGCCTCAGACGGAAATCACAAGACAGAAAATAGTGAAAAATTTTCAAAACACGGTATTCATTTTGAAGATCGAAGTGTGAGGAGGGAATTAAACTGTAACAGGTAACTTTAGATTAGGGCCTCCCGAGTAATAAACTTAAATTAGTAAACTGTTATTTGTTTGTTAAAACTCCAGCTTGTTTGTGTCTCGTTTTCGAATGGGAAAAAATCATTAAAAGAATGAATTCGACTTGGGTTTTTGAAGCTAGAATTAATCAACCTTCGAAATATAGAAGTTCAAGTTTTCATGATTGTAATTAAATTATCTGTCTTTTCTTTCAAGAAATCTCCTTTGAAGCTATTGATCAGAGGTTTTAATTGCTTTAATTTTGGATGTATTTATTTTAAATATGGTAAATGTTGAAGAGTTAAGTAGGAAATAGACAACACGAGGTCCTGAAAAGACAATATAAATCATTACCAAAGTGCACATTTGCCGAAACACTTTGAACCTTCTTAAAATAGTCTTTCGATTAAAATATCAATTCTACTTGTTATTCTTCGACTTACGACTAAGATATGTTCCTAGACATCAGTCGTGACTCATGTAGGTTCTAAGCTGAGTTTTATAAAAAACAAAAACAAGAATATCAACAAAAAGATTAGTAGATACAACAAAATTCAAATTCAAAGCCATGGATTTCCTATACATAACAAACAATTACGGAGATTCCCTAAAAATGGTACATACTACATACAATATTGAATTTTAGGGAAATCCCCGCAGTATTTTCATTTATGTGAAAGAGACAAACACAAGGTCGTAAGTGCGAACAGTAGTAAGTCGAACCGTTGTAAATTGAAGACTACCTGTAGATAATATTGATCTCGGAGAAAATGAATACACGTTTTATAATTATTTCCTTTACAAGTAACACTGTTCTAAACAGACTGTCAAAAAGGCAGACAGCTACAATAATAGTGTCCCATTTTACTTTTGAATTGAACTATGATAAACCCTAAAAACAATGTGAAATAACTCAATTCCATATATATAATATATTCCCTGGTGTTGGTGAATTGAAAAATCCACTACGTGAGCTCTTTCTTTCCCTTTCTTTGAAACCCTTGGTGTGTCGTATTTGGAATGTCGAGGTCGTAAGTAAAATAGATTGCCCCCGAGGCGCGAGAGGTGCATCTCATTACTTCCGCTGCACTTGACTTATTGAATAATTACCTTATTTTATTGTATTTATTCTTCCAACGCCAATATCCCGGATTATTTGTCACCCTGTCTATCTGTCTGTCTGTCTTGTTGACTCGCTCCCCTAGCGTCTCCTATTCATGCAAATTCGCGCCATTTCCATTCCGGGGCGCTTCACCCCCCACAAACCCAACCTCCTCAATTCTCGTTTTTCCGAATATCTATCCCTCTATCTCGGACTTTATCTTTCCTTTACGAAAGACTTTCTTTTCACGTTTGTGATATTGAACTAACCCCCAAGCCGTCTCCTTTTGATTCACCTTGTAATTCGGCCTTTGCATATTTCTTATTTTCACTTTCGTTTTCAATATCTTTCCCTCTTTTCGTTATCTCTCTTTTTCACTTCCCCCTATCTCCCTCATCATCAGTTTTGTTACTCCTGAAAGTTTTCCACCTTTTAATCCAGGCACCGGATTTGCGCTTCTGGGGAAACTTTCTCATTGCCTTGCCGCTGGAAAATCGCAAATCTTGTCTTTGAACCCACAAAAAAAGCTAATTTAAAAAAGGGGTTCCTCTTGTAACTCTATTATCCAGAACTATTTAAAGCCCTAAAGTACCTTTGAAAATTCACATTTAAATTCACTTTCTAAAAACATTCTCCGGTTTCTAAATATTTTAATCAAATAGGCGCCTACATTTAATGATAACAGCGTAAAAAAATATCTAAATTTAATTAACAATTTAATAATTAATTACACTGCCCTTAAAAAGCATTTCAGATTTTTTGATTTTTGGATCTTATTTTTATAAAATATAATAATGCATTACTTTTTGAATCATTATTCTATAAACAAACTATCTGAATTATTTGTTAATTTATTGCATCAAAATAATAAAAAATTCAAAAAACAAAAATATGTAGTGTATTTAAAACTTACCATAATTCTTCAATTATAACAGATATTTTAAATAATTCTATTTTTGAATCAGTTCCATAAGACCCTGCATTTCGAAGCATATTAGAACACAATATGTTGATAAAATTTGAGAATCTATATAGGCGGTATGCAGTTACTATATAGTTTGAAACATTGTGCTACTAGGGTACCATAAGTCTTCAATTATAACAGATATTTTAAATAATGCTATTTTTGAATCAGTTCCATAAGACCCTGCATTTCGAAGCATATTAGAACATATTATCTTGATAAAATTTGAGAATCTATATAGGCGCTATGTAGTTACTATATAGTTTGAAACATTATGCTACTAGGGTACCATAAGTCTTTAATTATAACGGATATTTTAAATAATGCTTTTTTTGAATCAGTTCCATAAGACCCTGCCATTTCGATGCATATTAGAACATAATATCTGTTGATAAAATTTGAGAATCCTATATAGGCGCTATGTAGTTACTATATAGTTTGAAATATTATGCTACTAGGGTACCATAAGTCTTCAATTATAACAGATATTTTAAATAATGCTATTTTTGAATCAGTTCCATAAGACACTGCATTTCGATGCATATTAGAACATAATATGTTGATAAAATTTGAGAATCTATATAGGCGCTATGTAGTTACTATATAGTTTGAAACATTATGCCAACTAGGGTACCATAAGTCTTTAATTATAACGGATATTTTAAATAATGCTTTTTTTGAATCAGTTCCATAAGACCCTGCATTTCGATGCATATTAGAACATAATATGTTGATAAAATTTGAGAATCTATATAGGCGCTATGTAGTTACTATATAGTTTGAAATATTATGCTACTAGGTACCATAAGTCTTCTTCAATTATAACAGATATTTTAAATAATGCTATTTTTGAATCAGTTCCATAAGACACTGCATTTCGATGCATATTAGAACATAATATGTTGATAAAATTTGAGAATCTATATAGGCGCTATGTAGTTACTACATAAGTTTGAAATATTATGCTACTAGGGCACCATAAGTCTTTAATTATAACCGATATTTTTTAAATAATGCTATTTTTGAATCAGTTCCACAAGACCCTGCATTTCGAAGCATATTAGAACATAATATATTGATAAAATATTTGTCTTATATTCACATTTTATAATTTTAAAATTATATTAATTTAACAACTTTTTAAGTAAATTTTGACTATCCCTATAACTAATTAGAAATTTTATCGTGTATATTTTATTTTGATGCCCAAACCTCGAATTAGCCCCTTATTGAAAATTCAAGTATGATTGTTTTCGCCTCTTTGTTCTTCCCCACCAGCCTACAAATTCGCCTCGCTCTAATTTTGAAGCCCTTTGAATTAAATATCTCTAAAAAAGTTCCTGGAAGTAAACTTAGAATGAGTAATTTCGATCAAAATTATTTTCGTTTCTAGAAAATAATTGATTTGGATGATAGATGAAAAATCTAACGAATCTTTGATATGCAAGCTCCACTCAAATTTGATCGCTTTATTTTAATTAAAATTTTCTCTTGATTTAAAATGTTTTATAACATTTTTATAATGTTGTAGGTATTCAAAATATGAAGATGTTTTTTAAAGTATGTCAATTTTTACTTTCACATTTATATTTTTTATTTTGGGGTGATTGATAATACATATTTTGACATAATAATAATATATTAGTAAAGTAAAATCAGTGGCGTGCCTAGAACTTTTGCCGTCCGGGGCGGTCTCCAATTTGCCGCCCTTTCTAAGTCAATCAAATATGGTGGGTTTTATAAATTAATAAAGATAAATAAATAATTGTAATTGAGATAAACTATAGGTGGGGAACTTTTTTACTATTGGATGCCATATTTAAATTAGGCAGTAATAAATGAGGACGCATAAGTTGAAATGCCTACCTATAAATAGAACATTTATAAAAATACAAGATACTTTCTTAAAGGTAATTAGTAGAGATTGTGGTGTTGGTGCAATGTGAAACATCTTTAATAAAGATAAGAGTAAATAAATATTATATTTAATATTCATTTACTATGAGTTAGGGATTCTTGGTCACTTGTTTCACATTAAAATTAAAAAATTAAAAGATGTAAATTTTTTTTGTTTCAATATATATATATATATATATATATATATATATATATATATATATATATATTTCGGGCTATCAACCCATCTTCAGGAAGTACAGAAAATAACTTTAATTTTAATGTGAAACAAGTGACCAAGAATTCTTAACTCATAGTAAATGAATATTACATATAATATTTATTTACTCTTATCTTTATTTTTAAAGGTCACGAGAAACTTACGGAGGCCGCAGCTTCCTCGTCTTATGAGACAACATATATACCTAATATACAAAAAATACCATTAAATATTTTTTATTTTATATTTATTTAAAATAAATAAATATTTATTGGAAATCGAATAGTAAACTTATGAAGTGAACAAGTTGTTTTTTAAAAAAATAACTAAATATAAGAAATGGCGCCCCAAAATATCTGCCACCCGTTGCGGGCCGCACCCCTAGGTACTCCACTGTGTAAAACTTCGTTACTTTCATGTTACTTCGTTAAAAGAGATCACCTGACTATATTACAACTTTCTGTAAATATTTTAAAATTGATAAAAATGTTAATTGAATTTTAAATGTTTAATATTATAATTTTCCGAATACCTTGGTGTGCATAACTCTCTTCATCAAAGCGTTTCTATTATTCTGCTGATTAATCGACAAATCCGTAAATCATTTGTTGTCTATTGAGACGTTTTCGTTCTAGCCGCTCTAGGCAGGCCTGGCATCCAGTCTAATTTCACTCCTCTAATTGAATGCTTTAAACATGGATATATCATCGAGAGAGAGAGTTTATTACTGACAGTGGGATATTAATTGCTGGAATGCACTTCAGAGTGTTCTACACCCTGTATATCTATATCTATATACTCCAGTTAGGAGTTTATTAGATAAAGTTGGTCATGATGTTGTTGTATTTGATGGTATTCGTCCCTCCACCTTTCTGCTGGTGAAGAGTATCCATCACAGAACGGCCGGTGAACAAATCGGACGTGCCCTGAATGAATGGACAAGACCCCAAGGGTCACCGGATATCACTCTCATTCCCGCACTTTCCAAAATAAGCGAGATATACACACAACATCGTTACAAATGGAGATTTTAATGCATAATGAGATGACAAAGAGCGAGGTGTGCTAGATAAATAGAGGAGATAAATTGAAAGTGTAAATTCTATTGGTTCGATATATATTTATATAGGTGGGTTTGTGGTTAAAAATCCTGTTTGTTTTTTATCCGATTCGGAATGCGAGTTTTGGAATAAATGATAAATGTTTTATGAAAGTACAAAGTAAAAAAAAAAGGCAAAATGTTAATTCTCTAACATGGAACGAACAGTATAACATTCCTTTTATTCAACAATATTTGTTGCAGTTATATTCATATAAATTTCCAAAATACATTATTTTACTGTAGTATTTGACTATTCTTTGTCATTATCGATGTTAAATTTTTATTAAAATCACACATAATTATTTATAACTATTTATTGGTAATACAATGTTATCTACTAAGACATTTCGTTTGACATATTCTGATGTGATCGTTCTCAAATATATAAGGACCCAATTTCATGTTAAGTTTACTGATACTACCATCTGTCCAACTATTGTATATAATATTTTTGACTAAAAACAGTTCAGTCAATAACTCAAGTTAGTATCGTATCCAACGTCATATCCAATCGGAAATTACATGTTTTAATAAACAAAAACATCATTCACAAATTGTGTTTTGCAATATTAATAAATTGCAATTTTTGTTGACGATATTAAGATACAATGTTTACAAATATTTATGATATAATTTTAAAGAAATTATTAATTTATGAGGTTTCAGATCTCATTCATTTTGTAACATTCATTCCTGTTAATATTATTTAGATGTTTTTTAATTTCTATTTTTTCTTTTATATTGCTTTTCTCATCAGAATATATAACGTTTCGACACCAGAATGAGGATTCAATTTATCAACTGATTTTCCCAACCGACTCCAAAATTAAATGTGGAAATATCGTGCATTTTAATTGGAATTTCTTATTAAAAATGTGTAATCTAGGTGGTTTCAAGTTGAAACCACCTAGATTAAAACTTTCAACCTAAACTTCTCTTTCGGTGTATAAACGTATATTTATTTATTTAAGTATATATTTATTTGCATCATCCAGATGGCAACCTCATTGATCCTTCTTAATAAATTTCTACACATTTAAAGAAGGGTGGGTCAAAATTAATACCTTTATGTAAAATAAAATAAAAAATAATCAAGCCCAGTGACAAGGGACTTATCCCAAGTCAAGTTAATGACCCGCCTTATGAAATTTTATCTTTGATTTATTGATATAAAATGGCACTATATTGTAATCATACTTGTTACTATTTCTATCTGTATAGAGGAGGGCACTTCCTGCGCGGCCCAATAAAGAATATAATATAGATAAGGTACTTATTTTGGGTATTTTCAAATTTTTACTCTGACAAGGGTTCATATGGTTCAAAATAAATAAAAAAAAATATCTCCCAAGTTTCAAGTCCCTATCTCAATTATAACCTGTGCCCCCAGCGATGTAAGTTTCTCATCTAAATAACATGGGGTTTTTGGCATTAAAATATCAATTTTTATTCCGGCCAAAGTAATGGTTCAAAAAATTTGAAACTATGTAGACTTTATCCTTATAATACTAGCTATCCATCAGAATTATTACAGATTTTTAGCTATTATAATTTTGGAGTTACAGCTAGATAAAATACTGCTATATCTTAGTGTTACTAAGTTATAGACTTCAATAATTATAATAGCTAAAAATCTGTAAAAATTCTGATGGATAGCTAGTATTATAAGGACAAAGTCTACAGAGTTTCAAATTTTTCTGAACCATTACTTTGGCCGGAATAAAAAATTGATCTTTCAATGCCAAAAACCCCATGTTATTTAGATGAGAAACTTACATCGCTGGGGGCACAGGTTATAATTGAGATAGAGACTTGAAACTTGGGGGATATTTTTTTTATTTATTCCGAACCATATGAGCTCTTGTCAGCGTAAAAATTCGAAAATACCCAAAATAAGGAGCACCCTACTACCCACCCTTTTGACATTTAATAAAAATTATTCATAACCACTCGGATTTAGTAGAAGACGTTCTTCAGAAATTTTAAGACTGTTACCATTTATACTTTGTAAATGTAATTCACTTTTGAGATTGATTAATGTATATCCCAGAAGAAAATTTATTCTGTAGTGTTTTAATCTATAAATAGCCTTTAGGTATGATTTATTGAAAAGCAAAGATAATCAAAACGAACGGACTCACTGGCTGAATGGTTTTCACTTGTGATCCTCGAATCCTAATTGGGAGACGCAGACGCGCTCTCGTTATCATCGTCGTCTTTCTTTCCATTTGAATAAGCTGACCCCGGTGATAATACAACGACTGAGCTTTTCAATATAAGATGTGTTTCCCGTGGCCAATTTTACGGCCGATGGCGGTTGTCCCTCGGGAAATCGGGCATGCGGCCAACAACAAATAGGAAGAACCCCCGGGACACACAGGCATTGCGATTGCGACGTCGACGAGGACGACGTCGGCGACGAGGAGAATAGCAAGTGCCAATTAAAGCCAACCACCCCAGCACACCCTCTCCAAATTCGATTGCCGCACTTTCTCTCCCTCGCTCTCTTTACATAACCTCGTCCTCAACATTGCGTTTGTCTCTCAGCTCCACTTGTTGGTGACCACACCTTCGTCATTCAATTTGGCGCAATAATCATCAACTAGGAGGTTTTTCGGACTCAAGTAGGTTTGTGGCGACGAGAGGGCTCGATTACAAAGGGCTGGATCGAATACACTAAGTATAAAAGAGGTGTAAATAATGAAGTGTTTTTAGACTAATAGGTTAAACTAAAACGTCTCTTCGTTGATTTAATTCTTTCTCTGTCCTTTTTAGGGAGAAAGATTTGAAAATAAATTGGAAAATAAAGTAAAATTTTATAGGAGTCTGTATTCAAAATTTTTAGAATTTGCACAATTTTTTAAAGCCATTTTGATTATAGAAGGAAATTTATGTCAGCATTTTTTTTCTTGTTTTACTAAAAGATATCTTTTATTTATTTATTTATTTTTTTTTTTTTATTAGTCTCCAAGAGTACATCAGCAATCTGCCCTGGCGGGCAATAAGCTTCTATACAGGCTTAATGAAAAATGGCATGATTTACACTGATTTTAATGATATTTCTATTGACTTGAAAGTTTTTTGCCGAGGGAAGCAGAATTTTTATATATTGAAGGAGACAATAAAAGAGTGTGTCTTCTGCTGGAATTATAAATAATTATAAATAATCGTTATAAATTAATAAAATTTATAATTCCTGCAGAAGACACACTCTTTTATTGTCTCCTTCAATTAAATTTTTTGTGAAATCACACATTATTAATTATATTGAACAAGAACACATAATACAATACAACTTGCTCAGTTCATTGATCTCTGTGTTAG
The DNA here is from genome assembly GCA_024734495.1 of Forficula auricularia. Lineage (NCBI taxonomy): Eukaryota > Metazoa > Arthropoda > Insecta > Dermaptera > Forficulidae > Forficula > Forficula auricularia. The sequence continues at coordinate 9,228,045 of JALMQS010000225.1, forward strand.
CCTAAAGATAAAAGCAGAGCGAAATGAAAAACATTCACACATCTGCTTGAATTTTACGCTCTTGTGGTATTAGATATTTATAAACGAGCTGGGTGTACAATTAAAGTAGGTAAGTTTGTTTTCGATGCTTTGTTCACTTCTTTGCTCTCTGCTTTAATATGTTTTCAGCCTAAAGCAACCCTAATCAGTTCAGGTGGGAAAGAAATAGTATGAATATTGGCGAAAATCAGCAGCATTAGAGGCAAATGAAAAGTTTTTATTATACTATATTGATGATGAAGGCCAAGCCTTCAAAACTATAGTCTCAAACAAATAAATAATATATATATATATACATATGTATTTGATATATATGTGTGCATGTTTATTTGCATCAAGCAGAGGACAGCCTCTTTGTTTCTCTTTATGAAAATTAGAGGCGTTAATGGCAAGTAAAAGTATTATTTATTATTATGGGAGAAAAGATTTTGTTTCCCCCGATAACTTTTTCTCTATAGATGACAAGAGAAATTCATATGATTTTACATGTAACTATTAATCTATATATATAAAATTAAGGTTTTGTCTAAATCACGCCAAATTTTGGTTGCACACGTTTCAAGCAAAGTTATGAACGAAAACAGCATCAACAAAACCCCTGTCTTTCTGTCTGTATGTTTCCGTCGTTTCCGAAAAGTTGCTCACGATTCACGTAAAAACGGCTGAAGGGATTATTATGAAATTTCATATTTACACCAGATGTCTTCTAACTTACATTTTTAGCTATATAACGTTTTGATATTTTGGCCCCAGAAGGGGGTTTGGGTGGGCGCACGAATGAAAATTATCAAATAACTCCTAAACTATTAAATCTACGGCAAATTTTATTATGAGAAAAGTTGTAGGGGATGTGATTTCTGGCAACTTTTGTTAAAAAAATTCCCCTCAAAAACCACCCAAAAAGGGAGGGTCAAAAAATGAAAATTATTGCTCTTTGACCAAACTCAACCAAATTTTGTATACATAATCTGTGGGCCACTAGAAGGCTAGAAATGCAAAAACTGGGTGCGGGGGGTGGAATAGAGTGGGGTGGGTTAGGGCATGGGGTGGGGATAGAAAGGGGGAGTGAGGCGGAGTAGGGTGCAGGGGGAGAGGCGAAGGGTGAGGGATCCAGGGGGTAGGAATACAGGGGGCTAGGCGGGGTGTATGGTGCGCGAGGGTGGAGAGCACGGGGTGGGGTGGGTGGGGTGCGGGTGGTTGTACAGGGTTGGTGGAGTGGGGGGTTCAGATGAGGCCCCAGAGGCGTAGTGGGGTGGTACGGAGGTGGGGGGTCCGAGGTGGGTGTGGTGCGGGGTGGTGGTGTCGGTGCGAAGGTTCGGTACCAGTGCATGGTGCGAGGGTGGGGGTGCTTGGTGGGTTTCGGTGGGTGTGATGGGTGTGAGTGGGGTGTGGGGGCAGGGGGGTCCAGGGGCGTGCCCCTGGCTAGCAAGAGGGCCGATGAAGGCGGGCCTTGCAGCTAGTTGTATATATAGTATTTCCAAGAGTCGTCAGGTCTAATGTGAATTTCGCCAAATGGATCAATGGCTTTTTTGGTAATTGCACCCTAAATCGTGTAAAAATTATTAACTAATTTAAAATCTTTTCATTTTATTTTTTGTTTGAGAAAAAATGAGATAATTTAAAATGACGGCAGAGTCTAAAATCTAATTTCAGGGCCATAATGCCGCTTATTAATTGCGTCTTAACAGAAGGGGTTAATTACTTTCTGCGTTCAAGCAGAAGGTCTTAAAATTAAACATTTTTTCTTCTTTAAACCTGAATGTGCTTCATTTTAATAAATATTATCTTAAGAAATTTTTTTCACTTATTTTTTATAATTTTCTCTAAGGAAGGATTTTATTATTTCATAAGTTTATATAGTCGAGAGTGTTGTTTATTAAATCCGTTTAAGTTGGAAATATTATAATTTGTAGGAGAAAATATTTGTTACCGTGTGAATCAAGAGCGAATGGTAAATTCATTAGGGTGATTTTTCCAGAAATTTGATTAAAATTTAATTTACCCATCTTTCTTGAGGAGCTATAAGTTAAAGAGTGAACTGATTAGTCTTTAAATATAGCCAAAGTGAGATGATTTTATTCAAAGAAGTTTATTTAATTATTATCAGAGGAGGACTTACCATAAAATTTTTTCCTCAAACCAGGACAATTTCTAGAATTTATTCGAAAAAAATAAATGAATAACTTCTAATGATTTTACAAAGAGAGAATTATATTCAGTAAAGTATTTATGATTCAAAAAGTTCTAGTCTTTTTTGTGAAGTGGTTAACAAAGAAAAACAATTAAGTAGTAATGATTTTTAATTATTCTATACTGAACTAAACTATTAATACATATCACTAGCATGAACTCAGGTTAAAAATTACTCTCCTCCCAGGCGGCCCTAGTATTAAATCACGCATAAAAATAAATATATTGCTCATTAGGCTTTAAAATATCTGAAACTCGAAGAAAAATATTTTATCAATCAGTGGCGCAACCACGAGGGTGGGGGGAGGGGGGCTAAGGAGCCCCCATAACAAGAAAAAAAATTAAATTAAAACTATAAATTAACAAATAAATTGTAATCAATATTTTGACTATAAATTAATACAAAAAGGTGACAACATTTTCGTAAAATGCCAAAAATAAAGTTTTGAGAATTTCGAATTTTAAGGTAGTTGTTTCGAGACAATACTAGCAAAAATTTAATGCTAGAGTATATGGAACAGACAATAAGGATTCATAACTTTTTGCTGTTTATGTACCCCTACTAGCCAATCCCGTGCTTGACAAATCTGGCAACACTGTCCGAGCTTGTATATATGTTATCATAGAAATGTCAGATAAAGTACATTATAATGGAAGATTTATAAAACAAAAAGTTCTTAATAAGCGATTGAAAGCTCTTGCGATAATGGCTGAAGGAAAAAACGTCCAAAAAAGTACTAAGTTAATCCACTTTTTAGTTTAAATAAATGCGTTGTTGCCAGCTTATTTTTAGTGTAAATTTTTCATTATTTATTCATTATTATCTCAGAAACTGTGTTGTAACTATGAATTAAAATTTTCTTAAAAAATGTATTACTTATTATTTAATGTTGGTTTAGTTTTTTATAACAATGGTAAGAAGAGTTTATTGTTTTTTTTTAATGATATTGATGTGAGAAGGAGATACACCAGAAGGTGCATCCCCTAAAGGCCTGTATGCGATGGCCCCTCCATCGTGAAAAGAACAGAGTAGAAGGAAAGAAGCCGGGATCACGAGCCAAATCTCAGAAAGTTAGATACAATCCAATTTCCAATTTACTAAGTTTTTAGGGGCTTTGAGCAGTATAATTAAATATGTATGTAAACTTTCCGATATCCATTATAGTGCAATGCGAGGGTGAACCCCGACCTAAATGCTATACACCTACTTCCACCTTACTTCCAAATATTTCCAAGTACTTCCAAATATTTCCAAGTAATTCCAAATATTTCTAAGTACTTCCAAATATTTTCAAGTACTTCCAAATATTTGCAACTACTTCCAAATATTTCCAAGTAATTCCAAATATTTCCAACTACTTCCAAATATTTACAAGTACTTCCAAAATACTCCCAAAGAGGTGTACACCTACTTCCAATCGCGGATCACCCCTCGGTGCAATGTATAAGAGTCTGAAAAACACAATCTTTGGAATTTAATATCTCCGTATCTATATTGTTCATAAATTTCGTTTTGCCACCAAACGATGCACAAGTATTTAAATAATAATCTGTCTAAATTTCAAAAAAATCCTAAGAATACCCATATGGTGAAACTACTACCTTAAGAGCATCGAATACTAGCACTTGAATTGCAGGAGTGAAATTAACTTATTGTATAGTTTTTTAGATAGGCGAGTTTGAAAAGTGAGCCTCCGAAATTGATTCCAATACTTTTACTAATAAGCTTCGAAATGTAGGTGAAAGTAAAAAAACTCATAATATATTATTTTTCCAACGATTTTTTTTACTTCTCTCCTACCTTTGTTCTCGGATATTTTTTCTCTATACAAGTTAATGTTCTCGATCTGAACTTTGTGATCCCTTAATTTCCGCTAATCAAGTAAATTATAAATTACACCGATGTGTTAATTGTAACACTTCAGCCGTCACTTCAAGTTTCCTTCACTAAATTTACGATAGATCGAGTTTATAATTTGATCTGACGACGAGGGCTGTCAAAAGTTTTATAAATATTACAGAAACTTTTTGAAAGACTTTATTCATCTTCCATCTAAGGCCGTCAACTATTCATGAAAAATTAACACAATACAAATTCCTGTTTGCAAATTGCCTTTTACCTTATTGGTAGTGCAACGAGATTCCAATTATAAGTACTTGAATTTTCATTATATTTATATTTAAACGCGAAAATGATTAATTACAACATTGATATAAATGGGTTCTTAGGTTTTCATACTCCGTTTATCAAAACGGACAATTAGTTCTATTAGTAAATTTTATAATACCTATACATGTTAAAGTAAACTGCAAGTTGAGTTCACTATAAACTTTCTAGCTTCCTATGAAGTTTATTAATTTATAACTAAAAACGGTAATATGTTCCTAACAAATATTTATATTAGACTTTGCTATTACGGGCAGCTAGACTCTAACATGCAACATGTCTGGATTTCCAAAATTTTATCCCTAAAAATAATATATCAATTCTAGATCTGAGGTTTGTAGGGTTCTAAAAGAGTACCAAATTGGACAAAGGGCCTAGAACAGGGGTGCAAACCTTTTGGGTTACTCGGCCCACATTTGAGGGAAAAAAATTGTTTGGGACCGCGGATAAAATATAATAATTCTATTGATATTTGTTAATAATTTATGTTGATTAATGTCCATTATAATTAGTAGATTAAAAATTCACAGTTCTTTGGACAATGTTTTTTTATTGAAGCTCTTCTTCAATTTTTGTTTCTATATGATAAGTCTTATTTTATTGTATCAATCTTCTTCTTCGAGTGCCATACCCGAAACGGGTGCGGCGCCTCTCCACATACCTGTGCTGAGTGTGTTTAGTTGTTTTACACAGATATACGGGACCTACTTTTTAACGCCGGTTCCGAACGGCTAATTTGGAGAGGTCACTTGGCAATTATACTCTTGGTAGGTTGCCATTACTTTCCAAGAGGAGGCGACTGAAAATATCTATCTGCCGAGACTCGGTCTCGAACCAGCGTTCTTCGAGTCAGCGACCCAACACTCTACCCACTGACCCACAGTAGTCTCTTGTATCAATCTAGAAAGAAAAAATTCTACTATGTCTCAGTTATTTTTATCTTTATTTCAACCAATGTGGCTCTAACCAATTGAGTACTTGAAAAAGTCTCGAGAGAGACGAAACGTTGTACAAAAATTGAAGAAGAGCTTCAATAAAAAAACATTGTCCAAAGAACTGTGAATTTTTAATTTATTTGTTAATAATGTTGAAATAAGAACTTTATTATTTTTTTAGCTCATAGTAAGCTTCTAATTTTACTTTTTGGAAATTTTATACTTGAAAATAGCTTATCGTACTTATATGTAAATACATACCTATATACTTACAAAAAGAGAAACAAAGAGGTTGTTCCTGCTTGATAATAAACATAAAAACATAATAAAGAGACAATATATCTGTATATAGATTATCTATTTGTTTGAGACTATAGTTTCGAAGACTTGGTCTTCATCATCAGTGTTTCTTCAATTATAAATATTTTTCATGGACAATATCATATGGATATTGAAAACTTGGTGTTCTCTACTACTGGCAAAACAAAAACTTTTCAACATACCTATATACTTACAAAAAGTGATATTATGTATTATAGTATTTGTTTATATTTTTCCTGGTTAGATAATTAATATAAATTTAAATAAAGGGATATATTCAATTTTCTTCAGATCGGTATCTAATTAGTGTTCTAGAACATTCAATCAGAAAATTCGTAAGTAGCCAATTTATTTTTAATGAAAATGGAGTCGAAAATACTAGTAGACCAAAATGATGATTATTTTTTCGGAAATCTTGAAATCTAGTTCCAGATTCAAAATTTAAAATTAGCACTTTTATTTTTCGAAAACTTCGCAGTAGATTTTCAAATTTCTTATTTTAGAGAAAAAAATTATCAGTTGTTAAAATTGTGTGTTTTCCAGTATCTACATATAAATCCCAATGTTTTAAGGAATTTTATGACTTTATATTGGCACGGGTTGGACAGCCCTGGTTTAAATCGAATGGATTAAAGAAGGATATGAGGAATGATAATTTATTTTTTAAAAAGGCCACGGATATAATAATCCCTGACTATCCATTATCTATTGACATGTAAAAACGTACAAAGATTTAAAATACAAGTCCTGACAAGTTTTACTCCAGGAGAGAAAAATTATCAATTAATTGTGATTGTTCTAGAAAACCCCAATTCCTGTCTCCTTGTACCTTCTAGGATGATAAATATAGACTTGGTTAGTGTCATAGCATATAAATTACTGAAATACTAAATATTTTAGAAAATTAAAATATGATAAGAAGAAGAATTTTTAAATATTCGAAACTTCATTATTTTTTTATCTTATATAGTTGAGCTTATAATTTTGCTTTTAGTGATATTTAATTCATTCTACGTACTTTACGATATTGTACAAATGTACATTCATATTTCGAAAAAGGGAATAAATATATCTCTACATATAAATCTCAATGTTTTAAGGAAGTTTATGATTTTTTGTCGGGCCACACTCATTGCAGTGCTGGGCCGCACGGGTTGGGCAGCCCTGCTCTAGAATTTTAATCCTTAACTCTCACACTATTTTGGACTCGATTTGATTTTTCTAGAGATATTGGGTATCAGATTTTCTTTGAATTATTATCTAATATGGCAACGTATCATGATTATCATCTACTAAATCTGTCTTGTTATGGATAATTTTCATTTCATATGGAAAGAGTTGAATTCCCGATGGAAGTGAATACAACCCTTCTGACATGTAATAAATATTATCCATATGAGCTCGAATTTAGTAAATGACAATCTCTCGTGATTTCTTTTTGAATTTTATTGGTGAACTTATTAGGTTCAAGTAGACCCTAATAGCACAATGTTTCAAACTATATAGTAACTATATAGCCCCTATATAGATTTCGAGAAATTGATTTATCCTAACATTTGAATGTTAGGAAAAAGTCAATTTTTTTAAGATTCGAAAAAAATATTTATTTTTAATATATAGAATTTTATAAATGCGCCCTCGGCAAAAAACCTTAATTTTTAAATAAAATATTTTCTAATAATTTGAGAAAAAGTTTGAACTACTTTTTGATATTTGTTTAACGTTATTTGCATATAAATGAGAAAAATATTACTATAAGTTTCGATGAAGGAACAAATAAATAAATAAACGGTAGTAGGATTCTATTAAATTGTTTCGAATCTTTTAATGAGTCTTAATGAAAGTCACGAGAGAATCAATAGCTAATTTTGAATTGAACAAGGAAAAAAACTAGAACAAAAAAAAGGCAACTGATAAATTGTTATTTAAATTTTATTAGATCAATTTTGAGTTGAAGCTTTTATTTTGATTTGAAATTGTTTCTACCAAACTTGATAATATGAAAATTTGTCTTGCAATTTTGTTCCGTCTCCCGCTAGGCAAATGGCCCAAGTTGCCCCTGCGCGCTTGCGATGGCAACATCATCTCTTAACATTTGTATCGAAATCAATCGCATCGATTCCCATTTGAGCGACTAACGATACAAACAGAAACTGGTTGAAGAGAGCAAGCGGGTGGATAGTAGTGTGGTGGGGGTTGAACGAGTGGGGTAGCTTTGACAAAAGTATGGGGCTGTTGTGTTTTTCGTTTTGCTGATTCAGCCACAAGGGCTTAACCCAGCCGATTGCGGAAGTGCGGGCGAGGGCCCTTTCGAATCTTGAATTTATTTGATTTTTTTTTTTTTTGTTCCTGTCCTCTCTTTATTGCTACGCCAGAGAGAAATTTTATTTGGCAGACTCGGCTAATATATTTTTTTCTAATTAAAAAGAAATCACTACAACAAAAATAAAAAACGTTCGAAATTTTTTATTTCTCTTCGCTCTAGAAAAGAATTTATTTTAAAAAAATAAAAGAAGAGAGAAAATCTATATAATTTGAACTTCTCTTTTTGATCCGATTTTCAGCAAATATTTGCTCTACACACTGAGTGCTACTCAACATGATACGCCACATGTTTTTTTCTATTATTTCCTTTTTCTAATAAATGTAAGTATATAAAATATAGAGGCGACTGTGGGTCAGTGGTTAGAGTGTCGGGCCGCTGTCCTGAAGAATGCTGGTTCGAGACTGTGTCCCGGCAGATATTTGCAGCCGCCTCCTCTTGGAAAGCAATGGCAAACTACCAAGAGCATACTTGCCTGGACAACCTCTCCAAACTAGCCGTTCGGAATCGGCATTAAAAAGTAGGTTCCGTATATCTGTGTAAAACAGCTAAACACACTCAGCACAGGTATATGTGGAGAGGTGCCGAAACGTCAGGGAGACCTGAATATTGCACTTAAAGAAGATATTAAATATAATGCCTTGTTCACATTATTCCAGTCCAGTAGTCCAGCGAGTTAATCCAGTCCAATGCTGGACTGGATTATATCATCTACATTATTCCAGTCAGCAAAAGCTGTTGAATCGGTCATGACAATAAATTAATATTAAATTACGCAGTTGAGGGGCTAATACAGCACTGGATTGGCCGTCCACACTATTCCATTGTAGCTGGAATGAAAAAGTAGACTGAAAATCCAGTCACTGGGCTGGATTGCTCACTGGAACGGGTACATTCCAGTGCCGGTCACATGATTCCAGTAGCATTCCAGCGCTGATTTCGGTCGCTAATGTGAACAGGGCATAATTGAAAAAAATATTGAAAATTTTTTTGTTTTGCCGAGAGTAGCACAGTTGTTGAATCATAAAAAGAATCAAAGAGGTTGTCATTTGCTTGATGCAAATAAACATACACACATAATAATAAATTATACCGTATATATATGTTATACAGGCCCGTTTTGTACATTTTCTCAGTAGGTATGATGCAAGTAAGTCTTCGAAATGCCGCCGCTAGGATCTGAAATAAAAACATAAAATTAAATAAGATTTGTTTCCAAGTTATATAAAAAAAGCCCCTTGGACCACTTTATTTATAAACACACCTGTAATGTTATGATTTATACACCTGTTAATTAAAAACAAACAAAAATTCTTAATTTTAATATAATATATTAATATTTGCTATAACCTTTAGTTGGTTTTATAATTAAAAAAATTGAAAAAAATGTAAAAAAAACTTTTTTATTGAGATTTTTATTTATAAATAATTACTTAAATTAAGAAAAGATCAATTAAGATGAAATTTGTCGAGGTCCAGACCTAGCCAGATTGTTTTCTCATCCTCAAATCTTGTTAATAGATTTTGTTTCATCAAAATCTGTAGAGCCGTTTTCAAAATAGAACTTAGATACATATATATATATATGTCGTGGTCACATCGTAGAATTGACCATTTCATGAAATGCTCGAGAATTTCATGAAATGTTACTTTCTGTATTTCCTGAAGATGGGTCGATAGCCCGAAATAAATATATATTGAAAAAGAAAAATATTTTATATCTTTTAATTTTTTAATTTTAATGTGAAATAAGTGACCCAGTATCCTTAACTCATAGTAAATCCATATTAAATAAAATATTTATTTACTCTTATCTTTATTAAAGATGTTTCACCTTGCACCAACACCACAATCTCTACTGATTATTGTAATTAATGTAACCATTTTACGATATAATGAAATAATATTGACCATTTCATGAAGTAGCCGCGGGTTTTGTTGACCATATCGACAAACGATTTCTTATCAATTATCTGGCCAAGGCACATAGACCAATAGACATTGAAACATTTCATGAAATTGCCATGAAATTCTCGAGCATTTCATGAAATGGTCAATTCTACGATGTGGCCACGACATATATACAAACAAATATATATACAATTTTTCATCGTTTAATAAGAGTAGATAGATAGATAGATTAAATAAAGCGAAATTCCTGAAAAATAGGATATTTACTTTTAGCAGTTCGCGTTTTCATAAAATACTCTGTCATATATATCTTGTTTTCAATATAATGAATATTTGTCATTTAATGAATCTACGATGAACCCTCACACGTGTGGGTGATAGGAATTTTTCATTCAAGTCTCCAGTAAAAGTTTTCCTTTCGTTGTTGTTTTGTAATATTGGTATAATATCGCGTTGCTCCCTTGTCAGGATATTTGATAACTTGATGTCTTATTATATTAATTAATTGACATCTCTCAGGCATACTTGATTAAGTTCAAAGGAATTCATGGTGTAGGTGTGTGGCTTATCACAACTTTCTCCATTACACACATTTCAAAAAGTCATCAGGTTGGTAGGTAGGTATAAATTAAATTCCATAATAAAAATTATGACATGCTAGATTTTGCAGCAGTTAATTAAGATAAGTTCATTCAAGTTTAATATTTATTAATTAAGAACATTAAGGGTAGGTATATATATGAATTGAAAAATTGAAAAAAAAACATAACCATAATTCAAAATGATGAGAGGTTGAGCAATTTCATTAAAAATGAGATCTTTAATCTGTAATGTATTTCGAACATAATTAGTTATGATACATATACTTATATCGTATTTGTTGAATTAACTGCTCGACAAAAATTAAACAAAAATTTATCTCCGTAAACCTAACAGTGGATTCCAGTAGAGTTTTATACGCTGATTATCATGCAATTTCCCGATTTTTTACAACACTTCAGAGTTTTGAGATTGTATCGGTCAAAATGAGGAAAAGGCCATTTTGATCTATTTTCGAGTCCCATTAAATATTAAACAGCAATATTTGAAATCAAAATATTTTGTTGACGTGATACAGCTTTCTCTTTGATTTTCAAATAAGCACTTGTTTATATATATTTTCTCAATTATGTAGGTATCAGATTGCAGCCAAATAATGAAAGGATTTATCGAGCTGCAGAATTGCAGGCTAAATCATAGAAGTTATTTAAACTTGTGCGGTCCAATTATTGAATATTAAGTACTAATAGACATTTTAGAAAATAATTAATATCTTCCAAAATATAATTTTTCGATGTTTACTCATAAGAACTTTTTGTAGAACATGTAGAACGCCATGGTTTTACTCATTTTTTTTAACAAACTATTTTCAGCCGTTTTTTATATATTTTAAAAAATCGAAGCAAAAAATCAATTTTTCATATACAAATACAATTGATGGTAAAGTAATAAATAAATGAAATGGACATATGTGTTATAAATAACCTTGAAAAAAATTGCTTGAAATCGCCACTGATGAAGAATCGTTTTGAAAAATTTTGTTTTAATATTTTTAATCTTCTGCCAGGCGGACATTTTTAATTTCAAAAGAAAATGGGAAAAAACACGTTGTGTACAAAATTTGTTTGAGTTTGCTTCAAGGACAATTTACATTTTTTCACCCTCCCCCCTTGGATGGTTTTTATGGGATAATTTTTTTAAACAAAAGTTGTCAGAAATCACATCCCCTACAACTTAGTTTAGGGGTTATTTGATAATTTCCATTCGTGTGCCCCCCCAACCCTCTTGTGGGGTCAAAATATCAAAACGTTATATAGCAATGATTTTCAGTTAGAAGACGTCTGATCTAAATATGAAATTTCATAATAATCCCTTCAGCCGTTTTTACGTGAATCGTGCGCAACATTTCGCGGAAACCACACAAACAGACATAATTTTTTGAGGGTGTTTTCTTTCATAACTTTTCTTGAAACGTGTGCAACCAAAATTTGGCGTGATTTGGACCAATGTACAGACAAAACCTTAATTTTAAATATATTATAGATAGGTAGGTATATCATATCTATAACATTTAGGGAAAGCGGTGTTGGTTTATAGTGAAACATACATTAAACAGGAGTTTTTTAACGGGTTAAAGTGGTGTTTCACAAAGAGGAAATTAAAATTCAGTCAGTCTTTTGTTAACCTCCTAATAATAGCCTCGTAACCCGAAATATGTATAGAGAAAAATAAAAAATCTCCAAAATATAATTAAAGAAATTTTTAATTTTTATTTCCTCTTTGTGAAACACCACTTTAACCCGTTAAAAACTCCTGTATATAATATCTATATAATTTATTTGTTTGCGATTATATTTTTGAAGGTTTTATCTTCATCATCAGTCTTTTTTAATAAAATTACAAATATTTGATCTGTTATTTCTCATGGCTTCAAAAACCCGATTCGATTTAGATAAATTCGGTTTGTCCTAGTAGTAAGGAGGTCACTGAACAGACGAAGCCTTTCTTAGGGCCGGTTGTATGTCGCAAAGTAAATGCTTTTTACAACTAACAAAGGGTAGATGGTAAATGGAGGGACTGGGATGGCCAATCAGATGACAGGCACTTTCAGTCAAATCATATTATTAAAATATTATTTTTCAAAAGATCAAATAAAAAAACACATCTACCCTTTGTTAGTTGTAAAAAGCATTTACTTTGCTACATACAACCGGCCCTTAGTGAATTACCAGCTCTCAGTAAATCAAAATCTCTTCAATATTATTACAACCAAACCTCACCCAGTTTTTTTTTATTTTTTTTGTATTATAATCACTTCTCCAATCGTATATTTTATACTTTTATTCGTTTATTTATTTATTTATCGAATCCCCCAGGGCGACCATAGATATATTAATTTACCAAAACGAATCTAATTCCTGTTTTACGGCCCCCTGCTACCTTTTAAGTTAACAACAACTTCTATCGACTTATTTCATCAGCTCCTCGTTCATTACATCTTCTATTTTTTATCTCTCTCTCTCTTTCCCTTATTTCCATTTGAGTTTAATGAATTTTGTTTATGAAAATAAATTCAAACGAATACTAAAAAAAAAAAAAATATTTAATTAAATCACAAATAGAAAGAGAAAAAGAGGAGAGAATAAAAAAACACCGGCTCATGAATTATTAAATCATATTATTAAAATATTATTTTTCAAAGGATCAAATAAAAAAAAGATTACACGTTAGCGCAAAGTGATTTATTGTTTATTAATAGTACTTTTGATAATAGCGTAAAGTACGAAATAATTATGTTCTTTGTTTGGAGAACAATAAATCTTTGTTTGTAATTATATAACTTTTAACAGAGAAAATACTTTGAAAAGAATTGTATCTACCATATAAATAAACAGGCATATTTAGTACAAGTTCTTTAAAGTATCTGCAGAGTTATGTTTCCACTAAAAACTTTACATAGATTTCATTTTGGAATTTAAGATTTATTAGTCGTGTATCTTTCTATTTGAACATATTTTGTTTTGCCGTGAGTAGCAGTGTATATTCATAAAGATATATCAATGAGGGTATCTTCTGCTTTATACAAATAAATATAGGTATACATATTTACAATATATACCAAAGATAAATTATGTATAAATATTTTTAGAGTTCGTGGCTGTGATGAAACTGTATTAGATGAAGGAGGAGGTATCAGCCAAAGATGGAATCACTGGGTTCAATAAAACACCTTTAATAAAACGTTTCGGCCTAAATTTATTTGGCCATCTTCAGTTAATTAGGAGTTATACACAAAATGCGGTACACATATGTGATCGAACCAAGCCTTGTCAAAAATAAAAATTTTAGCTTCATGTAAATTTATAACGTGCCTGGACCCAAAAGTTTCAGAAATAAATTATGTAGTACCTGGAGGCACCGAGCGATGCTCGGTAACCCCTGACCAATCAATTAAGATGAATTTAGATTAAGTTCAGACCTAGCCAGATCGTTTTTTCATCCTCAAAACTTGTTAATAGATTTTGTTTCATCAAAATCGGTAGGGCCGTTTTCAAAATAGAACCAAAATACAAATATATAAATAAATATATATATATAAATTTACAATTTTTGCTCGTTGAGAGTAGATAAATGTAAATATCGTCGCTTTTATATAAAAAATGTAATGTAAAAATTACCAAAAAAATTTCATTGAAGAAAAACACTTGTATTTGTTAGCTACATCTAGTCTCAAATTGTTGTATGTTATCAGGTGATAGTTAGGTGATAGGTGAATGTTATAAAGTATTTAGGTTTAATACAAAATGAAAACAGAAGTATTTCATCATTCGCTACCATATTTTATTAAATATTTTAAAATCGCAGGGAAGTGGACAAAAAATTAAGCAACAGAATTAGTTATTCAATTTACCAGACGTTTCGTCACTTTATTGAGACTCCATCAGTGGCTGAAAATTGTGAACAAAAGAGATAAAAATGATTTTCCCTACATAGTTAATTATATCACAAATTATTTGAAAAAATAGTTTGTTATTAATTATTTATTTTACCTCATTCAATATAACTCTTTGTCAAAAATCTCTCAACTATAAGACAGCCAGCAACGAACATTTTCCATTAAAACACAATTAAAACATAAAAAAAACAATACTATAGAAATTTTATCTCTTTTGTTCACTATTTTCAGCCACTGATGAAGTCTCAATAAAGTGACGAAACGTATGGTAAATTGAATAACTAACTCTGTTGTTTAATTTTTTTGTCCACTTCCCTGCCATTTTAAAATATTGAAAACAGAAGTTTTCTTAGTTACTTAAAAGTGTAGATTTTTATTTATTTATTTTTATTTTATTTATTAAAAACATTGTATTTGTTGGGCCATCTAGCCCCTTTAATGTCGAATTTTAGACGAATTTAATTACAAAAAATTAATTAATATAATACAAAAAAGAAAATAAGAAAAAAGCTAATATAACAAGCCAAAAAAAATAAAAGATAAACATATGATTACATAATAATTACATGAAACAAAATTAATAAAGATACAAAAATATATACAAGAAATATATATGGTAGAAAGATAAAAAAAATAACAATATAACAATAACATTAAATAACAATATATAGAATATAAACAAAAAGGAAAGAGAAAAATAAAATAAAAATATATTATTTTTACTTAGGGAAAGTGGTGTAGGTCTTAGGTGAAACATGAAATTAATTAATAAAGTAAAGGGTGTGTAGTTTCACAGTGAATGAAATCAAACTCAAAAGAGGTTTATACAGACTCAATGTATTTCGGGTTATTAGTCCATCATCAGGAGTTTACAGGTTAAAAACTAATAATTTGTGATCACAAAATATAACATCTAAATCATACTTACCAATATAACACAAGAAAAACATCAACATTTAATAATAATAAATTTAAATACGATAAAATTAATTTTTTTAGACAAGTCAACACAAATCTAGAAAAGTATGAATCAAAAACAAAATTAAAATTTTGCTGGTAATTTTTGTTTTTAATTTTGTTTTTAATTAATATATTTTTCTATATTTATGTTGACATATATAAATTTTTTTTAATTTTATCGTATTTAAATTTAAATTTATTATTGTTAAATGGTGATGTTTTTCTTGTGTTATATTGGTACGTATGATTTAGATGTTATATTTTGTGATCACATGTTCAAATATTATTAGTTTTTAACCTGTAAACTCTTGATGATGGACTAATAATCTGTAATATATTGAGTCTTTATAAAACTCTTTATACAATTTATTTGTTTGAGGCTATATTTTAGAAAGTTTAACTTGCCTCATCAGTCTTTTCAATTAAAAACATTTTATTTATTATTTCTCATGGGTTCAATTATCCGGTTGGATATAGAAAATTCGTTTTGTTGGTATACCAAGCTAGCCACATAAACATATCTTTCTTTAATTAATTCTTCTTCCTACTATGAAAACAAACTATCACTGACATAGTAGACCAGTTAAAAAGATCTATACTTCTTCATAGGAAAATTTTCGAATGTGTGGAAACCTGTCTGCATATGCAATCAATATTATCGATAAACTTCATAATAACCTTTATAAATTATAATTTTAAATTAAATTTAGCATGTGAACATGTCTAGTCTCAAGAAGAATTGTATAAAAGTGCATTTTTTTAATAGTAATTTATTCTTTAATTGTAGTATTTGTAAACATTAGAAAGCCAACAAAATTTTACCGTAAAAATATATACACCCGACTCTCGATAATTCAAAATACCAGAAAAATTATCGAGACTTCGAATTATCAAGAAATAATTCGGAGAAAAATTCTGGGACCAACAACTTGTTGCCAGATTACTTTGTTCTGTTTTGTTACTCTCTTTATTTTTATTTCATTTTCTCACTTACTTTATTTTTTCGTAAAATCAGACGATTCGGAGGATCGTTCCTCCTTCTTCGGGGCTTAAATGGTCAACGTAGGAACTTACTTGTCTATTAATATTATTTTTAATTCCATTTAATTTCAATACTTTGTACATAGCGATGACTTGATGATGGCAGGAGTGGTTCATAACGTTGAAAAAAAAATTAATTTTTTTTCAATTTTATTCAATTCTGTCTGCAAATAAAATTCAACATTTTTTACGTGAATTCAAAGTCTAAAATAATATTAATATATTGCTTTTAATTACAGCCTGGTTCTACGTAATGAATACTCTAAGAAGGCTGTCCGCCTGTATTTATGCAACCAAAAGACGCCTCTGGAACGTACAAGCATACGCTACAGGCGTCTTTGTTAAATGAATATTTTGCATAATGTTTAAAATTTGACATGACTAAAGCTAGAGATCAAATAATACGATTAAATAATTTAAATTATCATGAAATACAAAGTTATAATAATCATGTTAAATTTAATAAAAAAAGAGGGGAGGGGAAATAATTATGTGCTGTCTAGATGGGCTATATTCTCAAGGACTAAATCAAATAAAAAATAAAAAAATGACGGCCATCCCCCATGAGCTCATTTCCTATTTTTTTAATTAGCAGTGGCGGCGCCAGTAGTGGGCTGGTCGACCGCCCAATCTAAATTTATCTCGATAACATTTAGGGAAACCGTTGTTGGTTTATAGTGAAACATATTAAACACAGGAGTTTTTAAAGGGTTATAGTTGTGTTTCGAAAATAAAATGAAAATTTAAAAAAATGTTTAATTATATTTTTGGAGTTTTATTTAATCTATATATATATAAAATTAAGGTTTTGTCTGTACGTTGCTCCAAATCACTCCAAATTTTGGTTGCACACGTTTCAAGCAAAGTTATGAACGAAAACACCCTCAACAAAATTCATGTCTGTCTGTATGTTTCCGGGTTCCGCGAAAATTTGCTCACGATTCACGTAAAAACGGCTAAAGGGATTATTGTGAAATTTCATATTTAGATCAGATGTCTTCTAACTTACGTTTTTAGCCATATAACGTTTTGATATATTAAACCGAGAAGGGGGTTTTGGGGGGGGGGGCGCACGACTGAAAATTATCAAATAACTCCTAAACTATTAACCGTAAGGCAAATTTTATAATAAAGTTGTAGGGTTGGAATGCACGGGGTGGGGTCCGGGGTGGATGGGGTGCGGGGTCCGAGTTGGATGGGGTGCGGGTGGTGGTTTGGAGGCGGGGGTCGGGAACTGGTGCATGGTGCGGGGATGGGGGTGCTGGATGGGTATTGGGTGGGGGGTACTGGATGGGTTTCGGGGGGTGAGGGTGGGCTTCGAGGGCTGGGGGTCCAGGGAGCGTGGCCCCTGACTAGCAAGAGGGCCGCCGAAGGCGGGCCTTGCAGCTAGTACTCATATATATATATATATATATTTCGGGTTTTTAGCACATCATCAGGGGTTGTGTTGTCACAATGTAAAATTTTTCTTCAGTCTTTTCTAAACGAAAACTCTTGATGATGGACTAAAAACCCGAAGTATATATAGAGTAATACTAATAAACTCCAACAATATAAACTAATAAAGTAAAGGGAGTGTAATTTCACAATGAATTTTGCTTAAACGCTCAATTTAAAAGATTAGGCGAGAACAATTTACACAGTTTTTAAAGGGTCATAATGGTGTTTCACAAATAAAATAAAATATAAAAAATTAAAAATATTTATTGTGACACTACTATACCTTTACTTTACTAATTAATATCATGTTTCACCTAAAACCCACACCACTTTCCCTAAGTAAAAATTCAAAAGTATAATTAAAAAAAAATTATTTTATTTGTGAAACACCATTATAACATTTTAAAAACTCCTGTGTAAATTGTTCTCGCCTAATCTTTTAAAGTGAGTGTTTAAGCAAATAAGTACCTGGAGCCACCGAGCGATGCACGGTAATCAAATTAAAAAAAATACAAATATATAGTAAACGCCCCCTGGACCCCCCCCCCCGAAACCACACACCTCGCCACCACCACTGCACCCCCACCGCCACTCCGCCCAATCCCACCCAAACCCTGATCCCAAATCCCCGCACTTCGCCCCCCGGACCCCCCACCTTCACACCCCTACATTCATTTATTTTAGTACGTGTTTTTTTTTTTTTTTTTTTTTTTTTGGCTTTTCGGCCTTTCTAGCCATAAGCCTAATTACGATACTAGCTATATTTTTTTAAAATTTGTCTCTACCCCCGGGGTCAGATTTTAGCTGGATGCCTCGAGTCGGATTCGAACCCGGGTCCCCTGGTTAGCTCGCTGTCATGCTACCGCCTAGCCTATCTGAACCCCCCAGTCCGTGTTTTTTAATAAGAATTTTAATCAATTAAATTTGCAAATTCTAATATATAACAATATTTGGTATAAAGTATGAGTGGGTTTTAAAATTAAAAAAACAATTAATAAATAAAAGATAATTGAAAAAAATGTAAACAAACTTTTTTATTGAGATTTTCTTCTATTAATAATTACTTTAATTAAGAAAAGATAAATTAAGATATCGAGGTCCAGACCTAGGCAGATCGTTTTCCCATCCTCAAAACTTGTTAATAGAGTTGGTTTCATCAAAATAGGTAGAGCCGTTTTCAAAATAGAACTAAGATACAAATATATATTCAATTTTTGCTCTAAGAGTAGATAGATATTGAAATATCGAGTTGATAAAATAAAAATAAAACCATCGCTTTCAATATCATAGACTTTATATAATAAATATATAATAATTATACTTTATATCTAAACTATTAAAAAAGGATTTCTAACTTATAGAAAAAGTTGAATTTCCTGAAATTATGCACCTCAGGGTCGCCCAACCGAAAAGAAAAAGCTACCTAGCGCTGCCATTGATAATAATAATTAACCCCTTTTAGATTTCTTTTTCTTCTTCGAGTGCCATACCCGAAACGGGTGTCGGCCCCTCTCCACATATACCTGTGCTGAGTGTGTTTAGTTGTTTTTACACAGATATACGGGACCTACTTTTTAACGCCGGTTCCGAACGGCTAATTTGGAGAGGTTACTAGGTTTTAGATTTACAGAGAGTATATTCTTGTATAAAATTTCTATCATAAAGATTTTTTGTAAGTTTTCGATTCGTATACTTTCCAAATTTTTTTCTTGCCCTTCGATATACTTTTGTCAATGTAAAAAAAATATGCCCGCCTGGAGCACAATCGAACGAGGAAAAACCAGCCCAGGTCCTTATCTCAAGCGCACAAGGGCATCTGCTAATTAGTCGGAATAAAAACGCAAGAGAGGCCATCAAATGAGTTTCTAATTATGCACCGTGTCAAGAATTTTTGCACCCTTTTTAATTTCCATTTAGTTTGTTCTAAAGTAATGAGCTCTAAAGTCTTGCAACGGAGAGAGATGAAGGGACGGTTTAATTATAAAATACTTTATTTTATTTAATACTCTTTTTGACTTTTAAAATTTAGATTCATATTTTACAGTTATCTTTACATCAGTTCAATCAAAGTATAGAATACAAAAAGATGAAATTAATTTGAAAATAGTTTTTGGCAAGCGAATAGAAGAGTTATCGATTTTTACTTTTATTATCTGTATTTTTACTTTCACTTATATACAAAAAGTGAAGTATTAAAATAGTAAAATGTATTTTTCGAAATCATCTATAAGGGGCCGTCCATAAAATACGTCACACAGTAAAGTTGGACAGGGCATCTCATATTTGTGACAAAATGTAACAGAGGAGCCCGGGGATCTTAAAAATTGTAATGTCACAAAAGTCAAACTAAAAATTTTAAAATATTTTCAAATATATTTTCTAGATTTCAGGTTATTATTATTCCAACTTGAAAATTATAGGATATATGGTAAAAGTGTTTTTGTGACGTTACAAAACATTGAGGCTCAATGAAAATGTGACAGAATGTGACACAGTGGAATCAAATGTAATAGAGTGATGAAGAAAGCAAAGGTCTCGAAACTATAGTCTAGTTATAAATAAATTAAAAATTTGTAATTCGCAGAAGACACACTCTTTTATTTATTTTTTAATTTATTTAATGTCACCGGGAACAAAGCCCATTTAAACAGCACATAAGTAGAGTGTTAGTAGGGTTAGTGAGGGAGCCGAGTTTTCAGCCGGTAGAAATTTTTATTTGCCAGCTAGGATCGAACCCCGGACCTCCACCTCAACATCGCCATAATCGATCGATGCCGAAGCGAAGCAACTGCGTTAGCTGACTGAGCTACCCGACTCCCCAACACTTTTATTGTCTCCTTCAATATTTATTTGATTTAAAACTCACCGCTAACGTTTCGGCCATTGGTTATAGGCATCTTCAGAGAGGGAATTTGTCAATGTTTATAAAAAAAATTGTCTTTATTAGATAGACATCTCATCAAGCGAGTTTGACACCTATGGTCTAGGAGTTGTTTTCTAGACAATAGGAGATCTTCTAGACACCTTAAAGACAATAAGAACTGGATAAGACTTCTTCTAGAGCGCGTTAGCTATCTGGGTATTGGATTTAATTTTCGGAGTCTTCTAACTCCCTAAACCAGGGCTGTCCAACCCGTGGGGCCCAGCACTGCAATGAGTGTTGTCAAACATAAAATGTGTCAATGTTTATAAAAAATTGTCTTCTTTAGATACACAACTCATCAATCTAAAGAATATTTTTTTTATAAAAATTGACAAATTCCCGCTCTGAAGATGGCTATAACCAATGGCCGAAACGAGGGGATTTTTAAATAAAAGAAATATTAAAAAGCTACACATCTCTTCATTGAGCGGGCCTTGCAGCTAGTGAATAATAAAATGATCCGCTTAGTAAACAGTGACATAGACGAAGAATCAGATTATTTTGAATCAAGATTTTTTATTTAGTTTTGAATTTTTATTTCTATTCCAAATAACTGCCAATTGTAGGTAAGTAGTATCAGATAAGATTAAAGATATTGCCATCAGCTCATTTTGTTTCAGAAGAAAAACCTACCCTCCACTCATTGTGTGCGCAGCTCCATATCAACCAAACAAGAATAGATCAGATCCATTAAGATGTCACTGTTGCTCACTGCTCTCGACTTTTATTGAAGGTGATAATAAATAAAAAAAAAAAATAAATAAACAAAAATAAATTAAATTTACCTCTAACGATTAGATCGAAAATCGTCGGGACTTACTAATTCACGAGTAGTATTATCTTAGTACTAGTGAATTACACTCAAAAGCAAAATAAATAATCAATAATTCTTTAATAAATACCTACAATGAATTAAAAACAACTAAAAAAAATTATACATATAATTCACAATCAATACAGGTTGCTTAATTGTTGTCCCCTTATTTATTATTTGATTACTCCTTCAAAAGTTCCCCTTCCCCTCCCACCTAATTCCTTCCAGAAATATTAGAAAAAAAATTATTAATATTTTGAATAGCTATGATTACGGAAATCTTAAATATATTGAAGAAAAACGCGGAACCTTTTTCATGGTTCCGTACCGAGTAGTATACTGCCCTAAAGGGCCATTTTTAGGTTATTTTTGTACCTGTTGGCATTCAGAAGGAACTTGGCTTAAATTATTAAAAAAATCCACAAATTCATTCATTTCCTTTTAATTTATAATGTAGATAAATTTTATAAGAGAAAACCAAAAATGTATGTGTCTTTTGCTTGATCATGAAAGATTCATTAAAATGGCATAAAAGCTACCTTGGAAATGACTAAGTTTCTCTATATTAAGATTTGAACCCCGAGAAAAGGACACTAGGGTGGTCCTTATTTTGGGTATTTTCGAATTTTTACGCTGTTACTTATTTCAAACCATATGAGCCTCGGGCTGTATACAAATTTGAAAATACCCCAAATAAGGACCACCCTAATGGGACACTTTTTTCATGTAACTATACTTATCTATTACATCTTATATCAAACACTCTCTTTGATTTTTTTTTATAAAATAAAATTTTTACTTTTCATATAAATTTGTTTTAAAAATGGTACCGCGACATTTCAGCCCCAGACAAAATATCCCCCGACATAATATATTCTGACAAAATATTCCCCAGTATAAGGGAGAATACAAAACAGATTAAGTCAGAAGCTTATAATCATAGTTTTGAATAATATAAACAGACTTTCATATTGTGGCGGCTAATTAGCCGTTTGAAAGTGCTGCTGTCTGTCGTTTTTGATTAGGAAAAAATGGGAGCCCCAAACACACCCCGCCCGACGATTGGCTGGTTCGGTTTTCAATGTGTGTTTGATTAGAAAAAAATTGGAGCCCGAAACACACACCGCCCGGACTAAACTTTCGGAGGTTCGGTTAATATGTATTTAGACGGTTCGGTTGGCGTCAGCCCGAAAATGAGCTATACGAACCCAAACCGAGCCGAAATGAATATATATTAACCGAACCTGAGTCGATTTGCATTACTCATAAGATTCACGTGAAGTGTTATTTTGTCATGAGTTATTTTGTCTGAAGGATATTTTGTCGGGGGATGTTTTGTCGGGACTATTTTGTCGGGGGCTGAAATGTCGGTGAATTTTAAAAATTGTCAAATCCTGGAAAGTGCATTTTTTTAACTTACTTTTTTTTAATAAACTTAGGTGAAAATAATGTGGCGTTCACCAAACACTCCATTAATATTAATATTACATTTTTAACTCGACAAACTAGCGAAGCTTGGTTGAAAAATGAAAGTTTCTAATAAGGTTATGTCAACATCAAATATTCATTATCTCCTAATAGCTCATGTGTATTTAAGCTTTATTTTAATTATAAGAGAATTGTTTATATTTTAATAAAATATTATAGAAAATTATGAAAATATATTTTCACGTTGAATTAATATAAAAACAAACAAACTTTGTTTTTAGCGAATTTTCAAATTTGAAAACATCTATTTATGTGCGTCTGCCGTTCCCTTAATTTATGGATTATAACGAATCCTTTGCTTGCAAGAAATAAAGTCAATAATATTTCTCTTTATCTTTCTAAATCCCTCTTTAGATGAAATACGTTGTTTATACCCTTTTGCGGTCAAATAGAAATAAATTGGACTAATTCGTTTAATTCCTAAGATTTTTGAGAATTAAAGTAATTAATTGATTAAATTATATACCTACATATTTATTGTGGTTCTAAATGGTACATTTTAAGAATAATGCTCACCAAAGAGCTCAGTTATTGAATTCGTTGAAAAAATTACCAATTTATTGTTTGCTTATTTGCGTGTTTAGAAAGGTCTGAAACATGAAAAAAATCAAAACACAATTTCTTTAATGTATGTTTGAATCTTTCTGCTAATCGTCACGCATGATAACTCATGGACGAAAGACCGTAGAAAGTTTGTTCTGATGTTTTCATTTCCAAAACAAAAAACGAATTACTTAGATGTAGAGGGCTCTAGTTCTAGAATTTCCGGATTCCAATATATATATGGTATGGTCATCTCATGCCCCGCGGGGTTTTGCAGACCCTATTTACCCCACTGGTTCTTAGAACAGCCAATGCAACTAGAATATGATCAACATTTTATAGTTGTCTTACCTATTTTTTTCTGTATATTACTTTTTTATACTATTTTAGATCAATTTGAAATAAATATGTATTAGGTGGTAAAAGTTGCTGATAGTAACCTTGAACAATTGCGAATCCAAGCGAATCTGGTATAATTTTAGTGACAGGTACAATTTTACCAACTTACCCTATCTATTTGCTGTATTCGCTCCGTGAGCAACCGCGCTTGGCGACATCCGTGGCCAAAAAACAACTTCAGGTACAATAATAATGTATAAAAGCAATAGGCAATTACGAAAAACAATTAATTTCATAAAAAATACAATATTTAAAAGTTAAAATAATCATAGATTTCTGTAATAAATAAATTTGTTAATAAACAATTAAAATAATAGCTTGAAAAATATAATTTTTCAATTAAAAAAAATGTTTAAATATCGTTATTGAGGGTAACCTTCATGTAATGTCATAATGGATAAAATTATTAAAACTGGCTTTGAAAAAATTACCCATTCAATCGATTTTAAAAAACAAAAATATTTAGGAATATTAAGTATCATTTCTCAATTATATAAAACTGTTTGTGTGAATTAATTATTTATTTCCTTATACTTACTCCATCTTTTTTAAAGCTTTAAACCAATGCACACGTCTAAGCACTTTGTGTGGATAGTTAGGGTTATCCAAAGGAAAACAATAACATTCATAGTTGGAATTTAGTGAAGTGTTTTTACAGTTCGTCAGAGAGCACTTGAAAACTTCTTTTTTACTTGAAATCATCATCAATTGATTCACTTTATAAGTTAACTTAAAATAATTAAATACTTTTTGATTCTGTAAAACACACGTTAATATACACAGATGAATGCTAAATAAGGAGGTAGATTGTACCCGAAGTTCTTAAAACTGTCACCTATGGCGCTGCCTCTGTTGCGCACGGAGCGAATAGTACGTTAAATAAAATTTAGTCAAATAAACAAAGATGTTTTTTTTTCTTATCATTATTTTCAATAAGCCATCAAGTTTAAGTTCCATTTTTCATTCTCTGGTCCCCAAATATAAATCGATTTCATGGAGGGAAGAGATTTTTTTAACCCTCGTCCGGTTGAACAAGATGAAGTAGCGGCTTGCAGGGGACGAAGCAAAAGAATGGGTGTTGGGGGTGTGAAAGAGGAACAGGTTAAATAATTACAAGAAGCCCGCCGGCATAGCTCAGCGACAGATTGAGATAAACGACAATGAGAGAACAAACTTGCTTGCGAGACCAAGAGGAGGCTGAAGAAGAAGAAGAAGAAGAGAAGAGACGGAAGTCTCTTCATTATCACTAAAGTGTTAGATTATTTGCCAGGTTTTCAATTAATAATCCAATTTGAACGAAATTTGTTAAATTAATTGACGTCTGTTCAAGATTTCACCAAGGATTGATGAATAAAAAAAAACAAGGGTGCAATGGAGCTTTACAAAACATCTACTCGGTTTGCATATTTAGAAAATTTTATTTACAGTAGATCCTACACAACAAATTTATGTAGATAAATATATTAATAGAAATACCCTAGTACTTGAAATATAAGTGGAAATTGATGAGGCAGTCCAAAAAAAAGAAGATAATGTATACTATCTTTTTATTTTTATTAAAAAACCGACGTTTCGGAGGCTATTTCCTCCTTCTTCAGGGTTTTGAAAAGTCAGTGAAGGAAATCCAATGCGACATTCCCCTGTCTCCTCTTCAAAATTCTCAGCAGAATTATAATGTAGTAATTACTACATTATAATTCTGCTGAGAATGAAATACAATATATTAATATTGTTACTGCCATTGAAAGTGGAGACAGAGGGGAATGTCGCATTGGATTTCCTTCACTGACTTTTCAAACCCTGAAGAAGGAGGAATACCCTCCAAAACGTCGGTTTTTGAATAAAAATAAAAAGATAGTATAAATTATCTTCTTTTTTTGGACTGCCTCATCAATATCCACTTAATTAACTTATCAGTCCGTCTCTAAAAATTACTCCAATCTGCTTGAAATATAATATTTCTGGATTTTTCCATACTTTAAGGGTGTCCAAACTTTTGGCTTACACGGCCACATTTGAAGAAAAAAAAATTGTTCCTGCCGGAGATAAAATATTATAATTCTATTGATATTTGTTATTCAAAAAATATAGTTAAAAATGTAGAAATAAGAACTTTATGATTTTTTTAGTTCACAGTGAGCTTCTAATTTTACTTTTCGTAAATTGTATACTTGAAAATAGTTTATCGCATATGTAAATACATACCTATATACTCACAAAAAGTGATATTATGTATTAGTATCTGTTTATATTTTCTAATAAAGAGACAATATTTAATTTTTCTTTCAGATCGGTATCTAATTGTTGATCTAGAACATTCAATCAGAAAGTGTGTAAGTAGAAAATTTATTTCTAATAAAAATGGAGTTGATAATAGACCAAAATGATGATTATTTTTTCGGAAATCTTGAAATCTAGTTCCAGATTCAATATTCAAAATTAGCACTTTTATTAGAAAAAATTCACAGTAGATTTTCAACTTTCTTATTTTAGAGAAAAAATTAGCAGTAATTCAAATTGCTGGGTGTTTTCCTGTATCTACAATAGGTACATCATATAAATCTCAATGTTTTAAGGAATTTTATGACGGGTTTAACAGCCCTGTTTTAAATCGAATGGTATTAAAGAATGATATGAGGAATGATAATTTATTTTTTAATATGGTAATAACCCCTGACTATCCATTATTTATTGACGTTTAAGAACGTGTAAAGATCTAAAAGACAAGTCCTGACAAGTTTTAGTCCACAGAAGAGAAATTATCAATTAATTCTGATTGTTCTAGGAAATCTCAATTCCTTATCTCCTTGTACTAGAATGATATAACTATATACTTGGTTAGTATCGTAGCATGTTAATTACTGAAATAATAAATATTTTAGAAAATGAAAATAGGAGAAGAAGAAGAATTTTTTAAATAGTCGAAACTAATGAAATATATAAGATTTCTAGATAATACTATATATATTTGTCTAGATTAATTTGTAACAACGCTTAGAGAAATTTCTCTAAAAAAATTACCGTCTTGCCTAGAATCGAACCGACGAACTCTTGAACTAAGGGCGTTAGCTCTAGCCATTACACCATTAAAACATTAATAATTATACCTTGATTTCTGTTACTAAAACTATATATTTTTGATTTAGACTGTGTCAGAGATAATATTGTATTCATTTGAGCTCGAATGAAAATGAAAAAACACCAATAGATTTTAAATTAAGAAACATTAAATATATATTAATTAACGAGGCAAATTTGAAATATAATTGTCAGCTCGGATTTTAAACTGATGGCTCCAATCGATTTTCATTAACCTGGCAAATTTGAAATATAATTGTAATTTTGAAATTAAAGATTCCAATTCGTTTTAAATTAAGAAACATTAAATATATTCATAATTATCTCCCCCCCTATCCCCGCCACTCAAAAATTAAAGAGGCAAAGCTTTTAAGAGATTGTATTTTCGGTAGTTTACGGGTATACATTTAGAGTGTGGTTTTTTAAGAGGAATAAAACTTGAGAATAAAGCTGCCCGTCAGGCCACCAGCCCGGAGGGGCGAGTTTCGAGGGCGTGCCGAAGGCACGCACGAAAAGCTCGTATAAAATTAGCAGAGCACTTGATGGGAACGCCTGTATTTAGACAACCTTATTTGATGAAAAATTCAAAGATGTCAGCAACCGACCAGGTACGATCGTTTATTGCTATAAAAACAAAACAAATTTTCTATATCAGTGGGGTGCGGTCCATGAATGCTGTGCATGCGACGCATCTCTAAAATTTCAAAACATTTAAAATATTTTCATACCGTGTCACAAAAAATCTAATGTTAAATTTGAAAAAAACGAAAAATTCTATAATGCCCGTTTTCGATTAAATTTGCAAAAAGGAGGGAAGAATAATTTTAAAAAATGAAGTGTTCTTTTTTGATAGTATCCACTGGTTGAAAAGTCACCGTCTCTGAAGGTTCAATATTTTAAGTTTTATGTTAAAAGTTAATTTCCCTAGGATAACTCCAAGTGAAAGTATTAAAAATATGTGTTCTTAACATATAGAAATTTTGTGGCCGTTAGAGCCCAAATTCAATGATAGGAGAGGGAAGGTATGCACTGCTATACCATATATCTCTGAAATCAGCCAGCTACGGTATGGTAAATTTTTATTTCAACTCAACATATTACCTTGTACTCATTTATTTAAATATTTTGGGCTTGATTTTATTTTTTTTTTCTCAAAAACGATTTCTACACTTTTTTAAAAATCACAGTAGGTACTTAAGAAGTATCACAAGTTCTGTGATTTATATATTTTGTTGTCTCGATGAAAGCACTGTAAGTGGACTAATTTGAAGGAAGTAAATTGGTAGAATGATTTCAAATAATAGCAGGGTTGATTTAAATATATTTTTTATTTATTTATTGAATTTTAATGGTTACCAATAGTGAGCGAGGAATAATTTCCGAAAAATCCTAAACTTTTCCATAAAATAAAAAAATAAAAAAATAGTGATCAAATATTTAAGATACTTACTTAGAGAAGGAGTTTATTTTTAAATGCTTTCAAGAAGATCAATATGACGCCTATCTGAAATTAGTTGCTATCTTTGAATTGTAATTGGCTTAACATAAAATCACCCTACTGTTTTTTTATTCACTTATGGTTCCTAATGGAAAAATCAAAAGACTATAAAAATGGAATATTCATGATTTTTATAATAAAAAAAGGAGAGATAGGTGGCCCAGCCACGGTAAAGTTTAATTTATTAGTCATCAGAGAGAAAAAAGCGATGATAAAAAATTCATTGATAGCGGCCACCTTTAAAATGCGATAAGCCCTAACAAAAAAAGTAAAAAAAATTATTGTAACCAAATAAAGATTTTAGGTGTGATAAGAATGCAAATTAACGTCACCTGATACTTTTATGGTGAAAATATTGAAAAATGTTTAAAATTAATACTAATGCTTAATTAAAGAATGTATAATTTTAGTTTTCATTTCACTTATTCTTAGACCAGACAGATTTTTTACTTTATCATACAGGGTATGGTCAACTATTGTAATCGTACATGAAAAAAGTGGTTTTTTTCCTTCTTTTTTTTTTTTTTGAAATTTCTCAAAAACGGCTGAAACTATTTTGATTAAAAAAATTGAGCAAAACCATGGCATTTCGCTCTACAAAAAAGCTTTAAAAAGTGAATATCGAAAAAATTATATTTTTCGAGATAATAATTGTTTTGTCAAAATGTCTGTAGTTAGTTAGTCTGTGCGTTACCAAATTTTTGTGGACGAGCTAGCTCAAAAACTAGTGTGAATTTTGAAACCAAATTTCACACGTAGTTTTGGTCGATTGAGATTAAGAAATGATTAGATTTTGGTGCATATCGACCCAAAATTAAGGGGGAGTGGAGAGTGGGTTAAAAACTAAAAATCTAGGCCGTTTGAGCAAACTCAACCAAATTTTGTATACATAATCAGTGGACCCCCAGAAAAATGCAAAAACTAACCGCCCAAAATGGGGGAGGTGGTATAGGGTCAAAAAATTAAAATCTTGGCCATTTACCAAACTCAACCAAATTTTGTATATATAATTAGTGTGACCCCAGAAGTCTAAAAATGAAAAACTAACCGCCCAAAATGGGGGGGTGGGGTCAAAAAATGAAAATCTTGTCCATTTACCAAACTCAACCAAATTTTGTATACATAATCAGTGGGACCCCAGAAGTATAAAAATGCAAAAACTACCCCCCCCCTACATGATCGGTAGAGGCGTTTTCAAAATAGAACATAGATACAAATATATATCAATATATATACAATTTTCGCTCTTTTAATAAGAGTAGATAGATAGATAGATGAACACACATTCTAGCCATAATACTGAGAAAAAATTTCTCAAAGAAACAAAACCGCCTACAATTTTAAAAACTCTGAAAATAAAACAAAAAAAAAAAATAATAATAATAATATCTCGAAAACTACAAAATATCGCATTACAGCATTGGGGCTCAATCGATGGGTATTAGTGTCCCCTGACCACAGACATTCGCTGGTAGAGGTTTTCTGGGACAGCCTGTAGATATGAAACATTGAATATTCAGTAAATTGAAGGAGACAATAAAAGAGTGTGTCTTCTGCTGGAATTATAAATTTTATTTATTTATAACGAGACTATAGACTATAGAAGAGGGCAAAGCCCTCGAAACTATAGTCTCGTTATAAATAAATAAAATTTATAATTCCAGCAGAAGACACACTCTTTTATTGTCTCCTTCAATATATAAAAATTCTGCTACTCTCGGCAAAAACTTTCAATTTAATTCAGTAAATAGTAAAATACCCTTCTATAATTTTATATGGTATGTTGATGATTTTTCTATTCCATTAACCTTTTTCAATATATATATAACTAAATATATATGCATAAGGACAACCTCATTGATTTCTCTTTACGAACTAACATTATTTTTATCTTTACTCATACACCGAGGACTCATTTCCCAGCTGATGAACCCTTTTGATTGGGATTTATTCTCTCCCGGTGGAAGCTTATCGATAAAAGGTCATCCAGTTCTCATTCTTTTTATTCAAAGTCTTCCGACCGAATGGCTGGAATAAATTTGCAGAGCCAATAAATTATATCCAGGATTAAATAAACCTATGGAGAAAAAGACCACGAGTCTCATATGAATATCGTTCACGAGATTTTAAATAAATTATTTCTAATATATTTGAAGGATTGGGTTGGCTCATCATTCATTAATGGAAATGTTTTAAATTTAAACAGTTTGACATTTTTTTGATATGATATGATATAAGATTGTCATTCATCAAATTTTATCATTCCTTGGTTAGAATCGCCCACTCCCCCTATAAAAAAAGTAATTATGATTAGATTCATTTTTCATTTTTGTGATCGAGATATGGTATCAATAGAAATCTTTGATGCCGAATGATCACGGTACTAAATTTATCCATAAATGGAATTTTTAATATTAAATTGGAGTAAAAAGTAAAAACTTTGTCAAGGAGTTGCTGTACTCTTTACTAACTATGAATATTTGGAAATGTTGTTAGAGTTCGTGGCTTCGTTTTTAAAATATATATTTTTTAAACTATAATTTATTTTTTTACTTTTTAGTCTTAATTATAGAGAAAAGTTTTCGGAATTTTTCCGAACAAAAGTCACATTTATACATTCATACCAGGTATGTTATCAAATGCGGAGCTTCCGCATAGATTTGGGCATCTGCATCCGCATCCGTATCCGCAATAATAAATGAGGATGTTCATGCGGATGCGAATGTAATACAAGTTTCGACAAGAAAGAAATTGGGCGGGTTTTCGGTTCTCTTAATGCCAATTCAAAAGGGGCTAAAAGAATGAGAATGACTGATTCCAAGGAAAAGGATATGGAACAACTAGGACCAGGGATATCAAGTTTCGTCAGAAAGGAATGCATAAAAAACGACCTTGCTATGATGTTAGATTCGTCAAGTGAAGATGAGAGTCAAGAAATGCCAGAAAATGGTAGCACTGAAGCTGTACTCAAAAAGGAATTACTTTCTTACTGCACTAAAAAAAGACTCAATGTGGATGAAAATCCTCTTAAATGGTGGAGTGTTCATCGAGAGGAATTTAAGATATTATCACCAATAGCACGAATATTTTTATCCACTCCCCAGTCAGTGTTCCTAGCGAACAATTATTTAGTAGCGCGGGTTTAATTTACGAGCCTCTGTGTAACCGCCTTGAATCAGAAAAGGCGGCAATATTACTCTTTATTACGTATAAGGCTCCTATTTTTAACTTCACTTACTAATATGAAAATTAGTAAGTGAAGTTTAAAAAATATGAGCATTATACTTAATAATAATTTTCATTAATAAAAATGTTAATAATTACTTTATCATTGTTTTAATTCATCATTCATATACTATATTTATATAAGATCTTAAACATTCTCATCCGCGGATGTGAGCGTTCAAAAATCCGTATCCGCATTCACATCCGCGGATGTGAAAAAATCGGCCGCAACATTCCTGATTCATACATACAGGTGAAGCTAATATAAAGCTTGTAAAAAATTGAATTAGACTTTGTGGCCATAACAAATCTGGAACTGTCAAAATAGCAGAAAGTCTTTACTGGGTTATTTTTAATACAAGTCTTCAAACGGCTACTTTTCCTGAGGCATGGAAGGTGTCGGCCATTACTCCTATTCCGAAGAGGGATAAAGGAAATGACATTTCTAATTTCAGGCCCATTTCTATTCTGAATACCTTTGCTAAGGTGTTTGAAATGGTTGTTTATGAACATCTTTACTCTCATGCTAGCAATTTATATTTGAATATTTTTTAAATTATTTATTTTTAAACCCAGTGACATATTCTATTTTTTTTTTATTTTATTTAATTGAATATTTATTTATTTATTCTTTCCAGTGAATTTATTTATTTATTTTTATTGTTTGGACGACGTGCGGTATTCCCTTTTTTATTTGTATTATTATTATTATTTTATTCTTGGTCGCAGCATACTAAGGTTTCACACCGTTCTGCTGTGGCTACACCCTGAGCCACTCAACCGGATCCTGAGTGGGAGGATCGGAGGGCTATAAGGGGAGATGTGGAGGCCCTATAAAAAAATTTAAATTACATATTTATTAAAGTTTAAATTTTTATTTAAATCACACATGATTACTTTATAATTATTTATTGAAACAAATAATTACAATTTTAATACTATTATAATATATTTATTATTTTTACAATAATTCGGGCATCGAGCAACTCTGACTTCGTATGTCCATATATACCCCCTAAGGTTCCTCTTTTCCAATAAAAAAAAGAATAATTGAAATGGAACAATAAACAAGGAAGTTATGCGAGAACGTGACATCATCTGTAGGTGATGTTGGCCTCCCTTCACTCTGTGTTGAGAGTAACAGAGGGCGTGTCTATATGCTTTCATGGTCTAAGATCTGAGCTATATATTAGGGGACGTCCTTAAAGAATGAAGACACATTTTTTTGGGTGCACTAATCAACAGATCGTGTATTAATGGCAATTTCGTTTCTTTTTTGAAGGAATAATTTTCCAAGATTGCTTTCAAAGAGATGATTGATTTTCCAGAGTTAATTAAACCTGACACCTTTTTTTGTCCCCTTCATAAATATGTGCGACGTAACATTATCGTATTTTTTTCGTTTAACTCAGGCAAAGATGCTGTTTAAGATAGAGGGTGTGCGAGAGAGGAGGGTGCGTGAAAGAGTATATGAAAACATGAGAGGGCGAGAGATTGAGTATCAAAAGCTGGGCTTAGCTTTCGTTTAGCTCTCCTCTATAGCTGTTTATAGCCCGACCTACCCCGTCCTCTGCTTCAACCTGATCCGCCTCCTGATAACAAAAGATAAATCGTCCGTGTCAGATGACAAAGGTGAAGTAATTTGCTTCTTGACCGGCCAACTCCAGCCCATCATTATTTGCCCCTCACGCTCTTCAAATGCTATTTAATAAACGCTATCGTTACAAATTGAGATAGAAACTATTTACATCGTGCTCATTTGCATTTTATTATACTTATAAAAAATCTACTTTTCACGTACTTGCTAAACTATAAATTTTGAATTTCCATCAAAATACATGTCTTTTTGCTCTAATTGAAATGAAACACTTGCTTTTCACGTTCTATTTAATAAAGATTAAAATAAAGAATGAATAGCTATTATGTTTCACCGTTCAATATTTCATATTTAATTTTTATTTTTCTATTGATTATTTTATAACATCACAATTAATCATTCTCTTCCTCAATCTTGCATAATTAAAAAAAAAATTGAAATTGTAAATAAAACGAAATTTTTTTTCACTTTTTCCAAATTTTTTATTAAGACATGTTTCGGCTCTAGTTGAACCCATCTTCAGTTATTAAAACAAAGTAAACTCTCTTCTCGACAACATTTACAAAATTAACATTAATTTTTAAATTATTTTATAATTAAAATAAATACAAATATTTTAATAAAAAATCTTCAAAACGTTTATTTTAACTTAAATTAAAAACGAAAAGAGTTGCTTTCTCTAAGGTTTGGAAAGCAGCATTAAAGAAATTAATTATTTTGAATATAGACAATGTTAGAAATTGTCTTGGTGATGAAATTAGGTTTAATTCTAATAAAAAATATAAATATTAATGAAAAATTATTTTCTCTAAAAATCTTTGATATAAAATTTTTTACAGTGTTCAGGTCTACCCCCCTCCCCCCTCCTCCCGAGGACCACCCAATCGGGCGGCTCCGCCACTAGTCGGCTTCCGTTGGAGGGGGCCGCCCACTCCTATATAAGTAATGCTTCATGTGGGGATGGCTGGTCGGGATTTGAGAATGGAAGACTCTATTCTGATCCGATATATTTACGCTTAAACCCGCGATGCCCGGGCTGCAAAATTTAAAGAAAGATTAAAATTTAAAAATCGATACAGCTTAGTTTTGGTGTGATTGAATGAACAAATTTCAGTAATGTATTTAAATTATTGAATACAAATAAAAAATATTATCTATCTATCTATAAAAAGTGATTAAAAAAACACGTCCTTTATTGTTCAAGATCCGAGCATTATTAAATTAAATTTCTAAACTTTGAAAACCTTGGCAATTCCAACATAAGTCTCTTATAGATCGATTTTTAAAGTTATTTGGACTATTATTTTCTCTAGCACTGATTTCGCTTTCATAACATGCAGTTTATTCATAGATTCATGGCTGGAAGGCACAAACTTCTGGGTCGTTTTGGTTTTCGATTCTTAATAAATACCTAATGCTGACGTAATGTCTAGACCTCGTCCAGTATACTCTTGTTTGCTTAGTAACTGGTTCTTGGCCATAGCAGCTGACAGCGTATACTAAATCTTCACTCAATATCCTAGTTCCTAGTCATAGCTATAATTATTTTTAGAAAAAACACAAAATGAAGAATTTTTTGACATATTAAGTTTTTATGAAGATTTTTTCTTAAAATGATGCAAGGAACACCCTGTAATAATACCGGTTATCATTTAGTATACACCTTGTATAACAACTAAAACAAAATAAATTCTCAAAGAAGAAAATTATACTCGATTCAAAGGAATAAATAAACAAGAAAGTTGAAAGTAGATTTCTTAATTCGTTGTTTGAAATAAATGACTTGTTTCAATGTAATAATCCCATTAAGCACTAATGTTATCACGATACAATTATTTAAATGGATTCAATAATTCATTTTCTACTTTTCAAATGTAATTTTCTTTCCCCCACCAACTCGATAATTCACCATTTGCTGGTCCACTATGTTCCCACATACACAACACACATACACACCCAGTTCATACTTCGATCGTTATCAGGATTTTTTTCAATTATTCCATTATATGTTGTATTTTTTGAAA
Organism: Forficula auricularia; assembly: GCA_024734495.1. Taxonomy (NCBI): domain Eukaryota; kingdom Metazoa; phylum Arthropoda; class Insecta; order Dermaptera; family Forficulidae; genus Forficula; species Forficula auricularia. Next base: position 9,263,456 of record JALMQS010000225.1, read on the forward strand.
AATAAATATCAATATCGTTTGAGTAAATACTCAATCTGCTCCGATGCGATAGGCAGGGATCATCTTGATAAAATAATATATATATTTTTTTTATCCATAAATCGAAACAAATATGTATCAAAAAAGGATTTTAATAAAAAATAAACAAGTATACTATACTTTTTTTTTTGTTTTCTTTATCCAATATAAATTTTAATTATCATAAAAAAATGCCAGGTGATGTCAATATTAATATTTTAAAATGTGTCATATTGTCTGTTAATAATATAAGCTAAAAGTTATTTACATATTTGTGATTTACTAAGTGTTAGCTGCACTACCTGGCTAAGTACCTGGCCTTTTCAAGTAACTTGTCCAAATATCTTTCGTACAAGCTTGGTTTTCTCTTCAGATTCATACGCTATTTTGCTCTTAATCAACTTCTTATCATTTGTGAGGCAGGATTTAGTCGTTAATTAGATCGTTCGTTAACTGATGTTTAACTGTATAGGGTTGCCTATAGGGTATATAAATGATACGTCTATGAGACTCTCTGGTTGCATAACTTTAGGGCAAAAGTATTTTATCAAAAATTGTATCTATTAATTAAAGGTTTATTGTAAAATTACTCATAAATGTATTCATGAATCTCCCCCGGACTCATCACCATACTCACATTATTCGAAAATATTACATAAACTAGTTAAGAATTTATATATATATAGTCTTTCTGTTGATTATTAAAACTAATAAAGCTAAGATCTTAATATGCTACAATACTACAACCTATATTCATCTATTAAAAATAACAACTCTATTTTTACTTTATTTATTATAGGTTCATTTTATAGCATATTTTATTTTTCTTGTTTTTTAGTTTGAAAATCTTATAATTTTTTATCCCCCCCCTCCCTTAATTTCTGGTTCGATTTCAAGCAAAATATAATCAGTTCACAATCTCGCTGCACCAAAATTATATGTGAAATTTCGGCCATTGATATTAACACTATAGTTTTTGAGCTAGAGCGTATACAAAATTCACCTTCGTACTAACTAACAGACATTTTGACAAAATAATTAATATCTCGTAAAATATAATGTTTTTCATGTTCTTTTATAAGGGCTTGTTTGTAGGTTTCGTTCATTTTTTTATCAAAATATGTAGTTTCAGCCGTTTTTTAGATTTTTCGATAAAATGAAGCAAAAAAAGCAACACTTTTTTCATGCAGGATTACAACACTTGACATTGCCCTGTATGGTAAAGTAAAATGGTTTTTACTGAATTTATAATAGTTACGATCATAATCTCATTCACAGGATGAGAAACGTTGCTCTAAAAAATAATTTGATAGATATGAACTTGTAACGCAACAGGTGCTTGAAGCTCTGTACGAAGAAGGGCATTTAATATTACTAACAAGAAAATATTGTCAACTATAATAGTAATATTTTCAATTGATTCTTTGTTGCCTTATTAAAATAATTGTTATATATTAATAGTTTTAGTCTTGTTTTTCCTAACTACGAATAAATTAAAAAACTGGCGTAATTTTTGGAGACGGACTGATAAATTAATTAAGTGGATGGATGATGAGGCAGTCCAAAAAAAGAAGATAATTTATACATCTTTTTATTTTTATTCAAAAACCAACGTTTCGGAGGCTATTCCCTCCTTCTTCAGGGTCTGCTGAGAATGAAATACAATATATTATTGTAACTGCCACTGAAAGAGGAGACAGAGGGAAATTGGATTTCTTTCACTGACTTTTCAAAGGAAGTAGAATATTTTTGATTAAAAAATTCTATATAGTCATATATGAATTGTATTTATAAAAAAAAAAATTGTGATGATCTTGTTTATAATGATGGCCAAATCCCATTTTAATTAATTACAGACCCTGAAGAAGGAGGGAATAGCCTCCGAAACGACGGTTTTTGAATAAAAATAAAAATATAGTATAAATTATCTTCTTTTTCTTTTTTGGACTGCCTCATCAATATCCACTAGATTAAAAAACTATGTATTAAAATAGTGGGTGACTTCCTAAATTTAAATTTGAGTTTATTCTTTTGAAATATTGTGACTCTGAGGCTAGATTTGCTCTAAATTTGGTTTTAATAGTGAATAGAAAATATTATATCTAGTTTTATTTAATATCCTTGGCTATAATACTGAATATTTCGCAATATACATTGAACCTTTTACAAAGTGTTGATTTTTTAATACAAGCTAGGGATCCTTTTGTAGAGATCAGACAATCTGTTGCTATTTTCTGGAAGTCAAACAAAGCTTGTGAATGAAAATATAATTTTTGTATAATACTTACATTTATATATTTTGATCTCCTCATTTCTATATTTTAATTTATTTATAAATTGAATAAATTATTTTAATTTATAGACACCCTTCGTAAAATTTCTAAAATTCCCTGAGAAAGAGTAAAAATAGTGTTAAGATATTAACCCCTAATACTTTTTTTTTTTTATATAAAAAACGAAACAAAATGAATGATGATGAAGATGAAGTGCACTAAATCAGAAATGAAGTGTCATATTTGGCATAGTTAATTAATTAGGGGGTTAAGTCTTGCCCTGGTATTATTTTCAAAATGTTTAACATTATTTTCTAGGTATTCAATTAATGGCGTTATATTTAATCCAATCCATATAATGTGGTTGTTAATTTAATGAAATTATATATTTACATCTCTATATAAAATATTAATTTAAATAAGAGTATAATTTTCATGGAAGTGAAATTTTATTTTTCTATCAAAACCGCAAAATTACTTATAAGAGATGATGACCCTTTGTTAAATTTTCTATCTTTCCGAATAGTGCAAAAGAGTAAATCCAACTAATTTTGCATTTTTTTACCTAAAAATTTGAAAATATAACTTTAACACACCTCAAAAATAATAATATAGTTTTATGGCTCAACTATCTATAGACCAATTTCTAATAATGGTCATGAATTAAAAAAATTATTTTCAATTTTTTATGATTTTTCCCATTCAGGTGTGACAATCAAGGGGGCGTAATTGACATTAAAGTATTTTGATTTAGTAATATAGGCAGAGACTGGCTTAAAAATATAGAGGGTCACAATTTTGGATACAATTCACTAAAAGTAAAACAACACTAGAAAGTTTTTTTTTTTTAATATTTTTATATGACTTTTATCGCAGGGACGGAAATGACATTTATGGACCACAGAATTAATTACTACCTTTATGAAGCCATTTTTCTGTGTTACCATATGAATAAAAATAACACCACTGGTTGCTATTAACAAACCAACTCACCAACTGACAATAGTTTCTCTCTTGACCACTGCAGTGTTGGCGTGAGTCAAGTTAAATTTTAAAACTTTATTGGGGACGGAATTGACACCCTGTCTTTGGACAATTTTAACAATTTTTTCTAACAAAATTTTTATAACTAAAAAAACTTTATTAAATTATATAGTCTTCATTCATCTTTTTTTTATTTAGGTGATATTTTATTCAGTCATATCTGAACATTTTTCAAGTAAATACACGGGTTTGAAGATTTAAACAGCCAAATTGGACAGGGGACGGAATTGACATTTTGTAGATTATTTGAGTTGAAAAAATATGAAATTGAGTAAAATCGACGTTAAGAAATGTATGAATCCAACAATAAATGTATACAATTAAAGACTATATTATTAAAAATGGAAAATTTATCTTAAATTGGAAAAAAAACCTAATGGACTTTACAATGCAAAATATGTTGAATTTGCTCAAAAACATTTTTGTTTGAGATATTTTATCAAAATATTTTTCTTATCCACATAAATAATACATTTAAATATAACTTTAATATTTTGAAATATAGTGGTTTGGCAGGGGAAAGGGCACTTCTCTCCACTCAGAAATCTTTCGAAGCATGAGTCTGCTCTAATCCTCCTATATGCAAATGAAAGTAAAACAAACATTCTACGAGAATGGAGAATACGACCTTATCTATCTAGATAAGAATGGGGAGTGTTTAAATGCTAGTTTATCATTTGAACAGGATTTGTTCTTTAAGCTGAAGAATTCTCGTTTGAACAATAAATAAGATTTTTCATTTAAAACAAACTCTTGTCTAAATATATATATATATATATATATATACATTTGTGTGGCATAATGTTATACAATATACAAAAGCGTAAGCAAGAGCGAAGGAGTAGAATAATAATTTAAATAGATTCGTCGTCTGAATTTACAAAGTTGCTGGTCGTCTACGCATAATAGGCCCACCTATTGTATTACACGTGCGCATTATATCATTGGAGATGAAAGCAAGTTTACTCAGCTTTCTTGCTTACAAACAATTCAATTTTACTAGAGAGTTAGACTCAGGCTTGACTTTGCACTCCTACATCACTTTATATTTATATCTAATTAAAGTTACGTGAAGAAAATCTTTGTGTGAATAAAGTGAGAGGTATTTATTAGGTATATCTGTGAGTGTGTAGTGGTGTTAGTAAACAGAATTGACGGGAAAGACAAACAACTCTGTTTTTAAAAGAACTTAATTAAAATTCAAGGTATTTAAATTATTGTAATGTTTATGAAGTAGCTACAGTGAGTAAATAAATAAACACACGTAACTTGTAATAAATATTTTAGGGTGTTTGTTTTGAAAACATTTTTTAACGTAGTTTAGTTGGTGAAGATATTGATGATGAAATTCAAGCTGCAATCTTAAGTAGACATTTGTTCGCTCAGATATTCTGTTATTTCTATCTAGTCCGGGTAAAAAAAATGAAAAGAATTATGAATTATGAAGTATTAATGAAATCGTGATAAAATTCTTTTTTTTCACTTAGGGACCGTCCATAAATTATAAATAAAATTAAAGTGAAACTTAAAATATATTAAATCCCTTTAGTTGAGTTTAATTTATATTTTTTTTTGCAATTATTAAATTATAGGATATAAAAAGTATACAGTATGACGTCACAATATAGGGCGGCTCAATGTGACAGAATGTGAAACAGGGGGTCTAAAAATCTTGAAATTAGTGTGACGTAATTTATGGACAGCCCCTTAGGGAAATGAAAAATTGTTTGGTATTGTTTCGTTGATTTTTGTGATTAATTAATTATAAAATATAAGTTTATAAAATGTTGTTATTCATCTTCTCATACTCTAAGAGAGGACCTTGTGGTAAAACGTCTATCCCTATGATCTCCAGAGACTGGAACTCGCTTTTCCTGCCACCATCTATCCCGCGACCTGTTAAGATTCAAATCCAAAAATGAATCCATTTTTTTTAAAGGGCATAATTCACTAGCAAACAAAGCTTACGCTCTTTTTAAAAAATTGGATTCAAATAGCTTCGACTTCTATTCAGCTCATAAAATCTCCTATTCTTCTTCTTTTCAAAATAGAAGGACCACTCCAGGTCTTTAGGGCCCTGCACCTTCTTGGTGTAACTCTTTCTAGGATCAATAGCATTAAAAAATAAATAAACATTATTCATTATTATTTAAAAAATTTTGTAGGGTTTTACAGTAAAAAATGAATTGACACGCTGTGATGTGGCCATCCACTTGACTTTACCATACACTTCTGGTTGAGTTTGGTACATGGGCCTAGATTTTCATTATTTGCCCCCCCCCCCCCCCCCCACACACACATTTTATGAGGTTAGTTTTGCATTTGTAGTCTTCTGGTTGCCCACTGATTATGTATACGAAATTCGGATTCGTTTGCTCAAATGGCCTAGATTTTTATTTTTTGACCCCAGAATAAAACAAAATTTTCTTTATTATATGTTTATTTTATAGTATATTTCATTTTTCTTGTTTTTTTAGTTTGAAAATATTATAATTTTAAATTTTAACCCCCTCCCTCCCTTAATTTTGGATCGATGTGCACCAAAATCTAATCAGCTCTTAATCTCAATGCCCCAAAACTAGATGTGATATTTGGTTTTGATATCACAGTAGTTTTTGAGCTAGCTTGTCCACACAAATTTGGTAACGCATAGAATAACAGACTAACTAACAGACATTTTGACAAAACAGTTATTATCTCGAAAAATATAATTTTTTTGATGTTCACTTATTAGAGCTTTTTTGAGACCGAAATGCCCAATTTTTTTTAATCAAAATGGTTTCAGCCCTTTTTGAGATATTTCGAAAAAAAGAAGCAAAAAAAACACCTTTTTCATGCACGATTACAATACTTGACCATACCCTATATGGTAACGTAAAATACAAAAGTTTGAAAAACAGAATATATGTATTTCGGACAAAAAAATTATGTTTGCCGAGAGTAGCAGAGTTGTTGATTCATAAGGAGAAATCAATATGTATATGTTTATAAAGCAGAAGACAACATCATTGATTTCTCCTTTTGAAAGTAATTCGGGCTATTTACTCATTTTCGGAGTTTCCATAAGACTTGGACTGAGTCTAATGTAAGCTCCCTAACATGGGATAGGCCGAAATAAATTCAGTTTTTTAAACTTATGTTTGATATATTTTTACTATAAGATACCACAAAAATCTTTCAACTCCTCAAACCCATTGGGTGTTTTTTACATTGCTCAAGTAGCATATTTGGTTTCAGAAATCGAGTAGATAAGTAGGATTAAAAAGTAACTTATTATTTATTGGTTATTGAGGTTATAAAAATACACTAAAATAGAATGTTTGAAATATTAAGTTGCAAGTGTTTATTTATTTATTTCTTGGCTTTAACCGCGATCCTTTTAGATCTAGTTGGGGAGAGAAATCAACTAACCCGCGCTGATAATTTACAACGGGATCGCGTGCTGAATAATCGTACATTTAGTCTATGCGCATGGGGAAAGAGAAACGATAAAACGGGGGTGGATATTTGGCTCAATGCCTGCGCATGAGGAGGCAAAAGAGAGGCGGAAAATTCACTTGATACCCGCCCACCCTTCAAGCCCTCTACGATGACGGGATTATTTATTTAACGCCGAAAGAAATCATCCATTTAGCATTACAAACAATTGGGATTATTTATTATTATTATTCGATTTTTAAATCAGATATACAAAAGAATGGAATTAATTGAGATTTAAATATAATTGGGATTGATAATTCGAAAAAATCCTAACGACGGCGATAAGTTTTCCCGCAAATTAAAGATTCATCAATAAGCTTGTACTCTGATTGATCTAAATAAACATATACTAATACAGAGGTGCTTACAGGGGTGGGGTGGGGGTTAAGACTCAGGCAGGTCTATTCTCTAAAAACAGACGTTAAAATTTAACATCTTAAATTGGGCGTTAAAAAGTAAAGTAATAAGACTAGCGTTAAAAAATGCTATTCTCTTAACCAAGTTTTAGCAGCAACGTTAACAATTGACTTTTTAACTCCAGGGTGTTAACCATTCATATGAAGATAGCTACGTTTTCTGCTTGTTCCAGTTTTTACAATATTTTTACACTCCTCGATAGCGCGCGATAGTTTGATTTGTTATTCTCAATCTAGTATCTCAGCTATTTTTAATAAAAAAAAGAACAGCTAAAAAAAGAAAATTCACCAAAAATACCCACATAGCTAGTCTAGTTAGCAATTCAATTTTTTTTTTTGGCCGCATCTAATGATAATTCTGTTTTTTCTATCTATTATTTTTAAATATTTAAATATATTTTGTATAATAAAAAACTTATATATGTTATATATTTTATCCAAACAAATTTATTTTATAAAGCATAAATAAATTAAATAAATTAAATAAAAATAATATATATTAGATGAAGGAGGAGGTATCAGCCAAAGATGGAATCACTGGGTTCAATAAAACACCTTTAATAAAACGTTTCGGCCTGAATTTTTTTTTTTTTTACTTATGGAAAGTGGTGTAGGTTTTAGGTGAAACATGATGTTAGTTAATAGAGTAAAGGGTGTGTAGTTTCACAGTGAATGAAATAAAACTCAAAGAGGTTTATACAAACTCAATATATTTCGGATTATTAGTCCATCATCAGGAGTTTACAAGTTAATACAGTATTATACAGTATAATACAGTTAATATAGTAGTACAGTTAATACAGTATTAACTTGTAAACTCCTGATGATGGACTAATAATCCGAAATATATTGAGTTTGTATAAACCTCTTTGAGTTTTATTTCATTTACTGTGAAACTACACACCCTTTACTCTATTAACTGAATTTATTTGGCCATCTTCTGTTAATTAGGAGTTGGCCAAATAAATTCAGGCCGAAATGTTTTATTAAAGGTGTTTTATTGAACCCAGTGATTCCATTTTTGCCTGATACCTCCTCCTTCATCTAATACAGTTTCATCAATGCCACGATCTCTAAAAATAAATATAATATATACATAATAAAAGTTTATTTATCATTGTGGTATTAATGTTTCTGTCACAGATCAATTGGATTGCTTTTAACTCAAAGTCGTCAAAATCATAGCCTTACTTTTTGGTTTTTAGGTTAATGACGCCATGTTTTTTTCATAAAAATGTAGTTTTTTTTTTTTTTTTATTTGGTATGCTTATTTACAATCAGCTTATAATAAAAAATACATTTAGCTATAAGTAAATCTGTTAACAATTGAGTAGAATAAAAAGAAAAGAAGTCACATGAGGGGGAAGCCATCCATTGATGGCTTCCCTAATTGAATTTATTTTTCCAGTTTTTGGTCTGGAAGCGTTCTTGGGTGTCCAGGATGTGGTTTTTCTTGAGCCTGCGGGTCGTTTGGCTATTGTCCAGAAGAGTGATGGCCGAGGTGTTTGTATGGTTTTCCAGTTTCTTGATGTGTTTCTCGTGGGCATTGAAGATCACCTCTCTGACCGAAGGGACAAAGAGGTCATCGTGCAGAGCTTCGTTGGTCATAAACCATGGAGCGTTGGAGATGGATCTGAGGATTTTGGATTGAATCCTCTGGATTTTACTTATGTTTGACTCGCTTGCCGTTGCCCATATTTGGCAAGCGTAGTGCCAGATTGGTTTTAGGATGGCTTGGTATAGGATTGTTTTAGTTTTTAGGGACAGTTGGGATTTTCTTCCAATTAGCCAGTACATTTTTTTGTATTTTAAGTTAATTTCGGTATGTTTTTTTTGTAAGTGGGTTTTCCAGGTGAGTCTTGTGTCTAAGTGCATTCCGAGGTATTTTACGGAGTTGCTATTAGGAATGGTTTTGGAGTTGAGGGAGACAGGCGGACAAGTAATTTTTTTGTTTGTAAAAGTTATGTGAGTCGATTTAGTTTCGTTGACATGGATCCTCCATTTGTGTAACCATTTTTGGAGGGTGTCAAGTTCTTCTTGGAGTCGATGTGAGGCTGAGTCTGGGTGGTCGCTGGTAACAAGGATAGCGGTGTCATCAGCGTATGTGGCTATAAATGTGTCATTAGATGTTGGTATGTCTCCGGTGTACAGTGAATAAAGAAAAGGCCCTAGTATGCTCCCCTGGGGAACTCCTGATCGAATTTTACGAAATTCCGAGAAATCATTTTCTATTTTCACTTGGAACCACCGGTCTTCGAGGTAGGATTTAAGTATCCAGTAGTAGTGGTCTGGAAGGTGTTTTTTTATTTTGTGTAGTAGTCCTTGATGCCATACTTTGTCGAAAGCTTTTTTAACGTCTAGAAAGACACCAGAGCAGATTTTTTTTTCTTCTAAAGTAGATTGTATTATGTTTACAATTCTGTGAATTTGCTCTGTTGTTGAATGTTGATTTCTAAAGCCGAATTGGTGGTCTGGTATTATATCATCTATTTCTATGTCGCTCTTTAGTCTGATGAGCAGGAGTTTTTCGAAAAGTTTGGAGACTTGTGGGAGGAGGCTGATTGGACGGTAGGAAGAAGGTTCAGATTCGGGTTTACCTGGTTTCAAGATCATTATTATGTGAGCGATCTTGAATTGGGTAGGGATATAATTGGTTCTTATTAAAGAGTTGAACAGATCTCTGAGGAAGGTCAGGCCTTTTTTAGGTAGTTTTTTTATGATTTCCATTGTAATGAGATCATAGCCTGGTGATTTTCTTTTATTGTTTTGGATTTGTATTGTCTGTTCAATTTCTTTTGTTGAAAAAGGTCGGATGGGTATTGATAATTGTAAGGGGGAGTATAGGAATTCTTCTATTTCTGTGTTTTCTTCTTTTGAACAGGATTGGGAAAAGGGGTTGAAGGTTTCCTCTAAGAATTTCGAGAATACTTCTGCTTTTTCAGCGTTTGTTCTGGCCCAGGTATTGACGTTTGATTTAATAGGTGATATAAATGTTTTAGGTCTTTTCAAGTATTTTGTTGCTTTCCAAACTGAGTGTTCATTATTACCTTGAGGAGATAATTTTGAGAGGAAGTCTTGTAGAGTGTCGTTTTTGTTTTTAATAATTAGGTTTTTTAGTTCTTTTGAGGCTCTGTTAAAGTTTAATTTATCTGGGGGGTAGTGGGTTCTTTGCCAAATTTTTCTAAGCTTTCGTTTTTCTTCTAGCTTTTTTCTAATTTCGATTGAATAGTTAAAGGTGGTTTCCTTGGTTGTTGTTTTTGGTGTGGAAGTGTGTGCTGAATCTTGAATGGTTTTGTTGAAGTGTTCGATTGCAGTTTCGATATCTTCTTTTGTTTTTAGTGGCATTTTAATATTTAGTTTGTTATCTATGGTTTGTTGAAATTTCGCCCAATTCGTCTTTTTATTGCATAGCATGGGAGTTGTTTTTATTTTTATTAGGGTGGGGCTTATTGTTGCGATCACGGGTGTGTGGTCGGAGCTGAGGTCTAAGCATTCTTCAATGTTTGTATAGGAATTTGTTAGTCCGTTTAGTATGAAAAAGTCCAGTAGGTCTGGAAGTCTGTTCGGGTCTGTTGGCCAGTAGGTCGGTTTTCGTGTCGATAGAGTATTATATCCTTTAGCGGTTATGGTTTTGAGTAGATTCCTTCCTTTAGGATTTATTAGTCGAGAACCCCAGGAGGAGTGTTTAGCATTGAAGTCGCCGCCGGCTATGAATTTTGGACCTAGCGTTTCGAAGAAGGTTGAGAATTCGTCATTAGAGATGGCATGTCTGGGGGGGCAATATATAGCGCTTACCGTCAGCCGTGCACCGTTTTTGTCTGTGATTTGTATAGATGTGGCTTGAAGAAAGTCTTTTTTGTGTTTCTCTAGTTCATGGTGCTGGAGTGTTTGCTTTATAAGAATAGCCGTGCCTCCATGGGCCGTGCCGTCTGGGTGTTGAGTAGAGTAACATTTGTAGCCTGGTATGTTGAAATAATTTTTGTCTGTGAAGTGAGTTTCTGATACTAGTAGGATGTCTATTTTTTGTGTGTGAAGAAATAATTCAGTTTCTTGACGCCTTTGAACTAACCCATTGGCGTTCCATAGAGCTATTTTGTGAGAATTAGACATGTTTGTTTTCGGTTATGACTTTGGTTAGCAGACTGAGTATCATGCTGTTTTGGGTTAGGAGCTGGTTGAACATGGATTTGAATTCGTTTAATATAGTCGTAAGTTGTGTGTTTATGTCATTTTGTTGAGTATTGGAGTTATTATTATTTTTTATTGAGTCGGCAAATGTTTTTGGCATTCTTGGAAGTGTATTTTGTTGTGGAGGAGGGGGAGAGGGGTGGGATGGGGGAGGAAGGATATTTGTATTTGTGGTTTCAATAGGGTGTGGTGGAATTCTGGGAGTGGTTTTACCTTTGATTTTCTGCAGCTCTTTGTAAGTCGAACATCCTTTGTAGTTTGCCGGGTGGTTGCCCTTGCAGTTGGCGCAGGTAGCTGGGGTGTCTCTTGGTTTTGAGCAGGTAGAACTTGGATGAGATAAGCCGCATCGGACGCATTGAAAGGGTTTGAAACAATAGGCCTTTGTGTGGTTGAAGGACTGGCACCGGGCACATTGAGGGATCACATTGTTTTTTCTTGGTGGTTCAATTTTTATTTTTGAGTTTAGTAAATAATTTATATTGTAGATTAGTTTATTATCGTCACTGGGCTCCAGGTCAATGAAGAATAGAGGTAGGGGCTTTTTTGTCACTCGGTGTTTAATGTTGGAAATGTTTTTTGACGCCGAAGCCCTTATCTGCAAGTTCGGCTTTCAAATCTTCAGGGTTTATGGAGTGGTGGAGATGTCTAATGACTACTCGGAATGCTTTGTCTTCCTTGAGCTGGTAAGTATGGTGTATTATATTGTTTTCCCTGAAGTATTTGGCCAATTTTCTATAGGCCTCGCTTGTAGAAGGGTTTATTTTAACAATGGAATTAGCCATTGCTTTGCAAATATATTCACTTTTGGTTATTACCCCTGAGATGGCCTTGAGCATTTCCGAGAAGTCATGCACTTGGTAAACAAAGATGGGAGGGATTTTTGGGATCTTTGGGTGGATAAGGTTTTTTTTTGATTGTCTTGGGTTTTCTTCGGTTGGATTGTCTTCTATTGTTTCAATGGATAGGGGAGCGTACCGGTTTTCCAGTTCAGTTGTTGAATTGGGCTTGCTTTGTGATGGGGTTAATGAGGCGACCTTCCGCCTCTTGGGGAACTGCCAGTGGGCGCCATTGTTGTCCAGGTCTTCGCATTCCATGTTTGTGGGCAGATGATCCTTGTCCTCTAGGTGGGCCATGCTGATAGGGGTGGGGGGTCACTTGGAAAAGCTTTTATTCTTTTCTATTTTCTTGAGAGCTAGGTAGGTAGAGAGGGGGAAGGTCTTCACTCTACGGGAGCTAGGACAAGACTCTCATAAAAATGTAGTTAAAATTTTAACTGCAGCCTCTGACATGGCTTTAATTTTTAACATTTTTGACTAAATATTGGCGCTTTGGAGTTAACGTTTTTGCTTTCAGAATAGCAATTTTAGGCAAGAAGGTTTTAAAATGAATTAACGCTGAAGTCGGATGTTAAAAGTTAACGTTTTTGCAGAGAATAGTCCTGAGAGTGCGTCGTTAAAATTTCTGTTGAGGGGAGGGTGGAAATTGTTGCAAAATTAGCATTATATGCTAAAAATAAAATCTTTCAAGTTTTTTAAGGTATTAAAAACCTCTCCTAATTCTTTAGTAGTGTATAAAATCCAACTAGTAGGCCTAAAGTTGTAATGACAGTTAGAGAAAGACAGTACCTTTTCATAATTAATAGAGATTGTGGTGTTGGTGCAAGGTGAAACATCTATAATAAGGATAAAAGTAAATAAATCTTTTATGAGATATTAATTTACTATGAGTTAGTTTTCTACGTCACTTGTTTCACGTTCAAAATTAAAAGAAATAAATTTTTTCAATATTATATATTTCGGGCTATCAACTCATCTTCAGGAATTACAGAAATTAACTGGTAATTCCTGAAGATGGATTGATAGCCCGAAATATATATATATATTGAAAAAATTTACAGAAATTTATAGAAATTAACTGGTCATTCCTGAAGATGGATTGAAAAATATATATTGAAAAAATTTACCTTTTTTAATTTTTAACGTGAAACAAGTGACGTAGAAAACGAACACTTAGTAAATTAATATCTCATAAACTATTTAATTACTTTTATTTACAATACCTTTTCTTCGGGAAGAAGTTTTAGAGTAGGCCTACTGTTATTGCTCTATTTGTAAAAATGGGGTGGGATGCACTTTTTATGAAATGGGGATCATGAAACTAGCCCGGATAGGTGGGCTCTCCTGACATTATAATTTAATTGCTAGAGACTATAGATTTGACCTTCATTATCAGTCTTTTTAATGATAAATATTTTATCTATTATTTCTTATGTTTTACCAACTCACTATTATAACAAAACGATTTGAACCTATGAGAAATAACAGATAAAATATTTAAAAGATAAAATATTAAAAAGACCGGTGATGAAGGTCAAATCTTCGAAACCATAGTCTCTAACAAATAAATTATATACCTATATGTTTCTCTTGGATATTTCTCTATACTGGCGATTCTTTTTTGTTGATTTCTTTTGATATCATGCCCCCCCCCCACACGATATTGCTATATATCTCTTCAACTTGTCAAATGTTCATGGATACATGTTGCCAACATTTTGTATCGCAGTCTCTACCTAGGCTAAGGAAATGGAAAACAGGGATACAAGGAACATTTAACAAATTTCTTTGATTTCCTGCCGCCCGATGTTACTGAGTATCCCGTCAACATGTTGCCAACATTTTGTATCCCGCTTTTTACAAACTTTATAATTATTATCTGATTAGGTATATATATATATGTATAATAATGATAAAATTTTCATTATTATAATTTTTAAACCCTATAATATTTATCTATTTTTTTTTCATTAAAAATAAATTCAGTGCGATGGCATGTAATAAACCCATGAATGTGAGGAAGAGAATGGGGTGTTGCCTAGAGGGGAGGGATACGATAATTTAACGTTCCAAATATTAGAATTCAAATTCCATTACTCGAGATTAAATATCCGAGGAATGTTACATGAAAAGATTGAATATCCTATTAAAAAAGCATCTTGACATTTAGATTGATTTATTACAAAAAATAAATAAATAAATAATAATAATAATAACATTTATATTTGATATAAATAAAGGTGAATGAAATATTTATATTCTTTAAATGGAAAATATTTACATTCACTCTCACTATTAAGCTATATTCGTTAACAATATATATATATATATATATATTTAAAAGAAGTATTGACATTTCTATTTGAAGTATTTTCTTTTGAAGACGGACTGGTAGAATTCAATGGAAAATTGATAGAAAGGTAGCCCGAGGATAATGAAAAATAAAATTCAGAAAAAATATTTTATTGAAACGTCACTATGATCCTCTCAAAAATCATTTCAATATTTATTGACTTTTCTTTTTAAGCAAAGGACATAGTAAATTTCAGTTGTTTTTTTTTATGTGAAAATTTTATTCTAATCTTCATTAACTGTAGATTCAATATTCTTGAAAATTCGAGCGCTCCTACTCATAAATAAAAGAATAATTTAGTAAATTATTGTTAATTATTATTTTTTTATTTCCTATACAATTTCAGGTTTGAGGTGGGAGATTTTTTTTTGTTAATTTTGTCTGGCCAAAGCTCTCTATGATCAATTTAACTAAAATATTCAATTAACTCAATGGGACCTTTAGCTGAGAGAAATCCGGTTAAGTAATAAACCACTCGCCTTCTCACTCTATAAATGGTCTAGTTCAAATAAAAATTACTATTTTAAAATATTTGAATCTGTAGATATATCTTGTAACATTTTTTAATTATATACCCCTGAAAATCTTACCTAGAAACAGACACAAGTTTTTCCAAATATCTAGATACTCAACTAGATATTTAAATGGATCTAGATATTGTATCAAGATATATTATTTGTATCTACTTACCTAACAAAACTGAACCACAAATAGATTTTCACCAATTTTTTTTCTTATTCAAGTCATTAGTCAAACAATGATTGAGAATAAAAGTATTGCCAGAGAATTAGATATTTAATAATTTGAACTAATTTTTGTTTTAGAGAAATAATTTTTTTAATACTACACAGACATCTGTCAATTATGTGAAATAGCCCGATTATGTCAATTTTATTTATTTTTGAAATTTAATGATTAAGTACTATTTAATTTTTTTTGTGATTCCAGGTCCCGGTTTTTGGGGATTAATCAACCCCAATTGGCCCTTGTGCAATAAGGGTCATAGGCAATCGCCTATAAACGTCGAGCCAGATAAACTTTTATATGATCCTTATCTTCGTCCCGTGCACCTTGACAAACACAAGGTAACTATAATACTTCTTTAGAATAAATTTAGATAATTTTTTCTTCATTACAATAGTTGTTTCTAATTTTATTTTTATTGTTTCAAAAATTATTAAGGGGCTTTTTTAAATCCCCCCCCTAGAAATTTTAAAAAAGAGCTGACCTAATATTTCTTAAATTGATAGAAGGCTCGAAACCAAGCAACGTATTATTATAATTAATAATATTTGTCTGGAACACAATCTTTTTGTACTGTGCTGTAGTTTATATCGTATAATCGAAATAAATAGTAAATAGAGTATCGTTTATGTGCTTATAAGAATTGAAGAGTTGCGTTATTTTGTCATTGATCATTACTCCAGAACTTGACCAAATTATTATGGGACCACCCATAGGGTACCCCCTTTCCAATATCGGTCGATGGGGTAAAAAATTATCGGTGAACATACATAAAAAAAAGATTTTGACTAATTGAGAACCTCCTCCTTTTTTTCAAAGTCGGTTAAAAATTATTAAAAGTGTTGTTACAATAGATTTTTATTTGTTTAAAAATTTAAATAATTTCTGGGAAACTGAGTGTATTTTTTTATTCTTCTGAAATAATTTTATCTCAAACTTCTATCAATTTTAAGACATGTTTGATAATGTGATCTTGACAATTATTATTTTTTTTTTTAATTTTTAAAAATTTTAATTTTTTTTTTTTTTATAAATCATAGCTACATATTTATATTTGATTCTCTTAATGAATTTTTATGTTCGCAAACTCTAGATGCCTAGATTTTAGATATTGTTTTATCCTATATATATAAATACCGTTACCATCTAAGCTAGAAGCAATCAATTTTGTAAGCTAAGTTATTTAGATTTATTAGAGAATCTGAATTAGGGTGCTCCTTATTTTTAACCGACTTCAAAAAAAGGAGGAGGTTCTCTATTCGACTGAATTTTTTTTTTGTGCCTATGTTACCTCATATCTCCGCCAATTGTGAACCGATTTTGAAATTTTTTTTTGCATTGGGTCCAGTCTACGTTCCGATTGGTCCCATTTTTTTCGTAGGTATTAGAACTTTTTTGTTAGGTTTGTTCAGGACCAATTTCTTTGTTTATGAACCGATTTCGATGATTTTTTTTTATTGGAAAGGGGGTATCTTAGGGATGGTGGAATATTAATTTGGTCAAGTTCTGATGATAGGATCACTATTAATAACATCACTAAAAAGAGAAAAATAAAAAATTTTAAGAAAAAAATAAAACCGACTTCAAAAAAATTAAACGCAACAAATAAAATACACTAAAAGATATAAAATAATTATTATCTTATTTAGTTACAACTAAACTACGAAATATTAACATGAAATTACTTTTTTAAGTCGGTGCCAAACATATACCTTTTATGAATCGCACTCGACGGATCTTACTTAGTACGTTTGGTGGGTACGCTCGCTTATATGTATAGTTTGTTTGGCACCAACTTCAAAAAGTAATTTCATGTTTCGTCGTTTCGTTGTAACTAAATAAGATAATAATTATTTTATACATTTTAGTGTATTTTATTTGTTGCATTTAATTTTTTTGAAGTCGGTTTTATTTTTTTCATAAAGATTTTTAGATATTTTCGAATATTTGCGATGACAGGGACTCATATGGTTAGAAATACATAAAAAAATATCCCCCATGTTTTAACTCTCTTTCTCAATTTTGCTTGCTACACAGCTATTAAGTTTCCCATCTAAATATCTTAGGGTTTTTGGCATTTAACGATCAATTTTTTATTCCGGCCAAAGCAAAAGTTCAAAAATATTGAAACTCTATAGACTTTATCCTTATGATAGTAGCTGTCCTTCAGAATTTTTACAGATATTTAGCTATTATAATTTTGGGGTTACATCTCGATAAAATACTGCTATATCTTAGTGTTAATAAGTTATAAACTCCAAAATTATAATAGCTAAAAATCTGTAAAAATTCTGCGGGATAGCTACTATTATAAGGATAATGTCTACAGAGTTCCAAATTTTTTGAACTAATACTTTGGCCGGAATAAAAAATTGATCTTTCAATGCCAAACACCCTATGTTGTTTAATTATTAAAGAATAGGGAGTATAGTTCACAGTGAATGAAATAAAGCTCAAAGAGGCTTAAACAAACGCAATTTATTTCGGATTATTAGTCCATCATCAGGAGTTTAAAGATTAAAAACTACCAAGTTTTTAATCTCTAAACTATCAAGTTTTTAATCTGTAAACTCCTGATGATGGACTAATAATCCGAAATATATTGAGTTTGTTTAAGCCTCTTTGAGTTATATTTCATTCACTGTGAAACTACACACCTTTTACTTTATTAATTAATATCATGTTTCATCTAAAACCTACACCACGTTCCCTAAGTAAAACTATGTTGTTTAGATGAGAAACTTAATCACTGTGTATTAAAATTGAGATAGAGACTTGAAACTTGGGGGATATTTTTTATTTATTTATTTCTAACCAAATGAGCCCCTGTCAGCGTAAATACTTTAAAATATCCAAAATAAGGAGCATCCTAACCTCCATCTTTGATTTAAGAAAAAGGAATGATGAAATTCTTTCAGCCGTTTTTCAGATATTTTGAAAAAACGAAGGAAATAAACACATTTTTTCATTCACGATAACAATATTTGACCATACCCTGTATGGTAAAGTAAAATTGACAATAATTTGTGGATTTTATTTATTTAAAAAAACGATTGAATCTCCAGCTTTATATTGATGGCATCGTTAACTTTACTAGGCTAGCGTTCAATATACGATTTTGTATCGCTAGTAAGTAATTCTTTCAAAAGAATACAATCAGTAATTTTTGGCAGGTGAAAGATAACAAAAATTCCCAAATAGAGTTTCCAAAGCCATATAAAATACTAGACATCAATTTGATTAAAATGTTCCCCCCCCCCTCTTTTCTCTCACTTTTTCCTCTATTTAGAAAATAAAAACAACCAAGCAAGCATTTATTCTACATTTTGTAAATTAAAGATTTAATCTATTTTTTTTCTTTCAAACAATTTGATATTAATTAAATTTTAAATTAAATTAGATGGTGTAAATAGAAGGAACGGCACAAATGACCTATAAATGGGTACAAATGCTAATGAATTAAAAACCATAGCGAAAGTACTTGAAAAAAAGCGCGGCTCACCTTTTAAATATACATTCGTAAATGGAGGTGGGAAACCACAGAGCAGGCATTTGTTAAATCTAATGAACAAAAAAAGGAAAAACAAAACACTAGAAAGAAAGAGAAAAAGTATCATTTTGGGAATACTAAATTTGTTTTCATTTTTATAATTACATTATGTTTTTAGATTTTGTTAAATAATATAAAGTTTTCTCTCATATAATTCTGTAATACACATAGTTACTAATTAAAAATACTACTTTTCATTAATTAAATAATAAATGGTATAATTTTTAGAGTTTATTTAGTTACAGAAATTAAGCAAATAGAGTAATTTCAGCTAATTAAAACAATTTATTTCATAGATTTACTAGACAGTTTCGGTCACCACTGGTGAGTTCTAATTAATAATTATAGTTACTAATTAAAAATACTACTTTTCATTAATTGACAAGTTTTTATTTTGCCCAGAGTAGCAGAGCTGTTGATTAATAAAGAGAAACAAAGTTGTCCTCTGCTTGATGCAAATAAACATACACAGAAATATATCTGTATATACCATATATTATTTATTTGTTTGAGACTATAGTTTTGAAGGCTTGGCCCCCATCATAAGTCTTTTTTAATTATAAATATTATTTTTATGGGGTCAGTATCGGATGGATATTGAAATTTTTTTGATCTTTACTTAGCTGAGAGAGAGCCAGTTAGAATTAAAGAACAATTTTCAGGAAAATGTTTGATTCTGAAAATTGTTCTTTAGTTTTAACGGCTAAGTAAAGATCAAAAAATTGTCAATATCCGTACGATACTGAACTGACCCCATGGAAAATAATATTTTTAAAAAAGACTTATAATGAGGGCCAAGCCTTCGAAACTATAGTCTCAAACAAATAAATTATATATATGCGTGTATGTTTATTTGCGTCAAGCAGACGTCAACCTCTTTGTTTCTCTTTATGTACTTTTCATTAATTTAATAATTTATGATATAACTTTATAGATTTTAGAGTTTATTTATTCACACAAATTAAACAAATAGAGTAATTTCAATTAATTAAAACTATTTATATCATAGATTTACTAGACAGTTTCGGTCCCCACTGGTGACTTTTAATCATATTCTAAAACCAGAGACAACTGTTTATAAATTATTTATTTATTTTGAAATTTATTAAAATATCCATGTTAAATTAACAATAAGTTATATCTACAGAGTGACAAATTCCAAATCTTGAACGAAATTTACTACTGAAGATGGTCCACCAGTGGTGACCGAAACTCTCTAGTAATTTTATGAAATAAATAGTGTTATTTAACTGAAATTACTCTATTTGTTTAATTTGTATGACTAAATAAACTCTAAAAGTTATAAAATTAAATTCTACATAAGTCACTTAAGTTTTGGAAGAATATTGTAATAAATGACATAAATAAGGAGAAATCACTGAGGTTGTCATTTGCTTGAGACTTTAAATGTTCACTTATTAGGCCTTTTTTGTAGGCCGAAATGCCATGGTTTCGCTCAATTTTTTTAATCAAAATAATTTCAGCCATTTTTGAGATATTTCAAAAAAAAAAAAAAAATGAAAAAAAGGACTTTTTCATCCACGATTACAATACTTGACCGTACCTGTATGATAAAGTAAAAATAAAATTACAATAATAAATCATTAATAATAGTTCTAAAATTCCAGTGATGGGACTCCTAGCCAACCACCAAAATGGTGCTTACTTAGAATAGTAAAAACTATTAATTTCTCAGTATACAATCGAACGAAGTTTGAAACTTCTTGTTAAAATTCTAACACCCGATTCCATCAGCCAACTTTAAACTAAGATAGCACTTAAATTAACATAAAACTAACTATTAAGTTAAATTTCACCATTGATAATTAAATTTACATAAATCAATCAATAAAAATTAAATAAATAAATTTAATGAAATGCAATTTATCTTAAAAATTTGTATGGTGATCGAATCTCTTGAATTTATCTAATAAATTCTAAAAGAGAATAAATATATGCTTTGATATTATATACAAAAATATCATCAACTCGTTCGTTTCTATAAATGAAATCTGTCCAAAAACATAAAAAAGGGGCCAAGTTCGGTACAAACGGCTTCGCCGACAAGAGAGTTAAAATCTAAACGGGTACCAAGTTTCATTGCAGTTGCTTACCATAAATCATAGCTATAGTAATGTATAACGTTCTTCAATTGATTTAAAAGAAAATTTGTTACGTTCTTTGATATTAAATTTACCACATAACTTGGCAAGTATTATATACAACTAAATAGTAGTATAAAATAGAAACAACTAGCAAAACAAAATTTTAATAACTTTTAAGGAGTTAGGTGTTGGTTCTATGTGAAACATTTTAATATAATAATAAAACTTGAGCAAGATGCGAGGGAGGTTTCATATCTTTGACTCCTGATGATGGGCTCAACCCCGAAATATATCGAATTCAAAACTCAATTTTGTTTTATTTCTTTTTTTGTGAAACCTACCTCGCATCTTGCTCAAAATTTTAAGCCTGTATTAAATAGAATCACGTTAAACGTAATTTATTGACTATTATAACTTGTCAAGTTATAAAAAAATGAAAGTTTTTG
Organism: Forficula auricularia; assembly: GCA_024734495.1. Lineage (NCBI taxonomy): Eukaryota > Metazoa > Arthropoda > Insecta > Dermaptera > Forficulidae > Forficula > Forficula auricularia. The sequence continues at coordinate 9,284,909 of JALMQS010000225.1, forward strand.
CCGAGAGTAGCAGAATTTTTATATATTGAAGGAGACAATTTTTCCTCCCCCTAAAAACAGAACGAAATTTAAACACACGCATTTCGGAACACAAACAAGTTTTTAAAGGGGGTTCGGGCATAGTGCACTTGCAGACCATTTAATCTCCGAGAAACATTGTTTTCCAGATGAATCAAATATTAAGTTAATTAGATCAGAATATTAGATCCCTTAAAAATTAGTATTTTCGAATCGTTAGAAATTTTAAAATCATACAATAATTCACCAAAAAAAATTTTAAATCGGAAAATAGAAATTCCCGAAAGCTTTATTTTAAAAATAGCCGCTAAAATATAGACTTCACGAACGCCACCTACAGCCAAAATAATAAAACAAGTATAAATTTCAATTCTTAACTTGCCCACCCTGTATAATTTCTTTACCTAACCACATGAAAGATTTTAACCTTTCATTCATAAATTAATTCCTGTGAATCCATTGTAATAGACTGATGAAGAGGGCAAAGCCCTCGAAACTATAGTCTCGTTATAAATAAATAAAATTTATAATTCCAGCAGAAGACACACTCTTTTATTGTCTCCTTCAATATGTCAAGTTATAAATTTAATATCAAAAAACGTAACAAATTTTCTTTTAAATCAATTGAAGATCGTTGTATATCCCTATAGCTATGATTTAAGCAGCTGCTATGGAACTTGGTACCCGTTTAGATCTCAACTCTTTTATCAGCAAAGCCGTTTGCTCCAAACTTAGCCCTTTTTTCACATTTATGTTTTTGGTCAGATAAATCATTCTATGCCAGTGTAGTAATAATATAACTTTTCCACTTTTTAGAATGAAATTATTTATAAAAATATTTATTTTTTAATTTACTAATAACAATAATGAATATTTCTGAATAGAAATCAAAGTATATAGTTGAAATGTCTATTGAAAATCAAATGGCGGAATTTCATCCAATACACGCTCAGATTTGTATAAAAGTTGTTAGAAACAAACAAACAATATTCCATTTGGACATTTTATTGGCTTTAATATACTCTGTTGTGAAAATAAACTTAAAGTTAAAATCGACATCCACTCCTACGTTCTAATTTAATAATTTGTCACTGAGGGAATTACTCCAATATCGACTAACAGGAAACAATAGACGTTGTTGCAATATCAACAGCCGACCCCCTTCAAACTTTGGTATTCATTCGGTTAATATTTCTATAACTGATGAACTAATTTGTCGTCGTGGTCGTTGGCGACGTTATTCATTCATTTGCGGAATGTGTAGTGCTTGGGGCTCGGTTGGTATTTATATTGGTTGTTGGCTGCATGTGTGATCCTTTGCGATACACAAAGGAGGCATCCAAGGCCCGAGGGGAATGTCGACACAATTTCTAAGGGCATACAAAAGCGCACGTCAATTGACTTCTTTTACAGAAAGCAAAATAATTGCTTTGCGATCAATTACTAGAAATCCAGAAAGAAAGTTAAACGAACCAGGCATGTATCAAGAAATTTTTTCGGAAGGGTCTATTCTTTTTGTTTTTTAAATAAGAATTAAAAAAATGAGAAAAATCTGATTTCGAATGAGTGACAAATAATAAATAATGTAGCATCCCCAGAAATATACGGTAGAAAACTATCTTTGGCGCGCGACTTTTGCGCCGCCTGGTGTTTTTTTTAAATCCTGGTTCATTCAAAACTTCTATATGTTGCAGTAAAAACCGGTTTTTAGTAAGAACGCGTTATTAGTAGTTAAAATTTAAAACGCGTTTCACTGAATACCTTTGTATCAACTAGATTTTACTGATGTCAAAAATGAATTTCAGTAAAAACGCGTTTGGTAAAACGACTTAGTAAAAACCCTCGTCAATTTTCATTTAGATTATATGTGACGAATTCGAATCGAATAACCCTTAAACTGTTTACCCTAGGTCAAATTCCATTAGAGGTAAAGTTGTAAAGGATGTAATTTTTGACATTTTCATTTAAAATTTTTTTAAAAATAAACACCCATAATGGGGGGGGGAGGGTCAAAAATGAAGATTCTAGCCATTTGGAACAAACTCAATAGTTATTATGTGGGCCCCCGGAAGGCTAGAAATACAAAAATTAATCACCCTAAAATGTGTGTGTTGAGGGGGGGGGGGGGGGGAATGAAAATTTAATCCCTTTGAATAAAATTCAACAGGAGTTATTTGATTCGAATCGTCACAAATAATCTAAATAAACATTGACGAGGGTTTGTACTTAGTCGTTTTGGTAAATAAACACGTTTTTACTGAAATTCACTTTTGACATCAGTAAAAACTAGTTGCTACAAAGGTATTCCATTCAGTGAAATGCGTTTTAACTACTAAGAACGTGTTCTTACTAAAAACCGGTTTTTACTGCAATATATCCATCATATGGAATACTCAAATAAAAACCTAACTTTATTTTTAAATTTATAATTTTATTAAATATGTTTCACCTAGAACCTACACTATCCTCCATGTACAAAAAAAAGTTATTTCAAAGGTTTGATCCATTTATTTAGAAACTGAATAATGATCAGTTTAATATAAATAATACTTAATGGCAACATGTTACATGAAGTGAAGTTGTTTACAAGAATCCATTTTGCTGGAAATGTATAAATAAATAATAAACGTGTTGGAAAGTAGAGGGGGGTTCCAAAGAAATGTGAAACTTTTAACGCCGTACGAAAAAGTTTATGTATTATTGTCAGTCAGAAATCATTCAGCTTATCCCCCTCCAAACACTTTATGTAACTGGTATTACAAAAAAATATGTTTTTAATATCCATGTTATTGAATGAAGTATTTGTAATAAATAAATTGGTACTTAAAGTATAGAATATGAAAGAGGATAAACTCTTTAACAAACAAATACGCTAAAAAAAACTTGTTTACTTTTTTATGAAGATTTATGAGTAAAAATAACTTTGCCACTTTGGGTTGTATTAATGAACCCAACATTGTTCACCTTGCACTCGCTTAAAAAAAAATAATTCTTCATATCGATAGGGGGAAAAATACATACGGAGCGGAATTTAATTAATAATAACGAGCGGCTGGGATGGTTTTCGAAAGAGGGAGAGAGAGAGTATTCATGTAAACGTTTATGCATCGATTGTTATAACGATAAAATAATTATATTGTAGCAGAGAGTAGTTGGGTGGCGAGAGAAAGGAGAGAGGGTTGCAGATTACGCAATGGTTTTTCAATCTTACGCAATGGTTACCAATAAAAACCAAAACGTCAAAAATCCAATGTAGAATTGTTATTCCGTAAGTACTAGATGAGAATCAATCGCTATTTTTGATTTTAACTCGATTCCTCTATGTCTTAAGCAAAGGTAGCTGATAAGAAAACAACGCATTTGCTATGGTTACTTATAAAATTTCCTCCCAAATTTTTAGCATTTCACAGAGAGAAGCCTATCCATTCTTACTTAAACAAGGTTAAATGAGCTATATTAAAACGATCAAATGAATAAATTTTAAAGAATTTAAAAAAGTACTATCTTACTCTAGAGTAAAGTACTTTAAAATATAATTTTACTAAAAACTTTATTTAACCTTTTTTGTGGTCCCAAAGGTACTTAATTAGGATATTAAATTTCATCAAAATTGGTTTAGTCATTTTCAAGATATTTAGAAAAAACTAAAAAAGCACCGAAATAAAGTACTAATGTTTGTTGCCCGATATGTACCAAAAACTAATCAGAGCTTCATTTTGTTAAAAGAATGGTACGATATCAATTTCATTTCAATCGGTGCAACGGTATGGAATAAATCGTGGACCGAAAAAACGATTTCATCCATCCATCCATCCATACATCCGCACGCACTAAATGAAAAAATAGCACTTTTTGGCCTCTCGACGAGACCCCATGTAATTTTTGGCAAACCTGTCACAAAATTCAACCTAATTGAATACTACAATTTTTTACTTTAATTGAGACATGCGTTCCGTAGTCTTTACCTGAGGACCCTTTAAAGTCATGCTTGCCGCGAGACCGATTGCATTACTTCACCCATGCTTCGCATTGGATAAAGTAAAAAACTTGTTTTCTTTTTTATGAAGATTTATGAATAAAAATAACTTTGCCACTTTGGGTTGTATTAATGAACCCAACAATGTTCACCTTGCTCTCGCTTAAAAAAAATAAATAATTCTTCATATCGATAGGGGGAAAAATACATACGGAGCGGAATTGAATTAATAATAACGAGCGAATGGGATGGTTGTCGAAAGAGAGAGAGAGCATTCATGTAAACGTTTATGCATCGATTGCTATAACGATAAAATAATTATATTGTAGCAGAGAGTAGTTGGGTGGCGAGAGAAAGGAGAGAGGGTTGCAGATTACGCCTCAGGACATTAAGCACGTCGACGGCTAAACGTTTATTAGCCCCCAGCCCACACCCCACGATCATGATAATGGGGTCTCTGTGGCCAATTTACAAGAAATCGCTATTATAACCCTGATCCCACCCCGCGTATACCCCTACACCCTATTTGTTTAAAAGCGCTGAGTTATATTTTTCTATATACGATTTAAAAAAAAAAAATCCCCTCTGTTTTTACCATCGCATTAGCAATTTAATTAAATATAATATATTATCTATTTATGACTAAAGAATTTTCCGCACAAAATAAATTAAGAATTGAGGCTGCACTCGGGTTCGACCCCTGATGGGTGGAATCCTTCTAATATAAGTGGCTTGATGTTAAGAATGGTATAGAGATGCAGGTTATGGTATCTATATATATAAAATTAAGGTTTTGTCTGTACATTGCTCCAAATCAAGCCAAATTTGGGTTGCACACGTTTCAAGTAAAGTTATGAACTAAAACACCCTCAACAAATATCCTGTCTGTCTATTTCCGTGGTTTCCGCGAAAAGTTGCTCACGATTCAGCTAAAAACGGCTGAAAGGATTAGTATGCAATTTCATATTTTGAACAGATGTATTCTGTCTTAAGTTTATAGCTATATAAAGTTTTGATATTTTGACCCCAAAAGAGGTTTGGGGAGGGGGGCACGTGTGAAAATTATAAAATAACTCCTAAACTATACAACCGCATGAATTATTATGAACAAGTTGCGGAACAATTCTGGCTTTTGTTGCTTCTACTAAAAACAGGGGGGGGAGGGTGAAAAATTGTAAGTTCCTTGGAGCAAACTCAACTGAAAATTTTTGCTACATAATCTGTAGGTCACTAGAAGGCTTAGAAACATACTAAACTAACCAACCAAAATTGGGAGAGGTCAAAAGGCTGAAAATTAACATGGATCCTTGGCCATTGCAACAGCTAATCTGTGGGTCACTAGAAGGCTAGAAATGCAAAGCTGGGAGCGGAAGCTGGGTGGGCGGGAAGATTTGATGATGGTGCAGAAAGTCAATGAATGGGGTGGTTGTGGGTGCATGGTGCGCGGGGGGTGAGGTAGGGCGTTCTTCGGGGTGGGGGTGGAGTGCGGGGTTCGGGGTTTGTTGGTGGGGTTCGATGAGATTACCCGGGGCATGTGAGTGGGAGGGTGGTACGGGGGTGGGGGTGTTGGTGGATTTCGGGGCGGTGATTTGGAGTGGGGGTACAGGTAGGTTTGTAGGTTGCGTGCCCCTTGACGATAAAAGGGTACGCCAATAACAAAATTTTAATTTATTCTAATAGTATATTTTATACACTGCTCGAATATAATATTTATTTTTATATCTCTCCTAAAAATTAAATCTATGGACCACTCTAAAATTCCTAAAATCATACAAAGGGTCTCCCTTACCTCTTATTTTCGGATTTTTTTAAGAAAATAAAGTTTTAATTTTTAAGAAATTTTAATTTATTCTAATTGTATATTTTATAGAGAGTTCGAGTATAATATTTTTATATCTCTCCTAAAAATTAAATTTATGAACCATTCTAAAAATCCTAAAGTGATACAAAGGATTCCCCCTTCCCTCTCATTTTCGATGAAAATCCAGGATTGTGACCACAGGGAGTACCCTTTATATTCATTTTAGATTTTTTCCAGGGTGTTAAAAGTATTTTTTTTCCCTTTATATCAAAACTAATAGCGAATTTCTTCTCTATAAATAATCATCTATTAAAATAAATAAAATTATCTTTGGTATTAAATTTTATTTTTTTGTGAAAAACAACGATTCCAACCACCGAAGGACCCTTAACATCTATTTCAAATTTTTTCGAGGGTCTCAAAAAAAACGTCCATCCTTTCCATCAATGTTCCCGTATAGCAGAGAGACCAAAATAAAACCCAAATGAAACTTTTTTGATTGGTTGAATTATAGTCTTAATATATTCTTAATTAGGTTGAATTACGGTTTCTAAACGGCAGTTATGTCTCGTTTTTTTCCATTTTGCAACTGTTGTATTATCGTCAAAATATAGTCGCAAAGATTATAATGCAACTATATATATAATGTTGATTATTGTTTTTTATTAAAGAATTATGTAATTATTCATTATATTAATCATATCAAAGAAATATTTAATTATAAATAAACAGTTGCAAATCGGTGCCAAAAATGTTGGCGACAACCTTTCTGTAACGGTTGCATTATAATCTTTGGGACTATAATTTAACGATAATACAACAGTTGCAAAACGGAAAAAAACGAGACATAACTACCATTTAGAAACCGTAATTCAACCTAATTAAAACTATATAAAGACTATAATTCAACCAATCAAAAAAGTTGCATTTGGGTTTTATTTTGGTCTCTGTGCTATAGGGGTTCTTTCTCCGACACTGATAAGAGTGACTCTAGAATGTCAATGTACACTCAGAGTTGATCTAATTTAAACAAAACAATATTTAAACAAACGAAACTTTTTTCTACTTCATTATTCGGTATGTTGTCCTCTTTAATAATTCATATCCCTAAAAGATTTTTTTCTTCTTCTTGTAATTATCATATGTACGTACTTCGTTAGATAAAGTGATTCTATAGGATTTTTTTTTATATAGGCTTTTACATATATAAAATTATTTTTTATTCTTGTCAATGAATATATGAATAATAATCTTATGAGGGTGGTTCGTTTTTCCTCATTAAACTTATACATTTTTAATCATTTTGTTTGGAATTATAATTAAGAAGATAAATTTAAACAGAGTAAGACAGAGAGAGACAGATAAAGAGATTCACGGATTGAAATATTTTTAGTCTTTTTTTTTGCCTCAAACCTCAATCTCAATGTATTTGCATAATTTAAGATTTAAACCGAGCTTTTTTCTGCATTTATAAAACAAATGAAAGAATTTCAAAAAATCATTTTTAAAGCAAAAAAAAAAGTTATTTTTACAGTGTGGAATATATTGGTATGTTTTCATTTTCGCGAAAATTAAAAATCGCATTATAATTTGACCCCTACACCAATTTCCGCGCACACACACATATATAGATGTAAAAAACAAACACTTAAGATCTCACCAAATATACATTGTTCCCGAGGTCATAGAAAAAAAAAATTGGAATTTAATCATATGATATTTTAAGAAGGGGGGAGGGGATTTATTATATGGCCTCAAAAATAAAAAATGTTTTGCTACAGTGAGTATAAGTTATTGTAATGATATTTTTCAGAAATTAGTTCCTTATCCTTTTTTAAGAATTTATTGATTTTTAAATATATTTTTAGATTAAATAAATTGACACGTTCTGATGTGGCCATCCACTTGACTTTACCATATACTTCTGGTTGAGTTTAGTACAAAGGCCTAGATTTTCATTTTTTTGTCACTAGAACCCCCACCCCTCATTTTTCCCTTGACGCATTTGTTTTTCCTTCAGAAGGGGAAAAATTATAATTTGATTAAAACAATTCTAAAAATCCACGTTTTAATCCATGCTCAAATTTGTAAATTTTAGCAAACAAATAAACCACAAAAGAAAGAAAATATGAAAATTGTTGAGTGAATTTGACATCCAGCAGGCTTCGCTGATGGCCGTATCGGGTTCTAAGACCCCTGAGGCAGATTTCCTTTTCGGGTGAATATAACAAACCAACACTGTCACATAACTTGTCAAGAAGATTGACCCCGCGCAATGAGCTTAATCCCTTTGGGTCCCATTCTTTTCCTTTAGGGCAGATTTTGTATATAATAATAATTATTCATTTGGGCTTATTTATCTATACAGGGTGCAAAGTCCCTTTAACCTGAAAATACTTGCGAACGGAGAGTGCTAAAGCCACGCAAGTGAGGTAACTGTATAGTAAAGCGACTATGCCCGACCTAATGCAAACGACACCAGCGCCCCTAGTGGCGAAATGTAGAAGTTAACCATTGCAAATAGAAAACGAAAAGAGATAGAGCAAAATTTCCAATTATAAAGTTTTGGAGCATCAATTAATTAGTATGAAACGAAATTTGGTTTACACGGATAAGATAAATTGGGGCCTGTATACCCCAAAAATATCAAAAATCGATGCACTCCATTTTGTGTAAATATTTGAAAGGAATAGCCAGAGGAAAGAAGAAATATGCACAATTTAATGAATAAATACTAGTATGTACTTACATCAATACATTTTGATAACATCACACACAAAAACAAAATAGGTAAACTAAACTCTAAGTCTCATAGTGATAAAAAGTTAATGTAGAGAATGTTCGAAAAGTCTACCATTGCTCACAATACACGTAAACCAAATATCGTTTCGTACTAATTAATTGATGCTCTAAAACTTTATAATTGGAAATTTTGCTCTATCTCTTTTCGTTTTCGATTTGCGATGGTTAACTTCCACATTTCGCCACTAGGGGCGCTGGAGTCGTTTGCATTAGGTCGGGCATAGTCGCTTTACTATACATTTACCTCACTTGCGTGGCTGTAGCACTCTCCGTTCGCAAGTATTTTCAGGTTAAAGGGACTTTCCTATGCACCCTGTATATTTATTTTCACTCCAATTGTAGTTAGAAGTGTAATTATTTATTCAGTTTTTACTGTTCTTTTTATATGATCAAATTCAATTTTTTTCCTATATACCTAACTTGTGCTACAAATTAAATAATATAATTTAAAATTACCATATCTAAAAGATTTATACATATTTATACAATTTTAATTTTTCCGAAAACATTGAGAATTTCATTTCTTATATCAAATAAATTAACACCCACCGCAGGCATAGACATTTGGAAATAAATAAACTTTTGTCTACCATTAAAATGAGAATAAATAGGAGGCTATATGCATATAGAAACAAATATTTATTGACATTTTCAAACATCATTTATTTGTTAATTGATGATTGATAATTAATTAATTATTTATAAAAAATATATATATATATGTGTGTTAAGTATATATTTTTCGAAACTTTCAAGAAAATGATAACCGATTAGGAAACGGTCTCTGAACTGATTAAAATTGCTACACTTTTTTGATTGATCTAGAAGTGTCTTAATGCAATTAGCCAAGGTGCCCGAAAATTAGCCTTTAAGAATGGCCTTGTTTTTGGAACGTCTCTTATAAAGCAAGGCGGCTGACAAGTCTGGTCAGGCACAGCGTTGGTTAAGCGCATAGGCCAATTAGAAAAGCATTGCAATGAAGTTGAATAGGAATTAAATTAATTAATAAAATTAACATTTCCATATAAAAAATGAAATATATATTATTAAAATCGTATTCTAGAGGGCATTGGGACCACCTAAAGTAAAATAACGAAGATTTTGATGGATAATTAATAAATTGATCGGTTGACATTTAGAAACAAATATTTTTTGAAATTATTTTCTCAATTATTCGAGCATCAAATCAAATGTAGTTTTAATTTAAAATATGCCGAAAATTCTAGTGTTTGATTCTTTTAATTAAATTGTACTCTAATTCTTGAATAAATGTTCATGAAGGGCTGAAAAATCAGTTCCCTAGTGGTGATCTTGACATTTGAATGAATGGTATTTACATATATATATATAAGTCCCCGATTTCTATTATTAAGACGAAAGTCTAGAGACTCAAGGGGAGGCTCTCTCAGATTAAAAACAAGGCGTTTTGGTGAGCGTAGATCGAGCGGAACGTTAATATATATATATATGTTTCCAGGCTGCTTCGAAACATATATATAATATAGAAGCTTAATATATTTTTCTTTTAATTAATCCAAGATTATTAAGTCTTTTTTATTTTATATACAAGTTTTTTTTTTTAGTATCCTTCTTAAAGATGTTTTTGTAGTAAATATTTTTTTTACTACTTATTTATAGTTCCTTTAATTTCTAATAGATGGCTGTATTTTTTACGGTATATTTTTTAACATCGAGCAGGATTTAAACCCTAATCAATAAATAAATCTCAAAATTCGTTTTTTTTATTTTAAAATATCATTTTTTTGATGATAATACTTTCTTAAAGACATAATCATCATTATTTTTTTTTTTTTATCAATCTTAGCCAAATTTGAACATAAGTACTATAATAAGCCATAATCTCCTGAGCATTCCACCAACGACTGGACTTGCCTAGCTCTTACGCAGCTTTCTTTCTTCTAAGCGCAGCCGGTTCCCTAAATACAGGCGCACCAAAGTCAAATGAAGTTCAAATTCAGACTACATTTTGAGTATTTTAATTAGTACAGTTATTTATTTATATTTTATACAGGTGAAATTATTTTAATTTCAACATTAACTTTATTGATAGATCTATATAATATCATTTTCCAATCATACTTTATTAAATGCCATTAATTTAATATAATATTAATCGAATTACTCTCGTAGATTTCTCCTTAACCAGGATCATAAAAGATTACCTTCCAATTTCTATTAAAACTTTTTATGAAAAGAGAAGAAATGAAAAGATATATATAATTAGAAGTGGGATTTTGGGTTAGATTAAAATGAGAAGAGATAGAATCTATGAAATAGGTCGCTAGTTATAATAGCCTAGTAGTTTTTAGTTTGAGAAACTATACAATGTTCCGGACATTAAATTGGAAAGTAAATTGAAATTGAAATGAGTTGACTATCTATATGCTCGAAAAAGGCTTTGATTAGATGATGAAACATATAGTGACTAACGTATAAATTTTCAAACTATCTTCCATTTTCAAAACTTCCAAATCATCAACTTGATCATTTTGGGCCTTAAAATGGAATATGTGAATTAAAAAAAATATTATTCTAATTCCTTCATCTAATGTTATTTTCATGATATTTTGCATAATTTTAAAGCTTGACAATAATATCCTAAAATTTAATGAAATATATACATATATTTTTACTTTACCTTACAGGGTATGGTCAAGTATTGTAATAGTGCATGAACAAAAGTGGTTTTTCCTTCTTTTTTTCGAAATATCTCAAAAATAGCTGAAACTATTTTGATTAAAAAAATTGAGCGAAACCATAGCATTTTGCTCTACAAAAAAGCTAATAAGTGAACATCGAAAAAATTATATTTTTTGAGATAATAATTGTTTTGTCAAAATGTCTGTTAGTCTGGTTGTCTGTGCGTTACCAAATTATCATGGAGGAGCTAGCTCAAAAACTAGTGTGAATATCAAAACCAAATTTCACAAGTAGTTTTGGTCCATTGAGATTAAGAGCTGATAAGATTTTGGTTCATATCGACCCAAAATTAAGGGGGGTGGAGGGGGTTAAAAATTAAAAATCTAGGCCGTTTGAGCAAACTCAACCAAATATTGTATACATAATCAGTGGACCCCCAGAAGTCTAAAAATGCAAAAACTAACCGCCCAAAATGGGGGCGTAGGGTCAAAAAATGAAAATCTTGTCCATTTACCAAACTCAACCAAATTTTGTATACATAATCAGTGGGACCCCAGAAGTATTAAAATGCAAAAACTAACCTTCTCCCCCCTACATGATTATAAATAATTTTAGGGGCCAGATTGTATGGTAAAGTCAAGTGGATGGGCACACCAGAACACGTCAGCTTATTTTTCTAGAGGTTTTGGTTGATTACCAAATGAATGGTAAAAATTAAACAAAGCTAGAAAAGGAAATGGAAAAAAGAGGGTTGATTAATTTTCTAAATAAAAGACTGTTTCTCTAAATAAATCTTGTTTGAGGTGAAAGTGTGAAAAGTAATTAAAAGCTAAACAGATATCGAGCTCATTGTAAAGGCAAGAATTAAATGGTCGCTATTAATAATTTTGAATTAAGTGCGTGGTGTAGATAGTAAATGGGAAATAGGTAGAGAAAGGGTGAGAAATGGCGGGGGGGGGGGGGGGTTGTAATCTCATTTTGAATGGAGAATGCAATTGATTGGATTTCTATTCAAGAGAACGTAGACTCGACGTCAGAGTCATAGGGAAGAGGGCAGGGGGAGTGATTAATTCGCGACATCACTGCTAGAGGGCTTCCCTGCTGTGCACATACTCGCGCATACTTCGAGTTTAAGTGCCTTGTGAGTGATGATCTGTGCAAACCACTTGACTAGGCTCTTATCGAGACAAAACTTGCATGACAAAGTTGCACAGTTAACAACTATAAACATTAAATTGAAAGTTTTTTTTGCCGAGAGTAGCAGAATTTTTATATATTGAAGGGGACAATAAAAGAGTGTGTCTTCTGCTGGAATTATAAATTGTATTTATTTATAACGAGACTATAGTTTTAATATTCAATATGAATCAAATATTGAATTAATTAGATCAGAATTAGATCTCTTAAAAATTAGTGTTTTCGAATCGTTAGAAATTTTGGAATCATACAATGATTCACCAAAAAATTCTTAAATCGGAAAAAAGAAATTCCCGAAAGCTTTATTTTAAAAATATCCTCTAAAATAAAAATTTCATGAACGCCACCTACAGCCAAAATAATAAAACAAGTATAAATTTCAATTCTTAACTTGCCCACACTGTACAATTTCTTAACCTAAACACATGAAAGATTTTAACCTTTCATTCATAAATTAATTCCTGTGAATCCATTGTAATAGACTGATGAAGAGGGCAAAGCCCTCGAAACTATAGTCTCGTTATAAATAAATAAAATTTATAATTCCAGCAGAAGACACACTCTTTTATTGTCTCCTTCAACTATAAACATTTTACTCTGTACGCTCGGATGTCTACACATTAGAAAATTGTATTTTTTATTTATCTAATTTTTTTTTTTTTTTATGCTAATCGTGTTTAGAACTGTTAGTCCAGGCAAATTTCGATTTTAACAAAAAATAATTATTGGTAATGATTTTGTTGCTGGAATACCTTTATTGGTATTCCAATATTACTACCCTAAGTTTTCCCCCAAATTTGTGTTGTGGAAATTTTTCTATCCGCCTCAAAATGTGAAAATTTCGAAGTTTTTTCAGATTTTCTTGAATAACTCTTAAATGGCTTATCAAATCACAAAGATATTTATTAGCTAAATTAGAGCTCTTTAAATTATGTGTAAAATGATAACAATTTCAGTTAATTTGGTTAAGCAGAACCGGTTTTTTATTGACAATTTATACATATTAAAACTTTATTTACTACTGAAGATAGTCAACCAGTAGTGACCGAAACCGTTTAGTGAATAAATATACATAGATAAAAAGTGATTTATCTAAATTATTAAATTTATTTCACTAGTGTGGCGTATAGCTAACCCTTGAAGTTTGAAGTATTTCTAAATGTGGGCTTCTTAACTAAATTATACCTTAGTTAGTTTGAATTAAAAGTTGCCATTTGCTGATTTATTTTCCAATATAAATTGTTGCTAGGTCTAAACAAACATTCTAGTTATTTTAGTTTTATTTATCCTATGATAAGTATGGAAAACTTTGCGCTTAGTATAAAAATCGATTCTAAAAATAAAATTAAGTACTTCCTTACTTACACGTTAATAGTATCATCAAATCATCGGCCTCGTGGCTAAATCTGATACTTAGGATAACGAAATAAGGACATGCTATGTCCTTGGATGAAGAGCTCAAGAACAAGAGACTTTGAGGACGGCAGCGGTAAACACAAACCCCATTCAATTGAATAAAGGGGATGAGGGTGGAAAGGACTTCAACATCGACAACAGAATTAAAAAAATCTTTATTTGCTTTAAAAAAAAAAATAAACATAACTAAAGTATCATATTTGCATTTCTTTTTATGAATTCCCTCACAAAGCAGGATTAAGTGGAATCAATGGGTTCTCAAATAAAAAAATTCAATGTAAAATGACAAATAAAAAAAAATAACCGATAATCGTAATAAGAATCATTAAATTGAAGATGGCGAGATTGCTTTTGATTGAACTTCAAAAAAAAACCTGAATAAAAAGCAGATCACTCAGTCCACTTTCTTTCAATAGCTCCGGGCGAATAAATAACATTCGGTTATGAAATATCATTTTCTCTTTTAACTAAGCTATGAGAGAATAATGTTTTTATTTTTATTCGTATAATATATTTTTTTATAATAAGAAAACAAATAATTATTCAACTTTGGTAAAAAAGTCAAAGAAATAAATTTTATAGCAAAGGAATGGATACTTTTGGTGTTTGAGCAAAATAATAATGGAAATCATTTGGAATATGAAAAAGAAAGTATGTGATTTTGCATTTTCTTTTGATGAAATTTCAAATCAAATAAGTTTGAATTAGTTTTCGGAGACGGATTGGTAAGTTGATATTGAAGGATTTGGATGAGGCAGTCAAGATTCAAAACAAGAGAAATTAATCTAATAAGATGTCATTTAATTAGACAAAGCTTTTTTCTCTCTTTATTTATTTATTTTTTTCAAAAGCCAACGCTTCGGAGGTTTTTCCCTCCTTCTTCAGGGTTTTGAAAAGGTTAGTTTTTGCATTTTTAGACATCTGGGGGCCCATATACAAAATTTGGTTGATTTTGGTAAATGGCCAATATTTTTATTATTTGATCCTACACCCCCCATCCTATTTTGGGCTGTTAGTTTTTGCATTTTTAGACTTCTATGGGCCCGCGATTATGTATAGAAAATTTGGTTGAGTTTGCTCAAATAGTCTATATTTTAATTTTTAACCCCCTTCACCCCCGCCCTTAGTTTTGGGTCGATATGCACCAAAATCTAATCAGCTCTTAATATCAATGCATCAAAACTACGTGTGAAATTTGGTTTTGATATTCACACTAGTTTTTGAGCTAGCTCGTCCACAAAAATTTGGTAACGCACAGACTAACTAACAGACATTTTGACAAAACAATTATTATCTCGAAAAATATAATTTTTTCGATGTTCACTTATAAGGGCTTTTTTGTAGACCGAAGTGCTATGGTTTTGCCTAATTTTTTTAATCAAAATAGTTTCAGCCATTTTTGAGATATTTCGAAAAAAAGAAGCAAAAAAACACTTTTTTCATGCACGATTACAATACTTGACCATACTCTGTATGGTAAAGTAAAAATTAAAATAAAATATATTAATACATACCATTTTGTTCTTAACCATACTCTACTTTCAGACTAGATAGAACTGAACAAGAACTTTAGTTTACCTAAAATTCGAATTGGGTGTCCCCGCAAAAACGATCGCAATATAAGCTGGGAAACGTCGTAGTTATATTGTGTTATTTCCTGTTGTGATCAATAAATATTTATAATTATGTGTGGTTTAAATAAAAAATTAACCTCCAATAAATTCAATCACAAAAATATAACCGGCTTCATATCAAAAGATTTGATTATTATTTTTTTTTCTAGGTCAGTGGGACGTTACTTAATACCGGCCAGACTCTTGTCTTCCGAGTTGACAAAGACAATAAACACCAAGTGAACATCTCGGGAGGTCCCCTGGCATATCGGTACCAATTTGAAGAAATATATATACATTACGGTACTGAAAATCGGCATGGCAGCGAGCACAAAATACACGGATACTCGTTTCCGGCAGAGGTGAGTTGACCTTGATATTCTATTTTTTTTTTTCAATATTATCTAATTCACCAGAAAGATGCAGATCTTATAGACTATTTTTGCATTAAATTAGAAAAAAAAAGAAATGTACCCAGCCTAAGTTGACCCGCTGTGTTCAATCGTAGTTTATGTCTAGACCAGGGGTGTCCAGCCTTTTGGCTTACACGGGCCGCGTTTGAAGAAGAAACAAATGCCTCGGGTCGCATATAAGTTATACTAATTCAATTGATATTATTTCTTAATCAAAAAAGATAGTTAATAATGTATGTAGAATAATGACATTCACCATGACAAAGAGGCAAAAGTGTCTTAGCATAATAATCTTCGAGTTGTTTTCCTTCAAGATTGTGTTTTTAAATCACTTACCAGTTCATAAAGTTTTAATTACTGAAATAATCTTCTTCTTCATCTTCTTTTTCTTAATAGTCGCTTGCGCCTGTTCTTCCAATTTATTAATTAGCTGGTGACAAATGATTGATGCCATCTTTTTTTTGGCCTTCCTCTGCTTCTTGTTCCTTGTGTAGGGTTTTCGCGAACGATTTTCGGCAAACGGGTTTCAGGCATCTTCTCAAATTGATCGGCCCAGCACTTTCTTCGGACGCCTACCCGGCTATGTCTTGAATCTTGCTTTGTTCCCTGAGGTCTTCACTGCGGAATTTGTCTCGTATGGTCTTGTCGTGGATAGTTCTAATGATCCTCATCTCTGTTGTTCTGAGACGATGTTTCGTGATAGTCGTAACTGCTCTTGATTCGGCACCATATATAATTACCGGACGGATGCAGGTTTTGTATATCCATACTTTGCCTTTTGGAGATTGGTATTTGTTTTTCCAAATCTGGCTATGTGGTACAGGCATCCGGAAATTCTCGCACCCTTGGCCACTTGGGACTTAACTTCATCCCCCACATTCCTCTTGCTTGATATTTCAACTCCCAGGTAATTGATTCCTCAGAGTTGTTCTATCGGGATGTTGTTTAATTACTAAAATAATAAATATATATATAAAAAAAAAAAAAAATGGAAAAATGAGATGAAGAATAATTTTTAAATATTCGAAACTTCGTTATTTTTTTACCTGATAGTTATCATTATAATTTTGCTTTTAGTGAATTTTATTCTCAAAACTAGCTTCAAGTAGATATATTTAAATTCATATTTCTAAAAAGTGAATAAATATTGCGAAGCCAGGAGGAATATTTCTTTCTTTATAAAATTTTAACAAAGGGGATATTATTAAATTTTTCTTTCATTTCCATATATTATTCAATCAGAAAGTTTGCACCTAAAATATCTATATAAATAAAAATGTACTGTTACGCTTAAGTGATACGTTGAAGGATCTCCGAAAGCTCTTCACCGATTTCTTAAAAATTTTCACACAACATTCAATTCAAATACACGAGTGTTTTTATATATAGTGTTTTTATAGATATCACACCCGTGGCATGTAAAACATATTTTTTTTGAGGAAACAACGCCAGCGCCTCTCTGGGACTAAAAGCAAACAAACAAGATGGCTGATAATAGCTTTTTGGAAATCTTTCAACTGTCAATATTATTTTTGGTTAAGGGAACAATTTTTACAAGTAATATATAATTAATTTACTATTTTAATACCTTTTCTATAATTATTTGGATTTTCGATACGTCCAGTGGTTTAGGCGGGAAGCATAAGAGTTAGTCACAGCAACGCGTGGTCGGGTCAGCTATTATCTATATAAATTTTAACCATAAAACGAGACGCTCCCCGCCAGGGGCTAGGTGACGCCGGGCCGAAGGCCCGGGGGTCAGCTAGTTTACTACAAATCTATAAAAATTGTTCAAAATATGCCAAAATTGTGATTATTTTTTTCGGAAATCTTGATATATTTTTTCACATTCAAAATTTAAAAATCTGCCTTTTATTCTTCGAAAACTTGTGGGGCGATTTTCATTTACCAATTTCTTATTATTTTAGAAATAAAAAAAAAAATTAAGTTAAGTTGTATCAGATATGTTTTCCAGTATAAAAATCTCAATGTTTTAAGGAAGTTTATAATTTTATGTCGGGCCGCATTCATTTCTGTGTTGGCCCGCGGGCTGGACAGCACTGTT
This sequence comes from Forficula auricularia, assembly GCA_024734495.1. Lineage (NCBI taxonomy): Eukaryota > Metazoa > Arthropoda > Insecta > Dermaptera > Forficulidae > Forficula > Forficula auricularia. The sequence goes on from JALMQS010000225.1 coordinate 9,302,871, forward strand.
CTAGACTCTATATTAAGCCTATCCAACTTCATAGACCATAGAATAAAGATGACTCACATTTATGAAGTGATGCCTCCAAACATTCCCTCTTACCATGGTGTTTGTTTTGATGAGTTAAATAAATAATACCCTTAAAGTGCCATTTGTACGAAAAACCTGATTTCCAAATATTCAACATCGAGGACAAAAGTTTTCGTCAACTTGGTATCCCTATGACTTGTAAAAAGTGGAATTCCGTTCACGCCTCAGGCTTTCTCGCATCCTACAACGCTATATCATTTAAAACCTCATCAGAGAGTGTGGCCTAGGGATGCTGTGGGGCCTCGCAATCAATCATCAAGCCACCCTCCCCCATAGATTTTGAATTTATATTCCCCTGACCAAATTCACCTTCGACTCGGACTTAACTTAAAAATTCCTTCTTGTTTTCTCGTGCGTCACTTACCAATGAATCAGCCCTAAGAATAATAATAAAAATTTAATAAAATAATTTAATTTTTCCAACTTGTGTATTTTATGGTATCTGAATGTTAAGTTCACATTTAATTACGAAGACAGAGGAGAAAAGTTTAGTAAATAAAGTTATTGTTGATAAACAATGACTGTTAACAAGTTGGGCACGGGGTGCCACAAAAGTAATGAATGCTTCACTAGATTTTTAACTCGAAACTGCGTGGCATTAATGAACACGTCAAAGAAAAAAAGCATAAAATCCCAGTATGTTAGAGTAGAATAGAATTGTTCTATTTTACAGCATCTTAATTATAAATTAAGAATTTAGGGAAAGAGCTACTTTGGCTATGTTCTATTTGACAAAATTGTTCAGAAAGACTTTTACATTAATTTGAATTTATAAAAGTAGGTGTTAAAATATATATATAGGTATTTTTAGGTTAATATAGTAAATAAATGAGATTTTATCAAGGGAGGAAAGATTTATCTTATGAACGTAAGAAGAGTAGATAAAATCATATTATGTTTATTTATTAGTACCATAAATTATAATATTATTTCTATAAATAAACTAAAAAGCATGTATAAATTTGAGAAAGTTATATTTTTATGATTTGGACTAAAACACTACAGGTAACCCAAAATCGTGCTAGAAATACAAATAATTTTATAATAGAACAAACTTTCTACTAATTTTCGTCCTTTATCGTATTGGAATCAAGACACTCAGACACACATACCGACTTGGACAGAAAAATAATGAAAATGATTGTTCTCCACCATAGCAGGATTAAGCCATGTAGAATCCCCCAGGCCAGTGTTTCTCAACGTGTGTTCCGCGGAACCCTGGGGTTCCACGAAAACTCGAGAAGGACTCTGTATAAAATTCAAAATAGGTAGTTTCTATCCGGCCGAACTTTGGTCTAGCCAATAAGAACGATACGCTTGCTGGCTAGCATTTTCTGCTGGTCGACACATATCACTTGTGAAAATACTTCTTGCGTATTCTAACCTTCTGTTGTTTCGTCCTATTAATTAAGAAAATATTCAAAAGCTCTGATTGAATTTAAACACTATTTGACCGTGCTACTCAATTGGAAAACTCTCTTTTGGACTACGATTTTATTGGATTGATACACATTTGAAGGACCCACGCTAGACTGAAAATTTCTAACCGATTTAATATTACATCACGAACCAGGGACAGATACTAATTTATAAGGAACAAAGCGAACCATAGGATATTCTTTTATCATTGCACCAGGTGAACCTCATTATTTATGTAAATATATCTCATCTCATTAAATAACATCAAAATACAAAAAGGCCTTTTTTTATTAAAAAACTACAGTCCACGAACTTTTCTTCATCACTGAGCTAGCAACAAATTCTAAATCTATACAGGCTCCTTAAAAAAATTCACTACAGTTGAAAACATTCTATCGTTCAAAAAGAAGGTGCAGTTTTCGATTAGCTGTATGAATCGCAGAGCTCTCGAGTGTTTTCCAGCTATGAAGGACGTTTTGGAAGAAGGGGGTATAGATAAAAAAAAACTCGTTCTTATAACAACGTTTTAACTCGCATCAGGAGATTGTCGGGTTCTACGCTTAACTTCCAATCGGAAAAGGGTTCCACATTCGAAAAAGTTTGAGAAACACTACCCTAGGCAATGCAAGTTTCGGGGCCCCTCTCCTTATATAGGTAAGTCTCTAGGTAGTTAAGTAACATTTAAAGCTTATAACATCACCAAATTTTAATATCTCGGTACTAATGAATGCATGTCATTTATTAAAACAAAAATATTTATATAAGTAATATATCTCATTCAATTCATGCAGTACTTAGCCAGAAAAAAATACTGCGCCAATACTGATTACAAATTGTTTTTGTGAAATTGTTTGATCCCTTAGTAAATAGAACTAAAACTTTTGTAAAACGAAAACGAGAGCATCAAATTAAAACTGTGACGTATTTTTCTCACCGGTTAGGCGTTAGAGCCCATAGGCAGTTGCCTATTGGATAATTCGGCCCTGTTCTCCACGTTTTAGACATTTTTATACACTAAAATTATTGGATAAACATACTTGGTAGGTTTCACATTAAGATATAAAAAAAAAATAAAACGAATTTATTTTTGGAGAATCTTTAATCTCGATATATATATTTCGGGTGACTAACCCATCTTCAGGAGAAACAGAAAGTAACTGACCTGGATAGGTCGAAGTTGAATACAAGTCAATGGTAAAATTTATTTTTTTAAGATAACAAAAGGGTAAATATTTAAAATTAGTGGAGGGAGAAGTCTATTTTGAGTTGTATTCAAATTCGAAATCCTCATTTCTCAAAAGGTCATTCAAAATTAGACAAAAGTAGACTTCCTACCTTTTCTCCCTCCAATAATTTTAAATATTTACCCTTTTGTTATCTTAAAATAATAAATTTTACCATTGACTTGTATTCAATTTCGACTTATCCAGCTCAGTTACTTTCTGTTTCTCCTGAAGATGGGTTAGCCACCCGAAATATTACATATCGAGATTAAAGATTCTCCAAAAATAAATTCGTTTTATTTTTTTTTTATATCTTAATGTGAAACCTACCAAGTATTTTTATCCAATAATTTTAAAAATTGTTTCACCAAGTACCAACACCAAATTCCTTAAAAACTATTTTTATACACAATGAGCAAAAAAATATTTTTAAAGTAATTTCAATACTAAGGGCCAGCAGGCAGGCTTTCCTGAGTAATATTCTTGCATATCACCTTGGGCACGCATTCCTTGTGTTCGCCTCTCGAACTAGGCAGTTTCATCATTTGACTATTACACTCCTTGCTACCCATTAATATATTTATATATTTATTTATTCGATGCGTGTCAAGATTGTTGAATTTACGCAAAACAAATTATTCTATTTCTATATGAATTAATTTAATTATGCATTCTAACTAAAGAACCACATCACATAATTTATTAACACACAAAGCGAATTTATAAACCCAACATGGAATTAGCAATTCATTTACAAATCAACTTTAGTTATGAGTCAAATGATTCAATGCTTGTAAAGTTAAAAGTATAGTTTATAAAGTGTTTTGTATACTATTTTGTAATGAATACATTATTTGATAATAAAGTTTTGATGAAGTCGATAAATCAACCCTGAATTCTAACAGAGAGAGCAACTCATGAAATTTGGCTCAACAAGCAAACTAGGAGACAAGTATATTAAAGTATAATTTATAATTATATGCGGCTTCAAATAAAAAACTCGCCGCTTTTTATTCTATATCAAATAAAGTGTAAAATTTGGATAAACAAAATATTCATGCCATTTAACCATGTGAGAAAAATATCCCCATATTGACCATATGAGAAAAATACCCCTCTTCAGTCCAGAGATTTTGACCGGCCTCCACTATTATGGAAACTTTGCTGAATTATATTCGCTACTTTATTACTTTTTCAAGCTATTACACTATGATAAATTTCAGCATTCTAGGGTCATTGTATTTTTACTATATCGTCGCCTTAGAGTGTAAACCTGCTAACTCACAACAAGAAAATTTTACAGGGCAGAGAAAAACAAACAAGATTTAATATTGATGTTATGGAAAAATCTATTTTTCACATTTTTTCTACAAATTTTTGATCGTAATTTTAAGTAGTAGTTTTACTTGGACGATACTGCATCTCTTTTTGGTTCGAACGGTACAAATATGTTATATTTGATAAAAAAATGGAGTTAGCAGGTTTACACTCTAAGCCGACGATATGTTAATTAAGCCTATAAATTTCACCTCTTCATTTTATATCCTGAAGAAGGGAAAGTTTCGCTTTTTCGATTTTTCCCTTTAAATGAACCTCAAACTCTATCACTGTTCCAAATTTCAGTATGCTATGACTTGTCTATAGTACTCTTAGTTATTTCCTAACTTATATATTGAGAGTTCTTAGAAATGGATTAGTCCAAAGATTCTCGAATCATCTTTTATTTATTCCTTTTTTGTATATTATTATTTTAATAGTTCTAAACATTCTAACAATTTTTATTCGACTAAAACTCGTCTGGCCTTGTCTTTGACCTTCTTGGCCTGGAAGACCAGGCAGGGACTTCAAACCTTCTATCTGCATCCTTTTCAGAGAAATTTTAATTGCCCCTTGAAACTATGCAACTATTTTGTTTAATTTCGAGAACTAATATACTTTTAAAAATATTTTTTTTAAAGAATTATTTGAAAATTTAAAGATCCTCCTGAAATTTTGAAATTTTAGGTATGCTCCGCATCCATAGTATCCATGGACCACACGCCATATATATTTGAATTTATGGATTAAATCAAGCATAATATGAATTATTTAATTTTTTCTTGTATATAAAATATCATGTTTGATATCAAAAATATATCTATAATATATAAACTAGTCATATTGTTTTCATCATGCTTTCGATATATGTATTGTTATTTTATTTCCATAAATGAATTTTCGACTTTCGATTTATGACAAATATAAATATTAAAAATAAATAAATATATTTTTTCAGCTATTGGGATATAAGTGGCGCATGGTTAAAAATTGACAAACCCCTGCCTTTATTTGATTTTGACGAAATTTCGCAAAGCTACTTGTAGAAACTGTGGAATTATCCGGGAAAAATTAACTAACCAAAATGGATGGGAATTTATATACAGTATATACCTACATTTAAATACTAAATTTATCAGATGACATTTTTTAGTTGAACAAAGTGAAGTGTAAATTTTTCAATTTCCACCAAAAAATAAATCGCAAAAACGCTTTGTGTAACTTTATATTATTAATTATTTATTTTGCCAGTTGCAATACTGATTGATTGAAGTTATTTTTAGACTTTCTCGTCCTATTCGCCAACATCTGTAAACATAAAAGGTTTAAATGATTTATTTTCATGACCATTATTTAAAATTCATTAAGTATTTTTCATGAAATTTATTTATAGTAAGCTAACATTATCGTAGTAATGTATAATTAATTTACCATGATTAATTGATGAACTTTGATTATCAAAGTAGATTATTGGCTTCAAGTTAATAAATTTTGAATCATATCAAATGGGAAACAAGTAGGCTTAAATTTTATATATAACGTGATGTTAATTAATGTAATTTTCTGAAAATGTTACCAAATTAGCTAATTGTAAAAGTGATTGACTAATTTAAATTTTTAGATTTTTTAAGAAAGACTTTTGCTGTGAACAAATAATTTATATTGTTTAATTTTATAATAAACTAGCCTTCTGCGGCTAGGCCCTCAGGGCGGGTTGCCCTGGCTGGCAGATTCTCGAGACGCCCAAAAGTTTTCTTTTTAATATTTATTTAACGCATTGGCTAAGCACGATCACTATCTGACCAATCAGAATCGTTCTAATAATTTAAAGCTTTGCCATTGGCTATGCATTGGCCAATCAGATCGTTTGGATCATTCAAACATATATACATACATACATACTTTTCCATTTTATATATACATATAGATAGATAGATATAAAATATAAATACTACACTGTTAAATTGTAAATTTACTATATATTTACAAAACAAATAGATAGGAAATTTACAAAATAACGTATAGTAAAATAAAATACTATATTATATAGCTAAAATCACATAAACACATTGCAAAAATACAAAAATAAATTGTCACTTTACTTTTTTCAATTAGATACGTATTACTAAAAAATATGTTGTACAATACTGGTATGTAATACTATTACTAAGTTTTGAGGCCGGACTTCTTATTTTTTATAGTAAAATTATATAAGAAATTTTTAACAGTGTAAACAGCTGGACTCATAACATGACTTTTAGCTTCTATGTTTTATAAATATCAACAATTTAATTGAAAAACATATTAAAAAATATTATGATATTCTGAAATTAATTTTATAACATATTTATCAATTTAAAAAAAGTCAAAGAAAACTAAAAAGCCATGTTTGATAAATTCAATAAAAATCTTAAAATCACCTTGAGCACAAGCCTTATTCCAATTTGGTGGATTTTGTTTAAAGCCTTGCTATGGAACATATAATATAAGCTTCACTAAATTTTCAATTTAGTATTGATTCAATTTAATTTAACCAGAAAAGGAGTTTTCGAGCAACGTAGCTAGGCAATAAGTTTTCTCAGTTTTTTAACCAGAAGTCTGATTTATTAATCAAATGAATATGTTATACTCTTGAAAAAAAAATTTACATTTTTCACAATTTTTAAGATTGTATATTATTTATCTTAGAATAGATTTTTGAAAAAAAAAAAAAAATATTTTTTCATGATTCTAAAAAATATCCTTTTTTTGATTTCGTCCACTAGAAAGCGTGACTTTATTTGTTTTTTATTTTCAAACAGTCGCCATCAAAATTATACATTTCTTTGAAAAAATGTATAATTTCCAAGCGAGGGGTGAACCGCGACCTAATATAGTGTACACCTACTTCCACTTCCACTTTCATTTCCAAGTAGAAGACAATAGATGAAGGGGCATTTTTTAATGAATTCCAAAATAATTCCACATATTTCCAAAGACGTGTACACCTAATCAGAATTGCGGTTCATCCCTCGTTTCCAAATATGTAGGTTGTCTGTCCACTACTCATACAAAAATGTAAATTCTCAAACTGATTGATTGAATAAAGATGGATTTGTAGACCACCCAGAATTTCTGCATTTTCAAATCCTTTCTCAATAGAATGTTTAAGTCAAAAGAAGAACGAGGAAAAAGTACTGGGGAATGAAAAAAGAGCGATGTCAACTAAATAAGTGCGTCCCCCTTTTTTTGGTTATATATGTAGGCTCTAGTTCAAAAATAGAGAAAAAATATATAATAGAATTGAAGAAAAACGAGAGAAAAGAAAGAAAGAAAGAAAGAAAGCTTACCATCACAAAGAGAAATAGAGACAGCCATTCAATTGAGAAGAAAACCGGAAGGAGTGACGCTTGTCAGTTGGCACTCCGTAAAAAATTCACCATCCCCTGCAATGCATGATGAGATTTTCAATAGCGGAGGGTTATTTGATTTTTTCATTCATCTAGTTAAAATCAAAAAATAAATATAATATAAACAAATGGAATGCTCGAGAATATAACTTAAAAGAAATTTCGAGAGTGTCATTTATTAAATACGTGTTGTTTGTCACTGATAATTATTGATTAATTATCTATATATATAAAATTAAGATTTTGTCTATACATTGCTCCGAATCACGCCAAATTTTGGTTGCACACGTTTCAAGCAATGTTATTAACGAAAACACCCTCAACAAAATTCCTGTCTGTCTGTATGTCTGTGTGTATGTCTGTTTCAGTGGTTTCCGAAAAGTTGCTCACGATTCACGTAAAAACGGCTGAAGGGATTATTATGAAATTTCATATTTACATCAGATGTCTTCTAACTTACGTTTGTAGCTATATAACGTTTTAATATTTTGACCCCAGAAGGGGGTTTGGAGAGCACACAAATGAAAATTATCAAATAACTCCTAAAGTATTAATCCTACGGCAAATTTTATGATAAACAAAATTGTAGGTAATGTGATTTCTGACAACTTTTGTATAAAAAATTTTCCCAAAAAAAA
>JALMQS010000225.1:9311037-9569085 GCA_024734495.1 Forficula auricularia
ATATGATACTTATGTTTTTTTTAATTTCTTACAAATGAGCACCTGGGTAGTTAAAAAGTTTTTGATAAAAAAATATTTACATACTACGAGGTTTACAAAAAAGCACCCCATGATAAATATTGTATTATAATATCGCCTGCCGGTGCTGTTTCAGATTTACTTGACCAATATTCTGGATAGACTGTTTAATAGCTAACGAGGGGTGATCCGCGATTAGAAGTTGGTGTACACCTCTTTGGAAGTATTTTGGAAGTACTTGGAAATATTTGGAAGTACTTGGAAATATTTGGATATACTTGGAAATATTTGAAAGTACTTGGGAATATTTGGAAGTACTTGGAAATATTTGAATGTACTTTGAAATATTTGGAAGTTGGAAATATTTGGAATTACTTGGAAATATTTGAAATTACTTGGAAATATTTGGAAGTACTTGGAAATATTTGGAAGTACAAGTGGAAGTAGGTGTACAGCATATTGCATTTATTGGAAAAGTTTTTCCCTTTTAATGGTGCTTCGAAACCGATGTTTCGATGGATTTTCTCTCCTTCCTCAGAGTTCAAAAAGATCAATGAAGGGAGTACATAGCACCATTCCTTCCTGTCTCCTCACAAGGCGCTGGGCCCGCTTCATTATCGTTGATAACTATGTTCCAGCGTGAGACCCGGGTTCGAGCCTGGCTAGCATATAAAATTTCTTTCGGCTAAAACTCGGCTCCCTCACTAACCCTACTAACACTTTACTGATGTGCTGTCTAAAATGGGCTTTGTTCCCGGTGACAATAAATAAATAAAAAAAAAATAGCTTCTCTTGTTTATTTCCGGACTGCTTCCATCCAAACCTGAGATCTTCCTAAATACATTCCGAAAAAAAATATTATTTGTCTATTTTATCAAATTTCAAATTTGTCAGAGTTTATTTTGTTGCATCCTGTAGATATAATCCCCTCGATATAGATATATATTAATATTTTCTGCTCATTATATTCCAATTTAATTTTATCCAAAGCTTTTAATTTTCTCTGCTAAAATTGGATCCGCTGCCCTTCGTCCGGAATATGATCCTGTTTAGATGATGGGGCGTTGGTGGTGTCTTTATCCAACCTCGAAAGGTGAGCTTATCGTAGGGGGTCTGGGGGTCGGTCGATAGAATCCTACCCCAGATCAGAGGGTCTCCGCCAGCCATCAATCGTGGGCCCTTTTGGCACACAGCCCACCCTTCTAAGGGCTATTGCCACTCGACAATCTCAGGTCTTAATTACACATTAACCCTCGCCGAGCAATTCCCTCACCTTGCGCCCATTCTGGTGCTTTATTTATCAGATAGATTATAGGTGTAGGTACTCTTAAAATAGATCAATCTCGAAAACTTAAGAATACAAATTTAATTAGAATGAAAGTAATTGGTTAAAACTTCCACATATTCTCAATTTATAATAGTACATTTATAGAAATATATTAAAAATAACTTTTTAAAGAGAACAATTAAAAATATTCATATACTTACGTTGATACAATTTTGATGGCTGTATATGTATATAATTAAGTAATGGAGAGGGATTCAGCCAATGGGTAGCCTCTGCTGAATAAAAAACTCCCAATTATGGAAAACGTTTCGGCTTTAATTCAATAATGCCATCATCAGTTCCTAAGAGAGTATTAGCGACACAATTAATTTTATAAATAAATTATACCCAGGCAGAGTTGTTATGGATTTTATCATAATATACAAAATTATATGAAATATAAAATGGTGATATGATATAAATGATATGCGCAACGTCTCAAGTACAAATATTTGTACAAATATTTTACTCAAAGATTGTTATCTTAATTTGTAAAATTTCGCTATCTAGTGATTTTAAATTTAAACATCTATTTCAGTGTAAAGATAAAAGTAAATAAATATTATATGAAATATTCATTTACTATGAGTTAACATTTCTAGGTCAATAGCCAACCTTTGGTTTCTCACCACCTGGAAAAAACTACAACTTATTCCTCAATTTATCAACATAAAATGCAAGACGACCTCCAGATCAGCACAAAAAACAGTTACGTTGGTTAAATCTACCTGGCTCATAGAAGAAATTAAAAAATGGTATGGAACACGTTATTTTTTAAACTTAAGCTTAAAACCTATATATTTCAACTTATATGATGAATTACATTATATTCAATTTGATACATTAGATCAAGACATCCGCGAATAAATATTAAAACTCATAGTAAATGAATATTTCATATAATATTTATTTACTTTTATCTTTATTAAAGATGTTTCACCTTGCACCAACACCCCAATCCCTATTAATTATCTATTCTATCGGATATAATAGATTTTCTAAGTAAATTTGAATCCAACCATCGGCAAATTGAAATATTTTATATTCAAATGAAATTTTATTGGATATAGTTTTCGTGTTTATTTCCGGCTGCCTCCATCCAAATCCTGAGACATTAGTAGATATTATATCAGCCAAGAAAAACTTCAAACTTATTTAGAAACTAATATTTAAAATTTCCGAATGAAGGGCGGCGGATCCAATTTTAGTGGAGAAAATTAAAAGCTTTGGATAAATTTCAATTAGAATATAATGATGAGCAAAAATATATATGTCTCATGGGTATCCCCATAGGGGGAGGGCCCCCCCTGGGATAATAAATGATACTCGTAACAAATTTAACAATAAAATTAATAAAGAAATTTTAAAATAAATTAATTAGGATTGAAAAAAGCAAAAGAAAAGTTGTATTGTAATGAATATAACAGTTATATAGCTATAATCGATGGGTGAACCGCGATTGGAATTAGGTGTACACCCTCTTTGGAATTACTTTGGAATTCATTAGATAATCTATTGTTATCTATTGTCTTCTACTTGGAAATGAAAGTGGAAGTAGGTGTACACGATTTTAGATCGCGGTTCACCCCTCGGCTATAATGAACTTGAGAAAGGAGTGATTTGCTCGATGCCAAATTTAAAAATAAAATGTAATATAACTTTAAGTTTCTTCATAAAAATGTTGTTCAAAAAACAGTTAAATATGGAGTACAAGTTATTTTGTATATATAAAAGACAACTTTTATTCTGGAAAAAAGATAGGGTAATTTTAAGTAAAAAAAAGATGAAAATCATTAAACGTTCTTATCGAAGAACAAAATACTGAAAGAAAGCGTTTATATATGCAATTTTTAGTTGTTAATAAAGATAACAGACAACTGAGTAATGAACAATTAAAAAAAGTTATTAAAAATGACAACTTATAAAGAGGTTGGCACAATAATTGAGCAGAAAAATAAGAGCTGAGTAATAACTAATAACTAATCAAGTGTACAAAACTTTTGAAATAAAAACTCAAAAAGAGAACTTCGAGGTCAATTGATTTAAATTTTCAAGTCCCCGGTAATTTTGGGTATAATTAAAAATAAACTGGTGTGTTCACCACATAACTTTCACATTTTCATTTATTTGAAATCATCGCAACACTACTAATTTACACCCTCTTCCTTTAATTCGTTTTTTTTTTTTGATTTTCTCAAAAAAAGTTAATTTCATTTTGTAACTTCTAAGTAAAAGAAATCGATGCCCTTAATAGTTGGAAACCTGATTTGGGACATAAAATCTGATATTGTGGTCCCCAGAGGCCAAAGAGGGGCCAAAAATCCATTGGTCAGTGGGTACGAATGTACCACCCTGCGTTTCGCAACCATAAGTCTTTTTAAAATTTAAGCTCGACATAGGCTAGAAGGAGTACAGGAAGCTTTTTTCTTGATTGCATTGCACAGTTGTGGGGGGCTTTTGGCGTCGGTTCTGGGGTCCTACTGGCGCCCATATATACATGTTTTTTTTTGTTTTGTTTTAATGCAATCGAATGCAAGAAGGGGTGCACAAGTAAAGATGGAGCCCCTATGCATCTCAAAAGACCCTTACATTACCGAAGAGAAGGGAAAGTTGATTAAGTGAGAGGGTGTAGACGTAGGTGTTTATGCACTCGGGCTTTGAAGGTTTGAAGATTATAAGTGCTGGGAAAGATGGAGAGAGTTCCAGTTCCTTGAAGTCATGTGGATATATGTATTGGCGAATGAAGTGGTCCGGCACTTTTCTAATTTGACCGCGAAAGAGTATTGGGAGTCGGCAAAACGCGTGCTACGCGCAAAGCATGCTTTGGGGGAACTATTGATTTTATCTCATCAGAGCACCTGCCGTGATAGTATCTATAGAAAAGGGAAAGGGCAGAGACATTTCTTCGATGAGCTAGCGAGTCGAGGGAGTCGGTGAGGGTAGAATCGTCAATTAGCCTGACGGCTCGTTTCTGAATTGCATCCAGGGTAGCAAGAGAATATTTAGAGGCTTCTCTCCATAGATGAGAGCCGTATTCGAGACAGGGACGGATTTGGTCTTTGTAGATGGTGAGAAGATGTGGGGGCTTGTAAAATCGCTTGGACCTGAATAAGTAGCCAAACTTCCTTGCTGCAGATTTCGCCACAGAGGAGATGTGTTCATTCTAAGACAGGTCAGATGCGACAGAGACGCCCAACATGGATAGGCTGTCACACATTTTCAGGGTATTCGAATCGAAGTGAATATCAGGGAAATTTTTATTTTCGCGCCTAGAAATTAGACAACATTGAGTCTTGTTTGCATTAATATTAACTAAATTTTGAGAGTAATGTAATGTAATTTTCACTAATAGCCACAACATCTGGCGTAATTGTTTGGACGGCTGATGAAGGTTGCAACCTAATTTGTAAATATATCTGTTTTCTTTCTCTCTTTGCTGCCCCCCCTCTGCATTGCGAAATAAATTAGTCATTAAAATCGGAAAACCGGAAGTGGACACTTATATGAAACATTTTTTGATTTTCTCAAAAACAAACTTTTTTAAAAATTAGTGTATTTATCTAGTGTCATGAGTTATTAGTTAGTCAAATTTTTAATCCGATTCAAAAAGGAAGGGGTGTAAAGTAGTAGTCTCGCGGTGCAGAACCCTAAAAATGAGCAAACCAAGAAATAGTAGGTTGCCATTATAAAGAAGTTGTCCTATAAATAGGTAAATGATTTGTGAGAGGTTGTATTTTTGTTTGCCTATTTGTAGCTGCTAATAGGCTGTATTTATTTGTGTAGTTGATCTTTGTGTAAATTGACATGTAATCCTTTGATTAGCCGTCGCGTTCTCTTTAGTCTTAACTCGTTTCTCGTTTCTTTCCTTCCTCCGCCTTATCTGTGTTATTTCTTCGCTCACTTGACACCACTTAATTTCATTTCCTCTCTCTCTACTGTAAATCTTTTTTCAATTTCTTTCCCTCTCCCTCCTCCTCGTCCCCTTTTTCTGTTTCTCGATCCCCGACCCTCTTTTTTTCTTTTTTTTCTTTCTATAAATTAATCTTCGTAACGGCAGCAGCAGTAGCATCAGCCCCTTTTTCGAAATATAGGCAAGAGTTTGGGGTGCTAATTAAACCGTTGTTAAAAACAGCTCGTAAATCCAGTCGACTATTATTACCCCCGCCCTGTTGACGTCTCGCAACTCGCAAGGGAGGCATCAATCATGGCGATAAAGAATCATTTTCATTACATGCGTGAAGAAGAAAGTGCAAGATCGCATCATTCAAAAAATGCAAAGATACAACAATGTAGTTGTCTTCTCCCCAATAGGTCAATTCTTTTTACTTTACCATACACACTATGGAGAATTGTTTGTTTATTTATTTATTAAAAACATTGTATCTGTAGGGCCATCTAGCCCTTTAGTGTACAATTTTTGGCCAATTCAATTACATAAGTATTAATATAATATAAAACAAAAACGGAAAAACAAATATAAAAGCAAGAAAAATTCAAAAAGTAAAACATATGGTACATAATAATTAAATGAAACATAAATATTAAAAATACAATATATATATAGAAGGAGAGTAAAAAAATAATAATGCTAACATATAGGATACAAAAACAGAAAATAGAAATAAAATATTAAGCTAGGTGCTTGCGAAGTTCTTCCTCGAATGCTTCAGGACGCCCAATCTTCCTTACTTTGAGTGGCAGTGAGTTCCAGACCTTGGTCGCCGTAACCTCAAATGAGTCCGCCATCATTCTGCTTCTATGTGGTGGATAGACCAGCGCGCGCGCACGTATTGACGGACCACAGGCCAGCTTCCGACTGAGATAGTCAGGCGCACGACCCAAGAGAACCCCGTGCACAAACTTAGCATATCTGTACTTTCGGAAGGCACCGAAGTTCATCCCCAGGATCATGGATGAATACTCAGATATGCTTGCTCTTGGCTCAAGTTGGTAAATGTACCTGGCACAGGCGTTGAAAGCAACATAAAGACGTTGTCTGCTTCTGCTATCTAGATTGAAATAGATGGAGTCGCAATAAAGGAAGTGGGGAAGCACGATAGCCATAATAATCTATTGACGGATTGTTGTATTTCTTCTTCTTCGAGCGCCATACCCGAAACGGGTGCCGGCTCCTCTCCACATATACCTGTGCTGAGTGTGTTTAGTTGTTTTACACAGATATACGGGACCTACTTTTTAACGCCGGTTCCGAACGGCTAATTTGGAGAGGTTACTAGGCAATTATACTCTTGGTAGGTTGCCATTACTTTCCAAGAGGAGGCGACTGCAAATATCTATCTGCCGAGACTCGGTCTCAAACCAGCGATCTTCGAGTCAGCGAGCCAGCACTCTACCCACAGTCGCCTCTTGTTGTATTTGAATAGGAAAAATTGTTGATCATATAGAGCAGGGATATCAATCTTTTTGGCTTACACGGGCCTCATTTGAAGTAAAAAAATGCCTCGGGTCCTAGATAAAATCTACTAATTCTCTTGATATTTTTTAATCAACAAAGATAGTTAATAATTAATAAAGTTGTTTTAGGAAAATAAGGACAATAATTTTTATTTTTTGCCAAAGTTTCGTCAACTTTGTTGCCTTCCACAGGAAATTAACTTCATTGCATATTTCTCATTTTTTCAATATTCCTCCTTAGCAAATATATTAGGCCAGTCATCAAACACCTAATATGTTTGCCAAGAAAGAATATTGATAAAATGAGAAATATGCAAGGAAGTTAATTTATTTGAGCCCTGATGAAGTTAAAAAATAAAAATTATTTTCATAAGATATTGTCCTTATTTTCCTATAACAACTTTATTAATTTGATCGATGTACATAAATAATCAAAATAATAGTTAATAACGTAGAATAATGATATCCAACATTCATGACAAAGAATCAAAAATGTCTTAAAAATATTTATAAATGAAGTCAAAAATATGACAAAGTTGTGATTATTTTTTCTGAAATCTTGATAAATTTTTTTACATTCAGTATCTAAAATCTGTCCATTTATTTTTCGAAAATTTTTGGGCAGATTGTCCAATTTCTTCTTATTTTAGAATAAAAAAAAATATATTATTTCAAATTGTTTCGGATGTGTTTTTCAGTAAGTTTTTTTTTTTTTTTTTATTTTAAATAATTGGCTTCGGGAACTTAGATGCCCATTTAGTCAATTTTCAGTAAGTATATATATAAAAATCTCAATGTTTTAAGCAGGTTTATAATTTTATATCGGGCCGCATTCAATGCAGTGCTGGGCTGCGGTCTGAACACGTCTGATGTAGAGCATTTTTTTATTTCTTCTGAAATTATTTTCTAATAAATTTAAAAAACATAAATATTTTGGTTTATATACTTAATTGGATTGGCCTCTGGACGGCTCATACATAGACATATTATTATTATTTTTTATCAAAAACTTTTTACCTACCCACCCAGGTGCTCATTTGTGTGAAATTAAAAAAAATAAGTATCATATAAGAATAATAAAAAATTATATCAATAAATTAAATTATCTACCCTCATCACTTTCTCATTCAAGATTTCATACTTATTAGCAGAATTGTGGTAAATTAAAAATCTGTAAAAATGTCAAACTTTGCTAAGAAAATAATATTTTCACCTTCGTTTCGTTGGGTAATGGTAATAAAATTCAAAAATGAAAATTTTTCATAAATTGTATAGGTATTGATAAATAATTGACTCGGACTAGGCTGGGCGCGCCGCTTGGGTCGGCAACCATACGAACAAGCTCAGACTTGTTCAAGAGGGAGGGGTAAGCCGAATATACGTGGTTGGCGAACCTGACGCGGATGGCGCTTTCCATACAAATGATCGGATCTTTGGGATTAATTAGCACTAGAAAAATTTCACTGACAATGACTAAATTGAAAAGAATACTAAAAAATTACATACTATCGGTGAGTTTTTAGACGACGATCATGCTTGGACTTGATTTATGACATATTCTCAGCAGGATTACTTTGTATATTTCTTTTATTTATTTATTTGTTTTGTTTATTTATATATTTTATTCTATTTATTTGTTTATTTATTGTTTTATTTTTTAAATCTTGACTTTCATCTCCTCGTGGAGCCTATGATAAAAAAAACACAAACACAATCACAAATACACGCATTCTGCCAAATTGATAGAAAAAATTATTCTTTTTAATTTAATTTAATAAAATCAAGACCTGAGCGTATTATTATAATTTAAGATAACAGAGGCAAGCCAGCAAATTAGGGACGTTTGAATTTTATTTTAATCGGAAATGAGAATACTTTTAACAGAAGGTATTATGTTGTTCGTTTGTGATGTAAACATCCATAAAATCATATAAGTCGATCAAAACGTCGTAGTTATATTGTATTATGTGTTCGTGTTTAATAAATAATTATAATTAATTATGTGTGATTTAAATAAAAATTAAAACTTTAATCAAATTAATCACAAAAATAAAATCTTCAACAACTTCATTACTAATATTTTATAATCTTGACTATAAAAATCCTCAATGTGTTAAGACCTCGGGAAAGAATGCAATACTTTTACATAGGTCTAATATATTACGATAGATATGAGTGACAATAAAAAAAAATTTCGATGGACTGACTCGCCTGGCAGGCTTACCTAATTATATATCAGTGTTGACCAAGTTAATATTTTCCTTGTGAAAGACGAGCATAGTGTAGTATTCGTATATTTAGTAGTCTTCTGATTTTTTGCTCCATTCATGGTATAATTTTAATTCAATCATTTTATCTATCTAAATAAAGTTAATTTTTAGTCCAGAAGCTTCTATTTGATCAAAGCTCGTTTCTGGAGGCGGTTCTGTTTGTTCAACAAGGTTTCTGTTTATTTCCATGATTTATTATCGATAGCATGGCCTCCGGGCCCACCAAGAAATGATTTTTATTTATTTTTCTATATTACTGTACATCAAACACACCGGTATTTGGTATTGTACAAAAAGTCAATTAACTCGATTCATTGGGGCGATGTTAAAAACCATTGAGCCTTTTATCGGGACAGCCAGGCATAAAAAAAAATTCAAATAAAATATTAGACATATATAATTATTAGCTGAATGCCTTCGCGCGGGCTGTTCTTATTTTGGTAAAAAAAAGAAGAGTCAATAAACATAAATTATTAATAGCTGAAGCATTTTCAATATACTAATGTCTTAAATTGTTGTACCATAAAAACCCAGTTGGATTCAACTATTCATTTTGAGGATTTGGTAAATTCATTTTCGAGTTCTCCATGGTACAATAAACACCATTTTAAATAAAGGCCTAATAATCTGGACATTTTAGCCTTTTCGTTTTCTGAGATTTTTGAAAATTTTAATTATTTAAAAACCCAGCATAATTTCAAAGGGTGATAAATACTCTTTTGGATAAGGGCGTACTCCATTCTTTTTTAAGATTCTTGATTTTCTGGGTTTTAATATTTTTCATTAATTGAAGCTTAGACCATGAAATATCTAGACACGCCCTCTGCTACTCTCCACACAGAGTGAAGTGAGGCCAACATCGCCTACAGATGACGTCACGTTCTCGCATAAATATTTTGGTATATTAATTTAATATTAATTTGGGATTATTGGAATCCAAAAATAAATAATCTAAGCTACGATAAATTTATCTCATGTATAATAATTCGTATAGTGGCATGCTATTTCTGGGTGTTTCTTACATACAGATGACGTCACATTCTCTAGATGATGTTGGCCTCACCAAATCGACACCAGGGTGTGTCTATATATTTAATGGTCTATGAATTGAACTAGTAATTCCAGGGCCTCATAGAATATTCACACTCTTTTTGCTTGCCTCCTTGATA
This sequence comes from Forficula auricularia, assembly GCA_024734495.1. Classification (NCBI taxonomy): domain Eukaryota; kingdom Metazoa; phylum Arthropoda; class Insecta; order Dermaptera; family Forficulidae; genus Forficula; species Forficula auricularia. The sequence goes on from JALMQS010000225.1 coordinate 9,321,237, forward strand.
AATTTCAGCAAATTAAATATTAAAATAAAAATTTAATAATGTAATTATTTGTCTCCAAGCTATGCCACCCCTGAAAATTTTTCTGCCGACGCCCGTGATATGTGTATATATACCTACCAGTGGGGGTTGTTGATTTTTCAACCAGGGGATGTTGCCCAAAAAACTACCCTTCATTTTTTTATTTTAATTTTGCTTTTTTTGCAAATTTTATCTAATACGCATTATTTTCGTTATTTTTCAAATTTAAATTAGATTTTTTTTTAAATATATTTTGCGACCTTCGCCCCAAACGAATACTGCTTTGTGTGAGTGAGGATAGGAGTCAGAAATTAAATCTAGTGACTTAAATTCCAGATTGACGATCTTCCACAATGAATCAGTCTCTCCTATAAGAAAATCTTAAATTCCACCTAATTGTATTGCTATAAGCAAGCTATGACTTGTCTTCAGGACTCTTAGTTATTTCCGATCTTATATATTGAGCTAATTTAGGGAACGCGGTAATGCTTTATAGTGAAATATTATTAAAATTATATTAGGTTGGAGTTGGTGGTTTTCCACAAGGAGAACAATAAAAATACAAAGATTTTTTTATAAATTTACTCTAAATATTTCGACCTCTTAAATCATCGTCAGGAGAACATTGACAGTCAATGTTCTCCTGACGATGAGTTAAGAGGTCGAAATATTTAGAGTAAATTTATAAAAATTCATTGTATTTTTATTGTTCTCCTTGTGAAAAACCACCAACTCCAACCTAATATAATTTGTATATATTGAGATTTGTTAGAAATGGATTATTCTAGAAATTCTCGAATCATCTTTATTTATTCCCTTTTTCTATTATTTCTATTTTAATAGTTTCTCAGCGAGAACAATTTTTATTCGAATAAAACTTGTCTGAACTTGTCTTTGACATGCTTGAACTGGAAGATATACCAAGCAGGGACTTCAAACCTTCTATCAGCGCCCTTTTTGGAAAAATAATTAATTTTAAGTGCCCTTTTAAAAACAACTATGGAACAATTTTATTTAATTTCAAGTACCAATATACTTTTCAAAACAAAAAATGTTTTTTTATACAAATATATGATATAACTGATAATAATTTGAAAATTTAAGGATCCTTCTGAAATTTTGAAGTCCACTATATAATATATTTATGAAAATACTCTAAATGTTTGAAATTTTAGTGATGCGCCGAAACCACAGCATCCATGGACCACTGATACTTACATATATTGAGGTAATTAAATAAATAAACTTGGACAAATTGATAAATTTCATCTCATTACTTTTCTGCGTTTAGATATGTAAAAATTTAAATTTTTGACCCTCCCTCCCTCCACACACACACACACACACACACTCCCAAAAAGTCTAGTCAATACTCTTCAAAGCTTTTAAATAAGAGAATATATGTCCTTACTTTATTTTTACAAGCTCGGCTCCATTGGGGTTTTTGGAATTTTGGATTTTTTTTTAGGAATATTTGGGATATCAGCTTCTCTGATAGTTTTTAGGATATTTCAAGATTTTAATCAATTAATGCCTTTTTATATTTTTTTTCATTACACTTCAATTTATTAGTATAGAAAGATAAAATGAACACAACATATTTTGGCAGATCATTGAAATGCATTATTTGTTTACACATTCCTATTTACAATAGATTTGAATTTCAATTCTCGACTTTTCAATTCAATAGCAAAAACAAAGTGATTAATCATATTACTTTATATAATATGTTAAAGGCAATAAAATTTGTTTATTATCATTATTATTATTGTTTATTTATTAATTTATTTTTTGGTTGATTGTTTTTTTCTAATTTATTATTTATTGCCTAAAATTCATTATTAATTGTTTGGTGAATCGTATTCATAATTTAATTAATTTATAAGATCTTAGGAAATTGGATAAAAATTAAATTCAGAGTTTTATATTGAATAAGACGGACGTATATTGGAACTCCTCGACTCTATTTTCAATATTGAAAATGCCAAGTTCCTCTCTGATATCTCGGATCCTAAAGTAAACCTATCTACTTTTGAACATCCTATTACAGGTCAAAGAAAGAGCATTTCTGCTTCCACGATTTGTGTCATGATTTTTTTTTAGCATATATCTCCCGTTTCACCTATGTACAACGATTGTTTCGAGATAATTTGAGCACAGTGTCTCTTTTTAAGAAGATTTCGTCTGAAAAATAAAACAAAATTTGAATTTTTCAGAGAGGACTCAAAAAACAAAAAGAAAACAAACAAACAAAAAAAAGCTACGTTCTCTGGACCCTGCAGTGGGTTTTAAAATAATAAATTAAATTTTCTAATTGTAATAAAAATTTTTGTCATGAATCATTAGTGTGTATCAAAATAAGCTGACGTGTTCTGATGTGGCACATCCACTTGACTTTACCATACAACCTGGCCCCTCACTTACATTAATATTTAATAAAATTATTTATAATCATGTAGGGGAGGGGGGTTAGTTTTTGCATTTTTAGACTCCTGAGGGGCACACTGATTATGTATACAAAATTTGGTTTAGTTTGGTCAAATGGCCAAGATTTTCATTTTTTGATCCACACCCCCCCCCCTTGTCCATTTTGGACGGTTAGTTTGTGCATTTTTAGACTTCTGGGGACCCATTGATTATGTATACAAAATTTGGTTGAGTTTGGTAAATGGCCAAGATTTTTATTTTTTGACCCTCCACCCCCCCATTTTGGGCGGTTAGATTTTGCATTTTTAGACTTCTGAGGGTCCACTGATTATGTATACAAAATTTGGTTGAGTTTGCTCAAATGGCCTAGATTTTTAATTTTTAACCCCCCTCCCTCGACCCCCCTTAATTTTGGGTCGATATACAGCAAAATCTAATCAGCTCTTAATCTCAATGGACCAAAACTACGTGTGAAATTTGGTTTCGATATTCACACTAGTTTTTGAGCTAGCTCGTCCACAAATTTGGTAACGCACAGACTAACTAAGAGACATTTTGACAAAATAATTATTATCTCTAAAAATATAATTTTTTCGATGTTTACTTATTAGAGCTTTTTTGTAGAGGAAAATGCCATGGTTTAGCTCAATTTTTTTAATCAAAATAGTTTTAGCAGTTTTTGAGATATTTCGAAAAAAATAAGAAAAAAACCACTTTTTTCATGCACGATTACAATACTTGACCATACCCTGTATGGCAAAGTAAAAAATCACTTCGGGGTCATCGCGCAAGCCGATTATAATAAGTATATAGATAGATAGATATAGAATAAAAATTTTAAATATTAAAAAATAAATACATTTTAAAATAGTGATCAAAAATTAATATTTAATATATTTTGAAATTTTTTTAAAGACAAGATTCATTACAAAAAAGCAATCGACATAATTATGGTTCATGGATAAGGGGGGCTCAGCGCCCCACTTCAAAGGTCAAGGGTAGTCCCGGAGCCCACCCCGAACCCGGCCCCTATGTCACGTAATATTTATAATAAAGAAAAAATATGCATATGTCTAAAACAAAATACAAATAAATACATTTAGGTTTAGTTTAATCAACTTAGTTTGTTATTAATGCGAGGCTATTAAGTCAAATTCACGTAGTGAACAGTAAACATGTCAGAATATTTTAGAGTTGGTAAATTTATTTTGATAGGAATTGAACATGGCTATAAATCTAAACTTCTTTACTTTTTTGATGTTTATAACTTATCACAAGTATCATAAAAATTGCCTCATATTTCAAATGATGTTATAAGAAAGCTAAAGGGCCGGACACCGGGTGCTCTGGTTAGAGAAACAATGAAAAAGGAGGAGGTTTAATCAGGGACGACATTTAATTGATACCGCCTGCTGTTCCTCGGCTTAATTTGCTTTTTATTATTTTTAATATAAAATTTTTATTGTAATCGTCTTTTTTCGCTTTCTTTCTTTCCTCTTTTACTTTTTTTTTTTATATTCATCATTTAATTGAAACTCTTGGACGGGTGAAACAGAAAGACAGTCGTTGCAAAGAGAGTGAGAGTGAGACAATGGAGAAAATGAAAATATACGACGAATGGGAAAAATTTAAATTCACCCTTGAGTAACGTTTAATATAAAAATGATAAAAATTTTATTTCCATCCTCATTTGTCCCTTTTTATCAAAATTCGATTTAATATTTGTTAATAGATATTATCGTTCAATGTTTTTGGCATGCTGAAAACATTCGAAACAATTAGAGTTCAGAGGATAAGAACCAGTTAATTATAGGCTACTATAATATTATAAAACCAGCTGCGAAGCCCGCTTTCGGAGGAAATCTTGCTGACCAGGGAGCCCATGGACTCCGCACTATGTTTTAAAATAATAATTTACTATTATTATTATTCAGTTCCATTATTTAGATATTAGATTTGACAAATCAGAGGAAATTAGGAACAATTAAACAGTGTTAAAACATTCGATCAATTGCGACGTTTCGCCGATTTATTATGGCTTCATCAGGTTCAAGATCAATTTCACAAAACACTTTGTCATTTATCTTCTTACCAATTAGAATAGATATATAGATACCAACATGAACACACTTATTTATACAATACTATCAATTATTTAGAGTAGCCAGCAATGGATTCAACCAGACTAACTGTATGTACACCTTCGACTAATTGGTAAGAAGATAAATGACAAAGTGTTTTGTGAAATTGATCAAGAGCATGATGAAGCCATAATAAATTGGCGAAACGTCGCAATTGATCGAATGTTTTAACACTGTTTAATTGTTCCTATTTTCCTCTGATTTGTCAAATCTAATAATAATTTACATTTCCGAATTTTAGGGCATCGGGTTGGCCGAGTGGTTAAAGAGCGTGCCTTCTAATCAAGCTAGCGGGGTTTCAAGCTCAACTCACGGCAAATATTTAACAGGCTATAATCTGATTCCTTCAGGAAAAGGCATGGGAAACTACCTCTGTGGAAAATTTCCCTAGGAAAATTACAATGTAGAGAATACTCTCAATTATAATCGCCGACCCTCGGAATCAAGTATGGCACTTGAGGAAGAATTAAAAAAAAAATTATTTGTCATTAATTATTTGTGGGTTTTAAAATTAAAAAAAAATTATAACGGCGTCGGCCTTCGCGCAAGCCGATTTATAACAGGCCTGTACCTTTCAAATGCGGGGTTTTTAATAAAAAATACACAACAATTTAGAAAAAATTTAAAAATATATTTTATTCAAAGTATGGGCCCTTGCTTTCTACACATTTTTGACATCTAGTAGGCAAATTATGGATGCCTTTCCAAAATAATTGAAAGTCGTATGAGCCAAACTAGTCGTAGAGCCATTTTTGGAGGTCTTCATAAGAATAGAAATGCTGTTGGGCAAAGTCCGTGTCCCATGATAGTCTGAAGGAGCAAAGTCTGGTGAGTACCGTTCGCAGGTGTCGACAGATAGAGTATCTTCACCGTATGTTTCCACAACTATTCGATGGGCTTCCGCTGATTTTTTCTTCTTATTGAATAAGAAAATCAGCACGTGCCGCAAATGCTCTTTGTTTGCCTCAAAACTAGACATGTTTACTATCGAAAAAAGTATGCTACTAACTCTTAAACGTTTAAACAAATATGACGTTTTGAAGCTTGCTGTTATAGCTACAAAACGACATATTGGTTATGGCGCCAGAATCTATAGGCTTTGTGGGCCATCTTTAGAAAAAACCCGCATTTTAAAGTTACAGACTTTGTAATAAGTATAATAGACTAAACATCCATATTTTCATCACAAAAACGATAAATCTCGTGGTATATACCTTCCAGTGGAAAGTTGTGACTTTTCAACCAGTGGATGCTATCCAAAAAAGTAAACTTCATTTTTTTTTATTCTTAGCTTTTTTTTTGCAAATTTCATTAAATACTTATGGCCTATGGGCTTTATAGAATTTTTCGTTATTTTTCATACTTAATATTAGATTTTTTATGTCACGGTACGAAAATACTCTAAATGTTTTGTAATTTTAGGGATGCTCAGCATTCACACCATCCAAGGACCACATGCCACTGATACATTCTATATATAGATCTAGAGAATCTATATAAACTCTATATAGTTACTACATAGTTTGAAATTTCGTACTACTAGGGTCTCGACAGAAAATAACCATTTTTTGTGTAAGAATTGTAATTGTACATGAAAAAAGTGTTTTTTGTTTTGTATTTTCGAAAAAAAACTATCGGTAATTGCTTGTTCAAATAAATAATAACTAAAACCCGAGCGATATATACTATTTTTGTTTAGGCAGAATGGTGTGGATTCTTGGTGAAACATATTTAATTAAAGTAAAGAAAAGTTAAAAAAAATTAAGAAACTTTTAAATTTAAAAATATTTTAATTTTTTTTTACTTTATCGATATATACTAATTAAATTTTTGTATAAATTCATATTCTTTGAACCCGAGCGAAGCTCTTTCTTCCAGGTACTAATAATCTCAACCAAAATATTATGTGAAAAACAGGCCAAGTTATAAAAAGTAGTGAAATCTAGTGTGTAGGCAAGTTAAATTCTCCAAGAATAATTAAGTTGAGAAGTCTACTATTTTCTCAACTTAATTATTTTTAGCGAATTTAACTAGGCTACACACTAGATTTCACTACTTTTATAACTTGGCCTGTTTTTCACATAATGTTTTGGTTGAGATTTCTCTTATTTTTGTAAGCGAGGAAGCCCGTTGGTCCAAAGGGTTAGAATTTTTATTTTTGACACCCCCCCCCCATTTCAGGTGGTTAGTTTTTTCTTTTCTAGCCTTCAGGGGGCCCACAGAATATCTATATAAAATTTGGTTGAGTTTGATCCAATGAGCTAGAATTTTCTTTTTTGACCCTCCCCTCCATTTTGAAGAGATTGAAAGTTTGTATTTTTGGAATTTTTCCTTTGTTTGTGTCCCAAACTCTACTAGTAGGCGATATTTCATGATGCTGGAATGATTGGAAGTACTCTAAAGGTTTTGATAACCCGTCAGTGAGTGAGCGAGTGCCAAAATTAGCTATTTTCTCAGGTGCATATCTCAGAATGTATTTAAGTTATTTTATTGAAATTTGGTACTCTCCTCAAGATGGATTACATAAATAATTACATGTATATAATTTCAGCACTGCATCTCAAATGGATTCCGAGCTGCAGGTGGTTCGAAATGGTTCGTGTAATAGCGAACAGCGTGTACGGCCAAGGCAATGTTCGAACTTGGCCTGTGCACGCTGTGCGCTTTGATAAAGCAACAATGAGTAAAGGGGGTGAGAAATAAAAAATAAATAATTAAAAAAGTATATATAACTTGATAGTTAGTTATTTTTCTATAATGCAGGCTTTTTTTTCAAATGTTTCGAATATTCTATTGATAAAGGGAGAATTTCTCTCGAAATGTTTTGAATTTTAATAAAACGTTTTTCTCTATAGGATAAAGGATTGTATTTATTATAAATTTGAATTACCCTTGTTTAGTAATATGTTGGTATATTTAGCTGAGGAGATGACAATAGCAGCAGTATGGTAATGTTCAACAACTTGTTGCAGCTCGAGAGCATGTTCTTCTTTTTATTGTTCCATCATATAAAATTTATCTGAAACAAACAAGAAAATAACAATATTAATATCAATATTTTGCTTTTTATATTTATACATTTTATTCAATTTATGATATTTTCGTTTAGCACTAAACAGCAAATCTCTGCCAAGGTTACGTTTACGTTCGAGCTGTGATAAAAGATAAAAGCGACTATAAGCTAGTGAAGCAGTGAAAATAAAAACATATTCTTTTCATCGAAGTTTTTATATAAAGAGAAGAAAAAAGACCACACTTTTTAGTCTAGCAACAGATAAATGAAGAATTAATAAACAGGTACAAGAGTCACCTAAAAATAGCTCTCTCACACCGTTAATTTAAAGATATATATATTTTTTTAATTAAATCCAGATCCTAATTTATTAAAATTATTATTTTTTTTAGCTCTTCTAGACATCAACCAATTTACGATACCTACTATTATTTAATTGTGACTTCTATGTAGGGATCAGATTTTTAGCCGTTTGCCTCGAGTCGGATTTGAACTCGGGTCCACTTGATTAGCAGGGCTTGTAAGCTAACCATTGGCCTACCCCGACACCCATTATTTATTATTAATTTGAAAATTAAATGTCTTGGTAGGTACTGGATATGTTCATTTTTAAAGTGAGGATAAATAAAATTCAATTGATTCTTTCCAGTAATTTTTTATCACCAAAAACACATGTGTAACAAAAAGGCCAAGTTCGATTAATAAAAACTGCTTGGCAAAAAGAAGTGAGATCTAATGTGCTGCCAAGTTCAACATCAACAATTTATTATATTAGTAACTTCAACTAAAATGCATGTTTTTCATTTTCATATGTCCATCTATATTTTTATTGATTTCACATTTTAGTTGAAATTATTTTTCTAAAACTTGGCTTTTTACGAATTAAAATATTATTATTATTGTCGGATAGAGCCTCCACATCTCCCTTTTAGCCCTTTCATCCTCTCTTATTAAGATATAATGATATGGTATCTAGTAATTCCGTGACATAACATACATAACAATGCGTAAAATCCAAGTTTTGAGAAAATAATTTCAACTAAAAATGTGAAATCAATAAAAACTATAGATGGACATGTTAAATGAAAAACATGCGTTTTAATTGAAGTTACTAATATATTCTCGACTCTCTTAATAAATTGATGATGTTGAACTTGGCAGCACATTAGATTTCACTACTTTTTTCGCAAACAGTTTTTATTAATCGAATTTGGCCTTTTTTTGAGATTTAGTTTACTAGCTGCAATGTTCTGACAGGGAGACATATATTGTAACGACTCTAATAGGGGTCGTTTTATTTTTTAAACGGAACCCTAAATATCACCTGATAGGGGATTTGGTCATTTATTCTTTTTTATATACCAGAAATCTTTTGTCTTTTTTTTAATCTTTTAATTTATCCGTCAGTCAGTCGAATATCTATTTTATGCCGAAATTTTATTATTCAATTTTATTACCAGCGATTGGAATATGGATCGAATTAGATTAATTTTCCCAGCGAATACGTCATTTGGCTAAAGACGATTTGGTAACTATTAGTAAAGTCATCTCAAGCATGCATTCAATCGATGTAAGCAAATATTAATGAGAATCTCTTCATTAGAGGTCGGGGGTGTGTATTTGGCAGAGCAAGGGGGGTGTAACGGTGTCACCAGCCTAAATTAAAGCTCACTCACTGCGCCCCCACAGCTGGAAATTAAATCATAGACAACGACCTACGAGGAAGAGGAGACAAATTGCACAGATTAGCAAAGAAGGCAAGTCGGGATGTTGAGAACCTCAACAAGTAGTTGAGACGCGGCCCTCGTGCACTAAGCATATTAGGGAGGAAAGGCATCTTCCCCAACAGGGGGAGAAAGGGCCCCGACGACTCCAAGCTCAATCAATAATCGCACCTTAACGAGCTATTCGAAAATTCAATATCCAATCAATTCATTCCGATTTAATAAAATCTAGAAATGATACAGGTAGGTGTTAAAATACACCTGCCTCCTCGAACATTTTATGAAGCTGATGTTTTTATTGATAGTTATCTAAAGCCTTAAAGCAGTGTATTAGATGAAGGGGATGTATCAGCCAGAAAGTTGATCGCTGGGTTCAATAAAACATCCTAAATAAAACGTTTCGGGCTGAATTTATTTGCTCATCTTTAGTTAATTGGGAGTAATACACAAAATGCGGTATGAATATTCATTCTCAACCTTTGGGCGCAGGCACCTTATAAATTTACATGGAGCTACAATTTTCATTTTTGACAAGGCTTGGTTCGATCACATATATTTACCGCATTTTGTGTATAACTCCCAATTAACTGAAGATGACCAAATAAATTCAGGCCGAAACGTTTTATTCAGGGTGTTTTATTGAACCCAGCGCATCGAACTTTGGCTGATACCTTCTCCTTCATCTAATACAGTTTCATCACAGCCACGAACTCTAACAGCATTCTTAAAGCAACGAGCTTCGAGGGCGTGCCGAAGGCTCGGGCAGTCCAAAAATTGTATTCCTCTTAAAAACCACACTCCAAATGTATACCCGTAAACTACCGAAAATACATCGTCTCTTAAAAGTTTCGCCTCTTTAATTTTTGAGTGGCGAGAGGGAGGGGGAGAATAATTATCTTATTATTTAATGTTTCTTAATTTAAAATGAATTGGAGTCTTTCATTTCCAAAATTCGAGTCCAAATTACAATTATATTTCAAATTTGCCTGGTTAATGAAAATCGATTGGAGCCATCAGTTTAAAATCCGAGCTGACAATTATATTTCAAATTTGCCTCGTTAATTAATATATATTTAATGTTTCTTAATTTAAAATCTATTGGTGTTTTTCATTTTCATTCGAGTTCAAATGAATACAATATTATCTCGACACAAAGTCTAAATCAAAAATATATAGTTTTAGTAACAGAAATCAAGGTATAAATATTAATGTTGCATTGGTGTAATGGCTAGAGCTGATGCCCTTAGTTCAAGAGTTCGTCGGTTCGATTCTAGGCAAGAGGGTAATTTTTTTAAAGAAAATTCTCTCAGCGTTGTTACAAATTAATCTAGGGTCTTATATATAGTATATATTTCCAAACGTGGGTCCCACAGCCCACAGAGGGCAATTCGAAAATGGGCTCGGCCTAGTGGTATGTAGTTGTGTTTTATTTTTAGGTATTTATTTCAGTTTTAGAAGCATATAACACATTTTCTAGAAAAATTGAAAAATTGAAAAAATATGTTATTTTGCGGTGGGGAAAATGTGTCATACCTATATCATACATTTGAAAATGGATTTTTTTAGTCTACGTTTACCCTACTTCATCTTCAAATTATTTTTTTCTCCTATATAGCATATGTTATACTTATAGAAAAAAATTAAATATATATATATATCATAATGTAAAATTATCATATTTAAAATATATATATTCATACAATATTAATTTCCCCGAAAACATGGAGAATTCAATTTCTTGAATCAAATAAATTACTTAACATCCACCGCACTTATGGACAATTGAAAATAAATAAACTTTAATAAGTAAAAATATATTTTTCTAGGTGGGTTTCACAAATAAAACAAATATATGTTTTTAGTTTTTATCTCGATATATATTTCGGGTTATGAGCCCATCATCAGGAGTTACAAAAGTTACAAAAGAAAACTCATAACCCGAAATATATATCGAGATAAAAACTCAAAACATATATTTGTTTTATTTGTGAAACCCACATAGAAAAATATATTTTTACTTATTATCTATTAAAATGTTTCACCTAGAACCGACACCAAATTCTTTAAAGATTATAAATAAACTTTCTTTTGGCTACGATTGAATGAGAATACATAAATAGGACGCTATATAGTATGCATATAGAAATAAATATTCATTGATATTTTAAAAATTATTTATTTATTAACTGATTTTAGATAATGAATTAATAATTTATAAAAATAATATATAATAACAAAAATATATATGTATGTATGTAAATATATTTTTCGAAAATTTCCAGAAAACGGTAAACCGATTAGAAATTGCTCTCTGAACTGATTAAAATTGCTTAACTTTTATAATTGATCTACTGTCTTAAAATGAATCAGTGGAATTTCAGCTGATTTCTCCAGCGATCATATACGTCACTGAAAAATCAATCATTTGTATTAATTTCAACAGATTCACTGTTGAGTGGTTTTTAATTTTCACTGATTCAAACAGAGGTTGTCTGACGGCTTAGCCACTAATGAATCATAATTAGTAGAGATTGTGGGTTGGTGCAAGGTGAAACATCTTTAATAAAGATAAGAGTGGAAATAAATATTATATTTAATATGAGTTAAGGATTCTTGGTCACTTGTATCAAGATGGGTTGATAGCCCGAAATATATATATTGAAAAAAAATTTACATCTTTTAATAATTTTTTAATTTTAATGTGAAACAAGTGACCAAGAATCCTTAACTCATAGTAAATGAATATTAAATATAATATTTATTTACTCTTATCTTTACTAATGAATCAGTGAATTTTAAAAATCCACTAATACATTCAGTGACTATCCACTGATTAGCAGTGGTATGATTGTGACTGTTTGGATAAGTGAATAGTCACTGTTATTCAGTGGATATCCACTGATTCAGTTTTAGAGAGATCTAGAAGAGGCCTAATGAAATTAGCTAAGGAAGAGATGCCGGCTGCACCCGAAAATTAGCCTATATTAATGTCTTGTTTTTGGATCGTCTCTTATAAAGCAAGGCGGCTGACAAGTCTGGTCAGGCACAGCTTAGGTTAGCCCCATAGGTCAATTAGAAAAGCATTACAATGGAGTTAAATAGGAATTAAAATTATTAATAAATTTAAGATTCCCATATAAAAAATGAAATAAATATTATTAAAATCGTATTCTAGAGGGCATTAGGACCATCTTTAAGTAAAATAATTAAGATTTTGATGTATAATTAATAAATTAATCGGTTGAAATTTGGAAACAAATAATTTTAGAAATTATTTTTCTCAATTATTGGGGAATCAAATCGAATTTTATTTTATTTAAAATATGCAGAAAATTCTAATGTTTGATTCTGTTAATTAAATTGTAATCTAATTCCTGAATAATGTTTAAGAAGGGCTGAAAAATCACTTCCCTAGTGGTGATCTTGAAATTTGAATGAATGGTAATATAATATGTGCCCATAATTATTATGAAAGTGGACTAAGTCGAAAAATTAAAAAATTAGTTTTTTCATATTTTATGTTCCATCCATTTAAAAAGTACCGTAATAAGATTTCGGTTTTTAAAAATCACATAAAATTGAACCGTTAAGTGGATTTCTAGTTGTCTCATTATACTGAATTCGAATCTTGTTTATTTTATAAAACATTGAATATCTCGAAACTAACAATCAATGACTTAGATCACTTTCATAATTATGGGCACATATATTAGTCAAGCTGGTGACATATTTTGACTGCGGATTTGACCCAACTAGAAATAATCGTATAGTACCGTCTATGATAGCTGTACAGGGAATGGCCAGTCTGGCTGGTGTAGCGTGGACCAGGTACTGCGCATGGTGAAGTGCAAAAACACATATGTATAAAAATATTTTTGACCCACATGAAATATAAAATTATAATTTATAGTCAATTATAAACATAATATATTCACTCCAGACCATTTGAGTGGTGGAACGTGGAACCAGACCACCCCAAAGTGTATTTTTACAACATGAAAAAAATATTTGATGCTATTTTTTTCATGTTGTAAAAATACACTTTGGGGTGGTCTGGTTCCACGTTCCACCACTCAAATGGTCTGGATGAATATATTATGTTTATAATTGACTATAAATTATAATTTTTATAATTTCATTGTGGGTCAAAAATATTTTTTAACACATGTATTTTTTACCGCACTCACACCATGCGCAGTACCTGGTCCACCTGCTACAGCCAGCCAGACTGGCCATTCCCTGTACAATTATCATAGACGGTACTATTACGCATTATTTCTAGTTGGGTCAAATCCGTAGTCAAAATGTGTCACCAGCTCTTGGACTATATAAGTTTCCGATTTCTATTATTAAGTCGAAAGTCTAGAGACTCAAGGAGGCTCTCTCAAATTAAAAACAAGGCGTTTTGCTGTGCGTAGATCTAGCAGAATGTTAAGCTTCTCGTACGAGAACCTTCTTATAAGAAACTTAATATTTTTTTCTTTTAATTAATCCAAGATTCTTAAGTCTTTTTTATGTTATATGCATGTCTTTTTTTAATATCCTTCTTATCTATAGATATTTTTCTAGTACCTAAATATTTTTTTTACTACTTATTTATAGTTTATTTTATTTCTAATAGATGTCATTGTATTAATAAAGGGTAACCTTATTACATGTTTGATGTATATAAACCGATCAAATGGACAATTTTAAAGAATTAATAAATAAAATATATTAATTAATTCTTCGCATTGGATAAAGTAAAAATCAAAAACACATTAATAAAATAAAACTTAGGCAGCAAATCGGGAAAACTCGAATATTTATGTGGTGAACTTTGCCTTTTCTATTCTCTACTTATTAAAAGCTTATATAAGAATTATCCTTTCATACATACGCGATGGCTTACATGCCTTAAGCTCTGGAGCATTCCATCAACGACTGGACTCGCCTAGCTCTTACGCAGCTTTCATTCTCCTGCGCTCAATTGGTTGCCTAAATACAGACATGTCATAAATCACGTTCAAATTCAGACTACATTTAATTACTACAGTTATCTATTTATATTTTATAATTCAATATTTTTTTATACATGTAAAAAAACTGAATTAGTTAAAAAGCTCTAAATGAAAAAATAATTCAAATTTAAGTTTGATTTCGGACAAGAGCTACCTACAATATTCAATTATTTTTTCACTCGTGATTGTAAAAGATTAGACTGATAAAATGAAATTAAAAATTATTTCTCTTTACGATGACCAATGAGTGAAGTTCTCCAGTCGGCCCGAATATTGAATTTACTCAAAAATTCACTCTAAAATACAAAATATTTTTCTTATTCGTATTATCTATTGTTTCTACTATCCAAGTTAAAAGAACCCAACGTTAAGCTATTTCTTCATTATAAATACCTTTCGCCAACCCCTCTTTTACGGAAATCTGAAATCGGAAGTGACCAGCCAGTCGCCAAATAGTCCACGTTTACATATTTTCGGACCTTAAATGAATGTTTATGATACTCTAAAACAACTCGGGTAAAATGTAAGTGTATCTTTAGTCGTTTCGACCCTAGCTGTTCAACAATCTTTGTAAAATTTTATATCTTGAAGCTGGATTTGATTGCACGAATCACTTGATCACTTCCAGCTATTGTTTACTATTATACAATGGGGCAATGGACCAAGTACCGAAAGCCTGCTGAGCTCTATTAAACCGATCAAATGAAGAAATACTTTTAATTAGAAATATTTTATCTGTTATTTCTCATAGGTTCAATTACCCAATTGGATACAGTTGAAGAATTAGTTTTGTTGTTATAGCAAGCTAGCTACATAAACGATTTCTATAACAACAAAACATATTTTTTATATTCATTTTGGTAATCGAATACATGATAAATAATAGATAAAAAATTTCTAATTAAAAAGACTGATAATGTTGGTCAAACCTTTGAAACTATAGTCTCTAGGTCTTCATCTAAATATAAAATTTCGTTCTGATCCTTTATTAGTTTTTGAAATAGAATGTATACAAAATTTGGTAACCCTCTAACAGACTAGCCCACTAACAGATATTCTGAAAAATAATTAACATCTCTTAAAATACAAATTTTTCAATGTTCACTATATAAGGTTTTATTGTAGAGTGAAAACCCGTAAAATTGTTCAATTTTTTTTCATCAAAATTGTATCAGTCGTTTTTGAGATATAGTATTTCGAAAATACGAACTTTTTTAATGCACGATTACAAATACTTTATCATAGTCCGTATAGTAAAAAATCTAATAATACATTTAAAGAAGATTCAGATCGAACGTAGATGGAGAGTTTAATAAAATGAATTTATTAATATATATAGATTTTTAATTTAATTTTTAATAGCAATTTATAAAGTTTTATTTAATAAAACCTTTTCTTTAATTTAATGGGGATAATCTTACCAAGTGAACCGGTTTTATTGCTATTTGAATTCTTTTGAGAATTTTCAACCACTGTTTTAATATCAATTAAAACAAAGAACTTTTGACGAAAATATTCTCTCTCTTCTCCAACGGCAGCTTGTGGATATATTTAAATATCTTTAACAACTATATTTATAGTAATTATTAAGGGGGCCCAAACCTCCACTCCTTAATTTACATGTTTACATACCCGCTTTTGTAGGTCAACATTTTAATTCCTATCATTTATTATTTAGAATTTTGACTTCGGCCTTTTTCCATTGCATGGGGAATGCTATGTTCCTCAGGCAGTTATTAAATAATTTTAGTAGGATTTCTCTATTGTAGGTCCAAGTTTTATATAAACTAAACACCAAGGCTGAATGTGACATATAGCACGCGGAAAATTTTTTCATTTAAAGAATCTATCTTTTATATTTTTAGGAGAAATATTCTCCTCTGAGAGAGACGGACTGGTAGAAATTTTAATTGTGAAAAAAATTCCCTCGAATAAAATAAATTTATTGGACAGCCATTTTTTTCTTACTCAAAAACCAACGTTTCGGTGGATTTTCCTCTTTTTCAGGGTTTAAAAAGAGTCATTAAAAAATTTCGCGTTTACTTGATTCTAACATACAGTCAAAGCATAAACAGTAGAGCGTCAATAACCCCGATTAATTGTGACCGGACCCTATCCGGATTATCAAAATGACCGGATTTTTTAAAAGAACCAAAAAAAGATCGTTTAAGTTCATAACAAAAAGAAAATTTGCTAAAACCGTTAATAATTTACTTTAGTGGTTAAATAATTGGAGAAGATAAATAAAACCATTAATTAATATGAAGTTACCTTATAATGTATTTTAATTACGCTTTTGTTTGACAAATATGTATGTATGTATTTACTTTAACTATTTTATTAACCGGAATTGAATCCGGATTATCGACGCTGTACTGTATTTTGATTAGAGTTATTTGAGCTTAAATTTTTGAAATTTTTTTCAATCTACGACCTTTCCTAATTTATATACATATAATAGGCAAATCCCTATAGTAGGAGTGTTAAAATTATACATATGTATGTATGTATTGACTTCAATTATTTTTTTAGCCGGAATTGAAACCGGTTTATTGACGGTCCGGGTTTTTGACGACCGGATTATCGACACTCTACTGTATTTTGATTAGAGTTATTTGAGCTCGATTTTTAAAAAAATTTCTATCGAACGACCATTCCTAATTTATATACATATAAAAGACAAATCCTTATAGTAGCAGTGTTAAAATTTCTAAAGAAAATCAAGAGAAATGATCATCCATTAAATCACAGGTGTTATGGATTATTTTATTTTTGTCGGAATAGTTGTTTCCTAAAAGTACCACTATCGGGATTTGTCTTTTAAATATAAATTAGGAATAGCCATCCATTGCCATATGATATTTAAAATTTGTTTCTAAAATCCAAACTCAAAACATTCTAATCAAAATATATGGTTTGACCGAGGGGTGATCCGCGATTTGAAGTAAGTGTACACCTCTTTGGAAGTATTTTGGTAGTACTTGGAAATATTTGGAAGTACTTGGAAATATTTGAAAGTTCCTGGAAATATTTGAAAGTACTTGGAAATATTTGAAAGTGCTTGGAAATATTTGGAATTACTTGGAAAATCCTAAAATAATAGAATTAATCTCTAATATTCTGAAACAGGTTTGGACTTGTATTTGCGTATCCTTGCAAAACACCTAAGCTCTAGAGAAATGGAAATGATTCTATTCGCGCTTTTTGTAGTTATTTTCATCGATCAGATTCAAATGAAAGAATCAATCACCTCGCACATTACATAATAAAAAAGTTAAAACTTTTTCAAGAGTCGGTACACTAGAGCTGCCCTAGTAACGATTAATAAACTTAAATATAAATTGATCATTTATGGCCAAACTATATATAACATCTTCTTAAAATCTCAATAGAATAATTCAAAATATATTTTGTGACTTTTGAAGCAGATATTGCAAAATCTAATCTAACTATGTAGTGATACAAAAGAACTTTTTGACTTTCCGTTCTTGGATTATCGTGGGTATCGGAATTCAGATACACAAAGATAAATAAGCTGACGTGTTCTGGTATGGCCATCCACTTGACTTTACCATACAACCTGGCCCCTCACTTATATTTATTATTTAATCAAATTATTTATAATCGTGTAGGGGAGGGGGGTTAGTTTTTGCATTTTTAGACTTCTCGGGTCACACTGATTATGTATACAAAATTTGGTTAATTTTGGTAAATGGCCAAGATTTTCAATTTTTGACCATACACCCCTCCCCCATTTTGGGCGGTTAGTTTTTGCATTTTTAGATTCCTGGGGATACACTGATTATGTATACAAAATTTGATTGAGTTTGCTCAAATAACCTAGATTTTTTATTTAACCCCCTCCACCCCCCTTAATTTTGGGTCTATATTTACCAAAATCTAATCAGCTCTTAATCTCAATGCAACAAAACTACGGTGTGAAATTTGGTTTTGGTATTCACACTAGTTTTTGAGCTAGGTCGTCCACAAAAATATGGTAACGCACAGACTAACTAACAGACATTTTGACAAAACAATTATTATCTCAAAAAATATAATTTTTTCGATGTTTACTTATTTGCTCTTTTTTGTAGACCGAAATGCCATGGTTTCGCTTAATTTTTTAAATCAAAATTGTTTAAACCGTTTTTGAGATATTTCGAAAAAAAGAAGTAAAAAAAACCACTTTTTTTCATGCACGATTACAATACTTGACCATACCCTGTAAGTAAAAAATCATAGTTGAAAAAAAAATTCTCCGGGTTTCAAATATGTTAAAGTACAATGAGCAAATATTTATTTTTATGTGTGATTTAATTAATTTAGTTTCCATTATACCTTCATTATGTCAGTCAGTTTTCAAGTATAAAAAGTATTGAAACATCACCAGAAGAAGCTGAATTGAATATAGATTATCCGCTCAGTTTAAATATCAATTGACAAAAAAATCTAATGTTAAATTTGAAAAAAATAACGAAAAATTCTATTAAATTAGGTTGGAGTTGGTGGTGTTTCACAAGGAGAAAAATTAAAATACAAAGATTTTTTTAGTTTACTCTATATATTTCGAGCTCTTAACTCATCGTCAGGAGAACATTGACTGAAGATAACATAAAATAATGAACAGAATTTATTAGTAGTTTATTGCCCTCTTTTATGGCACATATATAATTTTCGGCAACTTCCAAGTATAAATATCTTTTCTTTATTCCCAGTTTAGCCCTCTGTCCGCTCCATCTGTTCTTTCGGCTCTAAGGCCAGCCCATCCCCTGATAATTCTTTCATATTTACACTAAGTCATAAATAACTGTCCATCATAATTAAAATAAATTCTGTTCATTATTTTATGTTATCTTCAGTCAATGTTCTCCTGACGATGAATTAAGAGCTCGAAATATATAGAGTAAACTAAAAAAAATCTTTGTATTTTAATTTTTCTCCTTGTGAAACACACAACTCAACCTAATTTAATTTTAACAATGTTTCACTATAAACCAACACCGCGTTCCCTAAATTTGAAAATTTCTATGATACGGTTATCGATAAATTTTGCAAAAAGGAGCGAAGAATAAAATAAAATTAAAAAAAATGAAGGTCTATTTTTTGGACATCATACCCTGGTTGAAAAGACACCGCCCACCACTGATATGTACTATGTTATTTGTTTTTTGTTTTTTGAATTTACTTGTTTATTTTTATATATGCGTACACGATTATGAATTTTATTGGTTTATTATTTGTTTATTCATTTGTAGATATTTATATTATATTGTCTAATTGAGAAAATTCAATATCCAATCAATTCATACCATTCAATAAAATTCTTAAAATGCTATTTGAATATGACATAAATATTTGAAAGGGACAAATAAAAAAAAAATCCAATAAAAATTTTAAAGAAGAGCTGTTCAAAAGTCAAACGAATCTTTAATTAAATGGAATTATTAATTAAATTGAAAGTTTTTGCCTAGAGTAGCAGAATTTTTATATATTGAAGGAGACAATAAAAGAGTGTGTCTTCTGCTGGAATTATAAATTTTATTTATTTATAACGAGACTATAGTTTCGAGGGCTTTGCCGTTATAAATAAATAAAATTTATAATTCCAGCAGAAGACACACTCTTTTATTGTCTCCTTCAAGGATTTATTAATATTTAGATATTTACATAGTTTAATTAAAAAAAATATAGTATTATAATGATAGGAAAGAGGCACCAAGGCTCACTGAACAAGTGGCAATTTATAAATATTTTGTAGATATTATATGTATGCTTCAAAAGAGAATGACGAGAATCAAACATAATCACATACTACTAAAGAACCAATTTAAATGAAATTATATCTTATTATTATATTAAACGAGCAATTTTTGTATATATATATATATATCTCGAAAACGGCTCTAACGATTTGGATGAAATTCAATGGGTTGGGGCTATTTGTGTTGGCGATCGATCTGTCACGATCTCATCTTCGGCTAAGTTGTTTTTGATGGGTTTTTTGTTAATTGAAATAATTATTCACAGGTGGTTGTCTCGATAAAATATATATTTACATTTTTACTGAATCTCCTTTTAATAAATATTTTTTTTTTTTAATTTTAAATCCCACAAAAAGATCATTACAAATATAAATATATATTAAAAGTTAGGCAATTTAATTGATTATAAATCAAGTTTTAAATCCCACAAAGTCGATAAATTGTTATTTAATTTAAAACAATATATATGCGGTATTTATTTTTTTATTGTTAAGGATAAATAAATTGAATTTGCTTCTTTCCAGTAATTTATTTTGTTATTCAAAAGGTTAATCCAAATATTTCGAGAGCGTTCTCAGCATCTCTTCCTCAGTGGAAACTGTGGGACCACACAATAGGCAAGTCAGTGAGTTATTATAATTTCAGGTTTCAAAAAGTACTCACCCACTCCCCCACCAATGTGCCGACCCCATCAGTTTGTACAGAACATTGATAAAAGCTCGATCACACAACACACACATACATATATATACATACAAATTCAAAATGAGACAACATACGAATATATACAATTATTTACATCTCTTTATAATGAAGTCCAATGAAATTTAAAAAATTAAAAAATAATCAGTACTCGAGCTGGTTTAAATTTAACATGAACTAATTAATGTTAATGAGAATAACTCACTGAGTTGCCTATTGTGTGGTCCCACAGTTTCCACTGAGGAAGAGATGCTGAGAACGCTCTCGAAATATTTGGATTAACCATTTGAATAACAAAATCAATTACTGGAAAGAAGCAAATTCAATTTATTTATCCTTAACAATAAAAAATTAATATATCCAGTACAGACCAAGCCAGCAAAATTCTTATAAATACGGTATTTATTTATATACCTATATACACAACATAATTTGTGGGCTACTAGGAGGATAGAAATGCAAAACCTGGGTGCGGGGGGTAGGGGTGACAGTGGGGGGTGTGGTGGTGGGGGTTTCGGGGTGGGTCGAGAGCGCGGGGTTTTGAGGGGGGGCGGAGAAATTAAAAATAATGCTAATATATACCTTTTAACTGAAGCAAAAAGTTACCGAGGTACTTAAAATAAAAACATTTAATTATGTTAAATTCCGCAAAAATAAAAAATAAAATTTATTTTCAAATAGCAATTATAATTGACTCCAAGATTAGGTACCATAATTCTGGGAGAGGGTTCGTGGGTGGAGAGTGGTTGGAGATAGAGGAGAGAGGGTTCACGGGGGTCCAGGGTAGAGGTGGGGGCCCAGGCTGGGGAGGTGAGGGGTCAGGGGTGGGGATCCAGAGGGCATAGCTCCCTGATTAGCAAGAGGCCCGCCAAAGGCGGGCGTCACACCTAGTAAATAAATAAAATAGTGATGATAATCTTAAATTTTCTATATTTTTAACCGACTTCAAAAAAGGAGGCGGTTCTCAATTCGACTGAATTTTTTTTGTGTCTATGTTACTCGATTTCTTCGCCAATTCTGAACCGATTTTGATAATTTTTTTTGCATAGGGTTCAGTCTAGTTTCCGATTGGTAAAAATATAAATTTCATTGTTATGTTTGTTCAGGCATAACTTCTTTGTTTATGAACCGATTTTAATTATTCTTTCTGCGTTTGGATCAGTATACCTCTAAGATAGTCAAGATACCTAACTATTTATTTATTTATTTATTTTATGTATGTTCAGCGAGAACTTGTTGCCATGTTGACCGATTTCGATTATTCTTTTTTTATTGGAAAAGGGGGTACCTTAGGGGTGGTCCCATATTAATTTGGTCAAGTTCTGATGATATGATCAATGACGAAATAACGTAAATCTCCAATTCTTATGATGAAAATAATCGAAATTATAATAAATAAAATATTTTATAAAAAAAATCTTAAAAATATTCATTTAAAACCCGCGAACGTTTCGAGAGAATTTCTATATTTATGAATTGAATTTTATTATCATTTTCTGATTCATTCGCCCGCTTTCTCTTACGAGATGCATGCAAGGTATTATATTAAGTCACTATTAATAACATTATTAAAAAGAGAAAAATAAAAATAATTTTTATAAAAAATAAAACCGACTTCAAAAAATTAAATACAACAAATAAAATAATAATAGCTCAAAAATAAAATAAAATGAACTAAAAGGTATATGAAATAATTATCTAATTTAGTTACAACTAAACGATCGAAATATTAACATGAAATCACTTTTTGAAGTCGGTGCCAAACAAACTATATAAGCGAGGGTACCCGCCAAACGTACTAAGAAAGTTCCGTTGAATTCGATTCATAAAATGTATATTTTTGGCACCGAGAATCTATATACCTAGTCGCTATATAGTTACTATATATGTAGTTTGAAACATTGTGCTACTAGGAATGTATTAATAATAATAAATTTTTCAAAAATTAAGAATCTTTTTCTTTCTTTTTTAATGATGTAAGATTGATAATGAGAATAAGATACTTATATTTGTATAATTATATTTAATGTAGGTACTATATGAAGAAGCAACGGTAAGAAAAATAATATTGTGTCTAACGGATATGATTAATCTTTTAGAAAATTAATGATTCTTTTTTTGTATTTAAGAAGAGTATAACCGAAACCAACTCCTGATGAATATTAATCTATAACCGAGCATCTAAAGTACGAAATCAATGGAGGACTGATTACGCGGAATAGGGAAGGGAAAGGGCTAGAGTGAAAACACACAAATTCATATTAATGAAAAGAATGAAAAATGAAGCACGTTCTTCTTTTGCATAATCTAGTAAGCTCGTTGCAAGCAACTCTGGGCGCAATTTGTTATAATTAATAATTTCAAAATGGAATTATCACCCTCTCGCCTCCCCTTTTTTCTCTTGCTGTGTCGGTCTGGACCGTTTCGCGCAAATTACTTTTTATAATAGCCCACTCCCTTACTCCTGCTCCTGCTCTTTAAAAGTTTAGGCCGGTCTTTTTTTATTTTCTAAATTACTGCCAATCTCACTAGATCAGCCTAAGAATTCTTTAATCAGGTTCATTCGATTTTTGAAAAGCGATGAAGAGGGGAACGAAAATTAATGGAAGACATATTGATCGATTTCATGCAGTTTGTAAACTATTAAAAAAAAATGCTCGGGATACATTTCCATTTATTTCAAAAAATAAAATACTGATACTGAAAACTCAGTGTTGCCTTATTTCTTGGCGCGTCGACAGAAACCTCCCAAACATATCATTCGACTCAAACTCACTAGAATTCAGGGATAAAATTTCAATCCTAGGCGTAACTCTAGGGTCTGACCTTTCATGGAATGACCATATCTCAACCACTGCTAAAGCTGCAGCGCGCAAGCTTGGTCTCCTATTTAGGTCTAGACGCTGTTATACTCCCAGTCAACTTCTTATACTGTATAAGGCTCAAATTCGTCCCTGTCTCGAATATGGCTCTCATCTGTGGAGGGGTACCTCCAAACATTCTCTTGCTACACTGGATGCAATTCAGAAGCGAGCAATTAAACTAATAGGAGACCCGGGTCTAACCAACTCTTCATCGACTCCCTGGCTCACCGAAGAACCGTTTCTGCCCTTTCTCTGTACTACAGATACTATCACGGTGTCTGTTCAGTCGAGCTGAAATCAATTATCCCCCCTCAATGCCCTCTTTACGAGAAACACGCGGTTTTCTAAACGCTCAGCACACCCTTCGCTGTCAAATTGGATAAAAGTCGAACAAGCGCTTTCGCCAACACTTTTATCCCTATGACCTCCAGAGACTGGAACTCGCTCTCTGCCACCATCTTTCCCGCGACTTATAACCTTCAGCTATTTAAGACCCGCATCCACAGATACCTTCGACCCCCGCCCAGCCCATAAAATTCTTTCTTCTTCTTTTTCACGATGGAGGGGCCAACCTAGGCCTTTAGGGGTTGCACCTTTTTGGTGTAACTCCTTCTCTCATCATTTTCATAAAAAAAAAAAAAAAAAAACGTAATAAATAAACAATGTTTTAGTGTAATCTTATAAATTATTTACTCTTGTACAAGCAAAAATTGTATATATATTTATATATTTACGACCTTTTTGTGCGCTCGAAGCTCGGCCATCTGGGCTGGTGCCTGACGGGCGGCGTCTCGTTCCAAAAATTTTATTCCTCTTAAAAAACCACACTCCAAATGTATACCTGTAAACTCCCGAAAATACATAGTCTCTTAAAGTTTCGCCTCATTTTCGTACTGACACAGCTACAGAAATGAGGCTCTAGAAATGAATCTGGAAGTATTTTTTCTCTATAATCTACAGCATTGTGATATTTTTTGTATGGAAATAGATTTATTTAAATAAGTGGGATCGTGTGAGGAGGAGAATTATATTATACCATTTTTTTAAAATTTGGGATCGATAATCGATATTTAAAAGAGATCAGGTGTTGTTTGTATGACAGGCTGCTCCCTCCAGTATTGCCATGAGAAACTCGGGCATACGTCTCTTAAGTCGTTCAATTTTGTAAAAATCAAAAAATAAGAATAATAAAATTTAGATTTTTTAAAAAATTATAAATAAAGTGGCAAATTATTAACAAAATAATATATAAAATATAAATCAAATAAGATGTGATTAATTTCTTCTTCTGTGCTCAAAGAAAAGCAGAATTGAATATTTAATTTTTGAGTGGTGAGGAGAAGGAGAATAATTATTAAAAAATTAAAATTATCCTAGGGTCCTAACTGGCAAGTAAAAATTTCTGACTTATAAGTCTATGTGCAAAAATATTCTTTAAAATCTGAATCCTGCCACTTTTAATATTTAATAAAAAGCAGCCCCTGTATTTTAATCCTTATAATCGAAGATTTTTTAAAAGTGCCCTTCTAATAAATCTTGTTATATTTTTATTCTTTATTTTTTTAAATTGATAATCTATGGATATATGGGCTTCACATTTAAAATATATAGCTTTACTCAAACCCATAAATTACAGTATGTTCATTCATATGCACACTCTGGTAAAAGATCATTAAATGAAAACCGCCAGAAGGGCTTTGGAATTTAAACAAACAATTGAGGTATTAATCTATTGCCAATTAAATATCTCGTTATGGTTTATGAGATGGTTCGGATTAATTTACTATTGCATTTGATAATATTTACAAACAGAAAAGAAACACACGGTTAAATAATTGATAGATTTCACTTTAAAAATGTTATTTAATTGGGTTGATATAGGGCGTGAATGAAAAGTATTGATCTAACTAGGATTTTAGAAATTTCTATTCAAATTAAATATTAACAAGATATTCTATTGTATAAATTAATAGAATAGATTATTTATAGAATATGACGAGCCACTCTTCATCGCTAAAGGCACTACTCAAACTGAAACCTAACTGGCACATCATGATTTGCTTTTCTCTTTGATATTCATTTATTATTTACGGCTGTGTATTTTCATATACAATATACTTACCAGCCATTAGTATATTCCGAAGAAGTCCATTGCTTTCACTGTTTGTATGTGTAGAACAGTAGTTCTCAAACTTCAAACAAAAATCATAGGCGCACTATATATAAAATGTTAATGAATATATAATTAAAGTAGTTGTTTCACCATTTGGGTTTTCTTAGGATTTTTTTTGAAATTTAGACAGATTATTATTTAAATACTTCTGCATAGATTCCGGAAATAATAAATTCCACAGATAGAGTTTTTCAGACTCTCATAGATTGCACTATTCAGAATATCGGAATGTTTTCATCCATATTTAATTATAAGTACATGGAGCCACCGAGCGATGCACGATAACCCCTGAAACCACACACCTCGCCCCCACCACTGCACCCCCACCCCGAACCCAGTTTTTGCATTTCTAGCTTTCTAGTGGTCCACATATTATGTGTATATTTGATACAATTTTGATGGCTGTATATATATATAATTAAGTAATGGAGAGATTCAGCCAATGGGTTTACCAATTGGCTGAATCCCTCTCTGTTGCTTAATTATTTATGTGTATATTTGTTTATTCGTACACCAATTTGCCCACATTCGTTCATATTGATAAACATTAAAATAACAAAATAAATAGGAAAATAATAATAAAAAAATAATCGTATAGGATCTGAAATAAAACATAAAATTAAATAAGATTTGTTTCCAAGTTATATAAAAAAAAGCCACTTCAACCACTTTATTTGTAAACACACCTGTTGTTATGAATCAACTGTAATGTTATAATTTAGACACCTGTTAATTTTTTTTTTTTTTTGGCTTTTCGGCTTTTCTAGCCATAAGCCTAATTACGATACTAGTTATATTTTTTTTAAATTTGTCTCTACCCCCGGGGTCAGATTTTAGCTGGATGCCTCGAGTCGGATTCGAACCCGGGTCCCCTGGTTAGCTCGCTGTCATGCTACCGCCTAGCCTATCTGACCCCCCCACCTGTTAATTAAAAACAAAAAAATATCTTAATTTTAATATAATATAATAATATTTGCTATAACCTATTAGTGGGTTTTAAAATTAAAAAAACCAATTAATAAATAAAAGATAATTGAAAAAATGTAAACAAACTTTTATTGAGATTTTCATCTATCAATAATTACTTTAATATAAGAAAAGATCAATTAAGATGAAATTTGTCGAGGTCCAGACCTAGCCAGATCGTTTTCTCATCCTCTAAAACTTGTTAATAGAGTTGGTTTCATCAAAATCGGTAGAGCCGTTTTCAAAATAGAACTAAGATACAAATATATATATAAACAATTTTTGCTCGTTTAATAAGAGTAGATTAGAGAAACTCTTCTTACCATTGTTATAAAAATCTAAACTAACATTAAACAATAACTAATACATTTTTAAGCAAATTTTAATTCATAGTTACAACACAGTTTCTGAGATAATATTAAATAAATAATGAAAAATATATGGTGAAAAATTTACACTAAAAACAAGCTGGCAACAATGCATTGATATAACCTAAAAAGTGGGCTAACTCTTTAGTAATTTTTTGATCGTTTTTTTCGCCTCAGCCATTGTCGCATAACAGCTTTTAATTGCTTATTAAGAACTTTTTGTTTGATAAATCTCCCTTTCTTTATCTGAAATTTCTATGATAAAATATATACAAGCCTGGACAGTGTTGTCAGATTTGTCAAACGAGCACGGGATTGGCTAGTAGTGGTACATAAACAGCAAAACGTTTTGGGCTTATTAATTATGAATCTTTATTGTCTGTTCTATATTACCCATTGACTTTTTGCTAGTATTGTCGCGAAACAACTAGCTTAAAAAATCATTTTAATAATAAATCTATACTTGCCCCAAAAAACGAATATTTTTTTTCATTTTTGTTCTCGCATTAAAATGTGTTAATTTAACTTGTTTTTGGAGTCGGGTAGCTCAGTCAGCTAACGCACTTGCTTCGCTTCGGCATCGATCGATTATGACGATGTTGAAGTTGAGTTCCGGGGTTCGATCCTGGCTGGCAAATAAAAATTTCTACCGGCTGAAAACTCGGCTCCCTCACTAACCCTACTAACACTTCTACTTATGTGCTGTCTAAATGGGCTTTGTTCCCGATGACATTAAATAAATTAAAAAAAACTTGTTTTTAAAATGATCACTAAAAATCAGCTCAATCGAAAAATTTTAAGAAGTAGCTCAAGATTTTTAAGAATTTCCAAAATGTTAGAAAATGAATTTTTTTTCTCGAAAATGTTATTATTGCCTACGTTAAAAATTATAAATATTCTGAAAATTTCAAGTCGATATATCAATTTATAGTTTATCAATGTAATTTGGTATAAATCTTCATTTCTTTTTATTTAATAAACAGTTTATTTTGTATAGAGTTTTCTTGCCCGTCTTGAGGGTATATATTTTTAATTATTATTCACTTTCTTATGCTTAAGGAATCTGTGACGACTTTCTAAATGGGCATTTAGTTTCCGAGGCCAAAGGTGTAGAAAAATAAGCTGACGTGTTCTGATGTGGCCATCCACTTGACTTTACCATACAACCTGGCCCCTCACTTATATTTTAATATTTAATAAAATTATTTATAAGCATGTAGGGGGCGGCTAGTTTTTGCATTTTTAGACTCCTGGGACCCACTGATTATGTATACAAAATTTGGTTGAGTTTGGCAAATGGCAAAGATTTTTCATTTTTTGACCCCCCCCCATTTTGGTCGGTTCGAATTTTCATTTTTTAGAACTTCTGGGTGATTATGTATACAAAATTCTTGGTTGAGTTTGCTCAAACGACCTAGATTTTTAATTTTTAACGCCCCTCACCCCCTAATTTTGGGTCGATATGCACCAAAATCTAATCAGCTCTTAATCTCAATAGACCAAAACTACGTGAAATTTGGTTTCGATATTCACACTAGTTTTTGAGCTAGCTCGTACACAAAATTTGGTAACGCACAGACTAACTAACAGACTATCTAACAGACATTTTGACAAAACAATTATTATCTCGAAAAATATAATTTTTCGATGTTCACTTATTAGAACTTTTTTGTAGAGCGAAATGCCATGGTTTCGCTCAATTTTATTAATCAAAATAGTTTTAGCCGTTTTTGAGATATTTCGAACAAAAAGGTAAAAAAATTTTCATGCAGGACTCAATACTTGACCATCCCCTGTATGGTAAAGTAAAAACATCTGAATATAGGACGAAAAGACGATTCAAAATTCAGTTCTGAAAGACTACAAAGAAATCGCAATCGAGATGAAAAAATTTATTAATTCCTGTTATTTACAAATATCATTCATTCTAAAACTCAAAGAGAATATCAAACATGGAAACTTAAGTAATGTTGCTTGACGATTCATAAACATGCAAAACCTAGCTCATTAATAATCTAGTAACCTAATAGGCGGAAAAGAGGATAATTAATCCAATGAAAATAATTGAAGAGTTATTTTGCCGAAGTATAAGTTTTCTGAAATTAAAGTCAATAAAAGAGTGTGTCTTCTGCTTGAAAAATACATTTTAATTACCATAATTTCGAGGGACTTTGTGAAATTCCCCATCAGTTCTGTGAATCAATTGTAATAGACTGATGAAGAAACTATAGTCTCAGTATAAATAAATTCAAAATTTAATTTTCAATCAGAAGACACTCTTTTATTGTCTCATTTAACTTATGAAAATTCTTAAATTAAAATTTATGATTGAAAATATGTTTTTCTCTGTTCTAACCTCTAAATACTTTTACGCCTGGCGACTAGGCGTAACCCTAGATTTGAATTTTGTTTTGCCGAGAATAGCAAAGCTGATGAATAATAAAGAGAAACAATGGGCGCATCTGTTTGGATGCAATATAATATTAAATGTTATAATTTTAATTAATATATCAAGAATAATTGATATATTAATCAGAATTGTTTGACCGCGCTTATTTGAAAAAGATATTTATTGCGAGACTACTGCGGATTGTACTATGGTGATCATCCAGTGCATGCGGACTATACGCGAAATGACGTTGGATTGTAGCTAAATGGATCCTGCTCTTTTCTCTCGTTATCCAGACTTAAGACTCCGCAGACTCCAATACCGCAATCCGCAGTAGTCTCGCAATAAATATCTTTTTCAAATAAGCGCGGTCAAAACAATTCTCATTGATATATCAATAATTCTTTGATATATTAATGAGAAAAATTATGACATTTATTTAACATCATTATTTGTGCTGGAAATATATAAGTTCAGAAATTATTTTCACTCAATGTTTGACAAAAATTCCCTACATGTGATTCGCTATTGAATCAAATGTAGAAAACATTCGATCAAATAAACATTCTTTGTTAAGTGACTATGGCTTGCTATAATAATTAAACGAATTTACCTAGATCCAATAGGAGTCGGTTTAAACTTTTTCCGAATGGTCATCGCACGATGATGAAGCAGGTACGCTATACACTAGACCGCCTCCATTTTTATTTTAATTATGTTTTTCTTTAAGAATTGAGAAAAAATTGAGTTTTTATTTTAACGGAGTTTTTGAAATAAAAGCGATTTTTTATACATTTTTTTCTACGTTCTAGTCTGAAATTTTTGTGTTACACTTTGACATTAAGTGAGAAACAGCAATTATTGTATTGTCATTAGATAAAGAGAAAATTCTGACGAAAATACAATATCTTGTAAGCCGAGAGAATTATTGTTAATTTTTACATTACATTTTTTATATTATATTACTTTCTTTTAATTCTAGGAATATATAAAATGTTGCAGTGGCAAATCAAATACACATGTAAGCAAAATAGTGGATTAAAATTTGATTATAAGATTCTATACACCGGTGGTTCATAAAGTTTTCAGTGTGTTCGATGACAATGCTAATAACGAATATCGACCTAAAATTAAAGGGGCTGGAGGGGGGGGGTTAAAATTAAAAATCGAGACCGTTTGAGCAAACTCAACCAAATTTTGTATTCACAATCAGTGGACACACAGAAGTCTAAAAATTCAAAAACTAACCGTTTAAAATGGGGGGGGGGGGGGTCAAAAAATGAAAATATTGGCCATTTACCAAACACAACCAAATTTTGTATACATAATCAGTCGGACGCCAGAAGTCTAAAAATGCAAAAACTAAGCGCCCAAAACGGAGGGAGGCGGGTATAGGGTCAAAAAATGAAATTCTTGCCCATTTACCAAACTCAAGCAAATTTTGTATACATAATTAGTGGGACCCCAGAAGTCTAAAAAAAAATGAAAAAACTAACCCACCTTCCCCTACATGATTATAAATAACTTTATTAAGTATTAAATATAAGTGAGGGGCCAAGTTGAATGGTAAAGTCAAGTGGATGGCCATATCAGCACACGTCAGCTTATTTCCTTTGCTACTGGTAATATTTTGTAATATTGCAGAAAATAAGGGATAAATAAATATATTATGATATTTATTTAAAGAGATTTAACCGTATCTGTTTTTTAAGGATAATTGCCGTTCATTAGAAAACACTTTTGTAATTTTTATCTCTTTTCGGAGACTTTAACAAGCATCCAGGGAGTATTTATTCTAAGCCACTTCTGGTAATTTATTTGCGGTTCTTCTTTTCTCTCTCTCTATCCGTTTCCTCTTTCATCTATTTATTTTATTTTTGTCAAACAATTAACTAATTCCTATAAAACACTGGATTTAAAAAATTAAATAAAGATTAATAATAAAACGTAATTATTAAGAGAAAATTGACATTGAAGTCAAGGAATGAACATAAATAGTAAGAATTTTTAATAGACTTTTAAGTAGAAAATCATGAATATGATGTCATCTGGCCAGATGGCCCGGATTGCTGTTACTGGCACTCGGGTTCGATTCCCGAGGGGTGAAAAACAAACCCTCTGACAGATAATTAAAAATATTCCATTCCATCGGATTTAATAGATGACACCATATTACGATTTTCTAGCAAATTTGAATCTATTACCATCGGCAAATTAATATCTTTCAGACTTTTAAGTTGTGTTTGAAAGATTTATTCAAAGCAAATTTTCTTAATAATGAACCACGATTGTGCATTTTACATTTCTTTCATAAATTTAAATTGGCCCCAGAGCATTACTCTTGCCATAGTTGAATATAAGTTTTTAAGAATTTTAATAACTAAATTGTATGATTTCTATACTATTTTTTGCGGACGACCAGCTGGTTATTGAAAATGATGAAATGGGTCTTGACTACATGGCGAAACTAAATGAGGTTTTTAACCAGGGGGCTTAAAAATAAATTATAAAAAATCTGAATATTTGTCTGTAGGAAATAATATGATATCGGACCTAATATTGGAGGAAGAGAAGAAGTTATCGGGGGTTGAAGAATATAAATATTTGGGTGTGATCTATATAAATAAAAATGTACTGTTACTGCTTTAGTGACATGTTGAAGGACCTCCGAAAGTTCTTCACCGATTTCTTTGAAATTTTACACAGCATTACATTCAAATATACGAGTGTTTTTATAGATATTGCACCTGTGACATGTAAAAAATATTTTTTTCAAGAGCTTTGCCCTCTTTATCAGTCTATTACAATTCATTCACAGAAATTAATGTATGTAGGAAATTAATGTAAGTGAGATTTACACTATAAATATAAATTAAAAATTTATAATTTCAGTAGAAGACAATCTTTAATTGTCTCCTTCAATAGATACATAAATATATTTGATATATGTGTGCATGTTTATTTGGATCAAGCAGAGAACCTCTTTGTTTCTCTTTAAGACTTTTTCAAGCTTATAAATTGAATGTTACACATTCTTCTTCTTTTTCTAACTGACTCCAGTGATCAATGCCTTCTTTCGGAATTGACACTTTCTTAAGTAAATCTGTTCCTTGCTCCTCCCAATTACTACCTCTGACGTAAAACAATGTATTTTGTAAGAGTTCGTGGCTGTGATGAAACTATACTAGATGAAGGAGGAGGACCTCATCATTTCATTCTGAAACTTTTGGGTCCAGGCACGTTAAAAATTCGCATGAAGCTAAAAGAAATTTTTATTTTTGACAAGGCTTGGTTCGATCACATATGTGTACCGCATTTTGTGTATAACTCCTAATTGACTGAAGATGGCCAAATAAAATTTAGGCCGAAACGTCTCATTAAAGGTGTTTTATTGAACCCAGTGATTCCATCTTTGGCTGATACCTCCTCCTTCATCTAGTATAGTAAAACAATGTATACTTTGCCATGAAAGGTCCCTCTCCCTGGTCACTGTAGTCGCCTTATACGAAAAGGAGGGAATTTTGTTGACATACTATACTTCCGGCCCACAGGGGCATTGTTTAACGTTACATATTCTTCGTTTAAATTGCATACTTGTAAAGTTCAAATATCAACGCATCTTACCATACACTTCTGGTTGAGTTTGGTCCAAAGGGCCTAGATTTTCATTTTTTGCCGGCCCCCCACCCCTCATTTTGGACGATTAGTTTTTTTTTTGTATTTTTAATCTTCTGGCAGCTCACTGATTATGAATAAAAAATTTGGTTGAATTTGGTACAAGGGGCTATATTTTCATTTTTTGACCCCCCATTTTGGGTGGTTAGTTTTTGCATTTTTAGACTTCTGGGGGCCCACAGATTATGTATACAAAATTTGGTTGAGTTTGATACAAGAGCCTATATTTTCATTTTTTGACCCTGCCCCCCCATTTTGAGCGGTTAGTTTTTGCATTTTTACTATTCTGGGGTCCCACTGACTATGCATACAAAATTTGGTTGAGTTTGCTCAAATGGCCTAAACTTTTAATCTTTAGCTCTCCTTAATTGTGTCTCGATATGCACCAAAATCTAATCAGCTCTTAATCTCAATGCACCAAAACTAAGTGTGAAATTTTGTTTTGATATTCAGACTAGTTTTTGAGCTAGCTCGTCGACAAAAGTTTGGTAACGCACAGACTAACAGAATAACAGAATAACAACCTAACAGACATTTTGACAAAACAATTATTATCTCGAAAAATATAATTTTTTCGATGTTTACTTATTTGAGCTTTTTTGTAGACCGAAATGCCATGGTTCCGCTCAATTTTTTTAATCAAAATAGTTTCATCCGTTTTTGAGAAATTTCGAAAAAAAGAAGCAAAAACCACTTTTTTCATGAACGATTACAATACTTGACCATACCCTTTATGGTAAAGTAAAAAGATGGATGCGAATCTCATCATAGAATGCATATTATAAATAATTAATTTATAATATAAAGTTAAAAATTTCTGTTGAAATTAGCTAATAATAACACTAATATTATTCTATTTTTGTTCTCAGATCCAACTTTATGGATTCAATGCGGAATTGTATCACAATATGTCTGAGGCGCAACATAAGTCCCAAGGCATCGTAGCGATCGCACTTATGGTGCAGGCAAGTATATACTATTTTATTATTAAATAAAAATTAAAAACTATAAAATGCTTATATTTTAATGCATTTAAATACTGAATGTGAAATTTATTTTATTTTATTTTTTATTAGAGGATTTTTTTATTAGTAATCTAGAAAAGAGTAGCCGTTACCTTTCTAGATAATTTTTAGAAAAAAAAACCGACTTCAAAAAAATTAAATTCAACAATTAAAATAATAAGAACTCAAAAATAAAATAAAATGCACTTAAAGGTATAAAATAATTATTTTATTTAGTTAGAACTAAACGATGAAATTGTTACATGAAATTACTTTTTGAAGTCGGTGCCAAACATATCCATTTTATGAATCGCACTAGACCAGGGGCCGGCAACCTTTTGAGTCGGAAGAGTCAAAAGTTACAATTTAAAAAATTTCCCAGTTTTTAAAGATCCACTAACATTTTTGTTTTAATATTATGGTATTTGATTAGGATTAGGTATATAAATTTGATTTTTGATTTAAAATAAATAGCTTTAAATATGAAATAATATTTATTTATATCAAAACATACAAATGTTTCACACAAAATTTATTCATGTATTTTAGCTAGCTCTGCTAAAATAATAAAACTAGTAATCAAATAATATAACTATGATTATTGAATAATAGATAGTTACATCCATGGGAGCATTGGCATTGCATGCCTTT
This sequence comes from Forficula auricularia, assembly GCA_024734495.1. Taxonomy (NCBI): domain Eukaryota; kingdom Metazoa; phylum Arthropoda; class Insecta; order Dermaptera; family Forficulidae; genus Forficula; species Forficula auricularia. The sequence continues at coordinate 9,356,114 of JALMQS010000225.1, forward strand.
TAAAAATTTGCCTAAATCTGGCTCATAACTTGTTGTTTTCAGTTTCAAGCACGCCTCTAGATTTTTATTTGTTAGTTGGCCTCTTACTTTAATTTCAGTATAATATTTTTTTATGAGTTTTGAAAATAAAATAATATAATTATTAATATTTGCGCATGGAACTGGAGAGAACTTAAGAATAGCGACTTATGATAATACCTATCATGCATCTCGTAAGAGAAAGATTCAAGCGAATGAATCAGAAATTGATAATAAAATTCAATTAATTAATAAAGAAATTATCTCGAAACGTTAGCGGGTTTTAAATGAACGTTTTAAGATTTTTTTTTTATAAAAGATTTTATTTATTATAATTTCGATTATTTGATCAAAAGAATTTCCTTTATTTTGTCGTTGATCATATCATCCGAACTTAACCAAAATAATATGGGATTATCCCTAAGGTATTCCTTTTACAATAAAAAAAGAATCATCGAAATCGGTGCATAAACAAAGAAGTTATGCGTGAACATACATAACAAAAAAGGTCCAATAGCAATGAAAAAAAACGGGACCAATCGGGTACGAGATTGAGCCCAATGCAAAAAAAATGCTCACATGGTAAAGAGAAATAAATGGTCAAACACACACACACAAAACATACATTCCGTTGAATTGATAACCTCCTCATTTCGTCGGGTAAAAAGAGGTTAAAAAGTTGTAACTTGGACATCTCCAGCGAGGCCTTCCAAATCAATTCTAAAGTGGTGAGGATGTAAACAACACGAGTGGAATTGGGAATACTTGTGAATACATTTAAATCACATTTTACAGACTCCTATAATATATTAGAAATAAAAATAAAATATATTTTCAAAATTAAAATTTAATTTTACTAGTCTCTAAAGCAAATTTTTCTATAGCATTATCAACATCTATTGCATCAGTCATTTCTTGTTCAATAGTCCAGAGATTACTTAAGCTTAGTATACTAATTGTAGATCTTAAATAATTTATGATCAACTTCTCTCACAAGTGGCATTGCTTATAGCAATTGTAAGAAATTTAATCTATGCAATATTATTATATTAGGCAAGCTAACTTCTAGCCTAAATTGTAGAATTTTAATACCTCGACTGGGCTTGAATTATCATCTCTGTTGCCTGTAGCAGCACGAAAATTGTCGCAAATCATCCAATAAGGATTCCATCGTTTCCGAAAAGTTGCTCACGATTCACGTAAAAACGGCTGAAGGGGTTACTATGAAATTTCATATTTACATCAGATGTCTAGTAACTTATGTTTTTAGATATATAACGTTTTGATATTTTGACCGCAAAAGGGGGTATGGGGGGGCACGTATGAAAATTATCAAATAACTTCTAAACTATTAACTCTACGGCACATTTTATTATGAGCACAGTTGTAGGGGATTTAATTTCTGACAACTTTTGTTTAAAAAAATTTCCCCAAAAAGGGAGGGAGGGTCAAAATATGAAAATTCTTGCTCTTGGACCAAACTCAACCAAATTTTGTATACATAATCTGTATACGTACATATATGTAAGTGGGTCACTAGAAGACTAGAAATGAAAAAACTTAACACCTAAAATAAGGGGGGGGGGTCAAAAAATGAAAATTCTTACCCTAAGAGCCAACTTAACCAAATTTTGTATACATAATCTGTGGGTCACTAGAAGGCTAGAAATGCAAAAACTGGGTGCGGGGGTGGATGCGGGGTGGTGTACTGGTGCGGCGAGTGTGTTCAGGTGAGGATCCAGAGGCTTAGTGGGGTATAATGTGGGGGTTTGTGGGTGGAGATCGCTGGGTGTGGTCTGGGGCGGGTGGGGGTGTTGTCCGGGAAATGGTGGGGTGCGGGGTGGTGCAGGGTGGAGTGAGGGGTTCAGGTTAGGGTCCAGAGGGGTAGTGGGGTGGTGCGGGGTTGGGTGCGGAGTGGTGGTGTGGGTCAAGCGTTGGATAAGGGGCGCGGGGGGTGGGGTGCTCGGCGGGTTGGGGGGGGGGGGTATGAGGGTTTGGTTCGTGGGTTGGGGGTCCAGGGGGCGTGCCCCCTGGCTAGCAAGAGGGTCGCCGAAGGCGGGCCTTGCAGCTAGTTATTTCTAAAATCTGCCGAACCTATCAGTGTCGCCCGGGGCAAGTTCCCCCTGCCCCTCAACCCCCTCGCTAGGCTACAGAATTCATCAGATAATGCCCCTTCATCTATTGTCTTGTATTTGGAAATGAAAGTGGAAGTGGAAGTAGGTGTAGGTGGCGGTTAACAACTGGGTTGAAATTAAATTGAACATTAACGCCTGTAAAACATTGAATATGAAACCGAACTGCTCGACCTTCATTTTCCCTTAAAATCAAAACAAATAGCGAATTTCTTCCCTCTATTAAAATTAATAAACATATCTTATTAATTAATAATTTATTTTTCTATAAAAATCCATGATTGTGCCCACAGGGGGACCCTTATCATTCACTTCCGTTGTTTTTTTTGAGGTTATCAAAAATAAATTTTTTACCTTAATTTCAAAACCAATAGCGAATTTCTTCTTTCTAAATGAACATCTATTAAAATGTTAATTATTTATTTTATTTTTCTATTAAAATCAGTGACTTGTACCACAAGGGGGACCCTTTGCATTCATTACAGTTTTTATCGAGGGTGTATAAAGTAAATTTATTCCCTTAATTTCAAAACAAATAGCGAATTTCTTCTCTATTAAAATTAATAAAAATATCTTATTAATCAATTATTTATTTTTTATATAAAAATCCATGATTGTGTCCACAGGGGGACCATTACTATTCACTTCCGTTTTTTTCGAGGTTGTCAAAAGAAATTTTTTTTCCCTTAAAATTAAAAGAAATAGCGAATTTATTCTCTCTATATAATCCTATATTAAAATTAATAAAATTATCTTAATAATAAAAATCCGATTTTGAGTCCACAAGAGGGGACCCTTACCATTGACTTCCTTTATTTCGAGGTTGTCAAAAGTAAATTTTTACTTTACCATACAGAGAATGGTCAAGTATTGTAATCGTGCATGAAAAAAGTGTTTTTTCATTTTTTTTTCGCAATATCTCAAAAACAGCTCAAACTATTTTGATTAAAAAAAATACGATAAACCATTGCATTTCGGCCTACAAAAAAGCCCTAAAAGAGAGTATATAAAGTAAATTTTTTCTCTTAATTTCAAAACAAATATCGAATTTCTTCTCTCTATATAATCCTCTATTAAAATTAATAAAAATATCTGAATAATTAATCATTTATTTTTCTATAAAAACCATGATTGAGCCCACAGGGGGACCCTTACCATTCAGTTCCGTTTTTTCGAGGTTGTCAAAAGTAAATTTTTTCCCTTAATATCCTAACAAATATCGAATTTAATCTCTCTCTATATATAATCCTCTATTAAAATTAATAAAAATATCTTAATAATTAATAATTAATAATTTATATAAAAATCAATGATTGAGACACGGGGGGACACTTACCATTCACTTCCGTTTTTTTCGAGGTTGTCAAAAGTGAAGTTTTCCCCTTAAAATCAAAATAAATAGGGAATTTATTCTCTCTATATAATCCTCTAGTGATTTGGACCACAAGGGGGAATCTTTGCATTCATTTCAGTTTTTATCCAGGGTGTTTAAAGTAAATCTTTTTCCTTAATTTCAAAATAAATAGCGAATTTCTTCTTTATATAATCCACTATTAAAATTAATAGAAATATCTTATTAATTAATAATTTATTTATCTATAAAAATTCATGATTGTACCAACGCAACGGGAGGAACCTTTGCATACATTTCAGTTTTTTTTCGAAGGTGTATAAAGTAAATTTTTCCCTTAAAATCAAAACAAATAGCAAATTTCTTCTCTCTACATAATCCTATATTAAAATTAATAAAAATATATTATTAATTATTTTTTTATTTTTCTATAAAAATCAGTGATTTGGACCACAAGGGGACCGTTTGCATTCATTTCAGTTTTTTTCGAGGGTGTATAAAGTAAATTTTTTCCCTTAAAAACAAATCAAATAGCGAATTTATTCTCTCTATATTATCCTCTATTAAAATTAATAAAAATATCTTATTAATTAATTATTTATTTTTATATAAAAATCCATGATTGTGCCCACAGGGGGAAGGCTTATCACTTCTTCATTTATTTCAAGGGTTTAAAAAGAATCTTTTTTCGAGTTTCTTCTATGAAATTATAATTTCCTATATCTCTACAAAATACTATACTATAATTAATTATAATCCCATCGAAATTCAAATATTTATTTTCTAAAAAATTTGGAATTCTGATGATAAGGGGGGACCCTTATCACTTTTTTCATCTATTTCAAGGATTTAAAAAGAATTTTTTTTCGAGTTTCTTCTATGAAATTATAATTTTCTATATCTCTACAAAATACTATACTATAATTAATTATAATCCCATCGAAATTCAAATATATTTTTTCTAAAAATTTTGGAAATCTGATAATATGGGGGGACCCTTATCACTTGCTTCATTTTTTTCAAGAATTTAAAAAGTTTTTCTTTCTAGTTTCTTTGATCAAATTATAATTTCCTATATCTCTATAAAATACTCTACTCTAATTAAGTATAATCCCCTCGAAATTCAAAATTTATTTTCTAAAAAGATTGGAAATCTGATGATAAGGGGGGACCCTTATCACTTTCTTCATTTTTTTTCAAGTGTTTAAAAAATGTTTTTTTCCAGTTTCTTTGATGAAATTATAATTTCGTATATTTAATAAATAATCATTGTCTGCCAAGAATTAGAAAAAATAAACAACCTCAAAAAAATAATTAGCATACAGCAATAAGTGGAAATTAAAAATATTTAATTTAGAACTTAGTAATATATATATTTATTTTAAAAACTATACTTTTAGGATTACATCAATACTTAACTCAAAACGCATTTTGAACTATCTATCTAGTATTTACTGAGTAATTGAGAAGTTTCATAGAGAAACGTTCAAATCTCAGGCTATGTATCTTTTTCGGTCGCATCTTAAGTTTAAGTGAAAATGGATTCTCTCTTGGGGAAATGGATTCTTTATTGACCTTTTGAGATACTCCTCCAGATAAGTGTTTTAAAATCTATCTTAAAAGCATACTTATAAATATTTTAATATAGTAACCATGAATTAATTATTCTTTGTGGATTTATAAGTCGAGAAATAATAAATAAAAATTTCGGCATGTATCAGAAATTTGTAATCTCTATGACTTCTTCCATCCTCAATGTTCCAAATCTCCAGTTATCTTCTAATCCCTTTTATCTTTGTTAACTAATTTGATTATAGATTAAAATAACCGATTAATTTTATAATACAATATGAAGAATCAGGAAATTCGGTCTTAATTAAATAATTATTTATTATTTCGAACTTTCAGAAATGTTATGTCTTGTCATTTTGATTTTTTAAGTATACCATTTTTATTCTCATGGTATTAAATTTTAAAATGTTTTCGTAGTTCCCTGAAGAAAGCAATATAATTTCCAAAACATTAAAAATAAATAATTATTTTATAAAGACATATCATAATTTTAAATCATTCTTAGTACGTAATATGAAATTGTTAGATATTTATCTTGATAAATTATTTTTATTTCTGAAATGCAAGGGTCCTTGAAGACTTATTATAGTTCTTTTATTTTCTCTTTGCACCCAAGCTTGCTAATCTAATGAAGGGTTTTTTTCGAATTGCATAAATTACCATACTCCCGATATCCAATTAACAAATGGCCAAATTCTTCATTATTTTTTTTTTAATGCTATCGAATGCAAAACCACCAGGAAGATACATCCCCTAGGCCCTAGGGCAGTGTTTCTCAACCTGTGTGCCGCGAAAGATTGTCAAATTATCCCCGAGGCTTTTTGACAAATAATTAAAATTGCATGGGTTTTGTATCTTTGAAATACTATTTGTAATTACTTCAATTTTTTTTTGACTCATGCAACTTTTACATTTTTTTGTATTCAGGTGTGCCGTAAATGATTCCAGATATTTTTTGTGTGCCGTCAACCAAAAAAGTTTGAGAAACACTGCTCTAGCTTTATAAGTTCCGGTTCAAAAATGCAAAAAAAAAAAAAAATTATTTGGATTTTAATGCGAAGTCATAATATAGGCATAAATAAACAATTTATATTTAAGTTTATTATTAAATACTTCGGCAAATCAACCGCCCGAGTCTTGGAAATTTTTTTAAGTTTTTTTACTTTATCCATCAATGCGAAGCATGGGTAAAGTATTGTAATAGGCCTCGCGGCAAGCGCGACTTCAAAGGGTCCTCAGTTAAAGTCTACGCAACCCATGGTCACAATTAAAGTCACAAATTGTAGTATTCAATTAGGTTGAATTTTAGCACATGACAGTTTTGTCAAAAATTGAATGGGATCTTGTCGAGAGGCCAAAAAGTGCGATTTTTTCAGGAAGTGCGTGCGGATGTATGTATGTATGTATGTTATCGTTTTTTTCGTCCACGATTTTTACTACATCGTTCAACCGATTGAAATGAAATTGAAAACCTACCATTATTTTAACAAAATGAAACACTGATTAGTTTTTGGTACATATCGGTCCAAACATTAGTAGTACTTTATTTCAGTACTTTTTTAGTATTTTTTAAATATCTTGAAAATGACTTAACCAATTTTGATGAAATTTAATATCCTAATTAAGTACTTTGGGGACCACAAAAATCTTTAATAAAGTTTTTAGTAAAATTATATTTTAAAGTACTTTACTCTAGAGTAAAATAAAACTTTTTTAAATTCGTTATTATTTTATTTTAAACATGGACCGCAAATAGGCTATGAAATATGATTAATAATAAAGGAATAAAAATATTGATATTTCAAATGACTTTGGATAAAGTTTAGCAACGATCCGTTGCAGTTTATTTTAATTAATAAATGTGCGGGTGCGATTCTGTCATTAGTATCCGATTGAACTAAAAAGGGTGTCGATAGAATTATCTAACTTCTTTCTTTATAGCGAAGGAAATACAAGTCAAGACCTGTTCAGACTAGTAAAGATTCAATTTTTAATTTCTATTATTCTAGGAATGGTCTTTTGCTATTGAATCAAATTTATACTAGTTATAGAGAAAGCAAATATTTAATCGAACTTCAATAAAATTCAGATAATAATGTGAAAAAAATACTTGTTCTAACTGGCGAACGTACTGGGTCGTGAAAAAGTTTTACTTTTTTCTTCATTTTTATCATTCAATAGAAAAATTAAATTCATAAAATGAAATCGTCTTAGAAAGGTTGTTCTGTAGCAAAATTTTTATATTTTCAAGGGGAGAACTGTTTAAATTTTGGGCTCTCTAAGCCAATGTTTCTCAACCTCTGGACCGCGATAAATTGTTAAATGTACCTCGAGCGTTTTTGACAAATAATTAAAATTGCATGGGTTTTGTAAATTTTAAATAGTAATTTTAATTACTTCATTTTTTTGTATCATACAACCTTTTCTATATTTAGGTGTGCCCCAAAAGATTCCAGATATTTTTACTGTGCCCTCAACCAAAAAAGGTTGAGAAATACTGCCCTAGGAGTCTCGAAAGATCATTGCATTACTGGAAAGTAGGGGAAATTGATCAAGCGAACCGGTAGAGGCGTAGTTGTTTTTGCGCCCAGATTTTGAAGGTTTGAATGTTATAAGTGTCGGGAAAGACGGAGGCCGGGAGAGAGTTCCAGTTTCTTTATAATTTATAGACAATGAATTGATAAATTTTAAACTTTATAACTTCAGATCTTCTGATTCAAAAGTGCAGAAAATTATAAAAATTCGAATTGTTAAATGAAGACCTAACGAAAGGTTATAGCTAAAATTTAACACAATAGTTTGTATTATTAAAGTGAACCTTTCCAACTCAAACCATTTGTTAGTCATCAATATAAATTTATTTCTAAGATAAAATAAATACAATATCACAGGTCAACAAAAAAAAATTCTGCGGATTTCTATAATTTCAAGTAGACAGTTTACGAATATATTCATGAAATTACTGAATTTGCTCTGGTTATTATGATTTTCGTGTACCTATAATATTTAAAATAATCTTATATATTATATATTTAAAACTTCAGAACTTCAGAGCACAAAACCACTGTTGACCAGCGTAATAGTTATATTTATATAGCTCAACATCGATTTTTTATAATAAAACAGCTATTTTAAAATAATCTGTTTTACAGAATCTTAGTCTATTTTAATGGACATCAAATACAACCAATACCTCTGGTATTTTAGCTAAATTTAAATTAATATTTTTGAGCTATTTCTATGAATTAAAATAGTTCATTGGTCCAATGGTAGAGCGTCGGCCTAGGGTGCAACAGGTCCCAGGTTCTAATACGACTTCCGCCAAATAAATCTTTTTTATTGTACAAGGACACTTTTGTCCGTCTATTGATTTAAAATGAATTTCATTCTTCTATATTCTATTTAGATTTGATATCAACGCAGTTCAAACGAGATGAATTGAATTTAAAATATTACTCCCTGAATGAATAATAATTATTCTACGAAAGTATCTCCATTAATGTGAGCTCAGTTTTATCTCGAAATATCCCATTGCACATCAGATGACATTTGAAAAGCGAACGGCTAATAGAAATTAAGAATTAAGAGCTCGATTGAACTTTGGAAGCTAAAATGTCAGACCGAGAAGCTTTTGCACTAATTGATACAACAAAATTAAGTAAAGTATGAGTTTAATACCCCTCTATAATTTTTACAGGTGACATCTCTAAATTAATACACCATTTTTTTACTAGTTTAGAATAGTGGACTCCAAATTTGCCTAGTCGAAAATGTAGATATTGAAATATAGGGCTAGCTAAAATCATCCTCTTGACCTCATCTCTTATCCAGACAAGTTATTGCTAACCTCACCAAACTCATGGTGAGCTTGACAGGAGGAAGATTTTAGCTGCGTTTACACTGGAGCTGCCCTGATGGGTCGCTTCTTGAATTAACTAACATTTAGCTAAATTTTTATAATTTTTCTAACTGATATAACAAAGAATAAATGACCTATCAATGAGAAGTGTTTTGACCGCGCTTTATTTGAAAAAGATATTTTATCACGAGACTATTGCTGATTATGATGTTAAAGTCTGTGGAGTCTTAAATCTGGACCAAGACAGAAAAAAAAGATGTGATCCACTTAGCTTCAATCCAACGTCATTTTGCGTATAGCCCGCTAGACATTCGGATGGATCACCAAGTGAACTTGAGATCTCAGATGTTATATATTCAATCTCCCAGTACAGAGCGCTCGGCCTATTAGCATGTATGTTAGATGCCTGCCATAAATTAACCAATGTTTTCTACATTTGATTCAATCAGGAATTGAATGTAGAAAACATTCGGTTAACATTTAGCTCAGACCTTTCAAGAACGTCATATTTCAAAAACCTGCGGATTTTTAGTTATGCCTATTTTCAGAATCGCCTGAAAGTTCGTCATATCTTTAGCAGCTAGAGACCAGAAGTGTCGATGTCGTTTCTGCATTATAAAATATTTCTGTGTCGTTTAGTGCAAGAGTGTATTATTTCATCATAAACAGTATGGCGCACAAAGTAAGAGCATTTTTCTATCTTATTTTAGTATCAAGAACGTACTATTTGGTTTTATTTTGATTTATAACGTTCTTGCACAGTAAGCGAGAGAGATCAATTTTACTATTTTAACTTATGACACAAGTGTCAATAAAATTTTAGCTTATGACCTTAGTGTCAATAAAATTTTAACTTTTGACACTAGAGTCTATAAAATTTTAACTTGGTGTCTAAAAAACCAAAATAAATGTTGATAAAGAATGCCCCCCTCCCCAACCGCAGGGTCAAAAAAAGACGTATTTAAATTTCGATCCGTAAAAAGTATGGTAATAGCCTCCGCCAACACGGGTAAAGAAAGTAACAACAAAAGGGCAGTAATTGCTACTGATTATACAAACATTTATTTAGGAGGAAAAAATAGTACACATTTATTTTTCATTTTTTATTTTATATATTATTTATTTCATTATTTAATTTTCCATGAGTATCTATTATTAATTTTTGTTTTGGCTAGCAAAGTTCTAAATTTTTAAAATAATCATAGGATCCGAACAATTTAGATCCATATTAAAATAAATTAACAATTCATTTTTAATTAAATTAATAGATGCTTTATTTCTTTCTTCTCACCATTTCAATTCATGACGGAAAAAATTATTTCTGTAAAAGCAGAAGTTGCAGGAATGGAGAGAAAAAAGCTAATAATTTTAAATGTATTAATTAAACATGAATCTGTGCTTTTGAAAAGCATTTGCCATTTTTCAGCAGTATTTTTAGATTGAAATAGCTGATCTTTATTTACTTTCGAAATAATCTAATTTAACGTAATTATTTCCGAATACAGTAGGTGCGTTCCAGCAAATACTCTATATATCAATACAGGACAGCATGTCAAAATCATTGGCATCATGAAAACTCCGCACTCTAGCGGGATAGCTTGAACATACATATAGCGCATAATAGAAAATATCGCATGTAAGTGGTTAATTTGAAATAGAAATTTTAAAGAAGCACATGTTCTAATTTTTTTTAATTAAATCATTTCTTATTTTTGATAATTTTTTAATAAAATAACAGAAGACATCCTCTTTTATAGTCTCCTTTAATTTATAAAACTCTGCTACTATGGGCAAAAAGAAACACTTAATTTAATTCTTTCTTATATTGTTTGTCTGCGATAAATCCTAACATAATGGTTGTAAAAAAATATTGTTGTTAAAATGTAACATTATTTTTTCTTTTTGTCTGTATGCATTATTTACAAGAAAATAATACAGTTTACACGCAAATAAAGGAGGTTAAATAAAGAAAACGTTTTTTTTCCTTAGGCTTTAAGAATATATTTTAATGAAAAAAATATATTCATGCCGAAAAAGATAATATAAATAAATTTAACCAACCACAGTATATCAGCGAATTTACACCACTTTGCCGTTTTTTAAATAGTTAAATTGCTTTTTTTATTAAGAGTATTTGCCATTTAGAGTGTACGTTTTTTTTATATATATATTTTTTTTGGCTTCAGTCATTAGACAATTTACGATACTATTATTAAATTTTGTCTTCTGTGTAGAGATCAGATTTTATCCGGTTGACGCCTGCTAATCAAGTGAACCCGGGTCCGCTTGATTAGCAGGCGTGAATGTTAACCGCTGGGCCAGCCCGGCTACCAAAATTTCATTCTTGCTCGCAAGGCGGCGCTGAAATTCATGATGCCAAAAAACGATAAATTTTCTATAAGATTTTGACAGGCTGTCCTGTATTGATATATACAGTATTTGGTTCCAGTCACAGTTAAGATAAAAAAGCGCGAAAATTGAATTATCGGTGAAAATATAGTACATTTTGTACTATATTATTTTTATATAGTTCAATTGGATAAAATATAGTAAGATACTATAATACTATATATATTTGTCTAGATTAATTTGCCGCAACGCTGACGTAATGCTGCCGAGAGAGAGCGCCATCGGTATATTTGCGGCAAATTTGAAATATAATCTTAATTTGGACTCAAATTTCGAAATGAAAGACTCCAATTGATTTTAAATTAAGAAACATTAAATATATTGATAATTATTACCCCCCCCCCTTCACCACTCAAAAATTAAATATTCAATTCGCTTTTCTTTGCGCACAGAAAAAGAAATCAATCACATCTTATTTGATTTATATATTATTTGTTTATTTTTTAATAATTTGCCACTTTTTTATAATTTTTTAAAAATCTAAATTTTGTTATTCTTATTTTTTGATTTTTACAAAATTAAACGACTTAAGACACGCATGCCCATATGAGTTTCTCATTGCAATACTGGAGCAGCCTGTCATACAAACAACACCTGATCTCTTTTAAATATTTGGAGCCTTATATCGATTATCGATCCCAAATTTTAAAAAAATGATATAATATAATTCTCCTCCTCACACGATACCACTTATTTAAATAAATCTATTTCCACAAAAAATATCACAATTCTGTAGTTTATAGAAAAAAAAATACTTCCAGATTCATATCTAGAGCCTCATTTCTGTAGCTGTGTCAGGACGAAAATGAGGCGAAACTTTTAAGAGGCTATGTATTTTCTGGAGTTTACAGGTATACATTTGGAGTGAGGTTTTTAAGAGGAATAAAATTTTTGGACCGAGACGCTGCCCGCCAGGGCACCAGCCCGTAGGGCCGAGCTTCGAGGGCGTGCCGAAAGCACGCACGAATAATATAGTACAGGTGGCAACCCTAGGTTGGATCAACGATATTTATTTACTGGGTAATGGAAATAAAACAACAATATTATTATGTTTTTGGCATTTTTCTAAAATGCGCAGTAATTAACAAAAAAGAATTAGTAGATCAAAAGATTCTCTCAAGGGGTATGTTACTTTTTTTGTTTTAATGTTTATGATTGTTTCTCTTTTTTTTAACCCATATTAATTTAATTTCACTTGTTGACACGCTTTTACAACAATATTTTAAAAATTTCCACTTCTCTCTTTTCTGTTTTGCCAAGAGGATTAACGCTCCCTTTTGGGACAAGTTTCATTAAAATATTCTGTTAAACTTGGGGCATCGAGTCTCTCTCGCTCGTCATAAACGACTATTTGTATGTTTTTATTTTTATTAGAATAAACTAACAAATGATCTAAGTAGAAGGACAAATTATTCTTGATAATGAAACAAAAGCTGATGGCTTTAATTAAAGGAACAACGAGAAAGTGGGATGAGAGGGGGAGAGAAAGTGAGACAGCCCCTTACTTAGGGAAATTGAAATATTCGTCCCCTTTTCTGTCTCTTTCTCTGTTTCGAGCTTTTATTCACTTTTTACGAAGCAAATTCAGGATGAAAAAAAAAACAAAGGGGACAATCTTTGCATGTGACCAAATCGCATCAATAAAAGCCCAAAATGACGCAGTCACTAGCTTTTTTTTTTAATTTAACCGAGTGGTGGTCTCTCGAGTTTTATTAATAAAATTAAATTTTCAGAAATGCATATCGCGAGGGAAGAGAAACGATTTATTTTTTGCCTTCTATTTAATGAAATGAAATATTGAATTCCATTGACAGTTTGGATGAAATATTAAATAAGAATATTATTTGTATTTTAGTATTAGTTGGTATTAAGGTAGTTGTTTCGCGACAATACTACCAAAAAGTTAATGCTAGAATATATAGAACAGACAATAAGGATTCATAAACCCAAAACTTTTTTCTGTTTATGTACCACTACTAGCCAATCCCGTGCACTTTTGACAAATCTGACAACACTGTCCGAGCTTGTATATATTTTATCACAGAAATTTCAGATAAAGTACATTATAAAGGGAGATTTATAAAACAAAAAGTTCTTAATAAGCAATTAAAAGCTGTTGCGACAATGGCTGAAACGAAAAAACGTCAAAAAAATTTCTAAAGTAGCCCACTTTTTAGGTTATATCAATGCATTGTTGTCAGCTTGTTTTTAGTGTAAATTTTTCATTATATTATTTAATATTATCTCAGAAACTGTGTTGTAACTATGAATTAAAATTTCAAAAAATTATTAGTTATTGTTTAACGTTGGATTAGATTTTTATAACAATGTTAAGAAGAGTTTCTTAATAATAATTAAATATGTATGTAAACTTTCCGGTATCCCATATAGTGCAATGTATAAGAGTCTGAAAAATTCTATCTTTGGAATTTAATATTTCCGGAACTATATTGTTCATAAATTTCGTTTTGCCACCAATCGATGAAGAAGTATTTAAATAATAATCTGTCTAAATTTCAAAAAAATCCTAAGAAAACCCATATGGTGAAACAACTAACTTAAATATTAGTTGGTAATAAGTAATAAGGAACACAATTTTTTATTATTTATAAATACATAAAAAGTTTATTTGGCTGAACGTTTCGCTTCCAATCCAGTCTCCAAACTTAAAAAAAAATATTTTAGTCATCCTAGTGGTATAAATCAAGGGTTCCCATAGGGAGGGGGGGTGTTAAGATGCATAGTGCATCATTGGAATTTCTGGATGGGGGGTTAAAAATTGTTGCAAATGCTAAAAATAAAAACGGTCAAGTTAATAACTTCAAAAGAAGGTAATAAAATCTTTTAATTTTTAGAAGAGAATAAATATAATATACAAGGGTGGGGGATACTTTACATTAAAATGGGGGCGTAAGTCATGTCATGTAGCTAGGGCGGATGGGCCAGATGCGTAGCCACGGGTGGGGGGGGGGGGTCAGAACTACCCCTGACAAGTTTTAGTCCAGGAGACACATTATCTATTAATTATGATTGTTCTAGAAAACCCCGATTCCTCCTGTACTAGAATGATAGCTATAGACTTGGTTGGTTTCGAAGCATATAAATTGCTGAAATAATAAATATTTAAAAAAATCAAAATATGAGAAGAAGAATTTTTAAATATTCGAAACTTCATTATTTTTTTTATCTTATATAGTTGAGCTTATAATTTTGCTTTTAGTGAATTTTATTTTTGAAAAAAGCTTCACGTATTGTACAAATGTACATTCATATTTCGAAAAAGGGAATAAATATATCTCTACATATAAATTCCAATGTTTTAAGGAAGTTTATGATTTTATGTTGGGCCACACTCATTGCAGTGCTGGGTCGCATGCGGGCCACGGATTGGACAGCCCTGTTCTAATACATTCTATATTTTTTACTTAAAATCACCTCTCTAATATTTCTCGAATGTTTTTTACAGTCGTTGTGAATCAACCTTTACTTGTTAAGGTCGAAGGGTTGACCTTAATCTTCAGACTTTTTAATTAAAAATATTTTATTTTATCCCTGAAAATGAAGAGATAAATAAACCATTCGCTGTGAATATAATTAACAAATCTAAACTAAAATAGTACTAAGACTTGAAATTGTTTTCATAGTATTATTCAATTTTTTATTGTAAATATTCAAATAGAATAAATTGATTGCAACCCTCATGTGGGAATTATCTCGAGATGAAGAGATCCCCCAGTCATTCGGCCATTCTTTTTTGACAGGCCGTTTGTCTCGTCCATTCCTTTAGGTATTTTTTTATTACTACGTGTTTGGACTTGCTCTCTTTCTCTCTCGCTCTCGCTGCAGTGATAATAAAGTTATCAGTAAAGTGGAGGAGTCGGTCGTTGTATCGGCAGGTCGGCCGACCATCGAACCGGAAGCTCGATAAATCGCTCCGACATCTCTCCCTGGCCATTGTATTCAATATATTAATAATAAAAATGTATCACCTAACACAAAATCATTCCATCCAATCCAATTTCACTTCTCCATTCTTTCAGCGTCTGCGAAGAATTGATCCATTGGGCAAATAAAAACTATCAATATAATTTAAAAAAATCAAATTTCTTTCTTGAATATTAATTTTTTCAATTAGGATGGAACATTCAAGTTGGTCTACAGTTGTGAGAAGAAAATATCTAATTTACTAGATAGACTCAAGGATAGAATTAAAACAGCGGATTCAACGGATTTGGTATATTTGTATAAGTGTGATTGTGATGAACTGTATGTTGGTAATACAAAACAAAGACTAAAAAACAGAATATATCAACATAAATACACCAAGAAAAATAATAACATATTTTACTCTGGCATGACAAAACATGCTATTGAATTTGGACTTGATATAAGGGAAGAAAACTTCAAAATCATTCAACGGGAGAGTAACACCTATAAACGTTTTATATTAGAGAGTCTATACACTCCAATCTAAACAACCAATTTGATTTTAAACTTAGCAACCAATATAGAGATTATATCTAGGGATTACATTTTTCTGAGTTTTCATTTTTATTTTATTTTTTCAAGGTTTAATTGCCTTTCTCTTTGTTCATCAGAGTTGATAAATATGTGTGAAGTGTATATATAGAGGAATGTCTAAATTCAATTTTAATTAACTGAGGATGGGTTCGATTAGATCCGAAACATGTATTAACTACAATAAAAATTATAAATGATTGTAAATCTGTATGTGTGTTTTGTTTTTTATTTCTGATAGTACATTGATTGTTTGTGAGAATAGGGGATTTAGTGAATTAATTTTTTAAATAAAAATCTTTCTTTGATAATTGCAAAGAAAAGGCTAATTCATAATCGACTTTTAGAAAGAGAGATGGACAATGAACGCATTTTCATTATAGGGTGTTTATTGATTTTGTTAAGGGAGAATGTTATAGGTTCTTGGTGAAACATATCTAAATAAACTAAAAAAAATTTTTTAAATTTTTAAAACGTATGTACGTACGCACTGACCAATGGATTTTGAGACCACAATATCAGGTTATATGTTCTAAGTCCGGTTTCAAACTATTAAAGGCATCGATCCCTTCCAACTAGAAGTCACAAAGTGAAATTAACTATTTTCATCTCTGAGATAGAAACTCTCAAAGTGCCAGGACCTCGGCAGGCGATCGCAATACTTCACATTATTATATTATTATCCTAGTATCATTACATTTAAGTTAATTTTGAAATAAAATTTTGGTTAGTATAATTAAGATGAAAGCACCTATGCTTTTATTTCTAGTCATGACGATTTCATGAAATTTTTTAGGTAGTATATTATAGATCAAGAGCCCACGACGGCCAGACCTTCGTTATTTTATAAAAGCTGAAAGTTTTTCTGTGAATGTCCCCTATACAGGTAAGAACGACCAGCGACTATAGAGTTTGGGTTGTGGTTACTTTGGCAGGTAACAGGTAATAAATGTGTATAAAATAGTACTTTAAATTCGTTAAAGTATAAAGCTCAATTTTTTATATTTTCTTCGGGATAACTTTAGAAATCTCGTCATCCATTGGCGGACACTTATGACAGTTGCTACCCCTGCCAGACACCCTAAACATTAATAAATTATAATTATACTTTCGTTATAATGTAAAAGATAAATTTTATATATGTTACTTGGCGACCTATAAAAAATGTTACCTCAATAGGCGGACGGTTTTAATGGTTTTTACATAGAAACAACTCAAGCTTGAGTGGTTTGCCATAAAAGAGTTTAGTCTTTTTGATTTTAAGTCGATTCTTCCGCGTTTTCAGTAGAGGTTGCCATTAATAGTCAAAACAACAAAAATGGAATGCAATAAGGTTATTCCTCTAGTATTAGATAAGAATCGATGGTTATTTTTGATTTTAAGTCGATTCCTCCATGTCTTCAGCAATGGTTATCAATAATAACCGAAATGTCAAAAATCTATGTAAAAACCATTAAAACTGTCCGCCTATTGAGGTAACATTTTTTTATAGGTCGCCAAGTAACATATATAAAATTTATCTTTTACATTATAACGAAAGTATAATTATAATTTATTAAAGTTTAGGGGTGTCTGGCAGGGGTAGCAACTGTCATAAGTGTCCGGCAATGGATGACGAGATTTCTAAAGTTATCCCGAAGAAAATATAAAAAATTGAGCTTTATACTTTAACGAATTTAAAGTTCTTACCTGTATAGGGGACATGCACAGAAAAACTTTCAGCTTTTATAAAATAACGAAGGTCTGGCCGTCGTGGGCTCTTGGGCTATTAGCCTATATCTCATATTCTTATTCTCATTTATGGAATCTTCTTTGAACTGTTTAATTACATCATTCCAAAGGAACTCTCTCTATATACATGTGTTTATATCTATCTATATATATAATAATAATTTAATTGAATTCAAGAGTTTCCAAAGTTGTTTGCCATCAAGTTATCTAGTAGTTCCTCATGTTCTAATGAGCAGTTCGAGTCCATAGTTCAGAGCAGGTGGAATGAGAGTGGTGCTTTGTCCTGGCGGAAGTCCGGGGGTTGCTTGTCTATATATTATATAGACAAGCACCGCTTCCTGCAATGTCAGGAAGCCCCATTGATTTGCAAACGTCCTCCACTGTCTGTCGTCGACCCCATGGACCGGATTCCATTCTATTATTTATACAATCACACACCACAACGCGATTGTATATATAAGGAATATGATATTAATATTTAAATGAAAAAATTATTAGCATTTTTTCAGGATGTTTAATTTCCTCTTTTTACAAATATATTTGTAATAAAATAAGATCATTTTGGTGAAGATGATATCAAGGGCGTAATTACGAGAGGGTACAGAGAGTACACGTTCAACTTGAATTCATTTGGCCTACCTGTGCTTGAGAAACCTAACTTATGAATAAGAAAATATAGTTTCATTTTATCATAGTAGGTATATTGGGTATATTATATAATATGTTGCAGTAAAAGCCCGTTTTTAGTAAGAACGGATTCTTACTAGTTAAAACCCGTTTCACTGAATACCTTTGTGGCATCTAGAATTTACTGATGTTGGTTAAGTTTGGTCTAAAGGTCTAGAATATTCATTTTTGACCTTTTCAAAAAAATTTTAAACGAAAATGTCAAAAATTACATCTTCATTAGAAGCAAAGTTGTATAGGATGTAATTTGTGACATTTTCATTTTAAAATTTTTTGAAAATAAACACCCAAAATGAGGTGGAAGGTCAAAAATGAAGATTCTAGACCTTTGGACCAAACTCAACCAATATCAGTAAATTCTAGTTACCACAAAGGTATTCAGTGAAACGCGTTTTAAGTAGTAAGAATCCGTTCTTACTAAAAAACGGGTTTTTACTGCAACATATATAATGAATGGCCTTTTTACCCTGGCGGATAATTTTAGAGGGCCTTGCAGCTCCTAAGGCGACATTACCAAACACCTCTGCCTTGGCCCTATCTATCGATATTAAGGCTAGTTAGTTCCGATACCGCCCTCTCGTTTGAACTGACGGGGTCGAAAGTGAAGATGAACAACACGTCTGGAGTCAGCCAGAATGTAGAAGCTGCCGCAGGAGGGTCAAATTTGGCCCTCAAGCGTCTAAAGGGACTTCATCCTAATTTGTTTAAGGATTTTTCCCCTAATAGACAGGTAGCCTATCAAGACTGAAGAGAGTCCCAGATCTACCTTTTCTCTATTAGTCGCCTCTTACGACAAGCAGGGAGTACTGCGGATCTATTTTACGCCCAACCCGCAGGGAAAAATAGTAGGTATATTTGAATAGTAAATCAAAGAGTCAGGACCCAGACTGGCCATTGCAATACTTCCTCATTATATTCAATAGAATACAATTGTGAAAGTAAAAAATGTAGTGTTTTTGATCTGCTGTTTTCAAGATATTACAAAACAACACCAAATACAAATTAATGCATATTAACCGAACAAAGTAGATAGATACTCTTAAAAACTTGATATTATTCGACTCTAATAGAGACATTGAAATAACAACAAACAAAAACTTTTTTGAATTCAGAGAATCTTAAAAAATCTCGCTATTTTTTTTTTTATGAATACACTAATTTTATTAATTATTATTATCATTTCCTACATAATTTCTACTAATTTGAAAGTTTATAATAGGAAAATAAGGATGTGTGACATGACTATTTGAAGCCCTGAAGAAGTCGTCAAAGTCGAAGAAACGTTGGCTGATAAATAAAAAAGTCACACATAAAAACTTGTCCTTATTTTCCTATTATAAACTTTCAAATTTTATTAATGTTTATACTTTATTTATTGTGTATTGGAAATTTGATAATAATATTATATAAATATACGACACCGATCAAGTAAATAGTGTGGTGTGCTTTTAGATTTGTTTTTATTTATTAAAAGAAATAAAAATGGTAAGTTAGTACTAAATCATCAAATAATAACCCTTTAATTGAAAAGTTTTTGTTTTGCCGAGAGTAGCAGAGCTGTTGATTCACAAAGAGAAACAAAGAGGTTGTCCTCTGATTGATGCAAATAAACATACACACATATATATCGAGATGATATTTTAAATCAATAGACGGACAAAAGTGTCCTTATACACAATAATACAATTGAAATTCTTTTACAAAAGTCACAAAAATAAATAAATAATAAATAAAGGTGAAGTGATACAAATCAATAATATACAAAAACTTAAAAATAATCACAAAAAGTTAATACAAACATACATAAGATCAAACAATACATACAAATCAATAAAATACAAAAACTTAAAAAATAATCACAAAATGATAATACAAACATACATAAGATCCAAAGAAAGAAAAACACAGAAAAAAAACAATCACAATAACATACATAATATATCTGTATATATATATATATATATTATTTATTACATATACATATATACAATAAATAATATATATATATTATATATACATATATATTATCTCGATATATATGTGTGTATTGTTTATTTGCATCAAGCAGAGGACAACCACTTTGTTTCTCTTTGTGAAATAATAACCCCTTTTGAAAATCCAACAGCCTGGACTTACTTCGAAACTGATAAACTTAAATGGTGAGAGAGAGATCTATCAAAATAGTGTGGCTGAACCGCAACCGCTAGAACGAAATGACAACCCCAAACTTAGCCATTCACAATTAGTTTCCAAGCTATCTTAAGAAGACAATTAAAAAGATAAAAACTTAAAAGTTTTCTACAGTGGTAATCTTTAGGGATTTGTTAATAGGATTAATTAAATTTTAAATGATTTTGGATTTTATTATTATTTCCATTACTAGACAACAAATATAAATGAAAGTTTCTATCTGATAGCCAAATTTTTACAGATTTTAACATTGATCCCGAAATTTTGAATTCGAATTTTCAGGAAAAAACGTTTAGAAGTTAATGGAATCTAGTAAAACCGATTTCAGCTATAGATCTATTAAGTGGCTGATTTACATACTTAGCAGTCTTGGTCCACCTGAGCCAAGTTTCGTGTACCTACCCTTAAGAGTAGGTTAAAAACGAGGGGTGAATCGCGACCTAAAATCGTGTACACCTACTTCCACTTCCATTTCCAAATAAAAGTCAATAGATGTAGGGGTATTATCTAATGAATTCCAAAATAATCCCAAATAAATCCAAAGACGTGTACACCTAGTTCCAATCGCGGTTTACCCATCGGTAAAAAATAAAAAATAAAAAAATTTCTGTATTAATCACGAAAGCATAATATTTTTAGTCGGTTTTAAAATAATAATTTAAATTTCCTAATCTTAATAAATTTTATTTGTCTTGAAATATTAGTGGATTTATAGCTCATTATAGAAATCATAACCAGCTGTTGAATCGGACTTCGGCGGGCATCAGGTTAATAAATTTTATTTTTCATGAACTATTAGTGGGTTTTAAAATAATAATTTAAATTTCCTAATCTTAATAAGTTTTATTTGTCATGTGGGTCTTAAAATTAAAAAAAAATCACGTCGGCGTCGTCGTGGCCCTTGAAACGATTATTATAAGTATAGATAACTTAAAAACATTTTGATTAACTGTTATTTGTACATCTTGATTTTGGGTGGCACCCAAAATCCCGACAGCCAAAATTCCGATAAGCCAAGCCGAAATCCCGACATGTGAAAATTCAGACGTTATTTTAATATTTTATTAATCTTTTTAATATTTTCCCTTTGATTTTTATTTACTATAATTGAAAAGAACTTTAAAATTTCTTAAATTGGACAAAAAATCAGATACATGTTTACTAGATAAATTTCCAGCTGATTCTGAAGACCTGCCCCCTGCAGCGAGCTTATCAAAATACTGTTGGAGAAAGTTATAATATTTAATTGAAAAGTTTTTGTTTTGCCGAGAGTAGCAGATTTGTTGATTCACAAAGAGAAACAAAGAGGTTGTCCTCGCTTGATGCAAATAAACATACACACATATATATATATTGAGATGATATATCTGTATATATATTATTATATCAAACAAATAAATAATATATATACAGATATATCATCTCGATATATATATATATATGTGTGTATGTTTATTTGCATCAAGCAGAAGACAACCTCTTTGTTTCTCTTTGTGAAAGTTATAATAGTTCAAATAGTCCAGTCAAATTGTGCTCAAATGGGCCTCTATGGGGAAAGTTTTGGGGTAGTTCTGATTTTTTGCATATATATGTCTTTTGGGGGGCGAAATCCAAATCTGAGGTCTCCCACCAAAATTTCGTGACGCAACATTGTAGAAAATGCAAAAAAAGGGTGAAAATTTCCATTTTTGGCGTTTTTTCGCTTACAACTCAGAAACTATCAACTTTTCGTAAATAACATTCCTATTAAAAATGAATGTTCATAAAATTTCCTACAAATCTCATAATTTAAGTTTCTTTCACCAACCAAAAGTGGCTTTTGTGCATTCCTGCTAATATTCGGGCTCTTCCTCTACAAACGTATACCACGGACACCTTAAGCGGTTTATATGATAAAAATGATAGTAAATAAAAAGTACATAAAATATAAAATAAAAGGACACGATTTTTGTATTGGTATCTAACAAACAAAAAATCGGATACCTAATGATTGTTTTTCCCAACTTCACTGTTTGTTTTCCATCGTTTATTTTACTTTACATCAAACCTTTACACGCACCCTATTTCGTTCCATCTGTTTCACTCTGTACTCTCTGATTCGTTGGTCAATATTAATCAACAGTTTGAATGAGTTTTAAATATATTTTCCCGTTAAATAGAAATCTCTTACTCTCAATACAATATTTACAAAGTGGCTGCTTTTAATAAGCTTTAGTAATGTATCTATATTTAGTATTTGTTTATTGTAGATTTTTAAATCGAAATATGAAACAAATTTATTTGAAATCATAACATAATATGAAGTAGTCGAAAAGTTAATTAACATGAGTGTTTGAATTTTCCGAGATTTATAATACAAACATTTAATGATTACGGATGCCAGGTAAAAAATTTGTTAAATGTCTAAAATTATTTAAATATATAGTGTAAAATTAAAAAAAAAGGAAAAATATTTCAAGGTTTAATTTCTATAAATGTTTGTGATTTTTTATTACATTTCCATAAAGGATATGGCCAACCAAGTATTGTAATCGTAGATGAAAAAAGTGTTTTTTTGCTTCGTTTTTTCAAAATATCTCAAAAACGGCTGAAACGATTTTGATTTAAAAAATTGAGCAAAACGAAGGCGTTTTTGTTTACAAAAAAGCTCTAATGAGTGAACATCGAAAATATGATATTTTTCGAGATATTGACAGTTTTGTCAAAATGTCTGCTAGTTAGTACGTACGTACGTTACCAAATTTTTATGTTCACTCTAGCTTAAAAACTGGTGTGAATATTAAAACGAAATTGAGATTAAGAATTGATTAGATTTTGGATGAAATCGAACAGAAATTAGAAATTGAAATTATAAGATTTTCAAAGCAAAAAAAAAAATAACAAGAAAAATGAAATATACTCTAAAATGAACCTATAATAAAAAAGAATTAGCCAAAATTGGGGAGTTTAATATAATTTTTTTGCAAACTTTTTTTTGCGACTTCGGCTTTGCAACCAATTAAGTTGGAAATAGTATCCGTTTTTTAATGTTTGATTGTATTTAAAGTGTGGTAAGTGAAAGTCATGTGATCAAATAACGCAAGAAAAAAGAATGGATAGATAAAAGGTATGTAGAGTTTTCATTAAAATTATGGATGGCAGCTTTCATTCCATGTTTTGTTGTTTTTTTCTTTTATATTTCATTCTATTTTGTTTTAAATTAATTCTTAGAAATGTTTACATACAAACTATGCCCTACCCCAAAGTATGAAATCTATAGCCCAACGAATGATTTTATTGCTTTATTTTGATTTTTTTTTTATATGCGTTTAAAAGGCAAAATAATTTTTATAGGCTGCAATAGAAATATCTTTTAAAAACATACTACCTATTGTTAACCGACTTCAAAAAAGGAGGAGGTTCTCAATTCGACTGAATTTTTATTTTTTTATTTTATTGTCTCTATGTTACCTGATATCTTCGCCAATTGTGAACCGATTTCGGTGATTTTTTTTGCATTGGGTTCAGTCTAGTTTCCAATTAGTAAAAATATAAATTTCATTGGTATTAGACCTTTTTTGTTATGTTTGATTCTTTCTGCTTTTGGATCAGTATAGCACCAAGATAGTCAAGATACCTAACTATTTATTTATTTTATCTATGTTCAGCGAGAACTTTTTGCCATGTGGACCGATTTCGATGATTCTTTTTTTATTGGAAAGGGGGTACCTTAGGGGTGATCCCATATTACTTTGGTCAAGTTCTGATGATATGATCAATGACGAAATAACGTAAATCTCCAATTCTTATGAGCAAATAATCGAAATTATAATAAATAAAATCTTTTATAAAAAAAAAACTTAAAACATTCATTTAAAACCCGCAAACGTTTCTAGAGAATTTCTATATTTATGAATTGAATTTTATTATCATTTTCTGATTCATTCGACCGACGCTTTCTCTTACGAGATGCATCCAAGGTATTATATTAAGTCTCACTATTAATAGCTTCACTAAAAAGAGAAAAATAAAAATAATTTTTATAAAAAAATTAAAACCGACTTCAAAAAAATTAAATGCAACAAATAAAATAATGAGAACTCAAAAAATCAAATAAAATGCACTAAAAGGTATAAAATAATTATCTAATTTAGTTACAACTACTTAAACGATGAAATATTAACATGATATCACTTTTGAAGTCGGTGCCAAACAAACTATATAAGCGAGGGTACCCGCCAAACGTACTAAGTAAGGTCCTTCGAGTTCGATTCATAAATGTATATGTTTGGCACCGACTTCAAAAAGTGATTTGATGTTAATATTTCGTCGTTTAGTTGTAACTAAATTAGATAATTATTTTATACCTTTTAGTGCATTTTATTTTATTTTGTAGTTTTCATTATTTTATTTGTTGCAATTAATTTTTTTGAAGCCGGTTTTATTTTTTTTTTTATAAAAATTATTTTGTAAAGTTCATTCATAAATAGTGGACAAAATTTTTCAATGAAAATAAAGATGGATATTTGGAATAACTCAAGAATTAATTGAGATATCGAAATGCGGTTTACGGGCTTGTAAAGGAATAAATAAAATACCTACTTACTATACATAGGTTAGGGTCTCCGTAATATTGATATAGTTATTTTTTTTTTCAATCCTCTCCCTAAAAATCTTAAAACTATTGAAAAAATTCTCCCTAAAGATATTTCAGCCATTTTAGATAGCATGAAACCATGCCTGCCATGCCATCACAAAGTTTGAATTTTAAATCGGAATTAACCTGAGATTTATACATTTTTTAGATTTTGAGGTTAACCCTTTTTTTATATAAATATTTTGACTTGAAAATGTGTAGGTATATTATATATTTTGTGGTTGTTGTATCCGAAAACAACTTAAAAGCTTTGTGGACCTACGGGGCGCAGTTGTGGAGCTGTGCGGAAAAAACTCATATTGAGACAATACAAAAGTTTCAAAATTAAAAGTATTGCGATGCATCGTGGATGCTCCTAGATACATGCGTACGGATCGGCTAGATAAGGACTTAAAAATTAAAGACAGTGAGGTATCTTGCCACGAAGCACTTCTGGCAAACCACAGAAACAGTGAAGCATCAAGAAGACTCCTCAATATAGCTTGGAAGATAAGAAGGCTGAAAATGATAAATCCGAATGATCTCGCGTCAACAAATGAATTGACACTTAATAAATAAGCAGCCATTGGCATAGACCAAAAGAGTTCCACAACCAATGAAATTTTATTACTTACTTAGGTTACTTAGGCGACCAGTTCCTGAGTACGGCGGTTCGGGGCACGCGGATCCCAATTCTCACGCCATCGTCTTCTATCACGCGCCAGGGTGGTCCAGTGAAGTTTTACGCATCCTTGATCTGCCCTTGTGGAGTAATTGAATGAGACCAAATCCGCCCAACGGATAGGCGGTCTGCCTACTGGTCTTGTAATATCTCTTGATATCCACAGTTGCAGAGCCGTACTGCATCTTGAGTCAT
Source organism: Forficula auricularia (assembly GCA_024734495.1). Lineage (NCBI taxonomy): Eukaryota > Metazoa > Arthropoda > Insecta > Dermaptera > Forficulidae > Forficula > Forficula auricularia. The sequence continues at coordinate 9,382,073 of JALMQS010000225.1, forward strand.
TCCTTCTCATGAGATGACCCGCCCAATCATGTTTAGCCTTATTGATGTGCGCCAGCATGTCTTTAACACCAGACCTCTGTCGGAGTTGTGGAGACCGCGCTGACGTTGGTCCCCATGACTTCAAGGAACTGGAACTCTCTCCCAGCCTCTATCTTTCCCAGCACCTATAATCTTCAAACCTTCAAAACCGGAGTGCATAGGCGCCTACGTCTACACCCTCTTACTTAATCAACTTTCCCTTTTCTTCGGTAATGCAATGGTCTTTCGAGATCCATAGGGGCTGCATCTTTACTGGTACTCCCTTCTTGCATTCGATTGAATTAAAAAATATATATATATAGTTACTGAGTCGAAACTATATTGGCAGCCTGCACCGATCCGATTGAAAAATAATCGAAATTAATCAAAAAATTATAATGTATTTTTTATTTATTAAAATAATAAATAAATAAAATGAAAAAATAAAAAATATATTAGAAATTTTTGATTAATTCCGAATATTTTTCAATTTTTAAAAAGACGTTACTTGTTTTATTTTGAAATGTATATATGAAATTAAAGCATTATTGAATTAATGTTGGGGCCTCAAATAATTATCTCATGGGCACAATGTTTGAAATAGCTGATATTCAAATATTTTAATAGTTGGTATATATTTGGTATATAATACAGTACATATGATTTTCCTTATCTTCAGCATAGTTTAAGAATAGTTGTAACGAAAAAAAATTATAAATTGTTTAAGCATATATAAATTATTTTCCTTCAGAACAAATTTTATAAGAAATTTTGTCTTTAAATTATTGTGGGTAATAGAATCCCAAGAAGATACAAAGCAAATTATCCATGTCTTTTTCTTTAATTATGTTTTTAAAATAAAAAATACAGTAGAGTCCCGAAAACTCGATAACTCGGCAACAATCTGGCAGGGCGAAAAACCGTATTTTCATGTAGTAAAGACTGTATGTCTTCATAAAGTACGTACTTTTCCTTTGTTTAAGGGTATTTGGGTAGATTATTCTCTGTTGTATTTTCAAGCAAACAATACATACAAATACAGTACTACATTTTCTGAGAAAACACTCGTACTTATTCTTTTTTAACCTTATTCCCGATAACCCGGCATTTTCACAAACTCAGTCACCCTTCGGTCCACATTAGGCCGTGTTTTCGGGACTCTACTGTATTATTATCAAGCATGATAATAATGTCTAATGTGTGTACAGTTTTTCATACCCACTATCTTAAGAATTGAAGATTGTTGAAAATCATTTTGGTTCTATATTTCAAAAACAAAGAATTAATTTGATTTTGAGATTTCTACCTTTAAATTTCAAACTGAAAAATACAGAAAATCAAGAAAACATTGAATTGTTATATAAGAAGTTTTAGCTAATTTAGCAATTTGCAACATAGGCTGTATCTTTATTCCAAGTTTCACCGTTCTATACCAAACTGTTCGCTGATAGAAAAAAAATCGATTCAGCAAAATTTGCAGAAACCGTATCGAATATTGAAAAAATGTGCTCAGTTATTCTTAAAAAAAAATTGTTATAATAAAAATTAAGCTATAAACTTTCTAATAGTTTTATCAAATAACCTGACGTGTTCTGATGTGGTCATCCACTTGACTTTACCATACACCCTGGCCCTTCTCTTATATTTAATATTTAATAAAATTATTTATAATCATGTAGGGGAGGGGGGGGGTTAGTTTTTGAATTTTTAGACATCTGGGGGCCCACTGATTATGTATACAAAATTTCGTTTAGTTTGGTACAAGACCCTATAATTTCATTTTTTGACCCTACACCACCCCCCATCCCCCATTTTAAGCTGTTAGTTTTTGCATTTTTAGACTTCTCTGGCCCCACTGATTATGTATAGAAAATTTGGTTGAGTTTGGTAAATGGCCAAGATTTTCATTTTTTGACTCCCCCCCCCCATTTTGGGCTGTTAGTTTTTGCATTTTTAGACTTCTGGGATCCCACGGATTATGTATACAAAATTTGGTTGAGTTTGTTCAAATGGCCTAGATTTTTAATTTTAACCCTCCAACTCCACCCTCCCTTAATTTTGTGTCGATATGCACCAAAATCTAATCGGCTCTTAATCTCAATGGACCAAAACTACGTGTGAAATTTGGTTTTGATATTCACACTAGTTTTTGGGCTAGCTCGTCCACAAAAATTTGGTAACGAACAGACTAACATACTAACAGACTTTTTACAGTTATTATCTCGAAAAATATAATTTTTTCGATGTTCACTTATTAGAGCTTTTTTGTAGACCTAAATGCCATGGTTTTGCTTAATTTTTTTAATCAAAATAGTTTAAGCCGTTTTTTGAGATATTTTGAAAAAAAGAAGGAAAAAACACTTTTTTTATACACGATTACAATACTTGACCATACCCTGTATGGTAAACTAAAAATGTAATGAAATACATCAGTGATATTTCGAGTAACAGCAAAATTTTTCATATCTTGAATATAAAAAATTACTTTTGATATAATTAGTGCGTTCTATATTTTTCTCAAAAATTTTAAATTCTTGTAAGGTAATTTAAAATTAATTTAATTTGATATCTCTTTTATTTTACTAATTTTGTGTAAGCTACCACTTTTTTTACTTTATTTTATCAATCATTTCGACATTTACACTATGAATATTCCATCCGGAAGAGAATAATTCTTTCAATTATTAGTAAACAAAATGCTAAATTTATTAGAAGCCAATAAACGTGCAATAAATACCCTTTTTATTGTCCTTTTAGTAAAACCCACCCCTGTTTTTTTCCCATTTCGGTTGAATATTTTTTTTAATATCAATTCAATAAAATTGGCCATTAGTTCTCAAAGCCTGTAAAAAAAAAATTCGCTAACAACACCAACAACAGTTAATCGGCAATGATTTTATTCGATGTTGTTTAATGCAATTTCAATTAAATTTTATTCTTCTCATGAATGAGTTTGGGTTTGTTTTTTGCTTTTTTTCCCTTTTATTCTTTTTTATATATAGTTTACATTTTCATTTTTTGTTTTATCGAATATTTGAATGTCAAATTTCATTTTTTGATTCACCTTAAATGATTTTAGATTTCTAAATCTTAATTTATAGATTTGTAATTACAAGGCGAAAAATTTTATATAAGTTTTAAATAGTAATTTAATGATTCGATTTTTTATTTATTAAGTTCTATCTATTTTAAAGGTGATTTAATTTTTAATTTAACTTTTAAGGTAAATCATTTTAAAATAATATAATTTTTATAAAAAAAATAAAACCGACTTCAAAAAAATTAAATGCAACAAATAAAATAATAAGAACTTAAAAATCAAATAAAATACACTAAAAGGTATAAAATAATTATCTTATTTAGTTACAACTATACGACGAAATATTAACATGAAATTACTTTTTGAAGTCGGTGCCAAACAAACTAAACCTATAAGCGAGCGTACCCACCAAACGTACTAAGATCCGTCGAGTGCGATTCATAAAATATATATGTTTGGCACCGACTTCAAAAAGTGATTTCATGTTAATATTTCGTCGTTTAATTGTAACTAAATAAGATAATTATTTTATACATTTTAGTGTATTTTATTTGATTTTTAAGTTATTATTATTTTATTTGTTGCATTTAATTTTTTTGAAGTCGGTTTTATTTTATTTTTTATAAAAATTGTTTTTATTTTTCACTTTTTAGTGATGTTATTAATAGTGACTTAATATAATACCTTGCATGCATCTCGTAAGAGAAAGCGTCGGGCGAATGAATAAGAAAACGATAATAAAATTCAATTCATAAATATAGAAATTCTCTCGAAACGTTTTCGGGTTTTAAATGAATTGGAGATTTACGTTATTTCGTCATTGATCATATCTTCAAGACTTGGCCAAATTAATATGGTACTACCCCTAAGGCATCCTCTTTCCAATAAAAAAAGAATCATTAAAATCGTTTTTTTTTTTTTTTTTTTAATGCAATCGAATGCAAGAAGGGTGCACCAGTAAAGGTGTAGCCCCTATGGATCTCGAAAGACCCTTGCATTACCGAAGAGAAGGGAAAGTTGATTAAGTGAGAGGGTGTAGACGTAGGTGTCTATGCACCCTGGTTTTGAAGGTTTGAAGATCATAGGTGCTGGGAAAGATAGAGGCTGGGAGAGAGTTCCAGTTCCTTGAAGTCATGGGGATATATGTATTCGCGAATGAAGTGGTCCGGCACTTTTCCAATTTGACCGCAAAAGAGTGTTGGGAGTCGGCAAAACGTGTGCTGCGTGCAAAGTATGCTTTGGGGGGAATTATTGACTTTATCTCATCAGAGCACCTGCCGTGATAGTATCTATAGAAAAGGGAAAGGGCAGAGACATCTCTTCGATGAGCCAACGAGTCGAGGGAGTCGGTGAGGGTAGAATCGTCAATTAGCCTGACGGCTCGTTTCTGAATTGCATCAAGGGTAGCAAGAGAATATTTTGAGGCTCCTCTCCACAGATGAGAGCAGTATTCGAGATAGGGGCGGATTTGGGCCTTGTAGATGGTGAGAAGTTGTGGGGGTTTGTAAAATCGCTTGGACCTGAATAAGAAGCCAATCTTCCTTGCTGCAGATTTCGCCACAGAGGAGATGTGTTCATTCCAAGACAGGTCAGATGCGACAGAGACGCCCAACATGGATAGGCTGTCACACATTTTCAGGGTATTCGAATCGAAGTGAATATCAGGGAAATCTCTATTTTCGCGCCTAGAAATTAGACAACATTGAGTCTTATTTGAATTAAAGTTAACTAAATTTTGAGAGCCCCATTTATTCAGTTTGTCTAGGTCGAGAGTAATTGAGGAGGCAATATTGATTCGATTATTCGGGAGAGAGGGTTTGCCGTGTAGAGTGCTATCGTCGGCGTAACAATGAGTGGGGTTTGCCGTTTGATCAATAAGGTCGTTTATATAAATAAGGAAGAGTGTGGAGGAGATTACAGAGCCTTGGGGAACACCAGAGTTTGTAGAGAACGATTCAGATGATGTTCCATCCACCACAACTTTTATACTTCGGTTCATAAACAAAGAAGTTATGCCTATCAAAACATATCAAAAAAGGTCCAATACCAATGAAAAAAAACGTGACCAATCGGAAGCTAGACTGAACCCAATGCAAAAAAAATCATCAAAATCGGTTCACAATCATATGAGGTAACATAGACACAAAAAAATAATCAGTTGAATTGAGAACCTCCTCCTTTTTTGTCGGTTAAAAATATAATAATTTTCTAAAATGTTTGAAATACTTAGGGATATTTTCGGTAGAGTATGAATCAACTCATTTTCGTACATTTTACAACTCGCAATTTTGACGCTTTTTCAAATATGGCTCGCATCTATGGAGACGGGCCTCCAAACATTATTTTGCTATTATGGGTGTAATTCTGAAGAGATCACTAAAACCGATAAAAGACTCAGTATTGTCTAGCTCAGGGGTCTCTAAACTACTGCTCGCGGGCCAAATCCGGCCCTTGAAACTTTTTCATACGGCCTGTGGATTCTACAGAATTAGTTCACAAATATTCACTAAATTAATGATTAATTCCATATAATAGAGTTTTATTAATATAATTTCCGTATAATATTCCCATTGTTTCCGCTCATTGTTTTCAGTGTTTACAGATGGCCCTATTTCTAAAAAGTTTGGGGATCCCTGGCCTATCTTGTTCAAATTCCTGGCCTTACGACAAGCAAGGAATACTATGTACCAATTCTACCCTCGGTCCACAGGGGACAAGAATATTTTTTCTATTTAATGACAATAGGCCTTTTATATAAAATAATTAAAAATTAATTTTATTATTAATTTATAATTTGGGTTGTTATCGTCCATCTTTGAAAATAATTAGGTTGGATATTGGGATCTTGGACTTGAGAAAATAATTAAAAGCTAAATTTCCAAAAGTTGAAACACGTTTCGTCGTATATTTTTCGACTTCTTCAGGCAATCAGATTCACTTTAAATGAGAAATTTTGTTTGAAGTTTTTTTATTTATTTTATTTGATATCTTTTGTATTAAGTTTGTTCAAGCCTTGTCAATGAAGGGAAAAATCTTATGTCATTTCAAAATATAGTCTAATAGTCTGTATATATCTATTAACGAGAAAGCTGATCCCAAAAGTAAATATTGTTTGGAGATAAAAAATGTTTTGTTGTTTTATATCATCTAATGACTTCATATTATTATAATTGATGTAATTGTTGTAGATTTCCTGAAGAAGTCGAAATATATACGACGAAACGTGTTACTACTTTTGTTATTCACACATATGTTTTGAGTATTAGTTTACTCATCTTCAGTTACTAATCACCAATTTTAATTTTAATATTGGTTAATATTAATCTTTCTTCTTCAATGATAGGGGAAACATTGTAAAAATAATTATTAGGTCGCGGCCTATATATTATTGCTTCGCGGGCCATAAACTGGGCATGGCCGATCAATCCTGGAAAAAGTCTTGAAAAATTTTTTCACTTATTACTCAAATATAAATTTTTATAATTTTTCTAATTAATATAACAAAGAATAATTGCTATATCAATGAGAATTGGTTTTGACTACGCTTATTTGAAAAATATATTTATAGCGAGACTATTGCGGATTACGCTATTGGAGTCTGCGGAGTCTTAAGTCTGGACCAAGAGATAAAAAAGATGTGATCCACTCAGCTACAATCCAACGTAATTTCGCGTATAGCCCACTAGACATTCGGATGAATCACCAAGGGAATTTGAAATCTCAGATGTTATACTATATATTTAATCTCCCAGTCCAGAGCGCTCGGTCTATTAGCATGTATGTTAGATGCTTGCCATAAATTAATCGAATGTTTTCTACATTTGATTCAATCAATCAAATGTCGGGAATTTTTGTCAAATATTGAGTGAAAATAAAATTTGAACTTCAAAAAAATGAGGAGGTTCTTTATTAGACTGATTTTTTTTTTTTTGCCTATGTTACCTCATATCTCCGCCAATTGTGAACCGATTTTGAATTTTTTTTGCATTGGGTCCAGTCTACGTTCCGATTGGTCACATTTTTTTCGTAGGTATTAGACCTTTTTTGTTAGGTTTGTTCAGTACTAACTTCTTTGTTTATGAACCGATTTCGATGATTCTTTTTTATTGGAAAGGGGATATCTTAGGGATGGTACACTATTAATTTGGTCAAGTTCTGATGATAGAATCACTATTAATAACATCACTAAAATCACTAAAGAGAAAAATAGAAATTTTTGAGAAAAAAATAAAACCGACTTCAAAAAAATTAAATGCAACAAATAAAATACACTAAAAGGTATAAAATAATTATTATCTTATTTAGTTACAACTAAACGACGAAATATTAACATGAAATTACTTTTTAAGTCGGTGCCAAACATATACCTTTTATGAATCGCACTCGACGGATCTTACTTAGTACGTTTGGTGGGTACGCTCGCTTATAGGTATAGTTTGTTTGGCACCAACTTCAAAAAGTAATTTAATCTTAATATTTCGTCGTTTAGTTGTAATTAAATAAGATAATAATTATTTGATACCTTTTAGTGTATTTTATTTGTTGCATTTAATTTTTTTGAAGTCGGTTTTATTTTTTTCTTAAAAATTTTTATTAAGTTCAAATATTATTTTCACTCAATATTTGACAAAAATTCCTTACATTTGATTCGCAATTGAATCAAATGTAGAAAACATTCGATTACTCAAATATAGTTAATCGATCCTTAAAAATCAGTGGTTCTCAAACTTTTTGAAGTCTTGGCACATTTAATGCGCTCTATTATACAAAATTCTAATAAATATTAAACTAAAAAATCATTTTAAAAATAACCTAGGATGCACCTAAGAATGTCACTGTGCACACTGGTCCGTCTGGGCACACCCTTTGAGAACCACTGCGTTAAATAGTATAATCATGCCTGAAAGTACCGGCCCTAAGTTATTAAATAAAATTCTAATACAACAAAGTATAAACAAATCTATTAGAGGTAATTTGAAAGAGTAGGATTTGAGTGCTTAATATACCTTAGGTTATTCCTATGGGAAACGTAATCTCCATTAGGGAGAACTAGTGAACACGGACTACCATAGTAATATTTCATTAGCATGGCACCTTCTTTAATTTGCTCGTTTATTGTTCAGTCATTTTTCATTATTGCCGTTGGATTCTCTATTTGTCAGCCAGGTTGCCGTTTTAATGCAATTTCCCTGGCGTTTGTTTGTGGTACATTTACTAAAACGGTCAAGCAGTTCGCGCGCGATTGCCCTAAGCCCCCCACGTTGCCCGCCCCTCAACCGCCTCCGCCAGCACAGTAATCCACCCTCTCCCCAAGGGGGTGGGTCTTTTTATCTCTTTTTTTCACACCGTCGCTTCTGCTTCTCTTTTTCTGGTCATTTTCGCTTTGTTTTTATTATTATCGCTCGAAATAACAACGCATAAATAAAATTGGCTAGTATTTGCAAGTGCAAGGATGGCTTGGTCAGAGAAATTTCCCGAAATAAATAAATAAATAAAAAAATATTCACCTCAAGTGTCATAGAGAAAGGAGTGCATGCTCCAGTTTACATTTCAATTATATTTATGTTCTATATGCAAAACAACAAACCCTAAACCAGAGAACATTTTTATGTTACATAGACGCATTAAAAGTTAGATATAATCCAGAAAGACCTCATTCAAAATTTTTCTAATAAATGAAGGGGGCCCACAGGGGAGGGGGTACGTCTTTGAAATTACTGGGGTGGGGGGGGTGTTGCAAATTATTTAAAAATTAGCATTATAGTATGCTAAAAATAAAAAAACGATCAAGTTTATAACTTCAACAAAAGGTAAAGAAAATACCTATTCATATTATTTAGAGGTTGGTGCTAGCAAAATGAGCTCTCGAAATATTCCTTTTCGAAATTCACCGCCGCGTCGAATTCCACTATAGGTGGTGCTATACCTTGAATTTTGAGGGACTATTTTCCATCCTTTTCTCTTTAGTTCCATGCTTTGGTGTCTATAAAAAGGCCTGAATCATAATATTTTGTCCCCTTTTATTTTGAACCCTACGCTGTGGGCGTCTAGTATGAATTTTGAGAGTACTCAAAATTCATATTAATTCCATAGCCAGATAACACGTAAACATAAATTTATTTATTTTTTCATCAATTGAGATTGATATTGAGTTTTTCTATTTGTTTATTTGATTTACAACCAAATAGAAAATAGATTAATTGTGTTGAACACTGCACGGTTATCTGGATATATATTTAGCAATTTGTACTAAAAACGCGATTGGCATTAATTAATTAACTTTTAATAAAATTGAACTGGTTTCTCGAATCCCTCCAAGAATTCCCTAAGGTTTTTTGAAAACCAAATATAACTTCATTGGATCAAGAGTCCGGGTAAACAGGAAGCAATACGTCCATTTTCTTCATCAAGTTTGATTAATGATATTCTTACGTTAATTTGTATATAATTGATTTATATATAAATTTTGCCTATATTTTGTGCATATTTGTATTTTGCAATTAGCTGAATTTTTAACTTCTTTATTTACATATATTAAGTTATTTCTACCATCACTTACCTGTATTCAATTTTAAAATTCATATTTTTTCATCATTTATATTAAATTCTAATAAACCTAATTACAGTCCATTTTTAATCTACAATTAATTTTTTATTTTATTAAATAAAAACATTTTGTTCAAAAATTAATATTCCAACTCTGCTATACGCTGCACCAGAGGTGTTTTTTTTTTTTGAACAAAATGTTGTTATTTACAAATTAAAATTTACATATTTACTCCATATGAATGTCCATATTAACAACAATTTTTATTTTTTTTATTTTAATCGCATTTTTTTGTGTAGGAAAATTTTGAAAAAAATCCACGACTTGGATTTAGAGGTGAATAAAATATAATGTACAGGAGGGAGGAGTCATAAGGCTAGGGGAGGATGGGGACCCCTGAATAAATGCAATTCAAAATGTACGATATGTTGTAATGTTCTAATTGAAAAAAAAAATCCGATTTAAATGGTTCATTTGAGTTTTTAAGAAAATAGTTTTTAAGGAATTTGGTGTTGGTACTTGGTGAAACATTTTTTTTTTTTAAATTATTGATAAAATACTAGGTAGGTTTCACAAGATATAAGATAATAAATTCGTTTTATTTTTTTATATCTTAATGTGAAAACCTACCAAGTATTTTTATCCAATAATTTTAAGAAAATGTCTAAACCTCGATGGCGCTATTTATTATGAATGTAGGACAAAATATTATAATATTTAATACATTCTGTCATCTTTAAAACTCCTAAATTTTAATTCTAAGAATTTTATAGATTTTGTGCTAAATTGTTTTTATTCAAATCTGAATTACCCGAAATCATCCACATTTTTGCTGCCCACCTCAAGGCTCATCTTTATTCAATTCTGCCTGCAAATAAAATTCGACCTTATTACCTGAATTAAAAGTCTAAAATAATATTAAAATATTGCTTTTAACTAAAGCCAGGTATATACTTCCGTAAAAATAAGCTAGGAAAGATGTCCGCACTGTATCTATGCAACCAAACGACGCTTCTGAATTGTTCTAGCCTACACCACAGGCGTTCTTGTTAAATAAATATTTTTTTATAATGTCTAAAATTTGACGGACATATCCATGAACTCATTTCCTATTTTTCTAGTTAGCAGTGGCGGCGCTAGGGGTGGATTGGATCAGTGCCCAACTTGAATTGTTCTCGTCCAACCTGCTAAATTGACCATTTAAGCAAAAAATATTGAAAATTCGAATTGATAGTGTTTTATTAAATATATTTATCAAGTGATTCAATTAATACTAATTCTATTAAACTATTGAGCTATTAAAGCTTTAATCAATTTATTCCGACTGCTAGTGTTTATATATTTGTGTTATTATTTTAGGATCCGTAAAAACTTCACGACTAGTGGGCCGTTATTTAAAGACTTAATAAAAATGGGATAGAGTCAAATGGAAGTGAAAAATCAGACTAGAGGTTTAGGTTGTTAACTAGTGGATAAATTTTGGATAGGCGTGACATTTCTTCGATATATAGAATTAACTATTACATGTAAAATCATTTCCTTTATCTTTTAGCAATCCCTTATAGCGTTAGGTAACGGGGAAAAAATAAAAAGATGTGACCAACCACATGACTTTACCATACACCTATATATTTATTTATTAAAATAATAATTATATACGCGAGAAATAAATTTTGGGCCCATTAGCAATTAATAATATCTCCTTTTCTAATTATGAGACACTATTTTATTGGAAATATCAGCTTTATTGGACATTTGTTTGAAAATATTTTTGAACCCACCTCTTTTTGGTCACTATCAAAATAGCTTCAGCCATTTTTTAGATATTTCGAAAATACAAATAAAAAAAATAAAAAAACACTTTTTATGAACGATTACAATAATTGATGTATGGTAAAGTAAAAATATAATATAAATATTCTTATGCGTAAAAATGTTTTTGTTCCATGTTAATTATTAACGACTCTAAAGTGCTAATTTTTAATTTCATTTCATTTTGCACGGAACAAATCCTTTTACATTTGAAGCATAAATACAAAAAAAAGATACAAAGAACATTGAAGGAGACAATAAAAGACAATAAAAGTGTCTTCTGCTGGAATTATAAATTTTATTTATTTATAACGAGACTATAGTTTCGAGGGCTTTGCCCTCTTCATCAGTCTATTACAATGTATTCACAGGAATTAATTTATGAATAATCATAATATTTACAGGAATTAATTTATGATTATTCATCTCCTTCAATGTATAAAAATTCTGCTACTCACGGCAAAAACTTTCAATTTAATACAAAGAACACATCACACACATAAATCAGACTGAACCAAATAACAGCCAGAAAATCCCAAAAATCAAACTCCCAGTTGACATTATTTTGTTACTTTATTTTATTTTATTTACTCAGTATAAGTCTCTTAATACTACCTAGAGAACAATTGTCAATGTCAATGCCACTGTACACCAATTCAATATTATTCATTACTATTATGTTATTCCCTGCCTCTTACTTTATAAATTCCTATTCAATTATATACATCTATAACTACATCTACAACATTAACTTAAACTGACAAAATTTTCAAAAGTGGACTTACGCCACTTTCTATATATTCTAATATATAATTTATCTATTTTATGACACCTTAGAATTATTTTTTTGTTTTAATTCTATTTTCCTCCGCTAGTCTCTATGATGACATCTTTATAATAAATACTGATATATTAATAGTTAAAATATCAGTATTTTAGGGAAATCTATGTCGTTTTATGTAAACAGGACATTCGTTTATATAAAATAAGAGGTTTTACTAGAAGTAAACAAGACATTCATTTGATATTAAGAGATATTTAATAGAATTAAATAAATCACGCAAGTAAAGTATATAAATTATTTGAATTAAATAGGTTCAAGTTTAGTCATATTTAGAATGATGTAGATATATATTTTTTATAAATAAAATATCTTTGAGATAAATAAGAGCTCAATAAAATGGCTCAACTCTATCAATAAATAAATTGTTTTTTCAGTGTACATAATATGGATTAAACATTCAAAAATACTAAATGATACATTTCCATCGCGACTGTGTCAAGAGTATGTCAAACAAGGAAAACACCGATCGGACAGGTTTTTTGTTCTCTACCATATTTATTTATTTAAATTTTACACATTCCGTAATGTTTGGATGTTTTATTATCAGCACACAATGTTTGAGTGATTTAATTATTAAGTGGGTAACGGGCGCTAAATAGGCTAATCGAATTGCAGTCCGGTGATCGTTATACTTGTTAGCAGATACGTATACCCAAAATGGATATGCCTTCTGTTAAACTTTCTCTGCTCTTTAAGCCCTTCGGGCGCTATTCTTTACTATTTATAGAATAAAACAAGGTCAATGGGATTGGATATATTTGCCTATGCCCTTTATTGGTTCAATACTCGAGAATAGCTGAAAGAGAGAGCTTTGTTTGATTTACCTGGAATAAAAAAATTATCATTTTAGTTTTTTCTATTAATGCGTTGTACTGAGTTTCAACTGTTAATTTGATAATATGTACATACACTGAAAAGATTAACTTTCAACTCTAGACTGAACAATACCAAAACTTTCATTTATGTAATTATAATTATTAACATGATAGAAATAATAGAACTAAATAGCAATGTAAATATATCGTAACAACTCCAGAAGAGACTTGATGTAATTGAATTTTTGATATACGATGGATGAAATCAGGAGTAAAATTTCTCTCAGAATACGAATACGGAAATAACATTTTTTTTTAATTTACTTTCCAGGAGCGTCGTAAGAAAAAATGTATTTTTGACGGGACAAATATTCAAAATATTTAAAAATAAACTGCAACGGATCGTTGCTAAACTTTATCCAAATTCATTTGAAATATTAATATGTTTATTCCTTTATTATTAATCAGATATCACTTGCAATTTGCAGTTTATGTTGACTTTAATTCAAAAATAATGATCGATTCTCATTTAACAGTCGAGGAATAACAATTCTACATTGTATTTTTGACATTTCGGTTATTATTGGTAACCATTGCTGAAGACATGGAGGAATCGACTTAAAATCAAAAATAGCGATTGATTCTCATCTAATATTAGTGGAATAACCTTATTGCATTCCATTTTTGATGTTTTGACTATTAATGGCAACCGGTGTGGAAAAAATCGTGGGCCAAAAAAACGATAACATCCATCCATCCATCTATACATACATCCGCACGCACTAAATGAAAAAATGGCACTTTTTGGCAAAACCGTCACGTGCTAATATTCAACCTAATTGAATACTACAATTTGTGACTTTAATTGAATCAATGGGTTCCGTAGTCTTTACCTGAGGACACTTTGAAGTCGCGGTTGCCACGAGACCGATTACAATACTTTCCCCATGCTTCGCATTGGATAAAGTAAAAATGAAAAAATTTTTTATATATAATAAGGACCAGCCGGATTCCGAATCCAAATCATGGCATATATAATGTGAAACTATGCCTTCTAGTTGGTCTAACCCAGTGTTTCCCAACGTTTTTTGTGCGCCCTAAGTCTTTCTAAAATTATCTCGCCCCCTATGTAAAATATGAGGAATTCCAAAAAAAAATACAACAAAATTATTTAAACTGTTTTCATATGCGATTTTGAGTTTGCAAATTTTAATCTTGTTTTTGAAAATGTATGTACTCTTCGATTTTTTGATAATTTTTTATTTTAAACTTCTATTCATTCTACAAATTTTAAGACCAGGTTGATAGTGGTCCTATGATAATTACTATTTTTTTTCGATTTTTGAAAATTTCGAAAAATTTTATTTGCTATTAACCATTATTAAAAACACTTTTTGGTATTGAGTTCTCTTTTTTTAGTTATTTTGATTTTTATCGTTAACAGGTGTTTAAAATAAATAATTAGTATTTGAGTTTGTTGAAACAAAATCAAAATCAAAAATCGAAAATAGAAAAAAATAGTAATTATCATAGGACCACAATCAATCCGGTCTTAAAATTTGTAGAATGAATAAAATAAAAAATCGATGAGTAGGTACATATAGTTTCAAAAACAAGATTAAAATTTTCAAACTCGAAAATTGCATATAAAAACCCTTTAAATAATTATTTGTATTTTTTTCTAAAAAGTATGTAAAAAACAAAAATTTTAAAAAAATGTTGAATTTGGACCATTTTTGAAGAAGTTATGAGCGAAAAACCGAAATTCGATATCTCTTAAACCGGTGATCGAAAAATTTCAAAATTTACCAGGAACCGTCCGATTTGGCGGGGAATGTCCCCTATACATAATTTGTATATTCTAAAAAGGAATTATTATCTATATAAATATGTATAATTACAAAAACACAATTTTATTGATTAGTATTGGTAGTATATGGTCCTACATAAGTGTATTTTATATATTGCTGAAGCTATAATACTTACTATAAAATTTTGTTAACATTTATTTCTTCAAATATGTGTAACTAATTTTGTAAGTTTTAATATTTATCTCGACGAGCACATTTTTAATTGACCCTCTTAACAATCAAATTACCCCCTCTGGTGCGTGGGCCCCACGTTGGGAAACGCTGGTCTAACGCTTATTCCAATACTTTTATAAAAAAAAATTTTATAATTTTTCTAACTAATATAACAAAGAATAATTGACATATCAATGAGAATTGTTTTGACCGCGCTTATTTGAAAAATATATTTTATCACGAGACTACTGCAGATTATGCTGTTGAAGTCTGTGGAGTCTTAAGCCTGGACCAAGAGAGAAAAAAAGATGTCAATACTTTTATGTTAATAAATACATAATTTACTTAATTGAAAAGTTTTTATTTTCCCAAGAGTAGCAGATTTGTTGATTCATAAAGAGAAACAAGAGGTTGTCCTCTGCTTGATGCAAATAAACATACACACATAATACATATATCAAATATATATATTATATACTTATATATGTATATATATTATTTATTTGTTTTAGACTATAGTTTCGAAGGTCTGGCCTTGATCATTAGTCTTTTTTAATTATAAATATTATTTTTCATGGGGTCAGTATCGCGTGGATGGACCTCATGAAAAATAATATTTATAATTAAAAAGACTGATGATGAAGGCCAGGCCTTCGAAACTATAGTCTCAAACAAACAAATAATATATATATTTTTGATATATATGTGTGCGTATGTTTATTTGCATCAAGCAGAGGACAACCTCTTGTTTATCTTTATGACATAATTTACAGTTAAAAAATTTTGATTTTTTTTTTCAAAAATCGAAAAAAAATTCTCCTTCTTCATCACAGAAAATATATTTGGTCACGAGCCTAACGTTATGAGTGTATAAATGTATATATGGTATTTTCAGAAAATAGTGGAAACACTTTGATAATTTTTTATAAAATTTCAAAAAAATTGTTAAAAATTAATCTTTAAATTATTTGTAATAACAAATGTCAGTTCCTCTTGAAAAGAAAAGAAGACTAGTAAGCGATTTTATCATTTGGAATATTATTTTTGAATGTCAAAAATATATTAAATTTTTTTCAATTTAAATAAACGCGTCAAAACTTCAATGGGAAGGAAAGGAAATAAAGCCCCTTGTTATTGTTGCTGTTGTTGTTCTTTAATAATAATAAATGCCATCGCGTGTTTATTTTCTAGATAATATGCGGGCTGAGCTCTTTTGGGGATAGAAGCGAAATGATAATCAACCTTCTAGTGCAAATCTTGGTTTTAGCGATTGTTGTTTTGCATATGGAACATAAATATAATTGAAATATAAACTGGAGCATTCACTACACTCTGAGTGACACTTTATGCCTTTTATTTATTAATTTATTTTTGGAATTTTCTATGACCATGGAGTTGCTCTATGCGCTCATTACGAAATTATGTTTTTTTCTTTTTGTATTTAGAAATATTGCGGAGAAAAATAATTTTCTTTGTTTATCTGTAGATCTGTCTAATCTGGTTTATGATTTGTAAGAAAACTCAAAAACAGAAAAATTATCTATCTATCTATATATATAAAAGCCATTGTCATGTCATGTGGCGCATCAAAGAACGATGTGGTGAGAAAAAGCAACTAATAGTTAGAGTAAGTAGCGTCTCTAATTTAAATTAAAATAGATTTATATATAACAATAAACTAAATTATAAATCGAAATTTTATGTCCTTTATTCCTTTGTGGTAATTTTTAATTATCTATAAATAATTAAAAATTATTTTATTAAAAAACAGAAGACTCATTGTATTTTATTTTTTAACCTTACAATACTATATATAGTTTAAATCTATTTTTGTAAATTTATTATTATTACTTTATTTATTTATATTATAAATTTTAATATATATATATATATATAAATTATAATATAAATAAATAAGGTAATAATAATAAATTTACAAAAATAGATTTAAACTATATATAGTATTGGTTTATAGTGATATCCTATTGGTCGGTGTGGTGGCGGGGATTTCAATCTTACATATATATATATATATATATATATATATATATATATATATATATATATATATATATATATATTATAATATTAATATTTAATATATATATAATAATAAATTTACAAAAATAGATTTAAACTATATATAGTATTGGTTTATAGTGATATTATAGGGTGTTTTTTTTAGAGGTATAGAACTTCGAATTGAAATAAAACACAAGAAAATCGTTTTAATGTCCATCAATTTGGCTTTATTGGAAGGATAATTTTATGCCATTAATGTTTAAATATGATTTCGGGCATGTGGCCGCCGCGGCTGGCTCGAATAAATCCAATTCTACAGGTCCAATTTTCAACCACTTTTTCGAGCATATGGGGCCGTATGTTGGCAATAACGCCACGAATGTTGGCTTCCAAGTCCCCTAACGTTTCTGGTTTGTTGGCGTAGACGAGCGACTTCACATATCCCCAAAGAAAATAATCCAATGGTGTCAAATCACACGATCTTGGTGGCCAATTGACAGGTCCATTCCGCGAAATTATGCGCTCATCGAATGTTTCTTCAATAAATCGATTGTGACGTGCGCTGTGTGGCATGTAGCGCCGTCTTGTTGGAACCACAACTCATCCACATTCATGCCATCCAATTCGGGAACAAAATAGTCGGTTATCATGGCTCTATACCGGTCTCCATTAACGGTAACTGACTCTCCAGCATTATTTCGGAAGAAGTATGGCCCAATGACTCCACCAGCCCATAGAGCACACCAAACAGTCAGTTTTTGTGGATGTAACGCCAACAAACCAGAAACGTTAGGGGACTTGGAAGCCAACATTCGTGGCGTTATTGCCAACATACGGCCCCATATGCTCGAAAAAGTGGTTGAGGGTTGGACCTGTAGAATTGGATTTATTCGAGCCAGCCGCGGCGGCCACATGCCCGAAATCATATTTAAACATTAATGGCATAAAATTGTCCTTCCAATAAGGCCAAATTGATGGACATTAGAACGATTTTCTTGTGTTTTATTTCAATTCGAAGTTCTATACCTCTAAAAAACACCCGTTATATATTATAATATTAATATTTAATATATATATATAATAATAAATTTACAAAAATAGATTTAAACTATATATAGTATTGGTTTATAGTGATATTATAAGAATGCTCTTATTTTTAGATACCAGAAATGTTAACTGTAGAAGAAAATAAATCAGAGGCTGGAAACAATTTTGAAACAGTTCGGATGGTTGGCGATGGGAACTGTCTTTTTTGAGCAATCGCGCGCTGTGTGTTTAATAGGCAGTCAGATTATAATGAGGTACGCGGCTCAATTGTTGCTCATATATGCAGTAACTGGAATGACTTTCGTATTCTCAGTTGTACTCCTAACGGGAACAATTTTGCAGATGCATATGTGTATAAGAGAGAGATGGGTCTCTGTGGGACATATGGGACTCTTTGTGAAGTGACTGCAGCAGGCCAAATATTTCCCTTCGTGTTTGAGGTGTGGAGGGATGGCAGCGTATATTACACAACCGCGTGTCCTGATAGAAATGACCTTCCTTCAAAAAAACTGTTATTCACAGGGAGTCTCTCAGGGGGTCACTTTGATATATTGGAGAAAGGAAGAACATTTGAAGCGGCTTCGTATGATGATGGGGGTAAAAAAAGAAAAAGAATAGATAATCAACAAATCTGGGAAGCAAATGATAAGGTCAAACAGGCTCGCATAGATAAAAATCGTCAAAAAAAAATAGAGAAAATGAACATTTGCGGAGGCATGGATGTAGAGTGCGGTTTCTGTCACTCCTTGAACTTTGCAGCAGAGAGACCTTCGGATGGTAAATTCACTAACTGCTGCCACAAGGGAAAGGTGGTGTTGGCCCCAAGAAGAACCTACCCCCAGATTTTAAAAAGTCTAATGGAGGATCCTTACGGTTCACTTGGCAAGAATTTTAAAGAAAATATTAGAAGTATTAACAGTGCTTTGTCATTTGCTTCGATGGGGGCTAAAATAGTACATCCACCTGGATATGGTCCATATTGTTTCAAGGTACATGGACAAATTTACCACAGAATATCTCATATGCACCGAGATGGCGGTGAGACCAGGAAGTTCGCCCAGTTGTATATAGTTGATTCTGCTGAAGCCAATTCTATGAGGATGGGAAATACTGCCAACAGGGGCTGTGATTCAAAGCTACTGGAGTTATTGGATGGAACTATTCGCAGCATTAATGTCCTGGCGAAGGCATATAAAATGTTGGGAGAGGTAGAAAAGGAAGAGGTGATGAGAGCTAGGGCTGCCGGTCTGTCTGCTCCAATAGTTAACATGGCCTTTAGGAGAGACAGAAATACCGACAGGCGGCGATTCAACCTGCCTACTGTAGATGAGGTGGCCATGATATTTAAAAATGATGACGGTGAGCCACCATTTGAGAGAGATATTCGAATTTATCCCAAAGGCGAACAGCCCTTCATCAACATCAATATTCTCGGAGCACGCCTGGTACTGCTATCTCTTACCTTAATATAATAATGAAATAGGTTTCCAACCGATCGGGAACTTCGAGAGAAATGGTTGTATGCTCTAATAAAGTATTTATAAAGCATTTACTGATATTTTTTTAATCTTTCTTTGATCAAAATTCATTATTCAAAAAAATATTTTTTTCAAAACATATAATTACGGACAGCTAATAATCACATCTCGAGACGTGCCTGCCAGGGCCACCTGCTCGGAGGGACCGAGCGGTGCCGGGCGTGCCGTAGGCACGCCGGGTACTGCTCGTATACATATAAAAGCCATTGTCAGACAGTACTCGTGGCGCGCAGCAATAAACATGTGGAGAAAAAGAAACTAATATTCAATGACAGTTGTTATATTGTCAAATTTTACAAATAAAACATCTCTATTCTCTATATTATATATCTATAATATCTCTATATATTAATATATTCCTCTATATAGCTTAGAATATTAGATTTACGGCGTGTCTCATTTGAAATTTTAGTAGACAAATTTATTAATTTTAAATATATTATATATTAATATATATTTAATTTTTTGGAAATAATTCATACCGCGAAAATTAATTTTTTTTTTTGAATTTAAGAAAAATATAAATTCTTAAAATTTTAGTAGACAAATTAATTTTAAAATATATATATATTATATATATTTAATTTATAATATAAGTTTTAATGAGATATGATTTAATGGGATAATGAGATTAATTCTTAATTTATTACTGCGCGGGTCATTTGAAATTTTAGTAGATAAATTAATTTTAAAATTATTATATATAATTAATTTAGAGACACTTTTTAGATAAATTTAAATATTGAAATGTATTATTAAAAAGAAATAGGTTTCCAACCGATCGGGAACTTTGAGAGAAATGGTTGCATGCTCTAATAAAGTATTTATAAAGCATTTAATGATATTTTTTCATCTTTCTTTGATCAATATTCATTATTCAAAAAAATATTTTTTTCAAAACATATAATTACGGACAGCTAATAATCACATCTCGAGACGCTGCCCGCCAGGGCCACCAGCCCGAAGGGCCGAGTAGTGCCGAGCCGTGCCGTAGGCACGCCAGGTACTTCTCGTATTATATAATTAGCCTGGATATTGGGATCTTTTTTTTTTTTGGCTTTTCGGCCAGCACCACAGCCGCCAGCCTAATTACGGTACTAGTTATATATTTTTTTTAAATTTGTCTCTACCCCCGGGGGATCAGATTTTAGCTGGATGCCTCGAGTCCGGATTCGAACCCGGGTCCCCTGGTTAGCTCGCTGTCACGCTACTTCCTAGCCTATCTGACCCCCCCCCCCCCCATATTGGGATCTTGGATTTTAAAAAGTTGCAACACGTTTCGTCGTATATTTTTCGACTTCTTCAGGCAATCTACAACAATTACAAATTATAAGAATATGAAGTATACAAGACAACAAAACATTTTGGTTGAAGTCTTGGATTCGGAAGACAAATATCGCAAGAAGAATGTGAGTGAGATGATTTTTATAAAGGCGTTGGACACTGTCAATTTTAGATCAGATCAATTCAGTATATAGCGGCATCATTAATTATTTCAAGAGTAATTATAAATTAATATTTAAATAAATGAGGGAAATGAAGAATTTACATCCCAGCAGTTGGTATTTTTATTAAACATTTGATGACAGATATACTTTGAATGATCAATTTTGTGTAAGGTATTTATTTATTTTGTTTAGTACCTTTTATATTAAGTTTGTTTAAGCCTTGTCAATTATGTCATTGAAAAATCCAGTCTAATGGTCTTTAGTTATATATCTATCCACGAGAAAGCTGATCCTAAAACTGAACATTGTTTGGAGTTAAAATAAGCTGACGTGTTCTGATGTGGCCATCCACTTGACTTTACCATACAACCTAGCCCCTAAAATTATTTATAATCATGTAGGTGGGGGAGGGGTAGTTTTTGTAGTTTTGTTATGTATACAAAATTTGGTTGAGTTTTGTAAATGGCCAAGATTTTTATTTTTTGACCCTACACCCCCCTCCCCCTTGGGCGGTTAGTTTTTGGAATACATTATTTTTGAAAGACAAAATGTTACAAAGAGGGGGCGATTAAGACCATTTTTCCGAAAGAGGCCATTCACAAAATACGTCACACAATATTTCGCCTTTTTGGGCCACTCCTTCGTCACGCTGTGCCATATTTTCTGTCACCCCCTAACAAATATAAAGTCACAAAAGCTAGCTCCCCACAAATAAACGATTTGTTGCTGACAAGTTAAGAAAAAAAATTAAAATTAAATTGATTAAGTGCGAACGTGACGTTTCTTTAGACCCCCCGCCCACTGGCTGCGAACATATTTAATGAATGGCCCCAAATTGCTAAGAAAATATAATTTTATTTTTTCATTTTTCATCATATATTTTTTAATAGTATATTTTAAAGAGAGTATAAAATATATTATTATTTGGTTAAAATATCTCGGAATAAATTACTTTTTACACCGCATTTCGAAATACAAAATGATACAAAAAGGAACCCTTCTGACCATTTGTTCACTTTGCAAACTTAAAGATCAAGTAAATATGGTCTGATAAATAATTAATATAATAAAGTGTCCCGAGCTTGAAGGGTTAATTTAATTGAGTGCTACCATAACCACTACCATTAGTACAGGCGAGCCGCCTCGCCATCAAGAAAGTACCCGATGTTCAGGATTAGCTTGGCATCTCAAGAACCTACTCAAAAAATACTTTGAACATTTCTTGCTAACTTTAGCAACAACAAAGATATTCATTGCTTTCCTGTTAGAAAATCGATTCTACATAGAAAAAAAATACTTTCACTTTCTTTTACTTTTTATATTTACGTGTGTCACTCTAACTTCCTTGATCTCCCCTATCGAAGGAAATCACTCCTCGTTTTCTCATTGATGCCTGACATCATCGCTGTAGCTAGAGGGTTGAAACCGTTCAGAAGAGATTAGAATTTCTCCCCCTGGTAGTAAATAGAACTTCAAGATAGGTAAAATTATGAGATAGAATTAAGAAGAAGCGTATATGGTAGATGATTACATAACATAATTTGAATTAATAAATGGTATCTCTTTAACATGTTTCTACATTTTAACCGACTTAAAAAAAGGAGGAGATTATCAATTCAACGGAAGTTATTTATTTATTTTTGTCCGTTGATTTCTCTTTACCATGTAGACCGATTTCGATGATTTTTTTATCTTGGGTTCAGTATAGATTTCGATTGGCTCCGTATAAATTTCATTAGTATTGGAACTTTTTTGTTATGTATGTTCCCACATAACTTCTTTGTTTATGGACCGATTTCAATGATTTTTTTTATTGGAAAGGGGGTACTTTAGGAGTGGTGTTAATTTGGTCAAGTTCTGATGATATGATCAATGACAAAATAACGGAAATCTCCAATTCTTATGTGCAAATAATCAAAATTATAATAAATAAAATCTTTTATAAAAGAAAACACTCTTAAAACGTTCATTTAAAATCCGCTAACTGTTGAGATAATTTCTCTATTTATGAATTGAATTTTATTATCAATTTCATTGAGACTGAATGGAATGATGAATGGATGGAAATTGAATAATTATCGGAAAAGAGGTTTTTTTATTTAATAAGTTTTTCCCCCTTATTAAAAACAAGGACTAAAAAGATGATCAAGGACAGTCGATGGTGGAGAAGTAATCTCCGAAGTCGAAGCTCAAATACAATGTACATATACATTAATTCATGTAAAATAATTGGTTCAATAAAATTTATCAATTTCAATTCCTTCGCCCGAATCTTTCTCTTACGAGATGAATGCAAGGTATTATCATAAGTCACTATTCTTAACATCACTAAAAGAGAAAAATAAAAATAGTGTTTAGAGAAAAAAACAGACTTCAAAAAAATTAAATGCAACAAATAATATAATAAGAACACAAAAATCAAATAAAAAGGTATAAAATAATTATCTAATTTAGTTACAACTAAACGATGAAATTGTTACATAAAATTACTTTTGAAGTCGGTGCCAAACAAACTATATAATCGAGCGTACATGATGTTGTCTCATTACCCGCCGAACGTACTAAGTAAGATCCGTCGAGTGCAATTCATAAAATGTACCTATATGTTTGGCACCGACTTCAAAAAGTTTTTTTAGCTATTTCATCGTTTAGTTGTAACTAAATTAGATAATTATTTCAAATCTTTTAGTGAATTTTATTTTATTTTTGAGTTCTTAATATTTTATTTGTTCCATTTAATTTTTTTGAAGTCTTTTTTTCTAAAAATTATTTTTAAGCTTAAACCGTTTAATGGCAAATTGTCCTTAAAATTTCACTTTCATTTTTCTTTGGGACTCCTAAAGAAGATAATCAAGGCATCACGACCTTAAATTTTTGCCAGAATCGGCACAGCTATATCCAGAAGTGTCGATAGTATTGCCAGTATTGTCAGAAGGAGTCAAATATAATTTTTTTCCCAGTGTAAATATCGCCTTCGGCTATGCAACCAAATAGGTTGTAAATAGTATCCGTTGTCTAACCTACAGGACGCGGGAGTCGGGTAGGCTAGGGGTTAGCATGTCAGCCTGCTAACCAAGTGTACCCGGGTTCGAATCCGACTCGAGGCATCCAGCTAAAACCTAACACCGGGGGGGATAGAGACAAATTTAATAAAAAAAAATTAGTATCGTAAATTGGCTTATGGCTAAAAAGGCCGAAAAGTCAAAAAAACCTACAGGACGCACCGTCTTGGCACAAATTTATTATCTACACTCTACTTTCTACTATTATATTTCCTTAGCTCTCTGGATATATAAATTTTTTTAATTATATAAAACTAGTTTTCATTAGTTGTACTAGTATATTATATGTTAGGACGTCTCTATTCATAATTTAATGTCTAACTAAATAAATTACAAGCATATAATTAACAGATTTTCAATTTTATTATTAAATTAATCATTTGATATTCTAAGTAGACTCAAAAGTTATTTTAACTATTATTCAGCAACTCCAAAAGACATAGCATACTCATTTTCAAAAGGGCAGAGGGGGCACAGTCTATTCAAAATACACACATTTAATTAGATTTAAAGTATATCGAATAATAAACGCCCACTGCTGAGGCTATTTGATTTTATATATTTAATTATAATATATTTTTTGACGTGACAACGTCTTATAATTCGATGGAGCCTGCTGCACGCACGAAAAAACATGACTCATGCGGCGACACCTCGCTCTGAGGCGTTCCATTTAAGGCTTGAAGTGTAAGCGAGAGCGCGGAACGAGCGACAAAGATTGAGGCGGGCTTTTTAAAAGCTACAGTTACAAAAATTTTAATGATGTTTCCAAATTTTAAATTTTCAATTTAAGATTTATGAACAATAATTTAATCACAGTTTATTCTTATAATAAATTATTCAAAAATTATTACTTTTTTACAACAAATTACAATTAAATTTGCAAAAATAATTAAGTAACTAATTGAACAACAACTTTTATTCAGTTTACTTGCTGAAAGAAATAATGTCAATACAAAATTTATTATTATAAAATAATAAAATCAAAAATTAAATTTTAACAGTCGAGTAGAAATTTAAACAATAAATTTTATTCAATTATTTTGTAAATTTAAAATGATTTTCTGAACGAAGAATTTTATGAAAAAATCGGTTGTCTGTAAAGTCGGTTTACTGACGATAGTTGAACGTGACAACGTCATAAGAAAATACTGATGGAATGGTATTTTCTTATGACGTTGTCACGTTCAACTATCGTCAGTAAACCGACTTTACAGACTAACCGATTTTTTTATAAATTTTCATTTAATGGATATGTGTGATATTCCTTTTTTCTAATATTATTTATATAAAATATGTTATTTTCTAATTTTCAATATTATCCATTCATAACAAATTAATGATATACCATCAAATCTTAAAGCCTGTTTGGACCTACGGGGCGCTGTTGTGGGACTGTGCGAAAAAACTATCTTCTCTATCTCATTGCCATCTTTCACTGATCTATAAATCTACATCCCATATCTTACATCAGCTATGGAAAATTAATAGATATCAAATGTAAAAAAAATATTTGGCATTGAATTAGAAGATTTCTTTCCAGCAAATAGAAGAATTCTAAATAACTATTAAGGACTCGAATAATATTTTATTTTTAAGTATCCACTTTAAGTATATTTTATTTTTAAGTATCCACTAGATCAGACTGATAGGCGATCCAACATTAACTGACACTCTCGACTCCCTAGCCCATCGTAGATCTGTCTCCGCCCTTTCCCTTTTTTATAGATATTACCATGGCTTTTGTTCTGACTAAATAAAATCGATAATCCCACCAAAGGCTTCATTTGCGCGAAATACACGATTTTCTAAAATTCAACACCCCTACACGCTTAAAATTGATACTAATCGAACAAACGCATTCGCCAATTCATTTATCCCTATGACATCTAGAGACTGGAACTCTCTTCCCCCGACCGTCTTTCCAGCAACTTATAACCTTCAATCTTTCAAGACCAGCATCCACAGATTCCTTCGACTGCTACCCAATCCCTAAATCTCCCCTTATCTTCACGTTACAAGGGTCCACCACGGACTACAGAGGTTGTACCTTCTTGGTGCAACTTCTTCTTGTATCAATATCATTATAAAAAAAAAATAATAGGTGAAATATACTTTTGGTTTGTACAGCAACAAATCATAATTTTCCTTTTGTAAAAAATCTTAGGTAATTTCTTCCCCTGTTATAATTCAGAAATTCACACAAATCGTAGGCCTAGTAGGTGTATTAGTGTGGGAGTTTTTAAATTAATACTATTTTTAAATTCGGCCCTATACACTTCCTGCAGTCTCAAGTAATTTTCTTCTACTTCTTCTAAGCCTTTGTTCGAACTACTGCTGGCCATAGACCCCTCTAATTAAATATCTCTATTCCATTCTAGCAATAAACGAATAATTAAGCAAAATATTTTCCAGCTTTAATAAATTTCCCGATGTCAACGACAATCCCTAAACCCAGTCAAATAATTATTTTGGCGAATTCCTAAAGAGTTTCTATTGGAGAACCTATGTTGATAGTAAACATGATTCATTTATAAAATCGGATATTGGCTTGTGAGATATCGCTATTGGTTTTTCAATGGGAGGGATCGCCCTCTTCACACCCACACACTTATTCACGAATCAATAGAGAAGGGCTTTTCCTCTCAAATCAAATAGAGAGGGACATTTTAATATTGCATGTTCTGCATATTGTTTATAAATAAATAAATAATATATTTCAAAAATAATTAAATAATAGTATTGTCGTAGATGAAATTTTCGCGTAATGAATAGTTAATTAACTTTTTTTACTCCAATCTTTATGGCTTCTTTTTGATTGACTAGTTTTCATTGCCATCTTCCTTCTGGATCGGAAAGTCAAAAATATGTTCACTTTTGACAATATTTTTTCAAGATTTTTCCCGAGATATTAATTATATACTCATTTTATCTGAGAAAATAGCTAGAAAAATTAATTTTTTTCATAAAAAGCGTTACCTACTTTGTTTATCCGTTTTTAGAAATTTTGAAAAAAAAAAACAAAAAAAAAATACTTAGTGGTATAAAGTAGGTATTCTAAAAGAAAAAATACTAAATAATAAATTAATAAATGCCCCTTGACGATTTTTCACATTTTAGTCATAACCTTAGAACTCAAAATTTCATTGTTATTGACTGAATGGTTTTGCAGCCTTTAGTTGATTTTTTTATCAAAATCATGAGCCGTTTTTAAGAAATGTTGAACAATCTAAATAAGTACCTACTAGAATAAAAACCGCCCTCGTCACTTGTTTATATTATACAGAGGGGTCCAAAAAAATGTATCCACTGTTTAAAAGTCCATAACTTGCAAACTAATTGATGGAGTTGTCTCATCTTTGGTAGTGTAATAGTTTGTAGTTCCGGAAATCGCCACACAAGCGTTGTATTGCGTTGTTTTGTTTTGTCAGATGACAGTCGCCAGATAGTCAGTGTTTTGTTCTTAGTTGCACCTAGTTACTCGAGTAAACATGGCTGGCGCAAGGCTTACATTCGATGAAAGGAAGTCAGTTTTGAAGTGGTATTTTAAGTACGAAAACATTAATGAGGTTCAACGGCAATGGCGAAATGTGTATCAAACAGAGCCACCGACACGTTTAACGATTCGTCGCATTCGAGACAAATTTGAAGCCGAAGGCTGTGTTAAAGATGCACACAAACAACGATCTGGACGACCTGTAACAGTAACAAGTCCAGCTAACTCCTGTCGGGTGTTACAACAATTCACTCGCTCACCACAGAAGTCTGTGAGACAGTGTGCCCGTGAAACTGGAGTGAGTCGCTCAAGTGTTCGGCGAATCGTGTTAGGGCGTATCTCGACAAAAATCTACCAGGAAGATGGATAGGCCGTAGAGGTGCTGTGGAGTATCCACCACATTCCCCAGACCTAACTCCGCTGGACTTTTACCTGTGGGGAACACTAAAGGACGTCGATTATGGACAAAAGCCACGCACATTGGATGAACTTCGAGAATCCATCGTACATTCATGTGCAAATATCCAACTGAACACGTTGCAGTCAGTAGTTCGTGCTGCAGCTCGGCGGCATCGTTTGTGTGTGGATGTTAATGGTGACCATTTCGAACACCTACAGTGATATTTTTAAGTTGGACTTTAAGCTACACTTTCACCAAAAATGAGACAACTTAATCAATTAGTTTGCAAGTTATGGACTTTTAAACAGTGGATACATTTTTTTGGACCCCTCTGTATTATCAAAACTACGAATACATGCCATCGCAGATAGTAGCAAACAACTAGTGAAATCCAGATTTTTAAACATATATAGCAAAATTAAAGTAAGAAATTAATTAGTACTTTGACTTGGTCTTATGTGTTAGTACCTACTATGGATTGCTTTAGTGCAATGTATCGTAAAAGGTACTACGAGTGTGTCGTCGTCGTCAGGTTCCTTCTTCAGCAACAACAAATATACTAAATTCCGTGGATAAATAAATAATAATTATTCAAATTAATATTTTTTTTTTGTGTATGTTAACCCAAATAATAATTTTGTAGAAGAAAATATTCTAATGAAAATGTAATAATAATTACAGTAAAACCTCGTTTATTCGGCCATCATTTATCCGGCCCTCCGGATTACCGGATTGAATTTGTAGACATTTTTATTTTAATAAATGTTCACATAGATAATAATTTTTAACTCTGATAGCAGGAATGTACTTATAATTTCACCAACATTTTTTTAACATAAGTAGGTTTGTAGGTATGTATTTTTTTAAACGATTCTATGTAATTTTGATATAAACATGTTTTTTATCGTGATAAATTCAAATTCACTTATTTGAGGGTTTTTTTACGCATTTATCTGAATTATCCGGATTTTTGATTATCTGGTTTGCCTTTGGTCCCAGTTAGTGCGGATAAACGAGGTTCTACTGTAATAAAATTGCAGTATTTTTTCCTGTCTTCTAAACTTAACCCCTGATTGAGGGCTTCCTTCTATTTTTAATATAAATTAACTTCAGTAAAAACAAATAACGTTTTTAATTATTTTTTAAGGTCAACAAAAACCCTTCATGATCTTAGGATAAAAAATTACTGCCCTAAATCTCCATGAAAACCTATATAACTTCTACTTACAGTCGATTTGAAAGCCTGATTAGACCTCAATTAAAGGTGAAACGTTGATGAATAAACGCTATAAGTGTTTAGAATAAATTTTCGTTCTTAACTCCTAAGAATTATCATTCAATTGACTTCTATATAAAATATATTTTAAATTGCTACTAGGACAGTCCTCTTGGGGTTTTCAAATTGCCTCATTTCTTCGATCTATGTCCCTATATATAATATACCATTTCAGGCATAGTTTTGTCCTATATTTTAAATGTTTCAACTTATCTATTCTAATATTTTTATATCAGCAGGTGTGCTTATTAGGGTAGGTCGAAAAAAATGTAATTCTTATAAAAAATTGCAAAAATCACGATATCTTTTAATTTTTTTTATTAGTTAAAATTTTTAAAATAAACAGACTAGTGTTTTCTGCTTGTTTTATGGTTTAAATAATCTAAATAAATTAAATTCTGATCAATTATAAGTATAAGTATAAAAAAATAGAATTTACAAAGTAAAAAAGTATATATAATATTGATCAGAATTTAATTTATTTAGGTTATTTAAACCATAAAACAAACATAAAACACTAGAGTTGATTTATTTAAAAAATTTTAACTAATAGAAAAAAATCAAGAAATATCGTGATTTTGCAAATTTTCATAAGTTTCGACGCGCGAGTGGAAAAAGTTAACCGATTTTAATTTTTTTATGCCGTTTTTCTTCTTATTACAATAGACAACTTTTTCCGCACTCAGGCGTTTAAAAAAAAATTCAATTTTTTCGACCCACTCTAATGCTTATCAATTTCTTTTTGGAATTTTGCTAGAATTCGAAACAGTCCCACTGTGTACGACTACGACCGTGAGGGCTTAAAATATAGTAAAGATATATCTATAAATTAATAAAAAAACTCGGATTTTTTTTTCAAAAAAATTGCCAAAAATGGTGATCTCCCCAAAAATATTTTCTGGGAACGTGAACCTTCATTCCAAAAACTACTTTGGGGATCATGAAATGTTAAAATCTGTAAATCATGACGTCGTTTTTTTTATGAAAAGAAACATTTTTATCATTTATATAGAAACATTTGTTTCCATTTGTTTTGTGATTAAAATAAAAGACGCAAATCAATGCGCCATCGAGAATTAATTACCACTCCATTAGGAATCCTCCCCAGTTCCCGAGGGTCTCTTTTTGATTGACAGACCTCCAATGGTATCTGCTTTTGGGATCGAAGAGTGATCGCATACCGAGATAGAATCTTTTCACTTTTTATTTTTATTTCCTAACAGTGTTTACATTTGAACCCCCTTCTAGGAGAGTAATTGAGTCATTTCTGGCAGTGTGTTGTGTCATCCATCAGAGTGGCGCCTCCGCTGTCATAAGAAGAGTCACGCAGGGTAGTTTTACCGCCCCAATCCCACTCACTATTGATCAGCGTTCACCATTTCAGAATTATCTACTGATAATGCATATCTGATCTAGGTCTTAAAAAAATGTTTTTCTTGGGTTAAGTTCAATTCTCTTTGTTGATTAGATTTTTCTTTCACTTAATATTAATAATTTTAATTGAAATATAATGTGACTATCTACCTACTGAATTTCAGTGATTTAGCAATATTTCTCAAAAATATATAGGTATTAATTATTAATTTTTAGAAAAAAAACTTTAGTTTTTGCATTTTTAGAATCCTGGGACCCACTGATTATGTATACAAAATTTGGTTGAGATTGGTAAATGGCAAAGATTTTCATTTTTTGACCTTTCCGCCCCCCCCCCCCACCCCCATTTTGGGCGATTAGTTTTTGCATTTTTAGACTTCTTGGGACCCGCTGTTTATATATACAAAATTTGGTTTAGTTTGGTAAATGGCCAAGATTTTCATTTTTTGACCATCCGACCCCCCCCCTCCCCCATTTCGGGCGGTTAGTTTTTGCATTTTTAGACTTCTGGGGACCCACTGATTATGTATACAAAATTTGGTTGAGTTTGGTAAATGGCCAAGATTTTCATTTTTTGACCATCCGACCCCCCCCTCCCTCCCATTTTGGCCCGTTAGATTTTGCATTTTTAGACTTCTGGGGGTCCACTGATTATGTATACAAAATTTGGTTGAGTTTGCTCAAACGACCTAGATTTTTAATTTTTAACCCCATCAATTTGCACCAAAATCTAATCAGCTCTTAATTTCAATGGACCAAAACTACGTGTGAAATATGGTTTCGATATTCACACTAGTTTTTGAGCTAGCTCGTCCACAAATTTGGTAACGCACAGACTAACTAACTAACTAACAGACATTTTGACAAAACAATTATTATCTCGAAAAATATAATTTTTTCGATGTTTACTTATTAGAGCTTTTTTGTAGACCGAAATGCCATATGGTTTTGGTCAATTTTTTTAATCGAAACAGTTTCACCCGTTTTTTAGATATTTTGAAAAAAAGAAGGAAAAAACCACTTTTTTCATGCACGATTACAATACTTGACCATACCCTGTATGGTAAAGTAAAAATATTTTTGTATTAAAGGGAGTTCGAGCAGCTTATCTATCTTTTTGATCTTCGAAAAAATCTTTTGTCTTTCTGTAGAGGGACAACGTCTGGCTTCTAAATCTTTTAATAAACAAATTGTTAATAATAAGGTTAATTTCGAATAAAAATCTTTGCTTTCATATTATTATTAAAAAGAATATTGATATAATTTTTTTCTTATTATAAAAACATTTATTTAACACAAAAACGATTTCAAGAAATAGAGTTAGAATTCTACACTAGTGCTTTTGTTATATCCTGTTGGCTGCAAATAAATTGTTATTTTTTCATTTATTAATAACTAATTAACTACAGTGTTAAATCTATTGAAAAATCTATCATTCGATTCATAAAAGTTGAATTATTAAATCCCAAGGTTCCCAATAGAGGTGCTCGTATCTCGGGGTTCCACTGTATTCAAAAATAATAAAAATAAATACATTTCATTCGGTTAAATTCCGCAAACATTTCTCTATAAAAATAATTAAGACTAAAAAGTAAAAAAATAAATTATATTTTAAAAAAACTAAAAAACACGCTTCTAAAAGTAGAAAATAATGTAATACTTAATCAAAAAGCGTGGGGCACTTGTCGAAATTAATTAAAAGTACATGTTTCTACGCCCCACACTTTTTGATTAAATATTACATTATTTTGTACTTTTTGGAAGCGTGTTTTTTAGTTTTTTAAAATATAATTTATTTATACCTAGTTACAAGGCCTTACGCAAACAGTTTGAAACTGTTGAAAAAACAGAGCTGAATAAATTTTATTCTATTTATTATTTAATAATAAAAATAAACTGACAATCACGAATCCCTGGTCTAAGTCGATTGGATTGGCTTAATATTTATACTCTCAATGCGATAACCAATTATACCACGAGGAATCTCACCCATCGGAATTTTTCAAATTCTTCCTTAAGCTCTAATCAGCCCGCACGGATTAAAATGTTCACGATAAGCGATTCATTGATTCGTTCACTGAACACATTGATTAGTGCAAATTAATATAGTATACAAGAGTCTCTAACGAAACCACCATCAAACTGCATTGTCACCTAATTCATTATTATCATAATTTCAACCTGATGCACAAACTCATTATTTCCCAAATGATGAAGTTACTCGCTCATCATTATTTTAATTCTTTTTTGGGGGGATAAGAAAGAACATGGATCATCAAATAATCTATTCCGAATTGCATTCTGCGTTTTAATGGACATTAAAATAATTACAGCCGTGTCTTATGGCTTAATTAATGGGCTAAAAGAGATTTATTATGATGGCAAATGACTTGCAATAGAAGACCCGTTATGCAATTCCAAATGACCAGCGGGCCATAGTGCAATTTAAATTATCAGAATAATCCTATAATGGTTTCATAAAAGTTTAAGATTATTCTACTAACAGAATTTAAAAAAATAAAATCGTCTATATTTCGAGTTTTAATGCTTTTTTATCACATAACTAATTGAGCTTATCTGTTACAAGATTTATAATATCAATTAAATTACACTGGTCAACATGATTTTTGTCTCACGAGTACCAATATTTGCACTTAATACCGTTTTTATCGTGTTTTCAAATATGTATTCGAATTTCTCCATCACCCACAGTTTTTTTTTTGTTATTTCAAGTTTTTTTTTTTTAATATTTTAAGACGTTTTTTCGTCCATTTGTTCATTGACAAATAGAAGCTCCTAGATCAGGGATGTCCAACTCGCCGCCCCCGGGTCGCATGCGGCCCAGCACAGCAATCAATGTTGTCCGACATAAAATTATAAATTTCTTTAAAACATTGAAATTTTTATATTACTGGAAATCTGATACAATTTAACCAGATTTTTTTTTGTTTTAAGGACGTTCCCAAATAAATCAATTTTTCTTGCAATTCTTTAATTTTTTTTAATAGTCCTTGCGGAACTAAATTTATAAATATTGTCCATTGAAATTTGCATATTTAACACGCGAACCCTATTCCGATTGATGTTAAAGCGACTGTTTCATTAAATAACAATCGTAATTTTCTTGAAATCATTTTGAAAAACTGAGAATCATTAAGGGAAGATTTAACACATATTTTCCTGTTAAAATAATTTTATCAAGCGGTATTCGTGATTACCTCCATGAAACTAATCATTCCGCCTCCCCAAACAACCCCACACGATTACATTTTGAATTAAAGGGACAAAGTTTAGATTTACTAGAACCACCAGAAATTAAAATAGCCATTACAAATAATAAAAATATTCTAAATAACCAACTTGGCATTAAGAAACAGCTAATAATAGACATCCAAACAATAACACCTACACATACCATTCATTCATTTCTATTTATAGATTCCAGATACTTCCCAATCTTCAAACAACCTTTCTTAATCTTAAATTTAGATAAATAAAAATCTTCTTTGTAGCTTAACCCTTCCCTCTCTTACCTTATTTCTCCCTTCCCTTATTGTTAAAATTAAGAAATTAACTTCTAAAACATTTTTGTATTTTTGTATTCAGTGTCCTTTGTGAATTCCGAAGATGGGCTTATATCCCGAAATAAATATAGAGCTGTGCTAAACAAGCATCTGATCTTTTATTTATGTGAAACCTACCTAGTATTTTATATTTTAAATTTTGAAAAGTTTCTAAAAAAAAAAATTCAAAATTTTTCTTTACTTTATTTAAAATGTTTCACCAAGAACCTACGCCATACTCACTTAAGAAAATTAATTATTTTCTGTATCTCCTGATGATAGGTTGACAGCCCCAAATATATATATATATATATATATATATATATTGAGAAAACTCTCTCTCTCTTATTTCTTACTAGTGATACAAGGAATCTAGTGAATAACTCATAATGTAAGTAAATAATAATTTTCAAAAAAAAAAAATATTTTTACTTTTCTATAAGAAAAATAGAATCCTTAAAATGGGAACTCTTGTTTAGTTGTATCTAATTATAAAAGTAATTCTGAAATACATATGTGGAGGTTAAGGAGTTCAGGACAGCTCCTCTATTCTGATTTTTTTTTTTGGTTGACCTTTCTAGCCATAAGCCATTTACGATACTAATTATTTTATTTAAATGTGTCTCTACCTGAGGGTCAGATTTTAGCCGGATGCCTCGAGTCGGATCTCGAACTGGGTCCTCTTGGTTAGTTGGCTGACATGCTACCGCTCAGCCTACCCGACTCCCCTCTATCTGATTTATCTACGAAAAAATATTTTGTATTTCTACAGTGTGACAACTTCTGGCTACTAATTTTTGAATAAAAAAAATTGTTAATCAATGAGGTTAATTTCTGAAAACAAATATTTCTTTTGATAATATTAATAAAAAAAGAATATTGAGATAATTTTTTCTCATTATAAAAACATTTATTTAACACAAAAACGATTTCAAGAAATAGAGTTGGAATTCTACACTAGTGCTTTTTTTACTAGTCTGTTGGTTGCAAATTACTTTTTATTTTAACATTTATGAATAACTATTTAACTAGACTGTCAAAATCTATTGAAAAATATATCATTCGATTCATAAAAGTTGAATTATTGATCTAAATAAATTTGTTGAAAATGGTATAATTTGTATAGAAGTTATAGCTCTTATTTATAAAAAATCGGTCCATTTACTTCCATGGTAAAAGGACAATTTTCAATAATTTATTTCTCGGTAATGGGACAGACGATCAACTTCAAATTTCGGGAATTAATATTTAATACATCAATGATTCGATGGTAAAAATCTGAGAATTTTCTTATAAAAATGATAAACAGTCCCGAACCCCCTTAAACAAAGTATATTTATTAATAAAAAAGATATTAATTTGCCGATGGTAATAGATTCAACTTTACTAGAAAATCATAGATCAAGATGGCAAGTCATCTATTAGAATCCGATGGAGTGGAATATTTTTAATTATATGTCAGAGGGGTTGTTTTTCACCCCTGGGAATCGAACCCGAGTGCCAGTAACAGCAATCCGAGCCACCTGGCTCACCTGCGGGATACGAATCTCTCAACGCGCGTTTACTATTGCCGGAGAGGTTCGTATCCCGCAGGTGAGCCATGTGCATTGTTATCATTGGCACATTCGGGCGATTCGAAAAACAACCCCTCTGACATACATTAAAAATATTCCACTCCATCGGATTTATTAGATGACACCATCTTTGATCTATGATTTTCTATATTTATTAAATAAATCAAGACCAACGCAAGAAAAATCAATTAAAAGTTCCAAATTAAGAATACCGCTATTAAATTAACTTTTGTTTTGATTTAACCTCAAGACCAAATACTTAAGAATCGATATTTTGAATTTAAAAAAGATGGACGCAAATCATCCCATTTATTATTATTGATACTTTTTATATTTCATTTGTTACAATCTATATAAAAATTATGATTAACTTGAATATATATATATATGTATATATATATATATATATATATAAATATATATATATATATATATATTATACAATATTCTATCTAATTTAAAATTTATTGTAGAAAGTTTATTTAATAAACATATCTCTAGGTAAATATATCAACCCTCATTATGAGTTCAATTTGCATTGCATTTGAAATTCCAAAGATTTCATGAATATATCTAACAACCTTTGATGAAAAAAATATTTTCTACACCTCTACCTATACACATAGTATATATAGTATATTATCAATGTATTTTGCATTTCTTTCATGTGGAATTTTTTAAAAGATGCACGTCAACCACCATGAATAATTCTAAATATTTTAATTATAATTGTAAATAAAGCCTCCCCTTATTTTCTTTTTCATGATTTGACTAAAAATGGGGAGTTCAATTTAAATATCTTCTCCAAAATAATATCTAGAAATTATGATAAATATGAATGTTCGTTGGCATTTGTAAAAAATAAAAAATAAATAGGGGTTGAGTTTTAAATTGGAACACTTTTAAATAAAAGCAAACACAAAATTAATTACGCATTTACTATACATATATATCTGTGGATTGAATGTTTATCTATATGTATTTATGTTAAATTTAAATTAATATGCTTCAAATTAAATTTCAAAATAAGATGAATTGAAACTATGTTTTAAGAAAATTTGGACTGTTTTCTTTTTACTATTAACAAGCTATCTTGAAATTTTTTGATTGCGCAGCACAATATAAGTCTGTCTACAAAATAGCTTCAAATATCCACGATTTCTCTTATTATTTTGAAAACTTGTGATTCAAAAATCTGAACAAGTTAGTAAATTTTTGAAAAATCATTTTAGTTACTATAAAATAATAATTAATGGTTGATAAAAACAAACTTTTTTTACTCAATTTTTGATTAAAATCTTTGAAAAATCATTTTAGTTACTACAAAATAATAATTAATGGTTGATAAAAACAAACATTTTTTACTCAATTTTTTGATTAAAATTTTTGAAAAATCATTTTAGTTACTATAAAACAATAATTAATGGTTGATAAAAACAAACTTTTTTACTCAATTTTTTGATTAAAATCTTTGAAAAATCATTTTAGTTACTATAAAATAATAATTAATGGTTGATAAAAACAAACATTTTTTACTCAATTTTTTGATTAAAATTTTTGAAAAATCATTTTAGTTACTATAAAATAATAATTAATGGTTGATAAAAACAAACATTTTTTACTCAATTTTTTGATTAAAATTTTTGAAAAATCATTTTAGTTACTATAAAATAATAATTAATGGTTGATAAAAACAAACTTTTTTTACTCAATTTTTTGATTAAAATTTTTGAAAAATCATTTTAGTTACTATAATATAATAATTCATGGTTGATAAAAACAGACTTTTTTACTTAATTTTTTGGTTAAAATTTTGATTGAATTATTATCTTCTATCTTCTATCTTCTATATATATAAAATAGAAAAGTATGTGGATATATATGTATGTGGAAACGATCTGATTGGCCAGTGCATAGCCAATGCCAAAGCGTTAAATTATTAGAACGATTCTGATTGGTCAGATAGTGATCGTGCTTAGGCAATGTGTTAAATAAATCTTTCCTTATTCTTCCTTATATAGAAAAGTATGTGGATATATATGTATGTGGAAACGATCTGATTGGCCAGTGCATAGCCAATGCCAAAGCGTTAAATTATTAGAACGATTCTGATTGGTCAGATAGTGATCGTGCTTAGGCAATGTGTTAAATAAATCTTTCCTTATTCTTCCTTATTTTTGAATCAATTTCATTCAGCACATTCTTTCGATACTTACAGTAAGATTTTAAATTTCAATTATTAAATTGGTATGAACGAGACGCTCCCCGCCAGGTTAGGTGACGCCGGGCCGAAGGCCCGAGTCGTCAGCTAGTTTATCTATAATGTACAAAAAAAATTTCATAATCATGTATTTAAAATTTGATTAAATTAAAGTTATCTTAAAAATTAATGAAAGTTCAAGTATTGATTCATTTATTTTTAAATTTATTTTTTTATTTTTTTTAGTTTTCACCATATTCTGCTACCACCTAAAGTAAAGTCTGCGATTTTAGCTCTATGTCAAAGTTGTTCTTAAAAAAAAAATAGGCAAAACAAAAGCTGAATTCAGGATACAAACAGGTTACCCATTTTGACTTGACTGGAGCCAATATCTAAATAAACACATTTACCCACTTTTGAGCTCAGATAAAGTTTATTTTTTAGCGCCTGTCAAGCTGAAACAGGCAACCGGCTTTATTCCTGAATTCAATCTTGTACTCAAAAGTAAATTTGGAGAAATAAGGGAGCATTTTTTTCAAGACAAAAACTATACGGAAACATGTGGTTTATTATTCTATATTTCAGTTTTATATTGAAGGAGACAATAAAAGAGTCTGTCTTCTGCTGGAATTATAAATTTTATTTAAAAAAAAAACTTTCAATTCAGTTCTATAGTTAGCTACAACCATTCAATAGCTTTCAATATCACAGTTACAATTATTTCAATTTTTCTAATTTTTTTCATCTGGAAAGCACAAAATCTAATTATTTATTCGTATTACCAAAATTATGGTACAATAACAACATGTCTACATCCTTTTATTGCCAAGTTATTGTGGATTTCGGAATTCGGGCATACAATCAGACAAGCAGAAAAACAAAATGTTTGAAAATGCAGTCGAATATAGAGGGTTTGAACCTTATATGGCTTCTTCTTCAAGTGCCATACTCGAATCCGAGCGTCACCGATTACTATAGAGAGTATCCTCTCGATTGTAATTTTCCTGGGGAAATTTTTCACAGGGTGTTTTCCCAGTGCCTTCCTCCGATGGAATTAGATTATAGCCGGTTAAATATTTGCAGCGAGTCGGGCTTGAACCCTCGTTAGTTTGATCAAAAGGTATGCTCTTTAACCACCCGGCCAACCTGACTTCTTTTATATGCCTTAGTATAGGTAAATTTATATCTTCAGAAATAATTTTTCTTTCAAATTCTATCTTATTTTTCTTAAGTTTAGTTCAGTGATTTTGGAATCTCTTAAGGTACAAAAATCCTGTAAATATTGGTAGTTTGATAAAGCCCTCTACATCGTATAATTCTACAGGAAATTGAATATAAAAACATCGGATTAAATCTTAATGATATTTTTACAGAAGATACCTCATGATAAAAAAATATTTATTTTTGACTTAACAGAAATTTGACCCAAATTTTAATACAATTTTTAATTTCGGGGAAAATGAATACATAACTTATAAATTACAATTTTTTTACTTCTTTAAGTTACGAGCTACGAACAGACATTTATTGACACCCATAAGGTCCCGTTTTTAACGGAATCCAAAAAATTGAAAAATTTAAGGTCAATTCAACTCTCCAGTCGAGTATCACATATGTAGGTAATTTTATTTTTCCTTTAAATTTCCTATCTAATAAAATCTCCAATATTTTTTTTATTCCTTTCTCTTATGTGATCTATTTCAAGAGTGGATTTTTTTTATTTCTTTCAGTCCATTTAAATCACTTGATGGCGTTTGATTCCCCTTTTACTAACGGCTGGTATTTTATTCATAATTGAAATAAAAGAAAAGAAGAAATTTCATTCCACTTGACATCTGAAGAGGCGTCAGCTCGAATTGCTCTTCAAGATTCAATGAATACTATCACTCTTTAATTAAGGCGTTCAGACATTAAATCAATATTAAGAATTTTTTAATGCTAGGCTTTCGAGTTTAAAAAAATAAGCTTTATTAAGATATATATATAGCTTAATTGAATATAATGTGATTCTGGTCCATTAGGTGAAATTGACTCGTTAATCATATTAATTATAGCTGCTTTCTATTTGCCAAATAACCGTCTAACGGTACTTTACTTTCAATTTGAAATCGAAGCCCTGAGTCCTATCATATTCACGTCTTTATCGCCCAATGTGCTAATTAATTTTGAGCTTTGATCCCCGAAGACGTTAAATTCAATAAACTGGACAAGTGCCAGTCGATCTCCCATACCGAGGATTCTGTATCTTATTTCTTCCAATAAAAACTTTATAATAACAAATTCTTACTTATTTGTCGTTAATAAGGAAAAAAGGGGGAATTGCGGAATATTTTCATAATTTTCAAATTTTATTGTATTATTATTTTTATTTCCTGGGAGATTTGGAACAGTTCTTTTTCAGGATAGTTCCTGAATTATTTAGGAACTTGCATCCAGGTTTCTGACCAATAGATGGTATCGACTATATCTCTCGAAGATAGTATATTATTAAATTTAGTTGGCTCATGTCCATTTTAATAATAAATAAAAGATTCACGGGTTTTTGGATAATTGATATTTAACATTAATAAAAAAATATCCAAAAGCCCGTGAATCTTTTATTTATAGTATATTACCTGTAAAAAGATTGCTTTTTATTAAGATTTCTAATTAAAAACATGATTTATTTTCTCCAAATCCCAGCTTATTCCAATTTTGATAATCTTCTTTTAACTTAAATTGAAAGTTTTTGTGCTGAGGGTAGCAGAATTTTTATATATTGAAGGAGACAATAAAAAAGTGTGTCTTCTGCTGGAATTATAAACTTTATTTATAACGAGACTATAGTTTCGACGGTCTTTGCCCTCTTCATCAGTCTATTACAATTGATTCACAGGAATTAATGTATGAATGGATAGTAGTATTGCATTGCTCTTCTAAGAAGCAACAAAAAAGAATTAGAGGACACTCTGAATGGAATTAACCAAATCCTAATAGAAGAAATCAAAATCAAAATATACAAGAATAAAACCAAGGTCCTAGTTTGTACAAAAAAAAAAAAAAAAAAAACGAGACAGGAATGCATCAAAATTAACCAAGAAAACCTAGGAGTTAAGGAATTCCGCTATCTAGGAAGTAAAATAACATGGGATGGGGAGGAGCAAAAACGAAATTAAATAATTGCCCAAGCAAAAATGGGGTTTAATTCAATACAAAAAATACTATGCTGCTCCTCAATCAGCTTAGAAAACAGGAAGATGCTATTGAAGACATATGTATTGAGCATAGTCATGTACTGGTGTGAAACCTGGACAATTAGAGAAGCGGAGAGAAAGAAATTAGAGGCTTTCGAAATGTGGTGCTACAGAAGAATGATGAATATCAAATGGATGGATAAAATTACAAATGAAGAAGTTCTTGGAAGAACCTTGTGGAAGAGTCTGAAGAAGAGAAGAAGTCAGATGATGGGGCACATACTGAAACATGGGGGACTGCTTAGGGGAGGGGGAAGGGGAAGGGGAAGGCTCAGATCAGAATATTTCAACCAAATAATTGGAGATATGGGATGCGAGACATTTAGAGAGGTCAAACAGCTGGCGGTGGATAGACCCGAGTGGAGACGGGTGGTTTCGTCAAACCAGTCTTAGGACTGTATATGTTACTCAATGATGAATCAATTGTAATAGACTGATGAAGAGGGCAAAGCCCTCGAAACTATAGTCTCGTTATAAATAAAATTTATAATTCCAGCAGAAGACACACTCTTTTATTGTCTCCTTCAATCTTCTATTAACTGTAAGTATGTTTATAAAATTAAAATTTGAAAGGTTTTTGAAATTTATTTATATTATTTTGGATATATCCAATAACATATTGTAGTTTTATTAAGCAGGTCACCTATAAAAGCTTAGCGAAATTACAATACTAATATATAAAAAATGATTAGTAAAATTACAATACGCATATTGTAATTTTAAGAAAAATTTGTTGTAATATTACCGACTAGCTATAGTAATAAATATATTCTAATTTGTAAGATACTGTACCATACTTGTATGTAATATTATTAAAAAATCCATTTTTTAGAG
Organism: Forficula auricularia; assembly: GCA_024734495.1. Lineage (NCBI taxonomy): Eukaryota > Metazoa > Arthropoda > Insecta > Dermaptera > Forficulidae > Forficula > Forficula auricularia. Next base: position 9,424,240 of record JALMQS010000225.1, read on the forward strand.
TAAAATTACATAAGAAATTTTAAACAGTGTAAATTTACTTTAAGCAAAAGTTTTATTTGTTTTTTATTCAAGTAAGTGAACCGCGAAAGTTAAATAATTTATTACAATAATTTCTGACCGTTGATTCTATATTATGAGAATTTTTTTTTCCTCGTCTCAGTCGGTTGATCAATTTCAGTTTTCCTTTTTCAAAAACTAATAAATACGTAATAAAGTCACAATCAGAACTATTGAAATAAATTATTCGACTTCACGTTGAGGTCAAAATAGGCGGTAGAGTCAGTCAATTACAATGAAGATCCGAGTTCGAATCAGCTCCGGCATCAAAATCGACCCCCGGGGTAAGATCAAATTTAAAGAAAATAAATAGTATCATCATAACTATCCATAGACAGCGCCAAAAAAAAAAAAAAAAAAAACTTCCACGGTTGGGGGGGGGGCAGGCAGATAGGCTAGATAGTAGCTTGTGACAACTGGAGACTAACCAGGGGACCTGGGTTCGAATCCGACTCGAGGTATCCAGCTAAAATCTGACTCCCGGGGGTGCAGGAGACAAATTTAAAAAAATATAACTAGTATCGTAATTATGCTTATGGCTAGAGCAAGAAAAGCCAAAAAACCAAAAAAAAAAAAAAACTTTCACAGTTGTTCGAATCCGACTCGAGGCATTCGGCTAAAATCTGACCCCGGAGTAGAGACAAAATTTAAAAAATATATAGTATCGTAAATTGGCTCATGACTAGAAGGGCCGAAAAGCCAAAAAATAAAAACTTTCACGGTTCACTTACTTACGGTATATTATTACTATTATCCGAGTTGTTACACTTATTTATTATTATTATTTTTTATTATTATTTATTTATTTATTTTTTAATATTTTTTCGAAAGGGAATCGGCTTGGGCAAGATGTTAATGTGTTTGAGCTTTCTATGTCGGGGACTCGAGTTCATGTTCCACATTTATTAAAATTTAACCGGCTTTGATTTTTACTTTTTCAGTCATAAACCCAAATGACAAAAAATGTTAAAAATTTCTCTGGCTAAATGGAGTAGAATCTGAGGTCGAAATCAAATATAAATTTGTTTCAATATTGCTTTCCGATTCTTGAATAATTTGTTACTCATTAAGTTTTCAATTTATAAAAATAAATCGAAAATAATCACCTAAATTATTCTAATGAAATCTAAATAATAGTGTCGTCTATTGTGGTAAGTCATTGTGAGGATTTTGAGTTCCAGCAATTGAACGTTGGAAATCCCCTCTACTTCTTAACCTCATCAAGCTACCATTATCCTACGTCAATTTCCATCACTTCATTAACATAATTCCCATTTCAACAACTATTTCATCATCTTTCTATATCAATTAGATAAGGGAATGTTTTCTAATTCTATTTGCTTTAAGTGAATTAATTTTTTATTTGTTAGAATCAATTTATTTGTCTGAAAAACCGCTCTTAGAAAATTTTTAAATATTCAGAATTTATCGACACTTTTATAGGTTCTTTTCTTTCTAATATCAATTTTTACGGCCTTAAATAACTCTTTAACTTAAGTCATTTATAATTAATAGAAATTGTGGTGTTAGTGCGAGGTGAAGCATATTTAATAAAGATAAATTAATAGTAAATTAATATCTCATAAAATATTTATTTACTTTTATCTTCCTCAAGCCATTTAGAGTTGATTTTTGTTCTAATTTAAATAAATACACCCATCCCTCGATTAACATGGTACCTGTTTTATACGGTTTCGCTTTTGCACAGTTTTTTAAATATGATCGCCTATCCCTTGGTTTACATGGTTTTAGTTTACTTTTTCTATTTATTATCCTTTGTTTCAATTTACACGATTTTGAATTTGAGTTGAACCTATCCTCCATTTTTATATCTGTCTCGTTTTGAACGGTTTTAAATTACACGTTATCTCCTGGAAGGTATCTAGGGAATACAATCTCGAGCCGAGATCGCAAGTTCGAGATCTCGTGGGACTAGAAATGTCGATCCCCCAAGATCTCGGTATTTTCGAGATCTCGGGTGGATACTTTTTAAAAAAACTATTGTTTTTATTCGGAAAAACGCGATGAAAATTGCTTAGCTTGTTAAGTGATTAAGTAAGAAACAACATTACTTTAAAAAAATGTTCATTATTATTATTATTTGTTCCATTTATACAAAATTACATACCCAAATTATACATACGGGTGTGAAACCTGGACAATTAGAAAAGCGGAGAGAAAGAGATTAGAGGCTTTCGAAATGTGGTGCTACAGAAGAATGATGAATATCAAATGGATGGATAAAATTACAAATGAAGAAGTTCTTGGAAGAATCGGAGAAAGAAGAACCTTGTGGAAGAGTCTGAAGAAGAGAAGAGGTCAGATGATGGGGCACACACTGAGACATGGGGGACTGCTTAGGGATATCTTGGAGGGGAGGTGGGAAAGAAAAGGGAAGGGGAAGAACCAGATTAGAATATTTCAACCAAATAATTGGGGATATGTGATGCCAGACATTTAGAGAGGTCAAACAGCTGGCGGGGGACAGAGTCGAGTGGAGACGGATTGTTGCATCAAACCAGTCTTAGGACTGTATACTCAATGATGATGATGAAATTATACATACAGTTTTATTAACACAATCTAATTCCTCTTTTCCATTGCGACCTCCATCGAATATTTCATTTCTTCGTGCTTCAGGAATTCCATGATTTCTCTCTCCATCGTTCTCTTCCTCAGTTGAACTTCCAACCCCTTCCAAGTGTCTTCCTTTCTTCTTTCATCTTCTTCTTCTCCTCCTTCACTATTCCCTCCGAATATTCCAAGATTATATGTCTTTCCACATCTCGCTCTTGTCCATATCTTTATCTCACTCTCTTTCACATTCTTCCACTCAAAGTAATTCTCTCTTCCGATTTCTTCTTTGATTATTTTTTATATTGAAAAATACGAAGTTTTCTATTTTCGTCCAATCTTCTTGTATCTCTTGTTCTATGCCTTTCTTTATACCTTTTTCCATAGTATCTCTGGTCCTCTCAGATTCACAGACCATCACTTTTGTAGGTATTTCTGGTTCTCCCCATTCCTCCCATCCTCTTCTAAAATTAGCACCCCATTTTGAGTTATTCTTGTTCCTGATGTTACTTGCTATTTCCTTTAGGCGTACCCTTGGCCATCTGCTTTCTTCCATTTCTATTATGTTACTTTAAAAAATGTTTATTCTTTATAATCATTTACTTGCGAGATTTCGCCAATTTATGCAACGGTAATGATCTCGTAAAATTCCCCGAGATCTCGATAGATCGAGATCCCGCGAGTTCGGGAATGCATTCCTTAAATGTATCTACCGTGTAAATCGAGGGATGGGTGGATTGTTCTTTGTTGTCAATAATATTTATTAAAAAATTAAGATGGGGGGTAACTAGGGCTAGCATGTCAGCCTGCTAACCAAGTGGACCCGGGTTCGAATCCGACTCGAGGCATTCGGCTAAAACCCGACCCCGGGAGACTAGAGACAAATTAAAAAAAAAAAAATTATTATTGTAAATTGGATTTGGCTAGAAAGCGTAGCCAAAAAATAAGATATCTCTGAGAAAAGATATATGTTTGTTTGAAAAATATAGACATCTAAACAAGCGTGCCTCCGCCCCTACCTACATATAAATATCTATGGTATTAGTAACACCTGGGGCCTTAGATAACTAGGAATAAACAAGTAAACAAACATTTTTATGTGTGAAAATGTTTTTGTTTTCTTTTGATTAGCGCCTATATAGCGGTTGTTGATTTTATCAAAAGTTTTATATTTATGGTACTTTTAATAATTTTATTTTATTGTTGTTTTGTTAATAATAAGGGCTAAGTGAAAGTATTTAGTTTGCAATTAAAGATGCGATAATATTTTATGTTAAATATATTGTACTTTTATTAAAAACGAAAAAAAAGAAGCGATATTCTTTTAGTTCTTTAAACTTTCTGCTAGTTCTGTGGCGGGGTAAACATTTATTTCTCTTCAGACAGTTTTCAGTTAACATCCAATCACATAACCTGATTATAAATCGGATATAAGGCAACCGAAAAGAAGATAGGAAAGTATTTGAATGGCGGTGTAGCGTGAAAATAGCAAAAGTAACTTTACCAAGCCAGAGAATGTTCTCTTTAACGGCCAGCGACACTTTTTATACCTTTGCGAAATCTTTTTATTGGATTCCCTTTTTTTCCCCAAAGGCGATAATATCGGTAAAGTTTGATTGCCCTTGATTACGAGATATCCGAAGGGCTCTCAGGCTGATTGGTTGCACGGCTGTTTATTTCTAAAAATAACTTCCTCTATAATAGAATAAAATGCACCCCCTCCCATTTACCCTTACACTACATTTCGTCCGGAGTAATTGATTGAGAAATTGCCAAGCTATTTATTAATTAAGCAATGAACCATTTTATTAGGTAAATGGATTTTTACAGAAATAAATAAAAACACAAAAATAAAAATGAAACGAAAAGTGAATATTCATCTTGTCAATTTTCATTATTATTGAAATGTATATACATTATATGGTACATATAACAAAAATATTGAAGATAATTGAATTAAATTTTTGTATGATATAAATATAACTTTTTTGAGAATCGCAAGTACAAATATTGATGATTTCACAATTTCTTTCATCATTTAAAAGAATATTCTATTAATATTAATTAGGAATAAATGGGGTCGGGTTAGGCTTGGGATTAGCGTATCAGTCTGCTAACCAAGTGGACCCGGGTTCGAATCCGACTCGAGGTAAATTAAAATCTGACCCCTGATTAGAGACAAATTAAAAATAACAATAAGTATCGTGAATTGTCTTATGGCTAGAAAGGCCGAAAAGCAACAAAAAAAAAAACTAGGAATAAACAAGTAAACAAATATATTCTTATGAGTGAAAATCTACAACACTAACCCTAGCAAGCAAAATCACTGTTAAAGGAGACAAGTAGGAAATTCCTTAGTTGAGTCTTTTAAAGGGGCAAGATCCTCCGTGACGTCGAATTTTAAGGGGTGAAAATTAAATTATAATAAATTGTTTTATTGTGAGCGTGTGGTTTTTTTTTATCCTAAGGCTACCTTTTCATCAATTCATTATTGGATTTTACCAGTCTGTCTTTAATAGAATGTATTTTATTTATTATTAATTAAAATTTTCTAATTTTAATATATAATAATATTTGTAATTAATTATTAATGTATTTCTAAAAAATTAATTAATTATAAATATATGATTATCTTTATTATATAGTTAGTTTATTGTTTTTGTATTAATTTTGTAATTTATATTTTATACCTGGGCCACCGAGCGATGCTATTTTTGCTTCAGTTAAAAGCTAGATATTAATCCCCGAACCCCCCTCGCCCCCCTGATCACCACTTCACCCCACCTCCTGCACCCCTCCGTCCACCCCCCACCCCACCCCTCGAAACCACTTCCCTCGCTCCCGCCCCCTCACGCAGTTTTTGCATTTCAAGTCTTGTAGTGGTCCACAGATTGTCTATATATATATATATATACATATATATATATATATGTATAGGTATATAGATAAATATCGTATAATAATTTTTTTTAATTAAATAACAATTTTTGAGTTCATCAATTAAATTGCCAAATTCTAATACAGAAAAACTACGCTTGTGGGTTACTGCCACTGAAAGAGGAGACAGAGGGGAATGTTGCATTGGATTTCCTTCACTGAATTTTCAAAACCCTGAAGAAGGAGGGAATAGCCTCCGAAACGTCGGTTTTATAAATAAAAAGATAGTGTAAATTATCTCCTTTTTTTGGACTGCCTCATCAATATCCACTCAGTTGTTTATTCTTTTATGATAAAGAAAACTTTAAAATATCAATAAAATAATTCTAAAAAATACATTTATTTGCATTTTTGAATCTAAAATTTTGAAGCTAGATAAGCCCAAAATCTAATCAGATCTACGTATTGAAAATAAACCCATTTTGACAGCAGAACAAACTTTCTTCCACTTTTCTTGCATATCGGAATCCAGATACACAGAAATAAAAAACAGGGTTGAAAATTATTTTTCTCCACGATTTAAACATTTTTATATGGTAGATAATAAAAAAATTTCGCCTGCCTCCTATTCGGTATATTTGAGTATTAGCATAAGTATAGGGAAACACCATTTAACATGAGAGAAACGTGCTAGAAAAGACCCATTGTCGTCTCGATTTAATTAAGAACGACATTTATGTTAGAATAAACAGCGGCCCACTAAGATTTCAAACTGCTTGTTTAACCTCAAGACATTTCAGGACAAAATACTTGTTCTACACTTCCTACGGTACTGTGTGTTTTATATCTTCTTTTCTTAAAAAACAAATTAACATTTAGTCCAAATTTATCACGAAATAAAAAATAAAATTTGAGAAAATTTTCTTGATAAATAAATTAGAATTATTAATTTTAAAGGTCAGTTCTGAAGACAAGAATTGATATTAGAGGTGGTTTTCAGGAAAAAGTACCAATCTAAAACTACAGGGCAATAATGTGTATCATTCGATTCATAAAAGTTGAATTATTGATCTGTATTGTTGAAAATGGTATAATTTGTATAGAAGTTATAACCTTTTTAAAACTCTATTTACTTCCATGCTAAACGGACAATTTCAATAATTTATTTCTCGGTAATGGAAAAGACGATCAACTTCCAATTTCGGGAATAAATATTTAATTCTTCAATGATTCGATGGTAAAAATTTGAGAATTTTCATATAATAAAAATTTTTAAGAAAATAAAAACTGATCAAAAATTAAATGCAACAAAATAAAATACACTAAAAGGTATAAATGATTATTATCTTATTTAGTTACAACTAAACGACGAAATATTAACACGAAATTACTTTTAAAGTCGGTGCCAAACAAACTATACCTATAAGCGAGCGTACCTGCCAAACGTACTAAGTAAGATCCGTCGAGTGCGATTCATAAAAGGTATATGTTTGGCACCAACTTCAAAAAGTAATTTCGTGTTAATATTTCGTCGTTTAGTTGTAACTAAATAAGATAATAATTATTTTATACCTTTTAGTGTATTTTTATATTTGTTGCATTTAATTTTTTGAAGTCGGTTTTTATTTTTTTCTTAAAAATTTTTTATTTTTCTCTTTTTAGTGATGTTATTAATAGTGATTATATCATCAGAACTTGACCAAATTAATATGACACCATCCCTAAGACACCCCCTTTCGGATAAAAAAAGAACCATCGAAATCGGTTCATAAACAAAGAGGTTAGGTCTAAACAAACCTAATAAATAAACTGCAACGGATCGTTGCTAAACTTTATCCAAATTCATTTGAAATATTAATATGTTTGTTCCTTTTATTATTAATCAGATATCACTTGCAATTTGTAGTTCATATTGACATTAATTCAAAAATAATTCTCATTTAAGAGTCGAGGAATAACCATTCCACATTGGATTTTTGACATTTCGGTTATTATTGTAACCATTGCTGAAGACATGGAGGAATCGACTTAAAATCAAAAATAGCCATCGATTCTCATCTAATACTTGAGGAATAACAATTCTACATTAGGTTTTTGACGTTTCGATTATTATTGGTAACCATTGCTGAAGACATGGATGAATCGACTTAAAATCAAAAATAAACATCGATTCTCATCTAATACTAGAGGAATAACCTTATTGCATTCAATTTTTGATGTTTTGACCATTAATGGCAACCTCTATTGAAAACGTGGAAGAATCGACTTAAAATCAAAAAGACTAAATTCTTTTATGGCAAACAACTCAAACTTGAGTTGTTTACCAAAAAAGAATTTAGTCTTTTTGATTTTAAGTCGATTCTTCCACGTTTTCAATAGAGGTTGCCATTAATGGTCAAAACATCAAAAATGGAATGCAATAAGGTTATTCCTCTAGTATTAGATAAGAATCGATCGTTATTTTTGATTTTATGTCGATTCCTCCATGTCTTCAGCAATGGTTACCAATAATAATCGAAACGTCAAAAACCTGATGTAGAATTGTTATTCCTCAAGTATTAGATGAGAATCGATGTCTATTTTTTATTTTAAGTCGATTCCTCCATGTCTTCAGCAATGGTTACCAATAAAAACCGAAATGTCAAAAATCCAATATAGAATGGTTATTCCTCAAGTATTAGATGAGAATCAATCGCTATTTTTGGTTTAAAGTCGATTTCTCTATGTCTTCAACAATGGTTACCAATAAAAACCGAAACGCCAAAAATCCAATATAGAATGGTTATTCCTCAAGTATTAGATGAGAATCGATGGCTATTTTTGATTTTAAGTCGATTCCTCCATGTCTTCAGCAATGGTTACCAATAAAAACCGAAATGTCAAAAATCCAATATAGAATGATTATTCCTCAAGTACTAGATGAGAATCAATCGCTATTTTTGGTTTAAAGTCGATTTCTCTATGTCTTCAGCAATGGTTACTAATAAAAACCGAAACGTCAAAAATCCAATATAGAATGATTATTCCTCAAGTACTAGATGAGAATCAATCGCTATTTTTGGTTTAAAATCGATTTCTCTGTCTTCAGCAAAGGTAACGGATAAGAAAACAACGCAGTTGCTATGGTTACTTATAAAAATTCCTCCCAAATTTTTAGCATTTCACAGAGAGAAGCCTATCCATTCTTACTTAAGCAAGGCTAAATGAGCTATATTAAAACTTTCAAATGAATAAATTTTAAAGAATTAAAAAAATTAAAAAAAGTACCATCTTACTCTAGAGTAAAGTACTTTAAAATATAATTTTACTAAAAACTTTATTTAACCTTTTTTGTGGTCCCCAAGGTACTTAATTTGGATATTAAATTTCATCAAAATTGGTTAAGTCATTTTCAAGATATTTAGAAAAAACTAAAAAAGTACTGAAATAAAGTACTAATGTTTGTGGGCCGATATGTACCAAAAACTAATCAGCGCTTCATTTTGTTAAACTAATGGTAGGTTTTCAATTTCATTTCAATCGGTGTAACGGTGTGGAAAAAATCGTGGGCCAAAAAAACGATAACATACATACATCCATCCATCCACATACATACATACATACATCCATCCGCACGCACTAAATGAAAAAATCGCACTTTTTAGCCTCTCGACGAGACCCCTTGTAATTTTTGGCAAAACCGTCACGTGCTAAAATTCAACCTAATTGAATACTACAATTTGTGACTTTAATTGAGTCCATGGGTTCCGTAGTCTTTACCTGAGGACCCTTTGAAGCCACGCTTGCCCCGAGAGCGATTACAATACTTTACCCATGCTTTGCATTGGATAAAGTAAAAAGGTCTAATACCTATGAAAAAAAATCGAAAAAAAAATGGGACCAATCGGAAGCTAGATTGGACCCAATGCAAAAAAAATTTTCAAAATCGGTTGACAATTGGCGGAGATATGAGGTAACATAGGCACAAAAAAAAAAAAAAAAAAAAAAATCAGTCGAATAGAGAACCTCCTCCTTTTTTGAAGTCGGTTAAAAATGATAAACAGTCCCTAAACCCCTTAAATTCTTTCACTTCTCTAAAAGTTCCACAATCTACACTATCTTTAGAAAATATTCTAAATCTAGGTCTTCTCCTGCCTCTCTTCTTCAAAATATCTCTCAGTAATCTCTCGTGTCTTAACGTGTGCCTACCATTTGAGATCTTTTCCTCGTTAGATTCTCCAAAAACATTCTTTTTTCCTAATCCTATCGAGAACTTCTTCATTTGTAATTCTATCTACCTAACCATTTTAACGATCTCAACGCATGCTAACTAAAATCAAAGTCATCACTCTACATATCGTATATAAATTTATATATAGTATTCTATGAATAATACATTTTCTATTTTAATAAATATGACTTTTTCTCTCTATTTGGGACTATGTTGATATATGCCTGGGGTTAAAGAATTAATTTGATTTTTATCTAATTTAAATTATTTATTATTTTTTTCAGATTGGCGAAACTCCCAATCCAGAGCTTCGAATAATAACCAGCACATTTAATAAAGTTCTCTATAAAGGTAATCATAAATACACATTCCAAAAATATAATTTTTAATTACTTCTAAGGAAAGCGGTGTAGGTTTTATTAATAAATGAATAGTAAATATTTATATACATATATAAAAAATTATATATAATTTTTTTATATAATATTTACTATTCATTTATATATAATTTTTATTTATATTGTATGTATAATCTGTGGGCCTCTAAAAGAAATGCATAAAGTAACCACCCAAAATGGGCGGGAAGAGGGTCGACAGCTAGAATTAAATATAAAAGAAGGGCCAGGTGAATGATAAAGTCATGTGGATGGCCACATCAACTTATATAAATAACAAAAAAAAAAAAAAAAAATTGTGATTTTTGTTTCAAATTTTTTTCGACCTATTTCCTTTGAAATAATTTCTGGAGATGAGGCCTATTTTAACGTTTATTCTAGCCTTGGGCCTATGAGAATAATTTAATTTAATTTCTAATGATGAACTGTTTTTTTTCTCGATTTTGGTATTCTTGAATTAGACATAATTTATGGATATTTTTGGAGTATCTCAATATAAAGGGAGGCAGCCGACAAGCCTGGTCTGGTGAGGCATGAGATTAAGCATAGGCTAAAGCAGTGGTTCTTAACCTATGGGTCGCGACCAAAAATTGGGTCGCAAAGCATATTCCTTGGGTCGCACAGAGTCGTTAATCGTTAATAAAATGTATGCTGTAAAAATCATTAGCCGAAATGAGTGCGTTGGGACGAAAGATGGGGCAAAATATTACAAATGTATATTACACACCTAATAATCACATGCCAAGACGCCGCCCGCCAGGACCACCTGTCCGGAGGGCCGAGCTGTAGAGGGAACAGCTCGTATATGATAAAGAAATGGGTTTTTTTCGCCCATACAAACAATTCGAACCTTCTCAAAATAATTTGCTCAAAATTTTAATGCAATAAATTTGCGAGAAATGAATACATACAGTATATATAGCATGTAAATTTCTGTCGGGTTTGTAGTATATTGATATTACCAGCTACAATCATCTTATAGACTATTTAATTCAATATAAAATATAAGAGAGGGGGCAGGGGTATGGTAAAGTTATATAGATGGTCAAATCATTTTATTTCAAAATAAAAATTATCTTCTTTTCATATATTAATTAAAATATTATAATAAAGTGAAAAATGTATAATGAACCTCGTTATCTTATTAGAACAGATTATTTTGCTACACTTTAGGCTTAAAGCTCAACTCTTTTCATTTTTATTTTTTTTTAAAGAATATCTCTTTTTTTTATTTTAGAATATAAAAAATTCTGCTTGGTGCTATCGATTAATAAACACGGTATATAAATATAGAATATATGAGCTTTGTTTCTGCTCACTAATATCGGCGGGATTCCCCTATAAGCATCTCACAAAAACGAATGCTTTACTATGCATGAAAGTAAAAACAAAAACAATTTCTAAATATTATTAATAAGTTGTTTTGGAAATAAGGACAATAGTTTATGCAAATGATTTTTATTATTTGCCAACGTTTCGTCAACTTTATTGACTTCCTCAGGGCTCAAACAAATTAGCTTCTTTGCATATTTGTCATTTTTTCAATATTAATTCTTAGCAAACACATAAGGCCATCATCTCACAGATTGAAAATATTTAGTCTAAAATGATCTGGGCTTATGTGTTTGCTAAGAATGAATATTAATAAAATGACAAATATCCAAAATAGTTAATTTGTTTGAGCCTGAGAAGTCAATAAAATAACATTGGCAAAAAATATAAATTATTTCACAAGCTATTGTCCTTATTTCCCTACAACACTCTCAATAATTTAAATATTATTTGATAAAAGCAAGTAGTATATTTCTTAAATAGTTATTTTTCTTCAAAATTATAATGCCATTAGAAGCAATGTTTATTAATTAACATTACATTAGTAGCAATTTAAAGACCAATCAAAGATCTTATTAGAAATGTATTTTTCATGCCAGATATGTATCATTTATATTTATTTGTTAGAGATTACAGTTCTGAAGGTTTTATATACATTATCAGTATTTTTAATTAAAAATTGCTGTCTAAATGGGCTTTGTTCCCGTGACAATAAATAAAAAAAAAAAATTAAAAATATTTTATCTCCTTTTTCTTATCGGTTCAAATACTTACTGGATTGGAACAATATCCACCTTACAATATAGCTATCCATAAAAAATGTTAGTGAGTCTGAATCACATTTTGGAATAAATCGATTTTTGACTTATTTCTGCCTTGCTGATTTTCTTGAAATTTTGCACAAATAAGTATTTGAAATTACAATACAAAATGACTTTTCCTTATCTTCCTGGCTGTGCACGTCCTCAAAACCGAACATCAAAAATGTCACTGATTCAAAATCAAATTATATATACAACTTAAATTAAGTGTATCGAACCTCATGTTTATAATATTTTATATAAAAAGTTTCCAAAATTGTCTTTACTTTATCAATGAATGAATGTTTGAAGTAATTACAGCTCATCTCTACTCGTTGGTTATTAAGTTATTATGATGATCCTTATCTGTTGGGTTTGTTAAACATACTCATCTTTGTCGGAAATTTTTTCACTTATTAAAAAAAAACATTTTTTTGAAGGTTCACTAAATTTCAATCCCTTCACTATCCCCCAGTGAACTCCCTGCCTGTTAATCAGATTGCCAAGACTTTTCCTCATCTTCCTGGCTGTGAACGTCCTCAAAACCATTCATCAAAAAATGTCACTTATTGACCAAAATCAACCATTACATATCAACCTTAAATTAAGTTGCACCGGACCCCATTGCCCATAACATTCAAGCATTTCAAATTTTAAAAAAAGTTTCAAATTGAATTGTCTTTACTTTTATCATCGAATGAATGCTACAGCACTAATGTTCCAGCTCATCACGTCACGTTGCTTATTAAGTTACCATGATTGACTTCCATCCGTCGGGCTCGGCTGAACACACTCATCTTCGACGGAAATTTTCTCCACCTTATCAAAAAAAAAATACATTCTTTCTTGAAGGTCCACCATATCCCAATCCCTTCACCATCCCCCAGCGAATCTCCCCGCCTGTTAATCAGATCGCCAAGACTTTCCCCCCATCTCCCTGGTTTCTCCGTGCACGTCCTCCGCCAACTTCAAGCATCGGCACAAGTATAGCGACGCATCCCCCACTGGGACCGGGAGAGGGGGCCCGGCAGGGGCCGGGTTGGGGCTCAAGCTCCAGACCATTTCCCGTTCTCTTTATCAAATCATGAAGTGACAGCCGAATACCACCGAACCGAATATTGACAACAACTGGCGATAGCGGGTATGGGAACAGAGCATCCATCCACTCCCTATGCGACGTCAATCACGAGCGGAAGCACTTTCCGAATTCGTCGACAACTCTTTCTCTCTCTCATGCATATTAATTAAAATTATACGATTCTATTTTCGAACGCCGAAGAAAACTGCATCTGCCAAAGGCAAACATATGCGGTTTTCATCATGAATTACCGGTTAATAATAAATGAAGTTTTCACTGGAAATCTGGCTGATATAGTTTTCAACCCGTATCGATGTAATAAAAAGAAGAATAATTAATGAGAAAACTCGCAAAATCTAATAGTAGAGTTTTTTTTTTTTTTTTTAATTCAAAAATAAAAAATAAATGACCTACGTGGATTGACATGTATTTTCAATGTTTAAAATAACTTGCACCATTAATTAAATTCAATTGAAAAGTTGAATAATCTATGTATAAACAAATGTCAGGATTTTTTTATTATCCATTTAAGAAAGTTTCTTTTACAAGAATAGTAATTGATTATATTATCTTCTGCTTCTTTAAGCGCCATACTGGATTCAGAGCGTCGGCGATTAGTATGAAGAGTATCCTCACCATTGTAATTTTCCTGGGGAAATTCTTCATAGGGGTGGTTTCCATTTCCTTCCCCTGAAGGAATCAGAATATAGCTGGTCAAATATTTGCAGCGTGTCGGGCTGGAACCCGCGCTAGCTTGAGAAGAAGGCATGCACTTTAACCACTCCTGTTTATTTTATATAGTTTTGATTAAATTAGGAAAGTAGACCACTAACTACTCTTGAAGAAATTAGGAAATGTATTGATATTTTCTTTGAATAAATCAAATCATCATTTTTAATGAGAAAAACTCATCTAAATGTATGTAGATTGGAAACTCATTTCTAGAGTACTTGTGAAGTATTGGGGAAAATCATTTAATAGGCCAGGTGATTTTTTGAAATCAGCCAATAACATCAACAAACAAATAGCAACAAGATAAATAATAATAAATAAAAGTTCTCATCTGGTTAAACCCCCCCCTCCCTTCAGGAAAATTATTTATAAAGCTCTAAATTTGATGAGTTTTTATCATTTAAGATGTTCAATCTAGTAAGTGCTGCTAAAAAATTATGATGATATGGCCATTACAACCAAATTTAAATTTGAAAAGATTTTCTTGCCGAGAATAGCAGAGTTGTTGATTTTTAAGTGGAAATCAATGAAGGGGTATCAACGAAAATTATCTAAAATTAAAATTCCTTAATTTTTTGCGTTTTTAAATGGCAACGACGAATGCGCACACCGACTAATGAAAAACTTCAATAATGCTTAATTTACACCATAGATTAACCTTAAACACTAGCGTGGCCTTTATTTTGGCTATTTTAGAATTTTTATGTTTCCTCTTCAGAGACTCATATGGTTCGAAATAAATTTAAATAAAAATATCCTCCAAATTTCAACTGTCTATCTCAATTTTAACCTGTGCCGCACAGCGATTTAAATTTCCCATCTAAATAACATGGGGTTTTTGGAATTAAACGATCGATCTTTTATTCCGGCTGTAAGTAATGTTACAAAAATTTGAAACTCTGTAGACTTTATCCTCATAATACTAGCTATCCTTCAGAATTTTTCCAGGTTTTTAATTATTATACTTGTGGAGTTTCAGATAAATTTAATTCTGCTATATCTTAGCGTTAGTAAGTTATAGCCTCCAAAATTATAATAGCTGAAAATCTTTACAAATTCTGAGCGATAGCTTGCTACTATTATAAGGATAAAGTTTACAGAGTTTCAAATTTTTTTGAACTATTACTTTGGCGGGAATAAAAAAATTGATCGTTCAATGCCAAAAACCCCATGTTATTTAGATGGGACACTTCGAGGGTGAACCGCGACCTAAAATCGTGTACACCTACTTCCACTTCCACTTTTATTTCCAAGTAGAAGACAATAGACATACTAGATTATCTAATGAATTCCAAAGTAATTCCAAAGACGGTGTATACCTAATTCCAATCGCGGTTCACTCCTCGGGAAACTTGCATCGCTGTGGAGTACAGGTTAAAATTGAGATAGAGACTTGAAACATGGGGGATATTTTTTTAAATTTATTTCGAACCATATGAGCCCCTGGGAGCATAAAAATTCGAAAATACCCATAATAAGGGCCACCCTAATAAACACATATTCAAATAATCAAATGTTAACAATAAAATAATTGAATTATTTTAAATTTGAATTCTATTAACAACCATATTCTTAAAACTGAATTATTACCCTCTCTCGTTCTACACCCTGTTATATTTTAAAATATTCCAAATAAATAACTGTAAAGAAAATGTGCAATAATGAATAAAAGACGAGAAAGAGTTTTCTTCTCTCTCCTAAAGATAATATGTGTTTGGATTCTTTTATCTTGGCGACTCACAAGAGCTAGTGTATTTTTTTCCCTTCAAAGGGTCAAAAAGATAAGACAATAGCACACGAGGCCCAAGTATAAAAATCGCCCTATAAACAGACACGTTGTTTAATTTATCTGTATAAGGTGATTTAAGACCCGTTTCGACATGGCCGACGGACAAGAAATAAATCGCGTTTGATTCTCCTCCCGAGATTTATTCAACGGCAGTGTCTTTTAAGCGCAAACGCCAACAACACAAAGCGGCCAAGAATAAATAAATACTTTGCACGCCGATAAATATAAATAAGGCGCCTTGTCGGCTGCGTTTTAAAGTTACACACCTGCCATTCACGATCTAAGAAATAACTACAATCGATAAAATTGTTCTTAGTGATTAGTTTTGTTTAGAACAGTAATGTCACACTCGCGGCACGGGGGCCGCATAAGGCCCAGCACTGCAATTAATGCGGCCCGACATAAAATTATAAACTTCCTTGAAACATTAAGATTTTTATGTACTTACTGGAAACATATCAGACACAATCTGGGTTTTTTTTCTAAAACAACAAGAGATTAGAAAATCATCGTAAAAGTTTTCAAAGAATAAATGGGCAGATTTTCAATTTTTACTGTGAAAAAATATATTAAGATTGAATTAATTTTTCAAGACAGGCTGATAAGTGAATTTCAAGCAGTCCAAAAAAAAGAATAAGATAATTTATACTATCTTTTTATTCATAAACTGACGTGTCGGAGGCTATTCCCTCCTTCTTCAGTGTCTCTAATCAATTAAAATTGTATTTGGCCATCATTACATCAGGATCATCAAAAAAATGTAATACCATTAATACATAATTACTTATATATACAATTTTTTTTAATCATAAACGTCGATTTATGAATAAAAAGATAGTATAAATTATCTTCTTCTTTTTTTGGACTGCCTCATCAATATCCACTCAATATATCAAGATTTCGGAAAAAATAAACGCAATTGTGGCATATTTTGACTCCATTTTTATTAGATGTAAATATTTTACCTGCAAACTTTCTGATTGAATGTATTTTCAATCAGAGATAACTGAAATTTTTTTTAATAATGTTTCTTTATTAAAATTTTATAAAAATTATCTAACCAGAAACAAATACTCCTGGCTTCACAATACTAATTCACTTTTTAGAAATATGAATTTATGTATAGCAGGTACCTAATGCTATTTTCAAGAATAAAATTCACTAAAAGCAAAGTTATAAACTCAGTTTTCAGGTAAAAAAATAATGAAGTTTCGAATATTTAAAAATCATTCTTCATCTCATGTTTACATTTTTTTAATTTTCTAAATTATTTCAGTAATTAAAACTTTTGAAGTGCTAAATGATTTAAAAGCAATATTCTGAAGGAAAAGTACTGATAGATTATTGCTCTATGACATTTTTTCTCCTGTCATGGTGGATTAAATTATTCTTCATTATGACTATTCTTTTTTATTGAGAAATTTCAATAGAATTAGTATATTTTATATGTGGCATGAAGCATTTTTTTTCATCAAATACGGACAATGTAAGCCAAAAGGTTGGACACCCCTGCTTTATTAGTTGAGTTGTTTATCGAAAGAGAAGTTCAAGCTCAAACCATCCCCTAGTAGCACAATGTTTCAAACTATATAGTACCTATATAAGGACTATATAGATTCTCTAAATCAAAATGTTTCAAACAATATAGCAAGTATATAGGGACTATTTAGATTCTCTAAATCTATATAGGCATTATATAATTACTATATAGTTTGAAACATTGTGCTACTAGGGTCTAGATTGCAGATTTTTGTGGAGAAAATCTCATCAAAATGGACGTCGTTTAGACATATAGTATTTATCAAATTTGGATGGCAGGTTAAAAAGGTTAAGCCTGGTTTACAATACGAGTTATTAATTGTTAATTTTAGTGTTAAAGTAGTAGAAATCGAAATATTAATATTGAGATAATTTATTTTTTAACTGTGAAATAAATATATAAATAAAGAATGGGTAGATTAAAGAAAATTCAAAAAAGAATGGAAAAAACTCTCACCTGGAAGACGCGTGGGTGCGCGCAGAATCACTGGATAGTCCTCAACGGGCGAGTCCTTGCTGGAAAACGTTGATTTTGGCCTGAAGGGGTTCACAATTCACGTCGTATGGGCTCAAGGGGGCATGGTGTCATGGTGGGGAGTGAACTTTGGATCCTGCAATAGAGAGTATTATTTATTGTATGTACAAGCACCTAATAGTTAAAAGGGAAATCCTAGAAGTTTCGAATTGAAAGATTTTTTGCAATTTGAGAAAACAGGTCGAAACTTGTTTACGAATAAGCCTGAGCTTGTTTTCGAACCTCTCGCATTATACAATTAAATCTATTCTAATTCCTATATTATAAACTTTAACTAAATAAGAAGTGTATTAAAAGAAATTGGGGCAAAGAAATTGAGGCAATGACCAGTAGGCAACTACAGGAGCAAGACATCCTGGATAGAGAGAATTGGCGTGTTGGATGCGGAAAAACGGCGCATGCTGTAGAACAAACCGCTTTATTATTATTATTATATTAAAAGAAATTCCCTTTTAAGATATGTTTATATTTATATGATTTAATATATTTTAATTTTAACTTTATTTTGATTCATATCACATCTAACACATTATTCACTATTACTATTACTATTATTCTTCAGGGAATGAATCCTTCAATTATAAGAAAAATGTTTTATTTATTTGAAAAAAAAATAAACTGCAACGGATCGTTGCTAGACTTTATCCAAAGTCATTTGAATTATTAATAAGTTTATTCCTTTATTATTAATCAGATATCACTTGCTATTTGCAGGACATGTTGACTTAAATTCAAAAATAGTGATCGATTCTCATCTAATACTCAACGAATAACCATTCGACATTGGATTTTTGACGTTCCGATATTTATTGGTAACGATTGCTGAAGACATGGAGGAATCGACTTAAAATCAAAAATAACAATCGATTCTTATCTAATACTAGAGTAATAACGTTATTGCATTCCATTTTTGATGTTTTTACTATTAATGGCAACCTCTACTGAAAACGTGGAAGAATCGACTTAAAATCAAAAAGGCTAAATTCTTTTATGGTAAACAACTCAAGCTTGAAAAAACAATTACGTGCTTATGCTAAAAATAAATCAATTTTTTTTTGTCAAATATAAGAAAAATATTGAATTATAGAATATAAATAAATAAATGTACGAATTAAAATCGTCAAAATATAGTCTGAATTTAAACTTGATTCATGGCGTTTGTGCGCCTGTATTTAGGCAATAAATTGAGCGCAGGAGAATGAAAGCTGCGTAAGAGCTAGGCTTGTTGATTACAATTTTTTGTCTAGATTTATTTTATCAACATTTTCAGGTTGGAATAATAATAACCTGAAATATTTTGAATATTTTTAAAAAATTTTAAATTGACTTTTGTGACAATTTTTAAGATCCCCGGCCCCCTCTGTCACATTTTGTCACAAATCTGAGATGCCCCCTCCTCCCTTATTGAGTCACGTAATTTATGGACGGCCCATAATATTTAGTATATTCTGCACTATATCTTCTATAGATTAGAGTAATAAAATTTATTCCCCTTCTGTAATTTTGACCCTTATAAGCCATTCCTCGATGAAAACTGTCAAAAAGAACAAAATGTAACACAACAAATAAATAACATATTGGAGCCATTTCTAGAGAGAATTTTGCATATGAAATGATATCAATCGATGATATGATTCGAATGAAAAAAGGAATTTTTTTTCGATTAAAAATGATTTTTTCTATTTTTATTTTTTGATTTTATTATTTTTTATTTTTTTATTTTCACTATCACTGGTGTAAATAGATATTAAATACAAGATGATTTCACTTCTATTTTTAGAATAATTATCGAGTTTTGACAAATGTAATGATGAATTAACCTACCCTTTTAGAGCGATACCAAATCAAAGTGCTTTCCGGAAATAGGAGTTGAATCGAAGGGTTCTTAACTGAAAACGTTTTGTTTGCAATTTTAATGATGTACATTTACAAACACGAATTCCAAATTAATAATTTCACCAGCTATTTTTACTTCCCTATTTAAGTATTCGTGTAATCGTAAAGAAATATGTTTTCAAATTTTTACAGATCTTTACATTTCAAGGATGTTTATGTTGAAAAAAGTCTTTTCTAAAAATAAAGTAATTTAAATTTTAAAAAGTTTCTAAAAATTTTTCTTTTACTTTATTTAAAATGTTTCGCTAAGAATCCACGCCATTTCCCTTAACAAAATTTTCTAAAAATGCTTGTGTGTGTTTTTAGTCAAATTTTTGTACCATTTTAAAATATGTTATTTTGTATAGACTTAACGATTTTTTAAATATAATTAAAATCTTCTTTTTTTCAAAATATCTCAAAAACAGCTGCAACTATTTTGATTAAAAAAATTGAGCGAAACCATGCCATTTCGCTCTACAAAAAAGCTCTAAGAAGTGAACATCGAAAAAATTATATTTTTCGAGATAATAATTGATTTGTCAAAATGTCTGTTAGTTAGTCTGTTAGTTTGTGCGCTACCAAATTTTTGTGGACGAGCTAGCTCAAAAACTAGTGCGAATGTCGAAACCAAATTTCACAAGTAGTTTTGGTCCATTGAGATTAAGAGCTGATTAGATTTTGGTACATATGGACCCAAAATTAAGGGTGGCGGGGGAGGTGTTAAAAATTAAAAATCTAGACCATTTGAGCAAACTCAAAAAATGAAAATCTAGGCCCTTGTACCAAACTCAACCAAATTTTGTATACATAATCAGTGGGCCCCCAGGAGTCTAAAAATGGAATAACTAACCCCCCCCCCTACATGATTATAAATAATTTTATTAAATATTAAATATAAGTGATGGGCCAGGTTGTATGGTAAAGTCAAGTGGATGGCCACATCAGAACACGTCAGTTTATTATTGTAGGTATAGGTATTATATTATATTAAAGGTCCATATTGTATCCAGAAGATCCTATCAATTTTTTAGCACTAATATAACTTCAGAATGCACATTTATAATGAGAAAATCTCATCAGAATACTCGATGTTTCAACTCCTATTTCTGGATATGTTTTCAAGAGCTGTTAAAGAAGTCTTTTTATAAACTAAGAGCATTTTCAAATTTCCACAATAGATTGTTTATATTTAACTAATACTGTATTTAAACATTTACTTGTAAAAAAGAAGTAAATAAATAAATAAACAAATGTGGTGTAATTATTTGTCTAGAATCTAAGCCCCCCTATAAAAATTTTTACAAACAACGATGACTAGGGTGGCTTTTTAATACAAGGTGGGGTGTAAAGATCTACCACATTTTGAAGACGTATGAAAAATGAAAAAATTTAACTAGAAAAAAACTGAATATTTTTTGAAAAATATTTTTTTTAATGTGTTTTAAACATTATCCGACAAAAAAAAGGGGGGGGGGATCAAAAAATAAAATTCTAGCCCTTTCGACCAAACTCAACCAAATTTTGTATACATATTCTGTGGGCCCCAAAAAAGGCCAGAAAAATTAACCACCCAAATTGGGGGATGTCAAAAATGAAAATTCTAATTCTTGACTAGAAATTCTAAGACTAGAAATGCAAAAACTAACCTAATTTTGTATACATAGTTTGGTCGAAAGGGCTAGAATTTTCATTTTTGACCCTCCCCAACCCCATTTTGGGTGGTTAATTTTTGAATTTCTAGCCTTCTGGGTTCCACAGAATATGTATACAAAATTTGGTTCAGTTTGGTCGAAAGGGCTAGAATTTTTATTTTTGACCCCCCCCCCCTTTGTTTTGTATAATATAATGTTTAAAACACATTTAAAAAAAAATTATTTCATGTTCTTTTCAAAAATATATTCAGTTTTTTTTCTAGTTAAATTTTTTCATTTTTTTATACCTATTCAAAATATGTTAGATTTTTATGCCCCATCCTGTACATTATCTTATTTTATATAAATTTACCACTCGTATATTAAATATGTAATATTTATTTTTTCTGCCTATACTAATTAAATCGTTCATATCTAACCCCATTCTTGACCTGTAATAAGTTTTTAATATCCCATATGTCCCCAAGCACGCTAACTTTCATCCATGATTAAAAAGGGCATATTAACCAACAAACGCTAATAATATAATCAACATATTTCGGTAAACAAGTTTAATTAACATGAAATTGTTATTATTAAATGATGTAACGATTAACATTGTTCGAATGTCATTTTTAATAGAATGATTTTCACGGAAGTGCGAATGATTTTCATTCATTTATTTAATACGCCTCGTTCAATGATGCTAAATCATTACATAAAAGGTTCGGCTGATAATCAAATTAATCGTGTAATAAAAGGAATGAGCATATTAAACAATATTGCTTCGAAATTAAATGTTCGTTTTCATATATGGTGAAAATTACTTTGACTTCATCAATTTAAAATTTAAACAAATGTTATACTGTATTGATTTTGAATTTTTTCTTAAAACAAAAAAAATAATAAATTAGAGAACGTAGAAAAGATTTTTATATTATAGACAAAAGGATCAGCCGAGATTCGAACCCGGGATCTTCGCATGTGCGCTGCGACGCCTTTATAAGAGCCTTAGCTCTTATCCTCTCGGCCACTGATCCCCAAACTCAAGCTAATACCTAATGTCTATATGAATTTGGAATTTCATTAAAAAGATTAAATAAAAATGAAATTCCAAATTCATATATACATTAGGTATTAGCTTGGGTTCGGGGATCCGTGGCCGAGAGGATGAGAGCTGGGGCTCTTATGAAGGCGTCGCAGCGCGCATGCGAAGATCCCGGGTTCGAATCCAAGCTGATCCTTTTGTCTATAATATAAAAAAATCTTTTCTTCGTTTCTAATTTGATTTAATTTATAATAGTCTTTCGACGCGGCCTCATTGTGGTTGCGCCCTGGAGTGATGAAAAAAATTATTTTTGACCTTTGGGTTCGCGATCGGGTGGGAGGCGTTTGGATATAATAAAAAATAGTATTTCGCAGAGTATCTAAATTTTAAATTCTTGAACAAAAATGTAGTTTCAGCAATAGACGAAATTAATTATAATATTTCGATCGATTTAGGTACCATCTTAAGGAAGTCTATATAAACATATAAAAGAAGAGTTTATTTATGTACATTTTACAATGTAAGTTTGCTGTGCTCTTTGTCAGATTTTGATCAAATTTTGCAGAGTTAGTTTTTAAAACATTGCGGAATATTATTGCTGCGAAATTTACATATCCAAAATGGAGGAAAGGGTAATTTAAAATTTGATTTTGTTAAGGGAGAATGGTGTAGGTTGTTTATGAAACATAATAATAAAGTAAAGAAAATTTTTAAAAATTTTTAAATTTTAAAAATATAAAATTCTAGATAGGTTTCACAAAAATAAAAGACAAGAACTCCTGAAGATGGGCTCGTAATATAAATATAGTCATGCTTATAAGCATCATGTCTTTTATTTTTGTGAAACCTACATAGAATTTAAAAAAAATTTAAATTTTAAAAATATAAAATTCTAGGTAGGTTTTACAAAAATAAAAGACAACATGCTTATTAGAATTACTCTATATATATTTCGGAGTAGGTACGAGCCCATCTTCAAGAGTACTTGTCCTTTATTTTTGTGAAACCTACCTAGAATTTTATATTTAAAAAACAAATTTAAATTTTCTTTACTTTATTAAAATTTGATTGATATATATTTTTTAGAAACTAGCGGGACCATTATTAATAAAGTAGGATGACAAGAAGATTGTAGAATACATAAGGTCTTAAAGCTTCAATGGTAACTCCAAAAATCCGCCCGCATGGTCAAGTTGGAGACGGTCCGAAGAATTTTAAAATTTCGAAAAAATGAAATTAGTGAATTTTCATCAATAACTCCCCATTTCACCAACTACACTTAATCCAAGGTAAGCACTCAAATTAACTTCAAACCAATTTTTAAGATAAATTGTATTTCATCAATGATATTTAAAGTAAAATAATCGCTTAGCCTTATCTAAATTTAAGTATTGTCCTAGTTGTCATTTGATGAATACAAATTACTTACCTTAAAAGTTGGCTTGTGGTAAATTTAAGTGATACCTAAGGAATCGTTTACTTTCAACTGCCCAGCTCACAGCAAAAAAATTATTATATATTATAACCAGCCGCGAAGCCCCCTGGACTCCGCAGTGGGTTTTCAATTTCCTAATTTTAATAAATGTTATTTGTCATGAACTATTAGTGGGTTTGAAAATTAAAAAAATAATCACATCGGCGTCATCGCTCAAGCCGATTATATATAATAAGTATAGAAAATTTGGCCTCTAAACCACACACTTAACCCATGCATAAAAAAAAATTACTTAAAATGTGACCAAATGAGCATTGTTCCCGAGATTATGCATTAGATTCCAAATTAACTGGATAAAAAATAGACCTTAGAGGATTTTAAAATTAAAATTAATTAAAATGGGGATACAAGTTTTCATTTTTTAGTATAGAAACTTTTGTATACCCCTGATAAAAAATGTATTTTCCAATTTTTTAGTGAGTTTGGAAATAAATGTGTTTATTTATTTTTTTTTTATTATTATTTTCTTCTATATAAATAAAGTGAAAATGAGGTAAAATTTTATAATATAATTTTTTAATATCACCCATCAAGGCTAAAAATATTTACCTATACTAATAACCGAAGGGTGAACCGCGATTGGAATTAGGTGTACATGGTCTTTGAAATTATTTGGAATTACTTTGGAATTCATTAGATAATCTATTGTCATCTATTGTCTTCTACTTGGAAATGAAAGTGGAAGTGAAGTAGGTGTACACGATTTTAGGTCGCGGTTCACCCCTCGCTATTAACCCAATACGATGCTTCGATGTTAAAACATCAAAGCCCCACATATAAAATATACTATACAATTTATTGAAATTTCTTTTTATTTATGAATTTCTTGTTGTGTGATTTATGATTATTTCCCCCTTTTCTAAATTATCTTTCGAGAAAGTAAACTCGCCTCTTTTGGTGAATGACCTGAATCAACTTACTTTCTCTAAACGATTCTCCTTCATATTCGACTTTCTATTCGAGAGCAAAGTTTCTGATTCCATTGGGACTTGACAGAG
Organism: Forficula auricularia; assembly: GCA_024734495.1. Lineage (NCBI taxonomy): Eukaryota > Metazoa > Arthropoda > Insecta > Dermaptera > Forficulidae > Forficula > Forficula auricularia. The sequence continues at coordinate 9,449,208 of JALMQS010000225.1, forward strand.
CGAGTTTCTTGTTTGATGAGTCAACTTAATTAACAGATTTCAAAAGGTGTCAGGTGCATTATTTTAAATTGATTGCTTGATAAATGAAGAAGAAGAAAAGGAAAGCGAACTGAAAAACGAAATATTTAGGATAACATTCAGTATAGGGTGAACCAAAAAGAAATTTGATTTCATTTTTTACTTTACCATACAGGGTATGATGGTCAAGTATTGTAATCGTGCATGAAAAAAGTGTTTTTTTTCCTTCTTTTTTTCAAAATATCTAAAAAACAGCTGAAACTATTTTGATTAAAAAAATTAAGCGAAACCATGGCATTTAGGTCTACAAAAAAGCTCTAATAAGTGAACATCGAAAAAATTATAATTTTTGAGATAATAATTGTTTTGTCAAAATGTCTGTTAGTTGGTTAGTTAGTCTGTGCGTTACCAAATTTGTGGACGAGCTAGCTCAAAATCTAGAGTGAATATCGAAACCAAATTTCACACGTAGTTTTGGTCCATTGAGATGAAGAGCTGATTAGAATTTGGTGCATATCGACCTAAAATTAAGGGGGTCGAGTGGGGGTTAAAAATTAAAAATCTAGGTCGTTTGAGCAAACTCAACCAAATTTTGTATACATAATCAGTGGACCCCCAGAAGTCTAAAAATGCAAAATCTAACAACCCAAAATAGGGGGGGGGGGGCGGAGGGTCAAAAAATGAAAATCTTGGCCATTTACCAAACTAAACCAAATTTTGTATACATAATCAGTGGGACCCAAGAAGTCTAAAAATGCAAAAACTAACCGCCCGAAATGGGGGGGGAGGGGGGGGGGTCGAAAAATGAAAATATTTGCCATTTACCAAACTCAACCAAATTTTGTATACATAATCAGTGGGTCCCAGGAGTCTAAAAATGCAAAAACTACCCCCCCCTACATGATTATAAATAATTTTATTAAATATAAGTGAGGGGCCAGGTTGTATGGTAAAGTCAAGTGGATGGCCACACCAGAACACGTCAGCTTATTTTATTCTAATAATGATTCTGATGATGGTTGCCATTAAAAAATAATTTTGTAACCAAAATAAATTTGGCGCGGTTATGTTCCGGGAGCCTAGTGTCTCGAGAAAGGCTTTGAGCTCGCTAGTCGAAAGGAAGAGAGTAATGAAGACGTGGAGTTTTAACAATCAGCGTGGCAAGAGGGGTCAAGTGTAGTGAAGTGAAAAAGTGCTCTGTTTTTCCTCTGTTTTTATCGTTTATCGTTGGATTATTATTTATTTATCGTATCGTGTGATTAAGTGCCGTTGTTGTTGCGAAGTAGTCAACAACAGAATCAAGAATAATTCTTTCTCTATCTTATATTTTAAATATCAATAAATATTTAATTTTATTTATTCAGAGCAATGGCTCTTTGCCGAATTTTCTAAGTACAAAATATTGTTTCGATAATATCATTATTTGTTCTTTCATCTTAAATTATATAACTTCATTTGATTAATAAAATTCAAGCTTGTTATACACAAGACCCGGATTAAATAATTATACTATTTTAATTAATAAACATTTTATTTTACTTATTTTGGCCATCAAGAGCAAATTGATCATTGCTGAATTTTCCAAACAGTACAATTTTTAACATCAAAACGTCTGCTTTATGAAGACATTTGATGATTTTAACATTTCAATTCTGTCATCTGCTCATATCTATCTATATCTATAATATTTAGTAACTATACTTATAATCGGCTTGCGCGGCGACGAGGCCGACGTGATTTTTTTAATTTTTTAAAACCTATAAATAGTTAATGACAAAGAAAATTGATTGAAATTAGGAAATTTAAATTATTATTTTAAAATCCACCAGAGGTGTCTAGGAGGTAGCCTCCTGGTCAGTAATATGCCCACCGAAGACGGGCTTCGTAGCTGGTAAATAATATCAGAACTATGAAACTCACTTACTTTTCTTGATTTTTGAAGGAATTTAAAAGTAATTAACCTGTATATGGAACACACGACTTTCACTTACAATGTTCTCTTCTAGGAAATTAAAGATTGGGACCACAGGGGGGGGGGGTCTTTGCATTCATTGCAGTTTTTTTACGAGGGTTTTAATTTAATTTTTTCGATTAATATCAAAATAAATACCGTATTTTCTGTCTCTAAATATACTGATATTAGTTTCGATAAAAATTTCTTTGGAATTAATACATTATTTTTCTAAGAAAATCTCCAATTGATACCATAGACCCTTTGCATTAATTCCAGATTTTTCGAGGGTGTCTAGGTAAATTTTTTCGCTTTATATCAAAATAAATACTGTGTTTGGTGTCTCTAAATAATCTTATAATAGAATTGATAAAAATATCTTTGGAATTCATAGTTTATTTTCTAAAAAAATCAAAGATTGGGATCACAGGGGGACCCTTTTCATTCATTGTATTTTTTTTTTGAGGGTGTTAAAGTTTAATTTTTTCGCTTACTATCAAAATAAATAGCGGATTTATTCTTTCTAAATACTTTTATATTAGAATTTATAAAAATATCTTTGGAATTAACATTTTATTTTTCTATGAAAATCAAAGATTGAGACCAAAGAGGGAGGACCGTTTCCATTGATTTCAGATTTTGCCGAAAGTGGAAAAGTTAATTTTTTTCGCTTTTTATCAAAATAAATAGAGGATTTATTCTCTCTAAATAATCTTGTATTAGATTCGATAAAAATATCTCTGGAATTGATACTTTATTTTTCTATGAAAATCTCCAATTGATATCACAGGGGGGACCCTTTGCATTCATTCCAGATTTTTTCGAGTCTGTCTAGGTAATATCAAAACAAATACTGTATTTCCGGATGCAAAAGTTTTAAGGGCCGGATTCGGCCAGCAGCCCGTAATTTAGTGACCTCTTTCCGTGTTAAAGCAAAAGTAAGAAGGTTGTCTATGGGTCGCCTGTATTTATTTACGATCAAGATTCCAGGCTACAAGCACATAATAAGTATTAATCCAGCTTTGCAGTTCAGTTTTATGATCTATATATTGTTTTTTCATTCATTCATATGGTACATTAAAATAAAATACAAATATAAAGATTGATAGGTTGATAAATAGATGGAAAAACGAATGGAGTAACTATATAGGTATATACAAAGAATTAGCAATTTAACTGATCGATTCCCAATGATTAATGATGATTTTTCAACTGAGTAACAAAAGTAAAAAGCGAGTGAAATGGTGGGAGTTCAGGGGGGCTCAAGGGATGAAGAGAATATGCATTTGGACGTATCTCTCGAACGAGAAGGGTCGGATCCACTTTTATCTTGGCTTTTATAGAAGCCCTGGCCAATGATATATTGACGGAGCTAGAGTACATTTGCCAATGGGCCGAATGAACCCCCGCCAGAAGACATATCGCCTCACCGCATAGCCTTTAGGGAGAAAAGCCGACTTTTGCATAGATGGCAGCCGTTCTATGGATGCCAATTGAAAAGCCAACATTTCTATGGCGAAAATTAACGATATGTAGGAAATTTTGAATTTTTTACTTTACGGAAATATTAATCAAATATTTTTTCTATTTTGACTTATTTAAAGTACAGGGACGTACGATATGAGGGCTTCAAACGTTCAAGAGCTCTATAATAACTCAAACCTTTCTGTATTTTTCATATTCAAACTAACACAGTTCATTAGGTGCCTTCCCAGAAGACTTGACAATCCACGAAAATTTTATAGAAAATAAAATACAACTTTTATCCAAATTTTTTATTTTAAAAAATTTCTAATATATTTTTATAAAATTGTAATTTTTTTCAAAAACAATTTTGCATCCGCTTAGGGGCCGTCCATAAATTAAGCAACATAGTAAGGGGGAAGGGGCCATCTCAGATTTCTGACAAAATAATACAGAGGGGTCCCGGGGATATTAAAAACTGTGATGTCCCAAAAGTCAAATTAAAATTTTTCAAATATATTTTTTTAGATTTCAGGTAATTATTATTCTAGCCTGAAAATGTTGGTAAAATAAATCTAGACAAAAAATTGTAAGCAAGCAATTTTTAGCAAAAACAGAATTTTTTTCAACGAAATAATAAAATTGATAGTGTGACGTCACAATACCCCCATTGCTTAATGAAAATGTGACGGAATGTGACACATGGGGAGAGGGGTCTAAAAATATTGATATTCGTGTGACGCAATATATGGACGGCCCCTTATGAAAAAATTTATAATATACTATGTCTGATGCGCGTAATTGGGATACTAGTGCTTTGTGTTCCCAATGTTCCTCTTAATATATAAAAGAAAGATGCTTTCCTAGTCGTTATGAATATCTCGAATATCTGAAAAATTTGTCCTAAAAGATAGTAGACACACATACAGACAGACGAAAAATTCGTTGAAGGTGTTTTCTTTCATAACTTTGTTTGAAATGTGTAAATCCCAAGATTGGGTGAATTTTGAGGAATGTACAGATAAAACCTTAATTTTATATATTGGCTTCATATTTACAATACAAAAAAAAATATTTCGAATAAATAAATATTCCAGGTAATGTATATGTAGGTATATGTATATATATTTTTTTATAATCAACAATCAAGCCCCCCCCCACAAAAAAACAACAACATATAATTTGAATGAATGAATAATTCATAGAAATTGTTTTTAATCTAGTAATCCGAAGTTTATGAAGATAGGGGGAATAAAGGTAAACAGTTTGCCTGGAGGTAATAATAATATTTTAGATCCCCGTAGACGGAAATATACATCCCATCGTCTATATTTTCCAATCAGAGTTGATTACCATTGAAAATCATTCTCCAATTCGCCCCACGCCTACAGTTATTCCATTGATTTTATGTTTCATGTGTGGTCTATTAAAGCCTAATGAATTCACTGACTCTTTCCAGGAAAACCAACTGGTCCGACCAAAATCAATCAGAACTAGTGCATGTTTGTGTTTGGAAAAGAAAAAATAAATAAATAAATTTCAATTGAGAGCTGCTGAGTGCTTTTAAAGTTGAAGGAATATCGAAAGGATTTTAAATTACTAGAAAAAATAGTATTATTAAAGTAATTACTTGTATTTAACCCCGTTAGAATATTTTATTTATACACAGTTTAATTTTAGTAGCCAAGTTTTGTTTCAACCTGCTGTTGAGGTTCGGCCCTTGAGCTTACCCTAATATTCCCACGGTACTTTTCCAAATCCATAATTTCCTTTAATTATTGATAAATCGCTGGTCGGGCAATCTCCTTTCTACAAATGCCTAATATTTCGCAACTTGAAAATGCTAGCTTGCATCACGTGGAGAGGCGCCGAAGAAACTATTATCTACACCTTAGAAAGAAGATGCCAGCTTGCATAAACATTCATTAAAAGAGCACCCTTCTCCTTTCCAATATGGCAGTAAGTCAGTAGCCAGTAAGTCAGTGGCCAGTGGCCGACAGCAGTAACCAGTAGACTCCCAAAATCTTTGCAGGTCAATCTCCGCGAGTCGCTCTCCGTAGACAGATGTAATCGAGGCACCAAGCCTCGGAACATTTTTAATAAACTACCATGTAAAGCCGATACCGTCTTTTGATCAACTACCCCTACAGACCTTCTTCAGCAGGGCACCACCACTGTTGACACCAGAGCGCGGGCAGAAGGACTCATCCCTCTTCACGTTACCTGAGCTATTCTTCGGAAGGGCTCAAACCCGCACCAAACCTTGCAAGCAAGGGTTGGCGCACAACATAATTGTTCGCAGCAGTGGGATAACCATCCCAGTTCGAAACACTGCGATTTCCTCTGTTTCTATTCAACTCCAATTTTTTTTATGCCCCGAAACTTCTCGATTTCTACAAAGCCCACTTAAAATTATTACAATCATTCTAAAAATTTTCTCAACCCCTCTTTACCATCGCCAAATAAGAACACATTTGTTTAATAAAAAGAAATCAACAACCAAACTCTGCTACTCTCGGCAAAACAAAATCTTTTCAATTAACACAAATTTGATAAGCATGTACTAGTATTTTAGAAGTTATAAGTTATAAGTTATGGAATACTCGGACTCGAACTTAACCAGTTTATTTCATCTTGGCGTATCAAAAAATTAAGGAGTGTAAATTATAACACATTCGGATATTTTGGATTATACATATAGAAAATGTCTATGTGCCAAGTCTAATAATAGTGCAAATGTAGAAAATTCCAGCAGTGTATTATGGTCATCATCCTCTTTGGGAAAGTTGCCGCTCCAATTTGATGTTTACTACTTACCAAGATACTTTTATTTAAAGTAAAGAAAATTTTGAACATTTTGAGAAACTTTTTAAAATTTAAAAGGAGGAATCAGTTTCCTCTGTGAACTCCTGAAGATGAGCTCATACCCCGAAATATATATGTAGAGTCGTGCTAAATAAGCATCTTATCTTTTATTTTTCTTAAACCTACCTAGTATTTTATATTTTAAATTTTAAAAAGTTTCTCAAAATTTACTTTACTTTAAGATTGGAGTAATTTTTTAGAGACGGACTGATAAGTGAATTAAGTGGATATCAATGAGGCAGCCCAAAAAAAAGTGTCAGTAACAATAATATATTGTATTTTATTCTCAGCAGAATTATAATGTAGTAATGATTTGCAAAATTTTGATATAAGTATATTAGTATATATCATTAGCCAAATCCCCTCCCAGATAAACCGTGCGCAAAGTGGTTGTGCGGATAATTATTTTATTTATACAGTACAACAATGTGTATTTTGCTTTAATTATACTTTATAGATATATATACAAACTTTTTATAAATTATTTATTTATTTATTTTATTTCATTATTATTTTTTCTTTTTTTTCATCACAAATCCTAAAAAGGTTTGACAAGTCTCTAAATTAAATTACGAATTTACTATTTACAATTATTTACATATTATCTATTTACATTATTATATTTTAACTATACAAGTTTTATATCACCAATTATGCCGTTCCAACAAATACTTAGGTTTATTATGTCTGTTCTGTAATTTACGGCACTGGATTTCCTTCACTGACTTTTCAAAGTGAGTAGAATATTTTTGATTAAAAAATTGTATATAATTATAAATTAATTGTATTTATATAAAAATTTTGTGATGATTTTGTTTGTAATGATGGCCAAATCCGATTTTAATTAATTGCAGACCCTGAAGAAGGAGGGAATAGCCTCCGAAACGTCGGTTTTATGAATAAAAAGATAGTGTAAATTATCTTCTTTTTTTTTTGAACTTCCTCATCGATATCCACTTACTTTACTTTATTTAAAATGTTTCACCAAGAACCCACATCATTCATTCTCCCTTAACAAAAAATACTTTTATTTGATTATCCTGGTTCCACATTTTTGGCACTTAGAAACTTTAGAATTTACACTCCTCAATTTCGAAACTGGTTTTATCAAATTCGAAAAACTAACCTGACGATCTAGAGGTCATTATCCCTTCTGAGAAATATCTGCAAATATTGGATCAACAGAACGCATGTGCCGTATCGTAGGTGAGTACGATTTTCACGTATCAGCATAGAACTCAGGGATGCCGATCTAAAACAAAAAGAAAACAAAACATGTTAAACTTAAAAATGAACTTACTTTTGACTAAAGGCAGGTTGCTCACCTACTATTATTAAACTTGTCTTAATCAATAGTCAAAGCAGCTGCTAGATAGCTGCTAATTTTAGGTGTTCGTATCTGAGGGTCACCTGACCACTTGAAGTTAAACCGAAAGTGAACAATTTGGCGTTAAAAGATAGCAATATAAATGATAATTATTTATAATAATCAGATTTAAGAGTTAATTATTCATCAATTGATAAAATATTCTAAAAACAAAATTAAGTCAAAAATATTTTTGTTCTTTCTTTTTTGAACATTATAAGACGCAGGTTATTTTTATTCTTGAAATATTGAAGGATACTGGGTATGGAAGAGACTTTAGATCCAAATGTTTTCATTTATTGAATAAAAAGTATTGATGAATGAATTATGTTATCCTACAAAAAGAATATAGGTAAGTCCGAATTAAATATTGCATTATTTAACGCAAAGATAAAAATTTCAGAAGTTGAGTTGTAGTGGAAATTTCTTGTGAAGTCTGGTTTTGAATTATTGTATTATAGATATGAAGATTGTAATTATTGGATAAAAAATACTTGGTAGGTTTCACATTAAGATATAAAAATAAAAGGCAAAAAGAATGGAAAGGCAAAGCCCTCGAAACTATAGTCTCGTTATAAATACAATTTATAAATCCAGCAGAAGAAACACTCTTTTATTGTCTACTTAAACTTAAAATAAATAATGAGAAACAGCTCGAAATTATTAGAAAACAATCTTGTGTTTTTTCCAAGTACCTATGCTAAGCTTGTAGATTTGATACTTTGGTGGTTGAGTTGTTTATCGAAAGAGAAGTTTCATCTTACAACATCTAGATCACATAATGTTAATGAGAAAACCTCAACAGAATATACAATGCTAAGCTACATTCACGAATTTTTACTGATTTCTAAATTAATGGCTTCAAAGTTTGAGGAGGAACTCATTAAATAGGCAATATTGAAGGCTCAATGATCACGACTGGGGTCGCAAAATAAAAATTACAAATGCCTAAATATGTTGAATAGGATTTAATAAGACATATTCAACTTTAGATAATTCAATGTGGGTAGATATATTTTTTCATTAGCATTTTAAATTAGGGGATGGATTAAATTTTTTGAGACTTTTCTCTCTGGACCACATTCGGTTTTCCAAACCCGGCCATTTCAAAGCAAAATTTCAAATTTTTAGCTTAAATACTAGTAACAAAAGACAGCAGACGAACAGACCGAATCTCATCACCATGGTTCTGTTTTTTGACACAGAATCATATAAATGAAATTTTTATGCTATGAAGCATGTGTCAATTATCTCTCAAAATAAAAATAATTTCTCTTTGCACCATCTTTTTTATATTTAATTTTACAATGAAGGTGAGATGGACGTTTAAAAAGTTGCCTCAAACCAGTCGTTGGACTGATTCCTTTATTTAAATTGAAAAGTTTTTATTTTGCCGAGAGTTGCAGAGAAGGTTTATTTGCATCAAGCAGAGGACAACCTCTTTGTTTCTCTTCATGATTCCTTTATAATGAGAAAGATAGATATATTATTGGAGTATATTGTATGTACGAGTATATATAGTCTTTTATAATGAAAATCTATTTTTCATGCTAATCAGCCTGCCAGTGATAACTCGTAATTAATTTATTTGTTTGTTTAAATGAATAATGAATGAATTCCCTTCAACGAATCTATTATCAGGCTATGTAATAATTTTATTAAGTGAATAAATAAATAAAAAAAAAATATTATATATATATATATTTTTTTAATTCGTTTTTATTTTGAAATTCAGACTTAAAATTAGGACATGATGTGGAATAAAAAGTAAAAATTCTAATTAAAAACATATATATTTTTTGTTGAAAAAAATTAATTCATAGGGTAGTTTTCGACCCCACGTGGACATTTAATGAGATTAATTATTTTATCAAAATTGATTAAGTCATTTTCAAGATATTTAGAAAAAACTAAAAAAGTACTGGAATAAAGTATGAATGTTTGAGGATCGATATGTACCAAACTAATCAGCGCTTCATTTTGTTAAAATAATGGTAGGTTTACAATATCATTTCAATTGGTTCAACGGTGTGGAAAAAATCGTGGACGAAAAAAACCCGATAACATAGATACCTACATACATACGTCCGCCACACACAATGAAAAATCGCATTTTTTTGGCCTCTGGACGAGACTCCATGTAATTTTTGGCAAAGCCATCAGGTGCTAAAATTCGATCTAAATGATTACTACAATTTGTGATTTTAATTGAGACCATGGGTTCCGTAGTCTTTACTTGAGGACCATTTGAAGTTACGCTTGCCGCGAGACAGGTTACAATACTTTGCCCATGCATTGGATAATGTAAAAAGATCAAGTAGGAAAAAGTACTGAAATCTAACGGTCAATTAATAATTAAATACCTGGCAAGTTTCAAGAAAATTATAATTTTAAAAATATATAGAATCCATAAATCCAAAGATTGTGATTTAAAATGGAAAGAATACGTTTTCATTGAAAATTATTATATTTTCACGACCTAATTATTATTACTATACCATACAGTGTATGGTAAAGTATTGTAATCGTAGAAGAAAAAAGTGTTTTTTTTTCCTTCTTTTTTTTCAAAATATCTCAAAAACGACTGAAACTATTTTGATTAAAAAAATTGAGCAAAACCAGGGCATTTGGCTCGACAAAAAAGCTCTAATAAGTGAACATCGAAAAAATTATTTTTTTTGAGATAATAATTTTTGGAAAATGTATGTTAGTTAGTCTGTATGTGCGTTACCAAATTTTTGTGGACAAGCTAGCTCAAAAACTAGTGTGAATATTGAAACCAAATTTCACACGTAGTTTTGGTCCATTGAGATTAAGAGCTGATTAGATTTTGGTGGATATCGACCAAAAATTAAGGGAGGTGGAGGGGGGTTAAAAATTAAAAATCTAGGCCATTTGAGAAAACTCAACCAAATTTTGTATACATAATCAGTGGGACTCGAGAAGTCTAAAAATGCAAAAACTAACTCCTCGAAATGGGGGGGTGGGGGTGTATGGTAAAAAAATGAAAATCTTGGTCATTTACAAAACTCAACCAAATTTTTGTATACATAATCAGTGGCCCCACAGTAATCTAAAAATTCAAAAACTAACCGCCCAAAATGGGTGGGTGGGGGTCAAAAAATTAAAATCTAGACACTTGTACCAAACTCAAGCAAATTTTGTATACATAATCAGTGGGCCTCCAATAATCTAAAAATGCAAAAACTAACCCCCTCCTCTACATGATTATAAATAATTTTATTAAATATTAAATATAAGTGAGGGGCCAGGTTTTATGGTAAAGTCAAGTGGATGGCCACATCGGAACACGTTTTTAAATTCTAAATTCGTAGGTATATGTGAACATTGGTTTCAAAAAACAATAAATTTTAATCCTCTTTGAAAACATTTCCCTAGTTTAATTTTACCATTTCCTCAGCAACTTAAATTTTTTAGTAGTAGTGTGTGCAAAATTTTAAGAAAATTGAATCTGTAGAATTATATGAAAATTTTATCATTATTATTCCACTGAAACAAGCAGCATAAATAACCAAGTTAAAAAAAAGCTTGTAATAAATAAACATATTATTTTTGCCGACAAGGTTAGAGAGAGGGAAAGTTTCATTGGCAATCTGGCCAAAATAGGAAATGAATTTGCACCCCTTGGTGGTGGCCTGGGGGTTGTTTGGGGTAGCGTGGCATGAGAATGTATAACGACATGGCACTAAGGCCCGTCCCAGATAAGAGAGCATTTTGCTGTGAATTAAATATCGCCCAACACACTCGGGGTTATCTTGATGAATAAGTTACTCGTCTTTTAAAGAAAATGAATTCTAAAGCCGATTTTCTAAGCATATTAAGATTTATTATTGGTAGATAATAATCTGTCTTCATCGTTTTGCGTTCGAAGTACTTTTTTGAAGGATTTTCTTCTTCTTGATTTATTAATCAAATAATGTGTTTTGGTTTTAGATATGAAGAAAAATAAGAAATTAGTCAAAGATAATTATATATAGACCAGAATTAATAAAAATCAACTGGTGTGGGCACCACACGACTTTCACATAAGTTTCTTCCATATTTGAAATCATCCTACCATTTTTTTTTATTAGGTGACCAGATGCCATTCTCTTTAAATTACATAAAAAACAAAATTATAAAACTAAAAAAAAAAACAAAAAGGAATTACAAAATACAAAATTAATAGATTATACATATATAAAAAATAAATATCTATAAAAAAATAAATAAATAAAATAACAAAATAAATAATGTTAATAACAAAGTACTTTTTAGATCTTGATATTAGCGCGGATGAAAAATTGACGCACTGCTTTAACTAAATTCTTGGTGGGATTTTTCAAAATTTGTTCGATGCGTTGAGGGGGATCTCTAAAGTGTGGTTGTATTTGTTTGTTTTTCAGGAGGGAATTTCGGAGGGGACATTGGAAAAGGAGATGATATGGAGTTGCTTGGGTTGGAGAACAGGATCCTACCATTTTTCTTCCGTCAAATTACAACAATTTCGGGTTTTGCCAAGCCGTTTTGACAAAACCGGAAAAAGCCAAAATACGAAAAATCTTCATGTACTTCCGGTTCTTCAATTTTACCCTAAAACTCGAGGTACTAGTTCTCTAGATAGATAGGTTTCAAATCCCAAAGCCCTGCGACTTACAGTATAAGAAATATGGATATATTTTCTTGCGACACACCTAATATAAATCCTCTTCCTTAATTTCAATCGGTTTAAAATTTATATACAACTAACAACTTGTGACACTTGATAAGTAGGTACACCGATTTTTAAAAAAAATCCTTTGAGAAATTCACCAAAAACGAAAAATATTTCATGTAAAAGTCAAATTCCGATATTTCGATTTCAACCAAAAACTTGCTGTACCACCGATTTAAATAAAGGAAGAGGGTGTAAATTAGGAGTGTCGCAAAATAAATATTTTAATGGTTCATATCTTGTGTACACAGTAGGTCGCGCATAGCTATGGGGTTTGAAACTTAAGCTAGAGGCTAGAAGAAGTACATCAAGATTTGCCAATATTCTATACCATAGTATTTCATTCTCAGCAGAATTTAGTATTGTTACTGCCACTAAGAGAGGAGGCAAAGGGGAATGTCACATTGGATTTCCTTCACTGACCTTTCAAAACCTTGAAGAAGGAGGGAATAAATGTTCGAAACCTCGGTTTTTTATTAAAAAAAATATAGTTATAATTATCTCTCTCTTTTGAATTTTGGACTGCCTCATCAAAAACCACTCAATTCACTTATCACTCATCAGTCCGTCTACAAAAACTACTTCATTCTTATTATACGAGCTTTTCGTGCGTGCTTTCGGCACGCCCTCGAAGCTCGGCCCTCCGGGCTGGTGCCCTGGCGGGCGGCGTCTCGGTCCAAAAATTTTATTCCTCTTAAAAAACCACACTCCAAATGTATACCTGTAAACTCCCGAAAATACATAGTTTCTTAAAAGTTTCGCCTCATTTTCGTCCTGACACAGCTACAGAAATGAGGCTCTAGATATGAATCTGGAAGTATTTTTTTTTCTATAATCTACAGCATTGTGATATTTTTTGTGTGGAAATAGATTTATTTAAATAAGTGGTAGCGTGTGAGGAGGAGAATTATATTATATCATTTTTTTAAAATTTGGGATCGATAATCGATATAAGGCTTCAAATATTTAAAAGAGATCAGGTGTTGTTTGTATGACAGGCTGCTCCAGTATTGCAATGAGAAAATCATATGGGCATGCGTGTTTTAAGTCGTTTAATTTTGTAAAAATCAAAAAATAAGAATAACAAAATTTAGATTTTTAAAAAATTATAAAAAAGTGGCAAATTATTAAAAAATAAACAAATAATATATAAATCAAATAAGATGTGATTGATTTCTTTTTCTGTGCGCAAAGAAAAGCGAATTGAATATTTAATTTTTGAGTGGTGAAGGGGGGGGGTAATAATTATCAATATATTTAATGTTTCTTAATTTAAAATCAATTAGAGTCTTTCATTTCGAAATTTGAGTCCCAATTACGATTATATTTCAAATTTGCCGCAAATATACCGACGGCGCTCTCTCTCGGCAACATTACGTCAGCGTTGCTATCTAGACAAATATATATATAGTATAATATGAATATATTCACGATTGTCTTAAGAATTCTTATATAAAACATTTTCAAACAACAATAACTCAAAACAAGGTTTTTGTACATGGATGACGATATATTTTACTATTTTTAATGTTCCTCTCTAAATTGTATCCATAGTGCAAGACAATGCTTGAAGGTTCCTCTCCACAGTGATATTTGAGATAGTGAAGAATTTGAGCTTTATATAGGGGAAGAAGTTGAGTTTACATAAAATATCATCTGGACCTGAATTGAAATTCAGGTGTTATTTCTAGAGAGGTCAGATCCCAGAGTGACACTCATCATTGATTTTCCACTATAGCAAATTTTCAGAGTTCGAATCAAAAGAAATATCTGTAAAATTCCTAAATATTATACAGCATTGTCTTGTCTCCATATAAGCTAACCCAGCTATAAGATCGTCAAAACAGTGTCTAAATTTAAATTAATAGAAGAGTCAATGTCTTCGCCAGGGCTGTCCAACCCGCGGGCCGCATGGAGCCCAGCACTGCAATGAATGCGGCCCAGAATTAAAAAATATTAATTTCTTTAAAACAATAAGATTTTTATATATAATACTTACTGGAAAACATATCTAATACAAATCATAAGTTTCCTGTATTTGATTCGATCGCGAATCAAATGCATGTGATTTTTGTCAGATATTAGGTGAAAATAGTATCCGAATTTATATATTTCTAACTTGAAATAATGAAGTTAAATAATTTTATAATTTTCTCATTAATATATCAAAGATAACATATTAACGAGAATTGCTTTTGATGGCGCTTTTTAAACAAGATATATATATATCGCCAGACTACTGCTGGTTGAGGCTATTGGAGTCTGCTGAATCTTAAGTCTGGACCAAGAGAGAATGAAAAAGATGTGATCCATCTAGCTATTTTTATATCAAATACTGATATGGATCACCTAATGGATTTGTAATCTGAGATGTTATATATTCAATCCCCTAGTCCAGCTCGCTCGATCTGTTAACACGTGTGTTATATGTTTGCCAATCAATTAATCATAAGTTTCCTGTATTTGATTCGATCGCGAATCTAATGCAGGTGATTTTTGTCAAATATTATGTTAAAATAATATCCGAATTTATATATTTCTAACTTGAAATAATGAAGTTAAATAATTTTATAATTTTCTAATTATATATAATATACTAGTATATCTTGTTTAAAAAGCGATCAAAAATAATTCTCGTTAATTATTCTTTAATATATTAATGAGAAAATTATAAAAATATCTGATACAATTTGACTTAATTTTTTTTTTCTAAAATAAGAAAAATTTGGAGAATCTCCCCAAAAATTTTTGAAAAATAAAAGGGCAGATTTTAAATCTTGAATGTGAAAAAATATATCAATATTTCCGAAAAAATAATCACAATTTTGTCATATTATAACTCCATTTTTTTAGATGTAAATATTTTTAAGATATTTTTGCTTCTTTGCCATGGCGGATATCATTATTCTACATTATTAATTCTATTTTTTTTTTTATTAAATAATATCAATAGAATTAGGATATTTTATCTGCGGCCCAAGGCATTTGATTTTACTTCAAATGCGGCCCGTGTAAGCCAAAAGACTGGATACCCCGGGTCAACGCAATTCTTGACATTTTTAGAGAAAGCATCTGCATAACAAAATAAGTGTAAATTTATTTACGAATATTTTGTACACCTATTTATTAAATATGTTTAAAAAATATGGGTAAATATCTTCTCGGTTGTCTTTGTTCTTAATAATGGCTTTAACAAATAATTGATCCCGTAACTCCCTTTAAAATAATAACACTTCTTCTCTTCTCTATTTATAACCCTATAAAAAATGTAAAGCTTCGATAGGGGAGAAAGGCTTTATTTAGTTACCTACTCAATATTTTATCCCAATTAAGAAGTTATAATTCTAAAATGATACCATGAATATTTAGGATTAATTACCAACATGAACTTGGTTAAGAAACTTCCAAGCATGCAAAATTTGAATAAGATCTATTGATCAGTCTTTCCGTTAAATAAAATGTTAATTAGAATTCGTATAGTATTTCTTTTTCTAAGAAAAGAGGGGAGGATGAAAACGCAAAAACAGAATATAGAATTTCATTAAAATGAAACTCATTATAAGGATGAAAGATTGCATCTTGGTTTTTCCTAAAATCATCGGTTTTCCCATATCTTCACGGTATAGTTTTTATGGTACTATCGAAATCACATGAACATTTATTTTTGGAACCCAAGCTGATTCTTTTGTCTATAATTATTTTTCTATATTCTCTATTTTATTTATTTTATATTTTGGGTTTATAAATGTTTGAAACCTTGAGAAAAATAATTTTCAAGTATAGTTTTTTGCTTGTTTATGGATTCAGATATCTATGAAAACTCAAAAACATAAAATCCTAGAAAGTTTTTTCCTGAACGAAATGTATTTCCAAAAACAGAATTCAAGGAATAAATCTTTAGTGGTTTTTGGAGACGGACTGGCAAGTGAACTATATGGATTTTAATGAGGCAGTTCAAGGTTCAAAAAATAGAAATAATAATTATTTCTATCTTTTTTTATTCAAAACCGACGTTTCGGAGGTTTATTCATTCCTTCTTCAGGGTTTTGAAAGGTCAATGAAGGAAATACAATGTGAAGAAGGGGACTAGGACCTAGGACTGCTCATCAAAATCCATTCCATAAATCTTAGCCTTTCTAACTTCAGAATTTCTGGATGAAAACTCAAAATTAGAAAAAAAGTTATTAAGCAAAGAATGAAGGAATTCGTGAAATTTTTTAATAATCTTAATTTTAGTTATTTCTAGTTAAATTACAAAAAATTAATGTAATTTTTTAGAAAGATACCCCACACCCCAAAATAATTTTATTTTTTTTTATTTTTGACCATACAGAAAAATTCGAATCCCCCAAAATAATCATTCGATTAATTTTTGATTTGAACTATTAAGTTGTTGTAGGGAAATAAGGACAATAGCTTATGCAAATATTTTTTATTTTATGCCAACGTTTCGTCAACTTTGTTGACATCCTCAGGGCTCAAACAAATTAACTTCTTTGCATATTTGTCATTTTATAAATATTCATTCTTAGCAAACACATATAGGCACAGATTGATTTGAACATTGGCAAAAATTTTACTAAAATTAACTTGAAAATAACATTACATATAAGTACCTACAAATAGGGAACTACAAATATATAAAAATGAGGCGACTGTGGGTCAGTGGTCAGAGTGTCGGGGCGCTGTTCTGAAGTATGTTGGTTTGGAACTGAGTCTCGGCAGATATTTGCAGCCACCTCCTCTTGGAAAGCAATCGCAAACTACCAAGAGTATAATTGCCTAGTCAACCTCTCCAAACTAGCCGTTAGAACCGGCGTTAAAAAGTAGGTCCCGTATATCTGTGTAAAAGAGCTAAAACACAATCAGCACAGGTATATGTGGAGAGGTGCTGAAAGGTCAGGGAGACCTGATATGGCACTTAAAGAAGAAGAAATATAAAAATACAAACACAAAAAATATTAAAATACAACTACAAAGATATAGATTTCACAAACAAAAATATACAAAAATAAAGATACATTCGAATTGCATGCTGACAAAATATTCAAAAATTAGAATGAATTTAAATCAATAAATTTCAATTATCTCTTTTTTTTTAATTTACATTTTAGAGAGGTTTACAAACTTTGCTTTCCTCCGATTTTAATAATTATATTTTCATCTTGAATTCGAGAATAATATGTTGTTATTATAGATTTAGCAAATAAATATAGAAAAATATTTACATTTATTTCTGCATTTAATATCATAAAGGGTATATTTTTCACGAAATGTTTTATGTTTAAATAAAAATAAACGGTTTACTAATTGTTTTATAAAACAATTGTATTTATTTCTGATCATTTATCAAATGAAGTGGAGCAATAACAAAAGTCTCTTGAAACGAAAGGAAGAGACAATTTGTATTATAGAGAGGTTAAAGGGGATGATTTCCTCTTTTCTCTCGTCTTCTGGCACGTTCTGCTTGCTCCTTTCTCTTGCTCTGGGCTGTTAGAGGAAAACACTTATTGCCTCATAAACATAAACAATGTTAAGGGGAACTTAAACCCTGTCCTCTCTTGCTAACCCCATACAAATTAATTGTATATCAAATAATAAACCATCGTCCGTTCTAGGTTAAGGAAAGAAATCTAAACTCCAAAAGTCTCATTAAAGTCAAATTTGGAAATGAATTTAAAATTATTTAGGTAGTAATTATTTATTTAATAAAAGATAGCCTATCTATATAAATAAAAATGTACTGTTACGCTTAAGTGATACGTTGAAAGATTTCCGAAAGTTATTTCACAGATTTCTTTGAAATTTTCACACAACATTCCATTCAAATACACGAGTGTTTTTATAGATATCACACCTGTGGCATGTAAAAATATTTTTTCGGGGAAACAACGCCATCGCCTCTCTGGAGGGTAAAAGCAAACAAACAAGATGGCCGATAATAGCTTTTTGGAAATCTTTCAACTGTCAATAATATTTTTGGTTAAGGGAACAATTTTGAAAAGTAATATAT
Organism: Forficula auricularia; assembly: GCA_024734495.1. Taxonomy (NCBI): domain Eukaryota; kingdom Metazoa; phylum Arthropoda; class Insecta; order Dermaptera; family Forficulidae; genus Forficula; species Forficula auricularia. Next base: position 9,467,599 of record JALMQS010000225.1, read on the forward strand.
AATTCATTTACTGTTTTAATACCTATTCTATAATTATTTGAATTTTCAATTTATTTTCAAAACTATTATTATTTTTTAAATATATTTAAATTTTTGATCAAATCAATTTTGACAGGTAAGCAATATATAATAATTCTATGGGACGCTCCGCGCCAGGGGCTAGGTGGCGCCGGGCCGAAGGCCCGGGCGTCAGCTAGTTTATAATATATTTATTAAGAAATTTTACCCACATATGGATAATATTTTTTAACCATAAATAATAAATGCACTTCAATTAAAATCGTTTCTATGTTCTTCACTATTCAATAATTTGCAAAAAGGTGTAACTTATTAAGGAGGTTCTTTCGCGACAATCCACACAAAAAGTTTTAGCCTCGTAACCACTCTATAAATATGAACGGAACTAAAATTTTAGGTTATGTTTTTTTAACGTGACTGTCCACTCACACTAGGAAACCTCTATTTGGACACACACATACTTGCCGGATCATTTCCAAGCCATTGTGCTTATATCCCCTCCACTAAAAATAATCGCCCAAATAGGTTTGTTTTTGTTGTTTTTTATCAAAACTACATGGTAAATAATTTCAATTTTTTTTTTAAGTTACTCAGAATATATTATTCTAACAAATATTAGTTTTTGATCAAGATGGTGAAAGTCCTTCAATGAAAAAAATAAAGTAATGATCATATCCCCACCCTTTCCCTAACTACCCTATGTCTAAAATTGTCATTTTTAATTGCAATTATTTCATGTTTGGTGTGGTAAATCGTCTTCAGATTTTAACATGTAGTGTGCATTATGCTTTTAATGACTTCATATTCCAAATTTCAAAAACTTCTTGAATTTTTGCATTTGTGAAAGAACTACCATAGGGGTCAAATTTGAAAATGAAATTTAAAAATTATTTAGGTGGTAATTATTTATTTAATACTATTTATAATATGTGTATTAAAAAATCTTACGCAAAATATATATTTTTGCCATCTTCAGCATTTGGATATTTTTTTTTTTTTTTTTTTTTTAATTTTATCAAACCAATTATTTTACATGAATTAATGTATACATTGTATTTTAGCTTCGACTCCGGATATTACTTCTCCACCGTCGAGTGTCCTTGGTCATCTTTTTTAGTCCTTGTTTTTAATAAGAGGAAAAACTAATTAAAGAAAAAACCTCTTTTCCGATAATTATTCCAATTCCATTATTCCTCCCAATTCACTCTCTCATAGCATTTGGATAATATTTTTAATCATAAATAAATAAATTCACTTCAATTAAAATCGTTTATATGTTCCTCACTATTTAATAATTTGCACAAAGGTGGTAACTAATTAATAGGGATTGTGGTGTTGGAGCAAGGTGAAACATCTTTAATAAAGATAAAAAGTAAATAAACATTATATGAAATATTCATTTACTATGAGTTAAGATTTCTAGGTCACCTGTTTCACATTAAAATAAAAAAAAATAAAAATCTGATTAAAAATTTATAAAAATTAAAAAATAGTTTACATTTTTTATTTTTTTAATTTTAATGTGAAACAAGTGACCTAGAAATCTTAACTCATAGTAAATGAATATTGCATATAATATGTATTTACTTTTATCTTTATTAAAGGTGTAACTTATTAATACTAACTTGTATGTCAAATTTCAGCTTATTAGTTAACTCAAATCATTTTTTTTTAATCTTTAATCTGGAAATTTTGAAGCTAGAGGGCCTAAAATGTAAGAAGTTCTTGGTTTTGAAAATATAAACATTTTTAGCACCAGAACGAACTTTCTGAGAACTTATATTTATGTTCGGCTTTTTTTTGAGTTTATCGAGTTATTTATTGTACATCTCATCAAGGGACACAGAAAAATCACAAGTGGAAAATAATTTTTCTCACATTTTAATCATACGAATAAGCAAATTAAGAAATCGAAATTTTCCCCAGACAATTTACTATTAATGTAACACAGATTTTCGGAGAGCACAAAGCACTATATCTTGAAAAAACTTTCAACTTTTTTCTTCAAATTTATTCCTTTTAAATTAAAAAACTCATGATACTTTTGGCAAAAATTATTTTATTTTAAAAAATAATTATATTAAGGAGAAAATATTTACGTACCTATTATTTTTCAAGTATATAGTATCTACTGGATTCTAATACCCTCTATAACTGAAGAATATAGAGAACCTCATCTTTCCAAAATATTCGTATTTACAAAACGAAAAAACTGACTGATTGGGCTTTCTGTTTAAAATTTCATAGAAAAAATAAAACAGAAAATCATAAAAAATTGAATTGTCAATCGTGAGTTATTGAACTATTTTTTATTTTTTTAGTTATTGACCAGCCATTTGGCATACGAGTTTGCATTAATAAACTGTCGACGTTTCGACTGTTTAGCTCCAATCATTATAAAACAAAAAAATTACAAAATCATGGTAATGTGCAGAAAGTGAAGTGAGTCTTCAAATAACTTCGATTTTTTTTTCTTATTCGATTTATATCAATGGAATTAATAATAATATGAAAGATTTCAATTTGCTAATGGTAATAGATTCAAATTTTCTTAGAAAATCATAAGATGGTGTCATCTATTAAATCCGATGGAATGGAATATTTTTAATTGTGTCAGAGGGGTTGTTTTTCAACGCGTTAAATATTTTACTCATTTACTCTTACTTACTACTCTTACTACTTACTTACTTAATATACTAAATTTAGAATCACTAGATCGCGAAATTTTAGAAATTAAAATAACAATCTTTGAGTAAAATATTTAACATGTTTACATATGACAGAGAGGTTCGCATCCCGCAGGTGAGCCAGATGAGCCCGGATTGCTGTTTCTGGCACTCGGGTTTGATTCCCGAGGGGGTGAAAAACAACCCCTCTAACATATAAAGTAAGCTGACGTGTTCTGATGTGGCCCTCCACTTGACTTTTCCATACAACCTGGCCCCTCACTTAGGTATATCTAATATTTAATAAAATTACTTATAATCATGTAGGGGAGGGGGGTTAGTTTTTCCATTTTTAGATTACTGTGGGACCACTGATTATGTATACAAAATTTGGTTGAGTTTGATACAATAGCCTATATTTTCATTTTTTGACCCTACATCCCCCCCCCCCCCCATTTTGGGCCGTTAGTTTTTGCATTTTTAGACTTCTGGGGTCCCACTGATTATGTATACAAAATTTGGTTGAATTTGCTCAAATGGCCTAGATTTTTAATTTTTAGCCCCCCCCCTCCACTCCTCTTAATTTTGGGTCGATATGCACCAAAATCTAATCAGCTCTTAATTTCAATGGACCAAAACTAGGTGTGAAATTTACTACTTACTACTTACTTACTTAATATACTAAATTTAGAATCACTAGATCGCGAAATTTTAGAAATTAAAATAACAATCTTTGAGTAAAATATTTAACGTGTTTACATATGACAGAGAGGTTCGCATCCCGCAGGTGAGCCAGATGAGCCCGGATTGCTGTTACTGGCACTCGGGTTTGATTCCCGAGGGGGTGAAAAACAACCCCTCTAACATATAAAGTAAGCTGACGTGTTCTGATGTGGCCATCCACTTGACTTTACCATACAACCTGGCCCCTCACTTATATCTAATATTTAATAAAATTATTTATAATCATGTAGGGGAGGGGGTTAGTTTTTCCATTTTTAGATTACTGTGGGCCCACTGATTATGTATACAAAATTTGGTTGAGTTTGGTACAATAGCCTATATTTTCATTTTTTGACCCTACACTCCCCCCCCCCCCATTTTGGGCGGTTAGTTTTTGCATTTTTAGACTTCTGGGGTCCCACTGATTATGTATACAAAATTTGGTTGAGTTTGCTCAAATGGCCTAGATTTTTAATTTTTAGCCCCCCCCTCCACTCCCCTTAATTTTGGGTCGATATGCACCAAAATCTAATCAGCTCTTAATCTCAATGGACCAAAACTAGGTGTGAAATTTGGTTTTGATATTCACACTAGTTTTTGAGCTAGCTCGTCCACAAAAATTTGGTAACGCACAGACATCCAGACAGACTAACAGACATTTTGACAAAACAATTATTATCTTAAAAAATATAATTTTTTTCAATGTTCACTTATTTGAGCTTTTTGTAGACCGAAATTCCATGGTTTCGCTTAATTTTTTTAACCAAAATAGTTTCAGCCGTTTTTGAGATATTTTGAAAAAATTGAAAGAAAAAAATCACTTTTTTCATGCACGATTACACTACTTGACCAAACCCTGCATGGTAAAGTAAACATATTTCATCCCATCGGATTTAATAGATGACACCATCTTATGATTTTCTAAGAATAATAATAAGAATAATAAAATACAGAAGTTACAAAATAAAAGTAACTTTTATAACCATGGACTTAGACTTCCTCAAGACAGGGTAGAAGAAACAAAGAGACAAGAATGCACTTATAAAATATAAATAAAATATAAATTATAAGTTCAAGTAAGAAAATAATGTATTATTTACTCTGAAAGTGACGAAAAGTGATGATCACCCTGTGCCTGTGTTTTTCCCTCCCTTTCCAACCTAATCGAACTACAATCGAATCGTTTATAGAATCGGATCTGGAATCGTTTAACGTGGCTTGATTCGATTATCCGTTTAGCAAATGGTGTTGGTGGTGTGTGTGACCCCGAAACCCCGATCTCCATTCTGCATTGGCAGGCCTTGTTACACCAGGCACGTCATAACAACGGCTCAGGGGGAATTAAAACCAATTCAATCCAATTAGAGAGATGCCACCAGGAGGGCAGACAGTCAGACACAATTCCAAAAATCAAGATTAGTATTTTATGCACAATAAAAATCAAGAACAGCTCTTAGGAATATTAATTAAAAAATAGAATACAAGTTTATTTTTCAATTTTTTTATTTCAGTGTAGTTGTTCGAGTGCAAATGAGATTGAATTCGTAAAAAGGAGTAATTATATATCCTTTGACTCCATCCCAAAATAAATACTTCCACTTTTAAAACATATGAAAGATATAAAATTTCCAGAACATTTTACTTTACATATCGATTTTAGGTACATATCGACCCAAAATTAAGGCGGGTGGAGGGGGGGGGGGGATAAAAATTAAAAATCTAGGCTATTTGAGCAAACTCAACCAAATTTTGTATACATAATCAGTGGGACCCTAGAAGTCTAAAAATTCAAAAAAACTAACCGCCCAAAATGGGAGGGTGAATGTGTAGGGTCAAAAAATGAAAATCTTGGCCATTTACCAAACTCAACCAAATTTTGTATACATAATCAGTGAGACCCCAGCAGTCTAAAAATGCAAAAACTAATCACCCGAAATGGGGGGGGGCGTAGGGTCAAAAAATAAAATTCTTGCCAATTTTGTATACATAATCAGTGGGACCCCAGAAGTCTAAAAATGCAAAAACTAACCTGGCCAAAATGGAGGGGGTATAGGGTTTAAAAATGAAAATATAGGCTCTTGTACCAAACTCAACCAAATTTTGTATACATAATCAGTGGGACCCCAGTAGTCTAAAAATGAAAAAACTAACTGCCCAAAATGGAGGGGGTTATTGGGTTAAAAAATGAAAATATAGGCTCTTGTACCAAACTCAACCAAATTTTGTATACATAATCAGTGGGCCCCCAGGAGTTCAAAAATGCAAAAACTAACCCCCCTCCCCTACATGATTATAATTAAATATTAAATATAAGTGAGGGGCCAGATTGTATGGTAAAGTCAAGTGGATGGCCACATCAAAACGCGTCAGCTTATTTCTGATTGGATTCAAATTAAAAAAGTTTAATTCTCCGAATTAGTAATAATCGGGCTGATCCGAATGATGTTTTTTTATCATTCTCATAATTAACCAATAATTTTTTTATGATATTATGCGAGGAGTTGTACCAAGAACGTGCAACTACTATAGAAATTAATTAAAGATTAAAATTAATTAATCCGTCTCCAAAAATTACTCCAATCCTATTAAAATTAATTATTTTTAAAAATATTTATTACATTAAAAATCAAAAAAACACCTAGAGTTACGACCACGTCCACTAAAAGCAAAAACAGTAACAAGAAGTTTTGATGGGATTCCAAATATCATCCAAAATTTATTAAAAATTTTAAATTTACTTAAATTTTTTGAAAAAGTAATTCTTGATTTAATTTTATTTATTTTCTTATAAAGACGGACTGGTTACATTATAACCTACTTAGTTATTTTTGATTTTTAACGAAGATTATCTTAAAATAATATTTTTTTATAAACCTAATTTTATATTTTTACCTTTTAAATTTGAAGACAAAATCGACTCGAGCGGGCGTGCACTAACAGTCTACCCTTTACAGGAAGAAACTCGAGCGATTTTGAGGCCTTTTTAACTTCACGCTAGAAACCTCAACATGAAGTGATTTTTTTCCACAATACTATTCCATAAGCTTAACTAAATTACTAAATTTCATATTCCTATTGCTTATACCGTCCAAGTTAGAAGAAGCCAAAGTCGGACTGATTGGCTGACTCATCAAAATTCTAGAGTACTTCCGCGGATTCTAGAATACTGAAATTTGGCATACTGGTAGAGGTCGGGGTACATTTAAAGGAAAAATCGAAAAAGCTAATCTTTCCCTTCTTCTGGACTTAAAATGAAAAGGTGAAATTTATAGGCTTAATTAATACATAGTAAAAATACAATGAACCTGAATTTTGGCATACTGGTAGAGCTCGACACATTAATAAAGGAGTAAATTGAAAAACCGAAATTCGCTCTTGTTCAGGGGCTGAAATGAAGGGGTGACATTTATAGGCTGAATTAACATATAACTAGTGACAATATAATGACTCTAGAATGCTAAAACTTGGCATGTTGGTAGCATTAATAAAGGGTAAAATCGCAAAACCGAATCATTCCCTTCTTCAGGGCAAAAATACGCATCTAATTTACAAAATGAAGTGAGATCCCAACAAAAACATATCTGTAAAAAAAGGCCAAGTTCGATTAATAACAACCGTTTGCCAAAAAAATTAGTGAGATCTAATGTGCTGCCAAGTTAAACATCATCAATCTACGAGTCGAGAATTTACATAGTAACTTCAATTAAAACGCATCTTTTTACTTACATACAGGGTATGGTCAAGTAATTTAATAGTCCATGAAAAAAGTGTTTTTTTTAAAAAAACGGCTGAAACTATTTTCATAAAAAAAATTGGGCAAACCCATGGCATTTCGGTCTACAAAAAAGCTCTAATAAGTGAACATCGAAAAAATTATATTTTTCGAGATAATAACTGTTTTGTCAAAATGTCTGTTAGTCTGTGCGTTACCAAATTTTTGGACGAGCTAGCTCAAAAACGAGTGTGAATATCAAAACCAAATTTCACAAATAGTTTTGGACCATTGAAATTAAGAGCTGATTAGATTTTGGTGCATATCTACCAAAATTAAAGGGGCGAGGGGGGCTTAAAATATAAAATTATAATATCTTCAAACTAAAAAAACAAGAAAAATGAAATATACTAGTACTATAAAATGAACCTATAATTACGGAAAATATATTTTTCTGGCGCCAAAATTAGGGGGGGGGGGGCAAAAAAATGAAAATCTAGGCGCTTGGACCAAACTCAACCAAATTTTGTATACATAATCAATGTGCTACCAGAAGACTAAAAATGCAAAAACTAACCGCTCAAAGGAGGGGAGGGGGGCAAAAATGAAAATCGAGGTCCTTGTACCAAACTCAACCAGAAGTGTATGATAAAGTCAAGTGGATGGCCACATCAGAACGTGTCAATTTATTTCATTTTACATGTCCATCTATATTTATTGATTTTACATTTTTAGTTGAAATTATTTTCCTAAAACTTTGCTTTTATATTATTATTGCTTAAAAGACAAGTTTTTTAATTTACTTTAAAGTACTAAAAGATTTAAATTAAAAAGTCCCTGATACCTATAAAATTTAAGTAACCTTTTATATAGAGAGTATTTAAACGAATGATTCCGTTGAATCAAATAAATCCTAAGACTTTTGCAAACTGCAAAGACACTACTTTCACCTATTACCGATATTTTGTAAGTAGGAACTATTAATGCAAATAGGGATTCGGGGAGTTGGCGTAAATTTAATTGATGTTTGGTGCTTTCAAGCAAGAAAAGCACTTTTGAAGAGTAGAAATGGGTGGTGGGGGCGGATTGCTGGGAGTGACATATTGCACGCTCAATAGCCCGTGTGTGTGTGTCTAATGTGTGAGTGTGTGTGTGTGCCACCGACAAATGGCTCAAAGAGGTGCGAATCCAAGCGAATCCGGCAAATGCTTTATGAAGCGCATATGGTTTAAGTGGTCGCGTTTTCAAAATGCAACTTGAGAAAAGGAGAAGATATTGAACCCGAGGACAAATGATTTCACTTACTTTTACTTACTCAGCGAGAGAGAGAGAGCGAGAGGGAACATTTATGATTAACTATATTTGGTCTTTTTATGATTTATGAAGCCTTAAAAAAAAGGAGATCAGAATAAATACAATTTTAAAAAGAGAATCATTTATTTACATTTCAAAACGAGAACGGAAAAAAAATAAGATGAAAAAAAAACGTAAAAAGAGAGCGAAATAAAATATAGAAGCTGCTGGAAAATCAATTCACTCAAGGAACCTACAGGTGGTCCCTATACGAAGAAGAAATTCCAATACCTACATGCATTTTGAAACTGTTTGTTTTATGTAGAGTATTAGTTGAAGGAGAAGGTTTCAGCCAAAGTTGGATGCGCTGGGTTCAATAAAACACCCTGAAAACGTTTCGGCCTGAATTTATTTGGCCTTCTTCAGTTAATTGGGAGTTACACACAAAATGCGGTACACATATGTGATCGAACCAAAAATTGTGAAAAATAAATTTTTTTTAGCTTTATGTATGGTAAATTTCGAGGGGTGAAAGACGACCTAATATGCTCTACACCTACTTCCACTTGTACTTCCAAATATTTCACTTAATATTTCCAAGTACTTCCAAATATTTTCAAGTACTTTCAAATATTTTCAAGCAATTCCACATATTTCTAATCACTTCCAAATATTTCCAAGTACTTCCAAAGATTATCAAGTGCTTCCAAATATTTCCAAGTACTTTCAAATATTTCCAAGTACTTACACTTATTTCCAAGTACTTTCAAAATACTTCCAAAGAGGTGTACACCTACTTCCAATCGCTGATCACCCCTCGGTAAATTTATAACTTGCTTGCGCCCAAAGATTCAGAATGAATATTTGATTTATTTTTCCAAAGACTAGAGGTGGTTAACTAAGTACTAAATCCCCGGTGCTATGAATAATTTTTATTACATGGGAGAATAGTTGTATTCACCTCTTTGTGAAATGAACCCGAATATCAAAAATGCAATCCGGACATGAAATTCCGGAAGAATGTCATATATGTATTAACAATTACCAAAAACAATTGTATGTATGTTTTTCCAAGAAATGTTTGATTCTTTTAGTTCTATATTACCAATATAACGTTTGTTTTACCTTTGGATGACTGGCTGGCAAGAAGCTCTTCTCCCTCTGCTTGTCTAGAATAAACTGAGCCTTGAATGAAACGCAAGAAGCCAGCCAGTTCCCTATCAATTTCTTTGAATTTCGATAAATACTTTTTCAAGGGAATTTTCAAGTAAACATTTCTATTGAATTTTTTTATTAACTAAATGTAGCAAAATGTACTCACGGGAGATTGACCAAAACAGTAGGGTCGTAATCAGAATTTTTTGAGGGAGGGGGTGGCCTATTGTTTTTTTTTTTTTTTTTAAATAAAACTAATTTTAATAACCCTGATAACTGAAAAAAGGAAAATCGTAGAAATTTCATTCTGGTGTTAAAATGTTTATATTTCTAAAATCAATAGATGTTAAGATTTTGGGTTTTCTAGTTTAAGAACTTTTGGTTCAAAAATGCAGAAAAAAAAGATCATCTGCTTCTCATCTATGGAAAAGATATAAGGAAGCATAGGTACATTATATTATTACAGTAATCGACGAGTCTCGGAATCGAATATTACACTTGAAGAAGAAGGAATCTTCTCTAGATATTTAAATAGTCATCGGAGCGAATTATAGATAATGAACTTAATTTTAGTAAATTAAAATATCAAAACGTTTCTACATTAGAGTTTTTGAATATGTAGAATATCTAAGCCTCTAGAGCAGGATTTATCCACATAAATTTAACCATCACTGCCTAACCCTTTGAGTCACACAAATTTATATAATGATCTTTATTAAATAAGATTTCATTTCCAACAGAAAATTTCAGTATTTAAGAAAACGTCTAACATCAATAGTTTGGTGATTAAAAATATTCCAATATTTTAGAGTGAATGGACTTGAACTCAATAAGGTGTCTGATGGTAAGAAATCCTCTGAATATACCAGACCAAATTAATTGAGAAATGAAAAAGAACGATCTGCTCTATCGATTTCATCTATCTGAAGATTTACAGTATGTCTATTATATAAGGAAATAGCACTTTAGTTAAGAATTTTGTAGTTTAAAAGAAATTGTATGAAAAGATTCAAAAACGTCTAACACACAACAGTTTGCGCATTAAAAAATATTCCAATATTTTAGAGTGAATGGACTTGAATCAATGACAAATAAGGTGTCTGAAATTGGTAACAAATCCTCTGAATATACCAGACCAAATTAATTATAAATGAAAAAGAAATCGATCTTATTCTATCGATTTCATCTATCTGAAGACTTACAGTATGTCTATTATATAGAAGATAGCATCTTTAGTCAAGAATTTTGCAGGTTTAAAAGAAATTGTATGAAAAGATTCAATTTCTTCTCTTCGAAGAGCGAATCAACTAGAAATGGCAAATAGTTTTATTTTTTTCTCTCATTAGATATTTATCCAAATCTATTGAAATTTCATATCTGTGTGTTATTTTCATTTATTTTTTATATCAAATAATTATTATTAGGAAATTTGCATTTTAAAGGGTTGTTTATTTGAAGTCTAATTTGTAAAAACGCTAATAACTCCGTTGAAAATTTTATAAAAAATATCAAATTAATAGATTTTATAAAACAATTAATGATGAATCACTTAATACCATTTTGAACGAAATCGATTAAGAACTTTTCGAGAAAATCGTCAAAACCCATCTGAACCGTCAAAAAAACGATGTTTTTTGAATACAAGAGATGGGTTTGAAAAAAGCTAAAAAAGTCATATGAAACGAAACATTGACTTGTGACATGGAGGTGAATTATCAAATGTTTCTAAAACGGCCTTTCATAGACGGTTTTCGAGGTTTTTGACGATTTTCTCGAAAAGTTCTTAATCGATTTCGTTCAAAATAGCATTAAATGATTCATAATTGTTTTTTTTATAATATCCTTTTAATTTTATATTTTTTTTTAAATTTCAACGCAGTTATTAGCGTTTTTTCAAATTGGACTTCAAATAAACTACCCTTTAAAATGCAAACTTCCTAATAATAATTATTTGATGTAAAATATAAATGAAAATAACACACAGATATGAAATTTCAATAGATTTGAATAAATATCTAATGAGAAAAAAATTAAAACTGTTGGCCATTTCTAGTTGATTCGTTTTCGGAGGAAGAGATTGAATCTTTTCATACAATTCTTTTAAACTACAAAATTCTTAGCCAAAGTGCTATTTTCTTATATAATAGACATACTGTAAGCCTTCAAATAGATGAAATCGATAAAATAAGATCGATTTCTTTTTCATTTATAATCAATTTGGTATAAACCATACAACATACTAGGTAATCAACAAAATTTTGATTTTGTAATTACTATATTTATACTATAAATAAAAATTCATTTTTAGTATATAAAATTCTGTATACGTTACATAGGGTGCATGAGAATTTTAGAAAAGCTTAGGTTGGATATTTCACAAAAAAGGCTGGGAAACACTGGTCTAGTTCTAGCGAATGCAGATAAATAAATAAAAATATTGGGATTATTAAATTTATTTCAATTGTGTGGCATGTTATGGCTTCTATTTTCTGCATTTTTTCATCCTTGATGATAGAAAGTTCTAAATCTGATCAGTTATTTGTTTTGGAAATGAAACCATTTCGTCTGTGGGATGAACTTTTATTCTTCACTATCTTGTAATGAGAATTCTAAATGATAGACTTTCACATCTTGCCTGTGTAATTAATTCATCTAAAATATCTATTTTTTTCTTTACTTAGCTGGGCTTCAAAATTTTGAATGGTTTTGCTTATGAGTTAAAATTTTTCTTTACATTTATGCTCAGGTTCAGATTTCTAGCTAACAAAAAAATTGTAGTAAAATTTGCAAAGAGAGTATTTACTGAGCCTTGAAAAATTTTTCACTTCATGTTTTTGGCATTACGTAATAAATATTTAAGCTTTTGTTTAACAAACAATATAGTAGAAGCTTCTGGCTAAAGAAAATTCAATTTAAACACAAAATTGCTTATCATATATCGGATAACTCAATGTCTATATATGTAACCTTATAATTGTGTGCAGATAGGTAGAAAATTATAAGCCGAGATTGAATTTTAATCGATATAAATATATCGTCAGTTCTCGTATCTCGCCAAGTCTTTGCACCCTCAAGTAAGCGTCACTCTCAATTATTCGAGAACTGATTAAGCCATTAAGCTGATTAAATAATAGAACACTAGAATTGATTTATTTATCTCCCTCTATTATTAATAAATTATTAAATAAATAAATTCTACCAAAATTTAAATTTTTTTCTTCATAAAATTTAATTATCAATAATTACTTTACCATACGGAGTGGTATGGTGAACTTACTATATTTTAATCGTGAATGAAAGAAGAAATGTTTTTGAAGTGAAACTTCTTTAGCCATGTATCTGTTTGATTTTTTTTGTTACAATAAAGGGGAAATTACTTAATAGAGGGGAAATCATTTTTCTAAAACCCATTAATGTAGTTCATGAAAAATAAAATTTATTAAAATTAAGAAATATAAATTATTTAGCCATAGATGTTATATTTTTATATAACGGCTAAATAAGTTTCACTTTTCGCGTGAGCTTATGTGGATGAGGCTCACACATATTTTTTTCTTTCTATTTTCGAATATTTGAAAAATCCGAGGGGTGAACCGCTAATATGCTGTACACCTTCTTCCACTAGTACTTCCAAATATTTCCAAGTACTTCCAAATAATTCCAAGTACTTCCAAATATTTCCAAGTAATTCCAAATATTTCCAAGTACTTCCAAATATTTCCAGGTACTTCCAAATATGTCCAAGTACTTCGAAATATTCCAAGTACTTCCAAATATTCCCAAGTACTTCCAAATATTTCCAAGCACTTTTCAAATATTTTAAAGTACTTCCAAATATTTCCAGGTATTTCCAAATATTTCCAAGTACTTCCAAATATTTCCGAGTACTTCCAAAATACTTGCAAAGTGGTGTACTTCCAATCGCGGATCACCCCTAGGAAAAATCTATATTTTAAGAAATATTAATTAATTTTTCAAAATGTCTTTTAGTGTGGGTTTAGAGTTTTATTATATTTTGTGTACGCTCTCTTTAGCTCAAAAACCAATGAAGGTATCAATTCGAAATTTTAGATTTGGATATTTTATATTGGGATTAAGAGTAGGTATGTTATATATTGGTTGAAATTAGAAAAAAATTAGAGGAGAGGAGGGGTTAAAAAAAACTTGAAATTTAAGTATATATTATGTGTATATAGGTAATTCATTTTAGTCAAAATCGCATTTAAATTTTAATCGAATACCTAATTATTTTGGGGATGGTCGAATTTCGCGTGGAATCGAAAGTAAAATATATTAATTTTTACCATGAATTCTCAGATAATGCTGCTATGATCTCTTTAAAAAAAATTGGGCTAATATTTTATAATTCAACTTATATCTTAAAATGACGGTGGGAGAGAGAGTTCCAATATGGTTATTTTTAGATGATTTTTTTATTTGTCGGACTTCAGAATTGGATTAACTTAAAATTATGAAAAACTTCTACAAATTCACTCATTTTCTACTTTTCAATGACAAATAGTAAATAATTTGATATCACAAGTATTTTTGACGATATTAGGTATGCGAGTAGTCCGACTCGCACTTGACCGGCTTATTTATAAGAAAACAGAATTCCTCGCTGGTGATTATTTATTTCCTATTACACACAAACAGGTAAACATTGTAACGACACTAATAGTGTTCCTTTTTGCTCTTTAAGCGGAAACTTAAAAAAGACTTCAAATTCCTTTTAATATGTTGTTAATTTCTAATTTACGTGGTTTCGGGTCCCCTTATACCCGTATTTTCTAAAAGAACCCGACGATAAGTTCATAACATAGACGATATAAGGTATGAAACTCTCAGTATGAGAGTAGTCCAACTCGCATTTGACCGGCTTATTTATAATATTATCACAAATCCCGTAAAGCAGAAAAAGATGAATGTTAAACAGAATTCTTGGGTGGTAATTAATTTTTCCTTATTACTCATAAACAGGTAAACATTGTAGCGACACTAATAGGGTTCCGTTTTGCTCTTTAAGCGGAAACTTAAAAAGACTTCAAATTCCGTTTAATATTTTCTTAATTTCTAATTTACATGGTTTCAGGTCCTCTTATAATGTCCAAAAGAACCTGACGATAAGTTCATAACATGGACGATATTAGGTATAGAACTCTCAGTATAAGAGTAGTCCGACTCGCATTTTGACTGGCTTATTTATAATATTATCACAAGTCCCGTAAAGCAGAAAAAGATGAAGGTAAACAGAACTTGCCTATTCTACTGTTCGTCATTAATCATACCTGGTAAAATTAAAAAATTATTTAAAAAATAATCACTTTATTTATTGATGATTTTAAATAATTTTCTAATTTCACCTTGAATTGTTCATTTCCAAAGATCGTGTTTTTTTAATTCTATTAAACCGAGGGGTGAACCGCGACCTAATATGCTGTACACCTACTTCCACTTGTACTTCCAAATATTTCCAAGTACTTCCAAATATTTCCAAGTACTTCCAAATATTTCCAAGTGCTTCCAAATATTTCCAAGTAATTGCAAATATTTCCAAGTACTTCAAATATTTCCAAGTAATTCTAAATATTTCCAAGTACTTCCAAATATTTCAAGTATATTCCAAATATTTCCAAGTACTTCCAAAATACTTCCAAAGAGGTGTACACCTACTTCCAATCGCGGATCACCCCTCGTATTAAACCATGTTTTCTAATATTTTATTACTTACATTAATAAAAAAAGGTCAGAAACCTAACAAAGGAAATAGTAATTTGTCGACTTGGTTTTTATTTAATTTAGTAATTTTACTAAATTAAATAACTATAAATTTTCTCATTGCTATTATTCTTATTATTCCCCTAGGCGGGTGGGTTGTTGAGTGCACACGCACGCCATTCATTGACACGCCCTGATAAAAGAGGCGTAAGGTTTCCGAAACCCCCCGGATCCCTCCCCCACAGCATGAAAAACCACGACATGGCAAACGCATTACGTCACCCGGTACCTAATTGCCAACGGATGGCACTCTTGAAACGGGGGCCTTATGTGCTACACCTGCCCCTGCATTGTTTTCTCACGGCTGTTTACAACAACAACATCGAAATTCATTAAAGGATCAGGAGATTTATTGGCCAAAGGAAAAGGAACGAATAAATATCCATTCAATTAACGCGTTTATACAAATGTGCGACATTAATAAAATGGATAACGATGGGACGAAGAGCAGCCCCATATACTCCACGATCTTAAAACAAATAGCGTACTGCTTAATTTTATTTGAATTTTTGTTTTTTGTTTTATCTCCTCTTTTCAATTAGGAGAAGTATTAGCGTAATGATAATTTTTTATTATTACCACATCATATTAACAAGCATCAAAATACTAGCTCAGAGTTTCACATGCATAAAGTTGAAACACGAAAAAATACATAAATAAACTTTTTCCTTAATTTAACTAAAAAGTTGTATTTACTAAAATATCAAGAGTTGATTTGACAAAGGGTTCAAATTTTTAAAAACTCCCTTTCACTAATTTCAACCTCGTTGGAAAGAGAGTTCTAGTCTCTAGTGGAATCCCTTAGTTCATTTTTTATCAAATTTGACAAAGAAGAAGTGTTAAGATTTTGTGAATCTCCTTTTTCTCACAAATGACGCCTTACGGGGATCATTCGGTTTAAGTCGTCAGAATAATCAACATCTTTAGTACAGATAAAGGGCTGAGACAGTTCTACAATATTACAATGAACCAAGAAATCGAGTCAAATTGACAATGCCGAATCTTTTATTAGTTTTATGGATTTCGTCTGAATTTTATCCATGGTGAAATCTTTGTCTCGAATGGTCGTATATAGACAGAATTGCTTTTTGACAGTTGGGTTTGAAACATAAAGATAAACCATTCCTTCTGAATTGGTTGGCATAGTGGTGAGAGAGCTTGTCTTTGAATCAAGCTAGCAAGCTGGAATTTTCGTTGATCCTCAAATTCGTAAACTCAAGACAGACCCAAGTTCGAAAAAACATGGGTAAAATACATGGATTAGCTTCAAGTCAGTTGTCGATGGATTTCTTGATCCCAAGAACCAAAACTACATACATTTGATAAACGCCTTGCTGAGAAACTTTCAAAAACTTGGGTATCTCACTAGCGTTAAGCTCCACTTCCTCCGTTCACATCTAGAATATATTCCTTATAATTCGCTGAATTTTTCCAAAGAACAGAATAAGAGGTTCCACCAAGTCATCAGATTGATGGAGTAACGTTACCAATGTAAATGAAACAACAACATATGGGCGGACTACTACTTGAATCTCAAGAGGGACTGTGATCCAGGGAAATCAACATCAAAGAAGTTAAGAAAGAAGAAATTTCTGATTGATTAATTATTCGATTCAATGAATAATAGACAATATTAATTATACAATACACTTGGCCTGTAATTTAAACAGTTTTTTCTTTTTCAATAAGATTTTTTTCTGAAATCTGATTATCATGCTCAAGAGTAAAAAAGCGATTTGCAAAATAGATTGCAGATTTGAACTTAGCGTAAAAAACAAACATATGAAACACCTCCATTTTTGACCATCAATTTGAAACGAAATTTAGTACTGAAGAAGGTAAACTTAGATGTGACCGAAAATGTTTAGTCAATGAATATAAATAAATAAATAATTATCAAGTTATTAAATTTATTTCATTTTTATGAAAATTAGATAATAATTTTATAATAACTACATAGTTAAAGTAATTTTTCCATGATTCCACTCTGGAGATTTTTGAGATTTTTAGCCAAGAAGCTATGAGATCCGGATTTTTTATACATTTTCTCTTATATAAGCATTGATAATCCGATTAGTTTGCAAATTTCAAACACTTGTCAAAATTAATTATCGGGATAACAAGTACACGAAAATCCTTTTTCAAATCCATTTCTAACCATTAGTAAATTCAAATGTTCAGTAATGTTTTAAAATTTTAATTTTTTCAATAAAATATTCTTCAATCTGCATAATATATAGTAAAGTAACTCGATAAAATTATATTTATAGGCTCACTCTGAATAAAATTGATTATTTTTATTTTTAAATTAATCAACAATTAATATAAACTCAAAAATCTTTATTAAGGAAATATAAAAAATGTTAATTTGAGTTTTTTTTATAATTTCTAACTATATTTTGATACTCCAATTTGTATATTTAAAAAAATGATAGGTATAACAAGTAAAATAATAATTTATCTAACGTTTTTTATAAGAATTATTAAATTTTTTTTTTAAATTTTGAACCCTCGGAATATCGAAATTTCACTTATT
The DNA here is from genome assembly GCA_024734495.1 of Forficula auricularia. NCBI lineage: Eukaryota > Metazoa > Arthropoda > Insecta > Dermaptera > Forficulidae > Forficula > Forficula auricularia. The sequence goes on from JALMQS010000225.1 coordinate 9,485,480, forward strand.
ATTTTTTAATGATAACGATTCAGGAAAGTGCCTACCCAGAAAGTGCAGCACCTATATAAAACGTTTTCAGTCAGTTGTTCGAGAGGGAGGATCCTAGGCTTCCCGCATCACTGGTTGCCTATACATATAAAGGCCTTCTAGAAATCGTTAAAATGATTTTAAATGAGTTTTTGAATGAATTCAGTTATATGGCAGCCCAGCCTGATCCACTCACCAAGTGTAGTGAATAATATTCTAAATCCCCATCTACGGTATATAAAGTATGTGTAGAAAATTTCATAGCGTGAAAAATGTTTAATAAATCAGTTTTATGTAAATATCTCGTTATATATTGATAATAAAAAAAAATAGTTCAAACAAAATTTATAGAGTATTAAGTTCTCTAGAAAAAAGATAAAATACATTTTTTTGTTTGGAGAAATAGTTTAGGAAATAATACGACTTAAATAGAATCTATCCTTTTTATGAATGGCTTTGTTTTTAAAAGCTTTTATTATTTTGATTCATTTCTTGAAATATTGATCAACAAAGTAGTATTTGCTTCTTCTCTAGGTCACTATGCTAATTGATGATTCATTCATTTCTATCAATAGAGGAATTTTTATGGCCATAAAACTAAAAAAAAAATAAAAGATCAAATGTTTATCTATACAAATGTTCACCAAGTATCAATATGGCCTAATAAGTTTTTTGATGGACCCTTCATCCCCTAAGGGGATGACTACCCTTAATTTAAAATTTCACTAAAAAAATGATTTCTACTAGATTCTAGAGAAATTCCAAATAACTAAGTTTAAATATGGCCTGAAATAAATTTTTTATTGACACTTTATCGCCTAAAGGGGGTAACTACCCTTAATTTAAAATGTCACTAAATAAATGATTTCTACTAGATTCTAGAGAAATTCCAAATCACTAAATGTAAATATGGCCTGAAATCAGTTTTTTATCGACCATTCATCGCCTAAAGGGGGTGACTACACTTAATTTAAAATTTCACTAAAAATATTATTTCTACTAGATTCTAGAGAAATTCCAAATTATTAAGTGTAAATATAGTCTGAAATAAGTTTTTTGATCGACCCTTCATCCCCTCAAAGGGGTGACTTGAAAGACACAGTACAAGAGAAGCTAGGCAATGAATTCGACATCACGGAACCAAAGAAGAGAAGACCAAAAATAAAAATTATAAATGTAAGTGAAGAAGAAATGAACCTGAAAGACATTGAAAACCTGGTAGATACGATTCTAAAACAGAATGAAATCAATGAAAAAGAAAAGGATTTCTATAAGAATAGTGAAAAAAATTGTTAAGAGAGAAGTTCAACGGGAGGACTGCAACAGTAGAAGGAGAAAGAAGAAAAGAAGGCTCATTAATACTGAGGTAGATGAAACGACGCATGAACAAATAATAAGAAAAGAAAAGGTAAGCATGGATGGAAAAAATGTCAAGTATTTGATTACTTCAGTGTTAAAAGGAGGTGCTACAAATGCTGGGATATTTTCATATTGCTCAAAAATTGTTGTAAGGGAAGAGACTATGCTACAAATGTGCGGGTAATCACAAAGCAAATGATTGTACGACAACAACAAAGAGGTGTGTGAATTGCCTACACAAAAACAGAGCATACAACTTGAACCTGAATGATGAACATGAGGCTGTGAGTGTGGAATGTCCGACATATATCAGAGCGCGTTAGAAGAAGAAAAAGAGAACAGGATGAGGAGTCTACAAAATAGCAACAACAGAGGGAATCAATTATATACATGAATGTCTCAAAGTCTGATGGCGCATAAAGAATGGAATTCAACGACCAGATTATGAAGAAGATGAAGCCAGCGTTCTTGGCGCTTTCGGAGACAAAATTGATAGAGGACATTGAAGATAGCGAAGTGAATGCTGCCGGGTTATAGTGTCGCCTAGATGTGATGCGGAAAACAGGAACACAGGGGGAGTCATGTTATATGTAAGAAACGACATAATATATCAAGTAATATTAAAAGAAAAAATAATATCTAACTGTTGGTGTATTGCGGTGGAAGTAAAAAGTAATATGTATAAAGGAGTGATCGCGGTTGTATACCACTCGCCGAGTGTGATCAGATGGTGATTTTGTACGTTTTTTAGATGAATATGAGTGAACACTCTGATAGTAAAAAAATGTATAGTGATGGGGGACGTTAATACTAAACTTATTGACAGACGCATTTTATACGAAAAAATTAAAAACAGAAATGCTATGTTTGGGTATGAAACAATATGTTGATAAACCAACGAGAGTTACGAAAGATAGTAAAACATTGATAGATGTAGTTTTCGCTAATATTAATATAAATTGTAGGGTACATGATGAACCAAAGATAACAGATCATTCATGTATAAGCGTTGAATTTGTTATAAACAAAAAATATGAAAAATATAGAGAAATTACCAGTAGAGATTATAGTAAATTTCACATAGGGGAATTCCTCAGTACAGTGGAAACAAGTCTCGAACATAACGACGAGCTAGAATTAAACTTAAGAGCTGAGAAATTTGTTCAGAGCATAGTGAGTGCATTAGACACGACTGCACCTAAGAAAAAGTTTAGGATACCAAAAATATGGGAAGGAAGAAATGGTAGCTAGAGGAGATAAGAATAGCTACGAAGAAAAGAGATGAATCATATACTACGGCGCTAAATACGAATACCGAACAAGCTTGGCTTCAGCTTAAATTTGAAAGAAATATGGTAGATCAAATTGATTAGAAGGAAAAGGAAAGAATATTATGAAGATATGATAGACAAGAATAAAAATGATCCGAGAATGATGTGGAAAACTCTAAAAGAAATAATAAAAGGAGAAGATACGGGGACAAGGAAGATACATAATGTCGATTTTGAAATATTAAATAATACAGAGGAATGTGAGTTAGCAGATAAATTTAATTTATATTATACAATGTGTAATAAGGATATAACTAAGACAATAAATAGAGAAAGCAACAGTCAAAAAACTATTTATACTATAGAAAACAAGGGAATGATAGAAAATTTTGAATTGGTTGATGTACACCAAGTTGAACGAATCATTATGAACTTGCCACACAAGAAAGGAACCGATGAAGGAATAAGTAGTGACTTAATGAAAGCAAAGCGTCCTAGTTATAAAGAGAGAATTAATGGGTATAATAAATGATTCGTTAAGTAGGGGCATATGCCCTGAGGGATGGAAAACATCAACAATTATACCAATTCCTAAAATAGCAAAACCAAACAAAGCACAGTGAATATAGGCCAATAAATGTATTGCTGATTTATGAAAAAGTATTGGAATTGGTGGTAAAAGCCAAATAGAAATCCTATAGAGAAAACAACAAAATAATAACGGAACACCAATCGGGATTTAGAAAAAATCACTCTTGTGAAACGGCAATACAAACTGTTATTGATGATTGGAACTCAAGCAATAAGTGAAGGAGAAATAATAGAGTCATATTTCTAGACTTGAAACGAGCATTTGAGACAGTAGATAGGGAAATATTATTAGATAAATTATATCAATATGGAATGAGAGGAATGGTATTAGAATGATTAAAAGTCATATCTAAACTAATAGAACGCAAAGATTAAATTTAATAACCAATGCTCTAAATCTATTATAACAGAGTACGGGGTCCTCCACAGGGATCTGTATTGGGCCCACTGTTGTTCTCGTTGTATATAAATGATATAATTCAGATTTGTCTCCAAAGGAATGCACGATAAAAATGTTTGCAGATGACACAATTATATATGTGAAGGGGGGTGGCAGTGCTGAGATTGAGACGAGACTGAATGAAGTATTACACATTATTGAAAAGTGGATGAATAACAATGGACTGAAAATGAATGCTACCAAGACGAAATATATGTTAATTAAAAGTGTGCGAAAAGAACTGAGGAAAAACACAATACTAAAAGGTTTAGATGGCACAGAAATAGAACGCGTGGAAAAGATAAAGTATCTAGGTGTTAATTATCGATAGTGAACTTAAATTTGATGATCACTGCGACTACATGCTAAAGCATAGGGAGAAAAATTAGTTTCTTAAACAGAATAGGAAATAGCATATCTGATATCACTAGATGTATGAAGTCTATAAATCAATTATATCGCCACATTTTGAATGATTGTGCGACGTTGTTAGTGGAATGGAGAGTCTCAGCTGTCGAAGCTGCAGATAATGCAAAATCGAGCTATGAGAGTAATAATACAGTGTAATAGGTATACTAGGGTGGAAGAAATGCTACAAGTATTGCAATTTATGTCTATAAGGCAAAGGTTATAATATAATGTTTGTATTTTTATTTTTAAAATTATAAAGGGAATGCTGCCCATAGAGATTAGGAAATAAAATAGTATTAGTGGAGGGTCGAACGAGGCAAGCAGACAATATTATGATACAATTTCGAAGAACGAAAAGTGCGCAAAAAAAGTTTATTTTATGAAGGCATAAAAATGTATAATGACATTCCAACAGAGTTAAAACAATGTGACAGTCTTATAATATTTAAACGAAAATTAAAAGAATACATTTTACAAAGATAATAATCTTTATTAGCTATTGTAGCTATACATCATATTTTTCATTAATATGTCCTATTATATTGAAACTGTTAATGTGAAGAATTATATTATTTGTACCTAAAATTGTAAATTAATATGTCAAACTATATGTAAAATATAAATGTAAACTATAAATGTAAAAAAAAATAGCCGAGAAGGCTAATAATAAAGATCAATCAATCAATTTCCTTAATTTAAAATTTCATTATAAAATGATTTCTACTAGATTCCAAACCACTAAGTGTAAATATGACACGAAATAAGTTTTTTGATCAACTTTTCATCCCCTAAAGAGGGTCACTGATGTTCACATAATAAGCATATATTTTTAATTTTATGGAATATAGTGAAGTATTGCAATCTTGTATGAAAAAAGTATTTTTTAATTCGTACTTTCGAATTATTTTGATAAAAAATTCTAGCGAATTCATAGTGTTTCAGTTTAGAATAAAACCCTTAGAAAATAAATATTTTAAGACAAATTATTTATTTTGTCTAGAAAATTTATTTTTTAAGAGATAGTAATTATTTTGTCAAAATATCTGTTAGTTGGTTAAAGGGTAGTGTCTCGAAATTTAATATTCAGATATTTTATATTGAGATTAACATCTGATTTTCGTTGAAATCAGATTTAAAATTAAGGGGAAGGGTTAAACAATTTTTAACACTTTATCCGATTTGGACCAAATTTTGCATATTTAGCCTTAGAAAACTATCAATGTAAAAATAAGCTTCCACAATTTGCCGGAGGGGCAGATGTATGGTAAAGTTATGAGATATCACATATTTTTTTATAGTCACAAGATCTAAATTTACATTAAGATAGATATATTTACTTTTGGCTTAGATCGCATGGAAATTATTTATTTGATTAATTCCTATCTATTTGTACATCTTATTTGTTTGTTAATTTTCCTTTTTCGTTATTACCTAACCAACTTGAGCTAGTTTCAAATTGTTTACTTTCAATCTTGCATGTGTTTAAGCTTTAAGGCCTCGACTTATGAGAAAGGCCACAACACACTGTACCTTCCAACTCTCGGATAAACTAAAATTAATAAACGGATAAATAGCCAGGAGAGATGGCAGCCTCCTAGAAATTGCTTATTCCCTTACTTGCCTTGATAATTAAGTTAATATTCAGGGAATAACCAATATCCATTTTCATTAGGAATCATTTTCAACCTTGAACAACAGCAAATTAATTTATAGTCAAAATGATTTTTCTACAATATATGATGAATATATTTTACAATATTTTTTTTCTCAAAACATGCATTAATTTTATTTAAACAAAAGATTTGTTATTTTTGAAAAAAAAAAATATTTTTCTTTTGTTTTCTTGCAATATTATTGTATTTTTGTGATTATAGGGGAGACCGGGTCTAGTTGATGCACTTTTTACTTCCTGAGTTTTGTAATTTTTTCCTGTCATTATTTTGAAATAAAATAGGTGTAATTCGTAACTATAACTATTTGGCTATAACTTGTGATATTTAAATTCTTTATAAAATTAAATTTGAATTGTCAAAAAAAAGTTTTAAAAATTTGCAAGATGTATCAACTTGACCCGTTCTGGGTCAAGTTGATACACGCTTTGAGTAAGCTAATACGGTGTCAGGAATTAATAAAATAATAGATAAAACAGAAATATGAACATGTTCTATTGTAACTATAAAAGATATTTTAAAATCTAAAACATTTTGGGAAAAATGAAAGCTGTAACAATCATTGATTGTGACCGATTACTCCGACACTGAAGAGGAATTTGGGTCTGATTGACAGTTAATACAAGTGTAAAAGGGGTTGTTCTCTGCACAGGCGATGTGTGCCCACTTCTTGTAGGAAATACACTGGATCCAGTCTTGTCCAGCTTTGGATGAAGAATAACTCTTAAAACGCTTGTGAGTTAAGTTGATACACCGTATCAATTTGACCCAAAATGAGCGTATCAACTTGACCCAAGCGTCGCCATTACACTAAACTCTAAAATACGTGAAACCGGCATCAGTTAGAACAAATAAATTTATAATTTTTCTCATTAATATATAAAAGAATAATTGATACATTAATGAGAATTGTTTTGACCGCGTTAGAACAAAGTTAAAAAGGTGAAATTCTTACCTTTATAACATATAACAACGTGATGTCGTCGATAACACAATTTACGAACAAATTAACTTACAATAATATTTGAAAAACAGTAGTGAAAATTTACTTAAGACGATGAAAAGCAGTTTTTAGTTCACAACTAACAAAACGAAGCAGCCTCCTCCAAGTGATCACGCGTGATTGCAGAGTACCAATCGGTTGTCTAGCCAAGCCAGTCGCAACTTGTCTGCGTCTACGCATTAGGAAGTGTTTTGGCCTGTATCAACTTGACCCTGTATCAACTAGACCCGGTCTCCCCTACACCATTTTAATGTGTTCATAGAAAAATTTGCAGCTCTCTTAATTAACATGTGTGTATTTTTAAAACATGATTTCAACTTGGTACACCGTTCTGCACTGGGTTCTCCTGTATATATATTTGTTGAGTTTATTATAAACCCTGCAGAAGTGTCCTGGCTTTTTAAGAGAATGAAAATGACTACAATAAATTATTTATTCGGAATTCGTAGTTTTCATTTTCCTTCGGCTGTCTTGTGAACATGTGATTAATTTTTATAGGGCTAACTGAAAGCTAACGTTTACATTAGAAATCTACTCACTCGTGAAGCCCTTTCAGTCACCATAAGCCGAGAAATTTGACTTATCCACTTTCTCTAGGTGGGTACTTAAGGTCTATGAACCACAATTCTACAACAATCAAGAAATACTACCTTTGGATGATGTTATTTTCCAAACCAAATGTTTTTATATTTTTATTAAAGCATCTTAATTACTATATATAATAATAAGGATAGTCCAGATTAATTTGCAGCAACGCTGACCTAATGCTGCCGACAGGGGCGCTGATGCCGTCGTTATATTTGTGTTTTGAGTCGAGATAAGTCGAGGCAAATTTGAAATATAATTGTAATTTTAACTCGAATTTTGAAATGAAATACTACAATTGATTTTAAATTAAGAAACATTAAATATATTGATAATTATTATCCCCCCCCTTCACCACTCAAAAATTAAATATTCAATTCGCTTTTCATTGCGCACAGAAAAAGAAATTAATCACATCTTATTTGATTTATATTTTATATATTATTTGTTTATTTTTTAATAATTTGCCACTTTTTTATAATTTTTTAAAAATCTAAATTTTGTAATTCTTATTTATTGAATTTTACAAAATTGAGCGACTTGAGACACGCATGCCCGAGTTTCTCATGGCAATACTGGATGGAGCAGCCTGTCATACAAACAACACCTGATCTCTTTTAAATATTTGGAGCCTTATATCGGTTATCGATCCCAAATTTTAAAAAAATGATATAATATAATTCTCCTCCTCACACGATCCTACTTATTTAAATAAATCTATTTCCACACAAAAAATATCACAATGCTGTTGATTATAGAAAAAAAAATACTTCCAGATTCATACTAGAGCTTCATTTCTGTAGCTGTGTCAGGACGAAAATGAGGCGAAACTTTTAAGAGACTATGTATTTTCGAGAGTTTACAGGTATACATTTGGAGTGTGGTTTTTTAAGAGGAATAAAATTTTTGGACCGAGACGCCGCCCGCCAGGGCGTGCCGTAGGCACGCACGAAAAGCTCGTTATAATATATCGTCACTTAAAGTGCAAAAGGTCGTATGTCAAGAAACTGCATATTTCAGAAGAGCAAAAAAGTGAATTTTTCTTTATGATTTGATTCTATAATTGAGGGACTGAATTCTCTATGATGATGAGAATTCAGTGCGTAGACTGATTTGAAAAAAAGTGATTTTGGACTTAAGTGCTTTCCTATGAGATCTCAATTATTTATATGCTTTCTATTTTATTCTTAGTTCAGCATATATTATTAAATAGAACACTAATTTAAGAGATTTATTAAAACAGGAAGAATTTTTGACATCTGACCTTTTGCAATTTGAGTGAAAATATCTAGTCTTAAAAATAAAATATTGGCAAAAAATAACTGGGTATCTACCATGCGCGGATCCAGGGGGGACGATGGGGTCCGCCCCCCCCCAAAGCATTGGAGATCAACATTTTTTATATGTTTATTTAATTTTTTTTTTTATAACATTAAATTTTAAAATTGAAGAAAATAAAGTTCTAGTGGGCCCCCCTCCCCCCCCCCCCGCTTGGACAATTCGATCGTGACACACTTCCGAGATCAATAGTAGATCTTATATACCGGCGACCGCCCCCCCCCCCCCCAAAAAAAAACAGAGGTCTGGATCCGCGCCTGGTATCTACGCGGGTTTTCTGAAAATAATCACATCAGACCATGGTCTAGTTTAAAACTTATCGAAATAATTCAGGCAAAGTTATATATGTTGCTGTAAAACCCCGTTTTTAGTAAAAATGGGTTCTTAATAACTAAAACGCGTTTCACTGAATTTCTTTGTGCCAACTAGAATTTACTGATGTTGATTGAGTTTGATCCAAAGATCTAGAAACTTTATTTTTGAACTTCCGTCTCATTTTCTGTGTTTATTTTCAAAAAATTTTAAAAGAAAATGTCAAAAATTACATCTTCATTAGAAGCAAAGTTGTAGATGATGTAATTTTTGATATTTTCGTTTAGAAACACCCAAAATGAGGCGGAAGGTCAAAATTGAAGATTCTAGACCTTTGGACCAAACACTAGTTGCCACAAATGTATTCAGTGAAACGATTTTAACTAGTAAGAACCCGTTCTTACTAAAAAACTGGTGTTTATTGCAACGTAAGTCGATTATTTGAAATCATCGTACTGTTTCTCTAAAATACAAATTTTTGCCGAAGGCTGATCAGAGAAGAAATAAACTTCTATCATTTAAAGGTCTTTTCTTTGAAATCTAGATATTCTTAAAATTCAGTAAAATTCCTTTAAAATTGTAATTTCAGAGACGAGAACATAACTTCAATATTATATTATTTTTGACCAAAAATTAAATATAATCATTAGATTAAAATTTTAATAATAAATTAAACCTAATTCTTCTTAATAGATCTTTATAGAAAAATACATCAAACACGCTATGAAAATTTATTTTTTCATTTTTAACGCCTCTCCTAAATTTTAATAAAAATTTTGAATTGCGCGAAAATGAATACATCCTATTTAGTAAAGGTGCTACGATATGAATCGAATAATCGTCTGACATGCAGACAAATAGATATTGTAGTGACTCTAATAGGGTCCGGATTTACTTTTTAAACGGAACCATTTATTTTTAAAGTGAAACTTCTTTAGCGACGTATTTGTTTGATTTTTTTTGTTACAAAAAGGGGAAATAATTTTTTTAAAACCCTCTAATAGTTCATTAGAAATAAAATTTATTAAAATTATGCAATTCATATCATAATATTAAAACCCACTAATAGCTCATGACAAATAAAATTTATTAAAATTAGGGAATTAGGAAAATTTCACTTTCCGCGTGAGCTTATCTGGATGAAGCTCGCACATATTTTTTTATCTTTTAGGTATTTTAAATTAAAAAAATAAATAAAAATAAGATAAAAATAAATTAGTCAATTCAATACACTAGCCGCCCGGGTGTAAAAGTAATATTTTCTTTTCGTAAGTTCATTAAGTTTATGTTTGTTTTTTTGAATATCAAGACAAATAATAATAAAAATTTTCTTTTAAGCTTCATGTTTATCGAGTGATAAATAAATACAATTTGTCTGCTTGAAGATCTATGCAAATCTTCTAGCTGAATAAGGTTTCCAATTTTCTTTTACCCAATCCATTTTTCCATCTGTCAACTCAATTGCTTACGTAAATAAATTTTTCCTTGTTAAATCATTCTTTTTGAGAATGCCTGGGTATGAAATGAGCGAGGAGGAAAGAGGTGAGTAACAACAACAGGAACGCCATCGGATTCGCGTTTTCTTCACTTGGAAATGACGGATCATTGCTTTTAGCAAGTCGAGCAAACAGCTTTTGGTTGCGACTCATTTTTCCCTCTGCCCATCTTTTTGTCTGTCTCAAGACGTCGAGACGTTGTGTTAAGAAGACACTCAATTATTCTTCCAGTCGAGTAAACTGAAACCGAGTGCATTTTCAACCATCATTTTAATCGAAAGAGATGTTAGGCTGAAACCACTTAGAGTGAACATTTTTATTCAGAAACTGATCATAATACACAACTACAGTGGGTTGATGGAGATATCAGCCAAAGTTGGATGCACCTAGGGTTGCCACCTGTACTATAATATATTAATAAGAATAGTCCAGATTAATTTGCAGCAACGCTGACCTAATGCTGCCGACAGGGGCGCTGATGCCGTCGGTATATTTGTGTTTTGAGTCGAGATAAGTCGAGGCAAATTTGAAATATAATTTGTAATTTTAACTCGAATTTTGAAATGAAAGACTCCAATTGATTTTAAATTAAGAAACATTAAATATATTGATAATTATTCCCCCCCCCCCCCTTCACCACTCAAAAATTAAATATTCAATTCGCTTTTCTTTGCGCACAGAAGAAGAAATTAATCACATCTTATTTGATTTATATTTTATATATTATTTGTTTATTTTTTAATAATTTGCCACTTTTTTATAATTTTTTAAAAATCTAAATTTTGTTATTCTTATTTTTTGATTTTTACAAAATTGAACGACTTAAGACACGCATGCCCGAGTTTCTCATGGCAATACTGGATGGAGCAGCCTGTCATACAAACAACACCTGATCTCTTTTAAATAAATGGAGCCTTATATCGATTATCAATCACAAATTTAAAAAAAATGATATAATATAAATCTCCTCCTCACACGATATCACTTATTTAAATAAATCTATTTCCACACAAAAAATATCACAATGCTGTAGATTATAGAAAAAAAAATACTTCCAGATTAATATCTAGAGCCTCGTTTCTGTAGCTGTGTCAGGACGAAAATGAGGCGAAACTTTTAAGAGACTATGTATTTTCGGGAGTTTACAGGTATACATTTGGAGTGTGGTTTTTAAAGAGGAATAAAATTTTTGGACCCAGACGCCGCCCGCCAGGGCACCAGCTCGGAGGGCCGAGCTTACTATATTTTAGCCATGTTCGTACTTTATTTTCTGCAACTTCTGCTTTTACAGAAATAATTTTTTCCGTCATGAATGTGAAACGGCGAGAAGAAAGAAATAAAGCATCTACCCGTGTCGAAATTTAAACTCTACATTAAGCCTCCTAAGGTAGTTCTTATTTAGGACTTGGGGGCTCAAAGTAGATTCTATTTCCATGTTAAATTAGGTCAGACTTTGAACCGCAAAGCGATACAAATTTCCCGTTCTACCAGTTTGGGGTTCAAAGTCGGGTTTGATGCGAATACAAATTAGGGCCTATTTGGACCCCTAAGACCTATTGGATCATAATAAAAATAATAAATAAATAAATAATAACAATAGTTATTATTATATTGTCTTTATTTTATTACATAATTGCCGGGGCATTTACCTAAAAGGCAAAAATTTATGTACACAAGTTATTATTTACATATTTACAAATGAATGAATATGAAGATGTAATTTAAGGCTTTACGGATGCAAACCAAAATACATGACAATCACCCGGGAGGAAAATAGTAGGTCTTCAATTTTAATATCGGACTTAGGGGTTCAAAGTAGACCTCATAGTACATGGTAGGATCTCGGGGTTCAATGTAGGAGCTAGACGGGGTTACAGTGCTCTGAATCGGTTCTATTTCGGGCCTGAGGGATAAAAGTAGTACTTAAATTTCGGCTCGGGTATTAATTTAATTAAAAATGAATTGTTAATTTATTTTAATATGGATCTAAATTGTTCGGAATCCTATGATTATTTTAAAAATAATAGAACTTTGGTGGCCAAAATTATTATTTTTTTAAATATGTCTCTACCCAGAGATTAGATTTTAGTATGAAAGAAATTTAAACATAATATTCTAAAATTCCTAAAAATAAAAAAAAATCGTATAATATAGTGGGTGGGGATTAAATATTTTGTTACGATCTGTTATATAAGGGAGTTAGGGTTAAAAAGTTGTTCTAAATGCGTTATACGTAATTTAAGTAGGTAGCACTCCATAGGTAATACACAACGTTTCAACACCTAGCTCGAGAGTCGTTTCGAAAGACTGAAGAGGGAGTATTTTAATCAGGACCTGATTAACCATTAAGCACCTTCTTAGGGCATCAGGAAAAAAGGGGAATCTCAAAAATTCACTTAGGAAAAAAAAATTGAACAAAAATTAATTTTGACCGCCCAGCGAGTACATAAAAGAGAACTTTCGAATGAAAAATCACCTAGTTAAACATTTAAAAATAGATCTGTGTCGTAGGACACCGGATAGGAACGAAGTTCCTTATTATAAAAATATTAATTTTAAGTTCTATTCTAGGTATAAAGAAAAATAATTATTCGGGTATACATTTTTTATTATGATTTTTTTATCGATAAAAAGCAAAGAAACTACTTTATAAAATTATCTTAACACCTTTATTTTATTTACAATGATTTATAAAAATATATAATATATAATAATAATAATATACAAAAAGAAACAGGTATTTATATGAATAATAATAATTATCTCCAAAGCTTTTGACCAGGTTTGGCACAAAAATCTTCTTGCCAAACTACCAGCCTTTGGATTCACACCAACACTTCGCAAATGGATTGAAAGCTTTCTGACAAACCGAAGTATAAAAGTTGTGGTGGATGGAACATCTTCTGAATCGTTCTCCACAAACTCTGGTGTTCCCCAAGGCTCTGTAATCTCCTCCACACTCTTCCTTATTTATATAAACGACCTTATTGATCAAACGGCAAACCCCACTCATTGTTACGCCGACGATAGCACTCTACACGGCAAACCCTCTCTCCCGAATAATCGAATCAATATTGCCTCCTCAATTACTCTCGACCTAGACAAACTGAATAAATGGGGCTCTCAAAATTTAGTTAACTTCAATTCAAACAAGACTCAATGTTGTCTAATTTCTAGGCGCGAAAATAGAGATTTCCCTGATATTCACTTCGATTCGAATACCCTGAAAATGTGTGACAGCCTATCCATGTTGGGCGTCTCTGTCGCATCTGACCTGTCTTGGAATGAACACATCTCCTCTGTGGCGAAATCTGCAGCAAGGAAGATTGGCTTCTTATTCAGGTCCAAGCGATTTTACAAACCCCCACAACTTCTCACCATCTACAAGGCCCAAATCCGCCCCTGTCTCGAATACGGCTCTCATCTGTGGAGAGGAGCCTCCAAAATATTCTCTTGCTACCCTTGATGCAATTCAGAAACGAGCCGTCAGGCTAATTGACGATTCTACCCTCACCGACTCCCTCGACTCGCTGGCTCATCGAAGAGATGTCTCCGCCCTTTCCCTTTTCTATAGATACTATCACGGCAGGTGCTCTGATGAGATAAAATCAATAATTCCCCCCAAAGCATGCTTTGCACGCAGCACACGTTTTGCCGACTCCCAACACTCTTTCGCGGTCAAATTAGAAAAGTGCCGGACCACTTCATTCGCGAATTCATATATCCCCATGACTTCAAGGAACTGGAACTCTCTCCCAGCCTCTATCTTTCCCAGCACCTATGATCTTCAAACCTTCAAAACCAGGGTGCATAGACACCTACGTCTACACCCTCTCACTTAAACAACTTTCCCTTCTCTTCGGTAATGCAAGGTCTTTCGAGATCCATAGGGGCTACATCTTTACTGGTGCACCCCTTCTTGCATTCGATTGCATTAAAAAAAAAAAAAAAAAAAAAATTAAGCCTAATTATGTTCTATCATAGAAACTATAGCTTTATGGTAACTAAAATAAGATATATATATTTGTGATTCGATTTTTGCCAAATATCTCGAGAAAACAGCATCGATAGTAGTATTGTCTCTCGTAGTGGATTCATCTTCATTATTGTTCATATTTAAATCAAATGTATTTTTCAGAAAAGTTTTAAATGACTCTTATTGCTTATCTTTGAAGTTAATATTGAAGTCACCTGCCAAAATTAGGTGGAAGTTGGTCATAATTGGTACCATACTCTTCAAGTAATGCTGTAGATGCTGCAGAATACTCCAACAGTGATCGATGTATGAATCCTTGTATGTCTATTAACTTCTGTTTCTGTACAATGTAAACGACTACCATTACGATTTCAACGCCGTTTTCCATCTTGCAAATAGCAGAACAAATATCTCCCAACAGGTGAATGTCTAAAACCAAAGTCGTTAGCATTTCTCATTATTATGTCCATATTTGGTGAAACAATATTAACAGTGTCGTCATTCGATTGGTAAATCGCAACTCCACCTGATCGAACATTTATCTCTTTTATAATGGACGATACAATTAAAATTCGGTATTTCATATAGCTGATCATTGTCCATATTTGTCTCAGATAGTAATAAAATGTTTGTTTTTTGAGTAACTGAATCGAGTTAAATCCAAGCGATCCCGACCACAGCACAAGCCAGAGGCCCCGCCTCCAGAGTGACGACCTGAGTGGATGCGCGCGCATGAGCATTGGCACGCTTTTTTTTAACGTTACGGACGTTTTTCACCGGCTAGGGTACCACTCCGAGGCGTCCCATAAGGAACTTAGTTCCAAAAAAATTGATTATTTTAATAAGTAATCTAGGTAGTTGCAACAGAAACTTTTGATAAATACCCCAAGCACAGAAGCATCAAATTTACTATAATATATACTAAGTGCAAGTTTTGTTTAGAAAAATAAAATTTTTCACAATCTATGGTGATCTATGGTTCGTTTTGGAAACACAAACAAAGATGTAGCAGAACGAACTTTCTACATTTTTCTCTTCTTGGCTTATCATGGGTACCTGTATTTAAATACACAGACAACAATTTCTCCTTGAAGATGATATTTCTTCATATTTCATACATTTCTAATCAGATAAACAAAAGAAAAAATATTGATCTGGTACGAGCCGTATAATACCTAACTATTAGGTACGAAACCCTTGTTCTGCGAGGTGCACTCACACTTGGCAAATCAAAGTTATTTTACCGTCGATTTTACTAAGATATAAAGTGTTATATAAAATAATAATTATTTGAGATTATATTTCGACTCTATTTTAATTATCACAAATATTGATGTAAACGATACTGGAAACCCTTTAATAACTTAACTAGTAATTTTCATAATCAAGTGAAACATTCTATTTATCTAGCAGAATTGATTTCCGAGACACCTGAACCAGATTCCGACCCTTGACACCAGTTAATTAATATCATAACTCCTCTTGATTTGTGACGACTCGTTTAGTAAACCTAATCCCTAAATACCCTCTTCTCTGATATAAAGGATATCTTGATACATAATTACAAAGCGCAAGTGAGGCGATTTAGAAGAGTTATCTCCTTATATGGAATATTCATGTCGAAGAGACATTTTATGATTTTTTTAATAATTAAAAGAGAGAATAATAGCATTACAAAACTAATTAATTAATTTTAGTTTGAGAATTTAGACTTCAGAATTCGAGGAAAAGGTGAATACTTTTTCAGGACTCGGCACGATCTCAGATTAGAGCTGTCCTGATCTCGTATATACGGTAAGTCCCAGAGCAATGTGATTTGAAACTTAAGATATCTAGAGGCTAGAAGAAGTACCTCAATATTTTGGCTAAAATCAAAAAACAGGAAGTACATGTTTATTTGTAGATTTCTGGTATTTTGCAATTTTTCAGAATTCAGACGAAGTTATATATGTTGCAGTAAAACCCCGTTTTTAGTAAGAACGTGTCCTTAATAGTTAAAACGCGTTTCATTGAATTCCTTTGTGGCAACTAGAATTTACTAGTTGGTTGAGTTTGGTCCAAAGGTCTAGAAACTTCAGGAAGTACATGTTTCTTTGAAGATTTCTGGTATTTTGCAATTTTTCGTCTTTTTTCCGGTTTCCTCAAAACGGCTGGGGGGAAACACAAATTGAGGAAATTTGTATAGAAACTAATGTGAAAGTCGTGTGGTACCCACACCAATTGATTATTTATTTATTTATTTATAATGTAATGAACATAGGTCAGTGTAGACTTTTGTTGTGTACATTCAAGCGAGGAAAAAAGACAAATATAGGAATTTGTTCCCATAAATCAGATTTTTATATGGGCCATTATACTTAAGCGGTGCATCAATGGATTAGACTGTATGTTTTTTGATTATTCTATAAAATTGGACATAATTAATTTATGGGTGTTTTTGGAACGTCTCTTATAAAGCAAGACGGCTGACAAGTCTGGTCAGGCACAGCGTAGATTAAGCCAATTAGAAAACCATTGCAAATGGGAAAGAAAAGAGAAAGAGAATTGTATAGAATAGATTCCCCAGAGAATGAAAAGTATGGAATCTAGAACTTTTAGAAAAGCGTAAGATTTGGTATGAGATAGAGTTTAGCAGAGATGGTTGCGTCAAACCAGTCTTGGGAATGTATATTCGAATTTTACATATTTATTAAGTGAGCTTGAAAAGAATACCTTCTATGGGTATAGGAATAATTATCAAAGATTTTTTATATATTACCGAAGGGTGATCCGCGATTGGAAGTAGGTGTACACCTCTTTGGAAGTATTTTGGAAATATTTGGAAGTACTTGGAAATATTTGGAAGTACTTGGGAATATTTGGAAGCACTTGGAAATATTTGGAAGTACTTGGAAATATTTGAAAGGGCTTAGAAATATTTGGAAGTAGTCGGAAATATTTGGAATTCCTTGGAAATATTTGGAAGTACTTGGAAATATTTGGAAGTACTTGGAAATATTTGGAAGTACAAGTGGAAGTAGGTGTACAGTATATTAGGTTGCGGTTCACCCCTCGTATATTATTATTAATAATTATTCATATTTGCTTAATTATATACGAGCTTTTCGTGCGTGCCTTCGGCACGCCCTCGAAGCTCGGCCCTCCGGGCTGGTGCCCTGGCGGGCAGCGTCTCGGTGCAAAAATTTTATTCCTCTTAAAAAACCACACTCCAAATGTATACCCGTAAACTACCCAAAATACATCGTCTCTTAAAAGTTTCGCATCTTTAATTTTTGAGTGGCGAGGGGGGGGGGAGGAACAATTATCAATATATTTAATGTTTCTTAATTTAAAATGAATTGGAGTCTTTCATTTCAAAATTCGAATATATATATTTTAAATTTGCCTGGTTAATGAAAATCGATTGGAGCCATCAGTTTAAAATCCGAGCTGAGAATTATATTTCAAATTTGCCTCGTTAATTAATATATATTTAATGTTTCTTAATTTAAAATATATTGGTGTTTTTTCATTTTCATTCGAGTTCAAATGAATACAATATTATCTAGACACAAAGTCTAAATCAAAAATATATATAAAGAATTGAGTATCTATTTGAGAAAGAAAGATTGAATTTTTCTCAAAATCAACTTGTGATATTAATCAATTAATTTTAAGAACATGAATTTAGGTCATTTATCAAAGATATTAATAGATAAGTTTATATTGCATGTAGGAGGGTTTTGTCCCCTCGGGAGTCGAACCCAAGCACTAGTATGCTTTCCGGGCAACTAGTCCAGACCCTTGAGACACTCACCTCCAAACATGCAATATATAACGAAAGCCACTCATTTTCACTCCATTCAACTCGATTGGAATAGTAAAAATTAATGCTTAACTGAAATAAAGATTCAGCATCGGACCAATGCGAAGGCAAGTTTATGTAAAGAATTGAGTATCTATTTGAGAAAGAAAGATTGAATTTTTTCTCAAAATCAACTTGTGATATTAATCAATTAATTTTAAGAACATGAATTTAGGTCATTTATCAAAGATATTAATAGATAAGTTTATATTGCATGTAGGAGGGTTTTGTCCCCTCGGGAGTCGAACCCAAGCACTAGTATGCTTTCCGGGCAACTAGTCCAGACCCTTGAGACACTCACCTCCAAACATGCAATATATAACGAAAGCCACTCATTTTCACTCCATTCAACTCGATTGGAATAGTAAAAATTAATGCTTAACTGAAATAAAGATTCAGCATCGGACCAATGCGAAGGCAAGTTTATGTAAAGAATTGAGTATCTATTTGAGAAAGAAAGATTGAATTTTTTCTCAAAATCAACTTGTGATATTAATCAATTAATTTTAAGAACATGAATTTAGGTCATTTATCAAAGATATTAATAGATAAGTTTATATTGCATGTAGGAGGGTTTTGTCCCCTCGGGAGTCGAACCCAAGCACTAGTATGCTTTCCGGGCAACTAGTCCAGACCCTTGAGACACTCACCTCCAAACATGCAATATATAACGAAAGCCACTCATTTTCACTCCATTCAACTCGATTGGAATAGTAAAAATTAATGCTTAACTGAAATAAAGATTCAGCATCGGACCAATGCGAAGGCAAGTTTATGTAAAGAATTGAGTATCTATTTGAGAAAGAAAGATTGAATTTTTTCTCAAAATCAACTTGTGATATTAATCAATTAATTTTAAGAACATGAATTTAGGTCATTTATCAAAGATATTAATAGATAAGTTTATATTGCATGTAGGAGGGTTTTGTCCCCTCGGGAGTCGAACCCAAGCACTAGTATGCTTTGGAGGTGAGTGTCTCAAGGGTCTGGACTAGTTGCCCGGAAAGCATACTAGTGCTTGGGTTCGACTCCCGAGGGGACAAAACCCTCCTACATGCAATATAATTACATCTGTGATAAATGACCTAAATTCATGTTCTTAAAATTAATTGATTAATATCACGAGTTGATTTTGAAAGAATTCAATCTTTGCTCTCAGATAACAGATTCTTTACATAAACTACGCTTGCATTGATCCGATGCTGAATCTTTATTTCGTTAAGCATTAATTTTACTATTCCAATCGTGGAGTGAAAGGTGGCTTTTCGATATATGTGCATGTTTGGAGGTGTCTCAAGTCTGAACCATTTACCCGGAAAAGCTTAGGTTGTCGACTCCAGGCAAACCTGCCTACAGCACATACTATTAGTATATCTTTGATAAATGACCTAAATTCATGTTCTTAAAATTAATTGATTAATATCACAAGTTGATTTTGAAAAATTCAATCTTTCTTTCTCAAATATGATACTCAATTCTTTGCATAAACTGCCTTCGCATTGGTCCGATGCTTGAATCTTTATTTCAGTTAAGCATTAATTTTACTATTCCAATCGAGTTGAATGGAGTGAAAATGAGTGGTCTTTCGTTATATGTGCATGTTTGGAGGTGGTGTCTCCATGCTGACTGTTGCCCGGAAGCATACTAGTGCTTGGGTTCGACTCCCGAGGACAAAATCTCTACATGCAATATCTTATCTATTAATATCTTTGATAAATGACCTAAATTCATGTTCTTAAAACAAATATATAGTTTTAGTAAAAGAAATCAAGATATAAATATTAATGTGACATTGTTCTAGTGGTTAGAGCTGATGCCCATAGTTCAAGAGTTCGTCGGTTCGATTCTAGGCAAGAGGGTAATTTTTTTAGAGAAATTTCTCTAAGCGTTGTTACAAATTAATCTAGATAAATATATATAGTATTTATTTTCATTCCAGTTGTAGCTAGAAGTGTAATTATTTACTCATTTTTTAATACCAAATTAATTTTTTTTTCTATATAACTTATGTTACCTAACGAAAAAATTAAATAATATAATTGAAAATTATCATATCTAAAAGATATATATTTATACAATTTTAATTTTTCCGAAAACATGGAGAATTTCATTTCTTAAATCAAATAAATTAACACCGACCGCAAGTAGAGACAAGTGAAAATAAATAAATATACTTTTAGCTACCATTGAAATGAGAATAAAGCGTCCTATTTATTAATATGATTAATTAATTATTTATAAAAAATAATAAAAAATATTTAAAAAAATACATATGCATTGTATATATATTTTTCGAAATTTTCCAGAGAGCGGTAACCGATTAGGAACGGTCTCTGAACTGATTAAAATTGCTTAACTTTTTTGATTGATCTAGAAGTGGCCTAATGCAATTAGCCAAGGAAGGGGCACCTTCTGCGCCCGAAAATTAGCCTATATGAATGGCTTGTTTTTGGATTGTCGCTTATAAAGCAAGGCGGCTGACAAGTCTGGTCAGGCACAGCGTTGGTTAAGCGCATAGGCCAATTAGAAAAGCATTGCAATGGAGTTGAATAGGAATTAAAATAATTATTATATTTAACATTTACATATAAAAAATGAAATAAATATTATTAAAATCGTATTCTAGAGGACATTAGGACCCTCTAAAGTAAAATAATTAACATTTTGATGTATAATTAATAAATTAATTGGTTGACATTTGAAAACAAATATTTGTAGAAATTTTTTCTCAATTATTCGAGCATCAAATCGAATTTAGTTTTATTTAAAATATGCAGAAAATTCTAGTGTTTGATTCTGTTAATTAAATTGTTCTCTAATTCTTTAATAAATGTTTATGAAGGGCTTAAAAATCACTTCTCTAGTGGTGATCTTGAAATTTGTATGAATGGTATTTATATAGAAGTTCCCGATTTCTATTATTAAGACGAAAGTCTAGAGACTCAGGGAGGCTCTCTCAGATAGAAAACAAGGCGTTTTGCAGACCGTAAATTGAGTGGAACGTTAAGTCAGTCTGATAGTTGATTTATTAATAAATAAAGTAAAAAAAAATATGGGTGAGCGTCATCCACATAAGCTCACGGGGTAAGTAATATATAAATAGTAAATAATATATATATACCTAAAATTCCAAATGAGCAATGCTGGCTAACCCTTCCATTAACCTTAAACACAATTTTGACTTTTCTAATCCCAAAATTCTAGATAAAGAACATAAATTGGAAAAAAGATTAATCTTCGAAATGATTGAAATTTTAAATAACAAAAATTCGATTAGTAAAAGGTCAGATAATTTTTATAAACAAATTTTAGAAAAAAAATAAATTTTCATAAATATTTATATTTTAATTAAAGTTAATCTGGTCACCAAGACAATATGTACAATTGTCAATTTATAAAAATATTTAATATCTTAGTGTTGTATCTGGCTAAAACCTGATCCCAGGGGGTAGAGACAAATTTTAAAACAATAACTAGTATCGTAAATTGGCTTATGGGTAGAAAGGCCGAAAAGCCAAAAAAAAAATATATATATCTTAGTGTTGCTTTCTAAATTTAAGATAAAACAATTTTTTTCTTTTTTCGTAAATTTAATCCTTTGGAAAAGGGAGAAATTCACACGAAACGTTTGGTTTTTTAAATAAACGTGTTCTGGATTTTTTTTTACAAAAGATTTGAATTTTATATAAAGTTCAACCCCCTTAAAAAATCACACTCAAGAAACATATCTATTAGGCTTAAAAAAATTTTATGTAGATTTTTAATTATTTTTTGGAGGTGTTAAATATATACCTTACCTTTAATTAATATGTTATATAAAGTACTAGCTGCAAGACCCGCCTTCGGCGGCCCTCTTGCTACCCTATTTTGGGTGGTTAGTTTTTGCATTTCTAGCTCTCTAGAGGCCCAGAGATTATGTATACAAAATTTGGTTGAGTTTGCTCCAAGGGCAAGAATTTACATTTTTTCACCCTCCCCCCTTTTTGGGTGGTTTTTTGGGGAAATTTTTTTAAACAAAAGTTGTCCCAAATCACATCCCCTACAACTTTGATCATGATAAAATTTGCCATAGAGTTAATAGTTTATGAGTTATTTGATAATTTTCATTCGTGCGCTCCCCTCCCAAACCCCCTTCTGGGGTTAAAATATCAAAACGTTATATAGCTAAAAACGTAAGTTAGAAGACATCTGATACAAATATGAAATTTCATAATAATCCCTTCAGCCGTTTTGACGTGAATCGTGAGCAACTTTTCGCGGAACCCACGGAAACATACAGACATACATACAGACAGACAGGAATTTTGTTGAGGGTGTTTTCGTTCATAACTTTGCTTGAAACGTGTGCAACCAAAATCTGGCGTGATTTGGACCAATGAACAGACAAAACCTTAATTTTATATATATAGATTTTTATTTTTCGATTTAGCCTACGGCTACATAAAAAAATGTGTAAGCTATGTAGATATTTTAAAGAGAATATTATAAGTGGTCGGTTGTTCTAATTCGTTACTCTCGCTTCGTTTTTCTTCCAATTATACTTTACATTTACCGTCATTAAAACAAAGAGAGTCACATCAAAATATGATGGCAAACAATTGAATGAAAGTAATTATTTAAAAAAATATTTTCTCTCTGTGATTTTATGTTAAGAACAAAACTTCACTGATCATAAATATTCATACAGTATGTATAGTATTTTTTCTTTTTTTCTTTTTTTAGAATCCTCTTATTTTACGGATACGGATTGAATCTTGTAACTTAAAAAATAAAAAAATAGTCTTCTTTTTTCTTCAACTTGAAACATCCTCCTCGGTCTCGGAATGTGCTGATTTATTTTAAAATGTTGCGCTACAGTTATGAAATATGATGACACAAATGCTATTTCTTAACAGAGTGAGAGAGAGAGAAAGTACTGTGATGTTTGATTATAACCTTTCCTCTCTTTCTTTCTTATTCTCTTCCCCTTTACTAACTCAACAACAGTATATAATAAAGAGAAGACAGAGAAGCAAAATATTCCCGGACATGACAGAATGTCCAAAGAAACAAAACCCCGAAATTATAATTAATTAAGTGCATTGAGTGACAGTTACGAAGTTCGTTGAATATTATTTAAATACAGTCTACTCTCGATAATTCGAAATCCAAGGGACTACAAGAAAAATTCGAATTATCAAGACGTTCAGAATTATCAAGAGGAAAGAAAAATAAACTGACGTGTTCTGATGTGGCCATCCACTTGACTTTACCATACAACCTGGCCCCTCACTTATATTTAATATTTAATAAAATTATTTATAAGCATGTATGGTAGGGGGGTTAGTTTTTGCATTTTTAGACTCCTGGGGTCCCACTGATTATGTATACAAAATTTGGTTGAGTTTGCCCAAATAGCCTAGATTTTTAATTTTTAACCCCCTCCACTTAATCCTTCTTAATTTTGACTCGATGTGCACCAAAATCTAATCAGCACTTAATCTCAATGGACCAAAACTACGTGTGAAATTTGGTATCGATATTCAAACTAGTTTTTGAGCTAGCTCGTCCACACAAATTTGGTAACGCACAGACTAACAACCAGACAACCAGACTAACTAAGTAACAGACATTTTGACAAAACAATTATTATCTCGAAAAATATAATTGTTTTCGATGTTCACTTATTAGAGCTTTTTTGTAGAGCGAAATGCCATGGTTTCGCTCAATTTTTTAATCAAAATACTTTAGGCCGTGTTTGAGATATTTCGAAAAAAATAAGGAAAAAAACACTTTTTTCATGCACGATTACAATACTTGACCATACCCTGTATGGTAAAGTAAAAAATCGAATTATTAAGAGTTTATATTAGATTTTTGAAAATATGTATGAGCTCACATAAATTTTATATACCTACAGCCTCAAGTAAAAAGGTAAAAATAATGAAAACGACAAATTTTTTTTACATATGTATTAACATTGCAATAGATAATAACATACCTAATTTAAAAAATTTAGAATAGTTTTTTGCTAGAAAAATTTCGAATTATAAAGAGGGGAAGTGTTATAGTTCGAATTATACAACGTTCTCTCCCCGTCATGTCGTTACGAAAAGGATTTCGAGTTATCTAGCGTATCAAAATACACAGCATTTTTTCGATTTACCAAAGTTAACAGCTGAAGAGTTCGAATTATCGAAAAATTCGAATTATCGAGGTTCGAATAATCGAGAGTCGACTGTATAATATAAACTTTATTAATTCGAAAATTAAAGATTTATATTTATATTCTATAATTTCAGGATTTGATCAAGGCAATAAAATATCATTTACTGAAAAAAAATTATCTTATATTGCTGTTTCGAAACGACGGTACGGAGGATTTTCCCTCCTTCCACAGGGTTTTTTTTCCAATAAATGATCATTTATTGGAAATAGTCTCAATGTTTATTTCCAAACTTCCTTCATCAAATCCTGAAATACTAGTATTAGCATACAAGCCCTTATCCAAAATAAAAATTCTAAAGATATCCTATAAGTAATATTATTTTAATTTTTGATTATTTATGTCCATTCAATCTGTGCCTATATGTGTTTGCTAAGAATGAATATTTATATAATGATGACAAATATGCAGCGAAATTAATTTGTTTGAGCCCTGAGGAAGTCAACAAAGTTGACGAAACGTTTGCATAAAATAACAAAAATACTTGATCAGCTATTGTCCTTATTTTCCTACAACAACTCATTAATTATTTTAATTATTTTATGATTACGAAATTTTAATTTTGCGAATTTGATTATTATATTCGGTTCAAAAGCAGAAAATATCCCAAGGATTGATGTCACAAACTTAGCAAATGATATAATGAGTGCACTCCGTGTGATCTCTAGTAAACTAGTTTATCCTAAAAAATTATACCATAGTCACTATCACGTTGGGTATATATGTTGCAGTAAAAACCCGTTTTTAGTAAGAACGGATTCTTACTAGTTAAAACGCGTTTCACTGAATACCTTTTGTGGCAACTATTTACTGCTTGTTGAGTTTGGTTCAAAAGGTCTAGATACTTCATTTTTGACCTTCCGTACATTATTTGGTGTTTATTTTCAAAATGTTGTTAAACAAAAATGTTAAAAATTACATCCTCATTAGAAGCAAGGTTGTAGAGGATGCAATTTTTTGACATTTTCATTTAAAAAACTTTGAAAATAAACACCCAAAATGAGGCGGCAGGTCAACAATGAAGATTATAGAACTTTGAACCAAACTAAACCAACATCAGTAAATTCTAGTGGCCACAAAATTATTCATTGAAACGCGTTCTTACTAAAAAACGAGTTTTTACTTGCAACATATATACTAGGGAAGATAATGTGATGGTTTTCCAATGTCTTCCACATGCTGAAAGAGGTAACCACGATCAATTCACGGAAGTTGAGGAAATAAAAGAGAACCTAGTATAGATGAGGTACATTTTGGGACAAAACTCTCACAGTAATAGGACTTGAGAAAAGTAAGAGCTCTCGCAAGTCTGCTGTTTCTATAGAAGACATCTCTTTAACCGAAGGTGGTAAAAGAAAACCCATCCTTGACTATAGGAAATATTTATGAAAAGAAAAGAATTGGAAATAGATAATTAGAAATGGGTTTTTAGTATAGGGTAAAAGTGAGAAGAGAAAGAATCCATGGAATAAGCCCCTACGTAGGATTACCACGTAGTTTCTAGTTTGAGAAACTAGTATTCCGGGCATTAAAAAATAAAAATATAATAGTTATATTCACTTTTAAAACAAAATTTCTTTGTATAAAATATAAAAATGATCACAATTAAGGCAAAAACGTATCTCACGCGAATACGGGAGCCTGTTATAATTGTATAATAATTTTATTAATTTATTTCACTTTGCTGTTTAGATTATATTAATTATTATTATTAATAACAAATACGAATTGTTCCAATACAATTAAAATTAGATTCTAATGATCAACAGGTGTTTGGCTGTCGGAGAATATCAATTTAATCAGCAGGACAAACAAATAAAGAAATGAGAGATAACAAATCCCATCTCATTGGAATAAGTTCTTTAATTTTATGATTATTAGTATTTATAATTAAAAAGAGTGTTAAGTCTTCTTCAAACAAATCCAGCTCAATTATCTTATTTGTTAAGAGAGAATGGTGTGGGTTCTTACTGGTGAAACATTTTAAATAAAGTAAAGAGCAAAAAAACTAAACAAGCATCTGATCTTTTATTTTTGTGAAACCTACCTAGTATTTTATATTTTAAATTTTAAAAGTTTCTAAAATTTTTTAAAATTTTCTTTACTCTTCAAATTATCTTTGTTTACGTTCCGGCTTAATGTTTAGGCGTATTGGTCCTGTATCAAGGGATTAACTTTTATCTAAATGCTGAAGAAAGTAAGGTATTTTTTGATTTGCTTGACGTCATTTGAAGAATAACCAATAAAAAATCGTCCCAAGCTTTTGATCAAACTTATAAATATAAATATAATCTAACTTAAAACGATTTTTATTTTTTTTTAATGAAAATGATGAGAGAAGGAGTTACACCAAAAAGGAGAATCCCTAAAGGCCTGGGTTGGCCCCTCCATCGTGAAAAGAGGAGGAAGAAGGGTTTTTATGGGGTGGGTAGGGGTCGAAGGTATCTGTGGATACGGGTCTTAAACAGATGAAGGCTATAAGTCGCGGGGAAAACGGTGGGTGGGAGCGAGTTCCAGTCTCTGGAGGTCATAGGAATAAAAGAGTTAGCGAAAGCGCTTGTTCGATTTTTATCCAACTTGACAGCGAAGGGGTGCTGAGCTTTCGAAAACCGCGTGTTTCTCTTAAAGAGGGCTTTAGGGGGATAATTGATTTCAGCTCGACTGAACAGACACCATGATAGTATCTGTAGTACAGGGAAAGGGCAGAAACGTTTCTTCGATGAGCCAGGGAGTCGATTGAGTTAGTTAGGGCCGGGTCTCCTATTAGTTTAATTGCTCGCTTCTGAATTGCATCCAGTGTGGCAAGAGAATTCTTGGAGTCCCCTCTCCACAGATGAGAGCCATATTCGAGACAGGGGCGAATTTGAGCCTTATACTGTGTAAGAAGTTGACTGGGAGTAAAATAGCGTCTAGACCTAAATAGGAGACCAAGCTTGCGCGCTGCAGCTTCTTTTACTTTTTTTGTGAAATTTTGATTTTTTCCATTTTTAGATGCAATTCTTTCATAAAAATGAAATAAAAAAAAATGTGCGCAGAATACAAAAACGGCTGCGCAACTTTCAAAAAATTAGTTTCCACCCGCGCAGCTTAGAGGGAGCTTTGCTTATAAATTAGAGAAAAACGAGGGGTGATCCGCGATTGGAAGTAGGTGTACACCTCTTTGGAAATACTTGGAAATATATGGAACTACTTGGAAATGTTTGAAAGTAGTTGGGAATATTCGAAAGTACTTAGAAATATTTAGAAGTACCTACTTGGAAATATTTGGAAGTACCTACTTGGAAATATTTGGAATTACTTGGAAATATTTGGAAGTACTTGGAAATATTTGGAAGTACAAGTGGAAGTAGGTGCACAGCATATTAGTTCGCGGTTCACCCCTCGAAAAAAAATAACCATTGGGTAAGTACTAGTTGAACGGGCCCCGGACGAAAGAGAAGTTGACGTCATTTTTAAAGGGCTATAGGCGAATTTTAAATGTTGAATTAGATTGAATTTTGTGATAAAAAAAATATTGGGCTGCCCTTTTATAGAGGAAAGAATAGACATGTTTAGTTTTTGAATAAAAAATAATTTATATGCAAGTAGTCCATTCATCTCATTGTATTTAAAGAATTTTAAAAACGAATCTTATATCAATCTACTTTTGATAAGCTTGCATTTTTTTTCATTTGGGCCGAAATGTTGAATTGATGTTTATTTTATCTGGATTAGTAATCATCTGTCCCCCCATCCCCTCACCTCTCCCTACATTCGCTTATTGTCCCACATGAAGGTATTGTCCCAGGGAGATGGACAGGCCCGATCCCTTTTTCAGGCAATGTATAAGTCCGAATCCCACATAGTGGTGGTAGAGGGGTGGAGGATGGTCCAACGAGAGCGCAGAAATTATCTTTTGTTATTTCAGTCGGTTTGAAACACACAAAATTATTCAATGCCAGCCAGCCAGACGGACAGACATGCCTTAGAGTTTGAGCGAAAATAAACACCAACGCCTTTTAATCATATTAAATGCGCTTTTGGTCTGTAATTCGCCGTGGGAGGATGTTTGAATAATATCATTCATTGGTAAATGGATTAAAATAATAATAAAATATTTAGAGTCAAGCTAAAATAAAATTGTAATTTTCTATTATCCTATGTTCATTGATTAAATTAAACAAAGAATTTTATTTTAAACTATAATTTAGTTGTTATTTTTGTGTCATTTGAGAAATATGGCGTACAAGGCACTAACATTTATTTCTACACTTTTATAGATTAATCTAAATAAATGTTATTAAACTCATCCAAATATCAATTAAAATTTAAAAAAGTGGTCTCCATCAAGGGAGGAACTTCAATTAGCGATTACATAGACTACAAGTTAGTTAATTCAGATATTAATATGTTGGTTTGCATTCATTTGTAGGATCTGGCATTGATTTGTCGAACAGTCTATTTATTACTACTTGGGATTATAATCCTCTGTCTCCGATGATTAAATCAATTATAAATTTTGTCAAGTCCTAAAGTCCTAGAGTTGTACAAAATTCTATTTATTTCTCACAAGCTGAAGGAAGAGAGAGGTCATACCATCCTTGGTAAGGTTTTGACCAGGTTTCCTTAACAACTTATGGCAAATCCCGGGGTGGCTAATGCGTCGCTTGCTCCTGGTATCGGGTTTTTTCGCTGAATTTTTAAATTACTTTTTGTCTTTTGATGGAAATCTATGATCATGTTATTTGTTAATGAGCATACATTTCTAATTTTTTCTTTTTTTTGTACTTGTTTATTATTTGTTAAATTGTTGTAGTTAATTTGTATTGATGTTTGTTAATGTATTGTAGCTAGATTGTATTGATGTTTGGAGGACCTAGGACTTGTGCCTTTAAGCAGAGGAATAAAGATTTATTTATTTATTTAAAATCTGGGGGCGGGGAGCGGGTTGGTGGGGTGGGGAGTAGTCTGAGGTGGAGGCGAGGATGCGGTCCAGGGACGGGGGAGGGGGTTCAATGGCGATGCCCTTTGGCTCAGAAAATAGAAATTTTCCATCTATAAAGTAAAATATATCTAAAAGTTTGATTAAGTGTTAAGGGTCTTTTTTAATTTCCACCCTAGGAATATAAAAAGTTGAATTGATCAAATAAATATTTCTTGAAAAGAATCAGACGTTGATAGAGATAGCTATGTTCGAGGTTAAGGACATAGTATTATTAAATATAATTCTTGATGCAACATATATACCTACGAAGTAATTTAGTAACTATAGTACAAAATTGTTAAATTAAATTAAAATCATTCTTTAATAATCTATATATATATATATATATATATATATATATATATATATATATATATATATATATATATTTAAAATTAAGGTTTTGTCTGTACATTGCTCCAAATCACGCCAAATTTTGGTTGCACACGTTTCAAGCAAAGCTATGAACGAAAACACCCTCAACAAAATTCCTGTCTGTATGTATGTCTGTCTGTCTGTATGTTTCCGTCGTTTCCGAAAAGTTGCTCATGATTCACGTAAAAACGGCTGAAGGGATTATTATGAAATTTCATATTTACATCAGATGTCTTCTAACTTACGTTTTTAGCTATATAACGTTTTGATATTTTGACCCCAAAAGGGGGTTTGAGGGGGCGCACGAATGAAAATTATCAAATAACTCCTAAACTATTAACTCTACGGCAAATTTTATCATGAGCAAAATTGTAGGGGATGTGATTTCTGACAACTTTTGTTTAAAAAAATTCCACCAAAAAACCACCCAACAAGGGGGCGAGAGTCAAAATATGAAAATTCTTGCTCTTGGACCAAACTCAACCAAATTTTGTATACATAAACTGTGGGTCACTAGAAGGCTAGAAATGCAAAAACTGGATGCGGGGGTGGAGTGATGGTGCGGGGTTGGGGTGCGTGGGGTGCAATGGAGTAGGCGGTGAGTTAGGGTGCGGGTGGTATGAGGGTCCGGGGGTGGAGTCCGGGGGATGTAGCGGAGGTGGGGTCCAGGAGTCTAGGCGCGGGGGTTCAGGTGAGGGTCCAGAGGCGTAGTGGGGTGGGGCGGCGTGGGGTGCTTGAGCACAGGGTGAGATTCAGGGTGGGTGCGGGGTGGTCGAGTGGGGGCGGGGGTTGGGGTCCTGGGTGGGTTTCGTGGGGTGTGGTGGGTGGGAATGGTGTGGGAGGGTAGGGTTCGTGGGTTGGGGTTCAGCGGACGTGCCCCCTGTCTAGCAAGAGGGCCGCCGAAGGCGGGCCTTGCAGCTAGTTTTATAATAAAATTAAAAAATATTTTAACACAATTTTAGGTAAGACGAAAATAGGCTTATAGGTCAAATTTTTATCCTGCATCACTAGGTTAGGTAAATTAATAAATAGGAAATCATAGATTCTGTATTAGTACGCTCCTGCATTCAACATATTATCATATTTTACTGAAATTTCCTGAAAACCTTTTGTAAATTTGAATTATTATATGTTTGGAAATAATTGCACTAAGAAATTAAATAAATAAAGAGAGAATAGTATTAAAGACCAGGAATGAAAAACTGTCTCTTCACTTGTCATTTACTTTTAGTTTTCCTATAGAATTAACTTTCTAAAGTGAAAGTCTATTCGGAAAATGAGAGCTCGAATGCTGGTCTGTTTTATTTCCCTCGGCCCAAACATTTTATTAGGTTTCAATTGTTCAGTGTCGAGCTACTTAGCTTCAGCGACTTAAGAAATCTTCTTTCTTCTTATCTCCTTATCAGGGCCACGCTCAATCTCCCGGATTCTCTCTTGCCTTTTCATCCGCCATGATCCCTGATTAGAAGAAGATGATCCACATCTCGAAATAAGCTCAACATTCAATTGATCAAATTGAAGGAAAAAGTGAAAAACTAAAAAGACACCCTACGGTTTCCACAAATTTAATAACATTGAATTTAGAAATAAGTAATGCTTAATAAATATAAAGAAAATAATATTTTTATTTTCAGAGATTAACATTCTCCTGTCCAAAGGTCTTAACTAGGAACGAACATCGATGGCTCAAGTTTTCAAAACATCGATGTTTCCATGTCGTTGATCGATGTTTTCTAGATCGATGGAAAACAAACGATAATGTTTCTCCCAGACATCGATGTTTTTAAATATTTACAGTAATCATTATTATTGTTCAGTTCCATAATCAGTATTAGATATAACAAATCAGAGGAAAAAAGGCAACAATTAAACAACGTGTTAAATCATAGGACCAATCGCAACGTTTCGCTAATTTATTGTAGCTTCATCAGGCTCCTGATCAAATTATTTTCAAACACTTTGTCATTCAATGACAAGAAAATATTTGGTAAATTAGTGAAACGTTGGAATTGGTCGTATGATTTAACACATTGTTTAATTGTTGCCTTTTTTCCTCTATTTTGTTATATCTAATTTACAGAAATTTGTTTGCATTCATTTTGATCAATGTGTTGAGAACGTATTGGCACAATACCTATTGCTTAAAATTTCTTAGAAATATTTTCAGTTTATTTATGAATTTTGCCTAATTTTCTGAAAACATTATTTTTTTATTATACAACGATGTTTTCAGTCAAAATACACCGATGTTTTTATGTCGAAATTATCGTCACATTAATTTTAACATCGATGGGGAACATCGATATATTTTAACTAATTTGAAGATGGCATAATCTGTTCCGAAATATTTCATTATACATATTGGACAAAATATAAAAAAATATATGTAAATATACGGTGACTATATTTAGTGAAAAATGAAATAATCTCTTATTCTATAAGAGAAAGTTAAATCTTTGAAAATAAACACTGGAATTAATTGAAAAGTTTTTGTTTTGCTGAGAGTAGCAGAGTTGTTGATTCACAAAGAGAAACAAAGAGGTTGTCCTCTGCTTGATGCAAATAAACATACACACATATATATTGAGATGATATGTCTGTATATATATTATATATATCATCTCGATATATATGTGTGCATGTTTATTTTCATCAAGCAGAGGACAACCTCTTTGTTTCTCTTTGTGGACTAGAATTAATAATAAAAAAATATTCCACAATATCAACTAGTATAACTTGACCAAATGTTCTAACGGACAAGGTCAATTTTAAATAAAAAAAAAACTAGTTTAACAAAGTGTTTATTATTTATAATATTTTTAATTCGGATATTATTAGTCCGTACGTCCGGGAGGCATGCTATTGTAATTGTGAAGAAGTCATTTTCAACCATGATTTACCATTTTTACTGTATATATGGTATGTCTGGATTCCGATAACCACAATAACTTAAGAACGGAAAGTTTAATTTATCAAATTGGAAGGAAAGTGAAAACATTTTCAAAGTTGTGTTCGTGCTCAGCAAATTTTAATGATTTCAGTATTTTATTTATTTATTTTGTCATCGAATGGTTTGAGATAGTAAGTTAAAACTTGTTTCATAGGTGCAGGTTATTGTTTATTAATACAAACGTTTGTGCCAAAGTTCACATTTATTTTTGACCCCACAAAAAAATTCAACCTAATCCCAAAATAATCAATCGACTAAAATTTTAATACTGTTCTTGATTTTGCTTAAAATAAAAACACATAACTTGTATGTTTCAAGTTAGTATCTAATTTATTTTACGAGCTACAATACTCTGACCTTCAGACAGTGTACCGAACGTAATAGAGTTTACTTTTTAAATGGTACCGTAAAAATAAACTATTTTCGGGTGAATTTATCATTGCGACCCGCCCGGCAGCCAAAGCCTGGCTAGCGTACCAAGTAATAGATTTATTGAATGCAATAGAAATGCAATGGAACCGATATTCCTTGTTATGAAAGCCATTTAGCATAATATCGCAGCCTGCATCATTTTCTCTTATGCATATTCATGGCCATTCATTTTTGGTCTTTCAGAACATTCCATGGGTATTTGAATGTGCTCTTTGAATATTCATAGAACACACAGAGAATGATATTTTTAAATGCAACTTTTATTTATTTTTAATCAAGCGATTGTAATCATAAAAAACTTTAAAAACGTGATTAAAATCAAATTAAATGTGATTGAAATATTATTAATTAAAATAAAGTTACATATATACATATAATAAAATTATTATACCTATGTGTATCAGTGCCGGTTGGGGACTTTTCAACCAGGGGATGCTGTCAAAAAGTACCCTATATTTTTTGAAATTTTATTTAAATCTTTGCTTTTTTTTGCAAATTTCATCGATTCTTCATTAGATTTTTAAAAAAATAATTTGGGACCTTCGCCCCAAACGGATATTGTTTGTGCGAGTGAGATTAGGATCAGTAATTAAATCTTTTAACTTAAACTCCAAAATCCCTGAGATAGAAATCAACCATCTTCCACAATTATTCAGCCTGTCCTATAAGAAAATCTGAGAATAATGTTAAATGAAAATTTTCCATAAAATTAATGGATCATTAAATATGAAAAGAACAACGTCTAAATGTATTTAACTAACAATTAATGAGACCATCATATTTATATCTAAATATTATTCAGTCTACAGTTCTACACCCTGCCTTAATAAATTTCTTATTCCTATATATATATATATATATCACGTGACGGTTGGTGAATTTTCAAACAGAGGATGCTGTCCAAAAAAAGTATCCTTCATTTTTTGAAATTTTATTTATTCTTCGCTTTTTTTTAGCAAATTTCAGCGAATACGGCATCATTTTCGTTATAAGAAAATCTTAAATTTCTCCTAATTCTATTGCTATAAGCAAGCCATGACTTGTCTATAGGACTCTTAGTTATTTCCGATATTATATATTGAGAGTTCCTTAGAAATGGATTATTCCAAAAAATTCTAGAATCATCTTTATTTATTCCTTTTTTTGTATTATTTCTATTTTAATAGTTTCTCAGCGAGAACAATTTTTATCCGACTAAAACTTGTCTGGACTTGTCTTTGACATGCTTGAACTGGAAGATATACCAGACAGGGAGTTCAAACCTATCAGCACTCTTTTTGGAAAAATAATTCATTTTAATTGCCCCTTGAAACTATGCAACAATTTTATTTCATTTCTAGAACCAATACATATACTTTTCAAAACAAAAATGTTTTTTATAGAAATATTTGAAATAACGGATAATAATTTGAAAATTTAAAGATGTTTGAAAATTTAGGGATGCGCCGCATCCACATCATCCATGTACCGCACGCCAATGATGTATATATAATATGACTTTCTAATTTATATTTTTTAATCCTAAAGGATTTTTTTCGTTAAATTAAATAATTTTTTACTTATTTATATAAATTCACTAAAAATTTCGGCCCTCACCTTCAGATTACTTTCTCTAGTAAATAATCACATTACTTTTAGAAATTGTCTCTAAAAAACTAAACACGTTATTTAAAAACTGTAGATGGTCAATTAATGGTAACCAAAATTTTCTAGTGAATTATATATATATATAATATCCAAGAAAATGCATTTAATATAAAATAGGGAACTGAGGGTCAGTGGCTAGAGTCTCGGATCGCTGACTCGAAGTACGAGTGGTTCGAGACTGAGTCTCGGCAGATATTTGCAGTCGCCTCCTCTTGGAAAGCAATGGTAACCTACCAAGAGTTCGAAACCGGCGTTAAAAAGTAGGTCCCGTAAATCTGTGTAAAACAACTAAACACACTCAGCACAGGTATATGTGGAGAGGCGTCGACGCCCATTTTGGGTATGGCACTCTAAGAAGAAGAATTATATAAAAATAAATAAATAATAAATTAATACATAAATTTCAAGATTTGGATAAAAACGAGGGGTGAACCGCGATTAGAATTAGGTGTACACGTATTTGGAATTATGTGGAATTCTTTTGGAATTCATTAGATAATCCCCTTTATATATTGTCTTCTACTTGGAAATGAAAGTGGAAGTGGAAGCAGGTGTACACGTTATTAGGTCGCAGGTTCACCCCTCGGATAAAAACAAACTCTTTAGGAAGATAGAAATAATCTCCAAACACCAAATGTACTAGTGAGATAAATTATTTTTGTATTTATTTTAATTAATTCATTGGACAGTTTCAATCTCCGCTGATTGACCAGTAATATTAAAAGTGTGAAAAAAATAAAAACTTTTTCTATTATAGTAAACAAATTATATAAACTATATTCATAATTTTACATATATTATCGGTTTAAAGTTTTGGAAATTACAACAAAACCCTAGGACCTTGAAGAATATATCGTTTAGAACATAATTCATATTAAGTTTTGAAAGAAAAATTATTATACTCATAGTTTGGATATTATAGTTATAAGTTATAATTTGGAAAATAAACGTGATGGGGTGCAATATGATCAAATTGAGGAAAGTAGTTGCGTTTTTTTATCAAAAGAGAAATTTCGGCAAATAATAATAATAATTGAAATGGAATCGTAGGAAATTGGACAAAAAATCAAACAGAGTTTTAACACTTAATATGCAGAACGTTTCGTCACTTTATTTATGACTTCTTCAGCGGCTAATCACACAATATTGTCTGATACCATTGAAACTAAGAGAAAACATTAATCGCTGAAGAAGTCATAAATAAAGTACTAAATAAAGTGACGAAACGTCCAGCATATTAAATAATAAAACTCTGTTTTTAATTTAATTTTTGTGTCCAACTTCCTACGATCCCATTTCAGTAATTTAATTATGGATATAATTAGTGAATCAATAATAATAATAATACAGTCCGGAGGTTCCTGGACCTTCCCTCAACAATAAGATAGAAGCTATTATCTTTGTTGTTTACAGCCGATATATAGTAAACAAATCTCCTTCAAAAGGAGAGAAAAGACAAGTAATAATAACAATAATAACAAAGACAAAATAAGAAAGCCAAATTTAATTTTAGAACTTAGTAGATATCTACATATATATTAAGAGTTGATATAAATTTTATTAAACCAATTTTTTTTACATTAATTAATGTATATATTGTGTTTTAAGCTTCGACTCCGGAGATTACTTCTCCACCATCGACTGTCCTTGATCATCTTTGTAGTCCTTGTTTTTAATAAGAGGAAAAAACTAATTAAATAAAAAAACCTCTTTTCCGATAATTATTTCAATTACATAATCCAATCCCCATTCCTCTCCAATAATAATTATTCATTGAACAAGAATAAATAATACGATAAAACTACGACGTTTCGATTGACTTATTCTGTGGTCATTCTCAAGTATGAGCATCCACTCCGATTTTAGGTTAAGTAATTATTATTTTCAACTCTTAATAAAATTAATCAGAAAAATAAAAGCTTCAACAGCTTTATTATTAAAAGATATATATATATATATATGTTTGATTTATATGTCAAAAGGGTTCGCCCCTCAGGATCAAACCAGAGTGCCGAGCTTGCTTTTCGGGTAGTTGGCCTAACCCTAGGGACGAAAATCGTGACAAATATATGAATATGCAATTTCGAAAAGGGTACATGTCTGAAAATTGAAAATGTTCAGGAATTTAAAAAACTAATTATTTTCTAATGTAGAGTTAAATTTTGGGGGGAGTAAAATAATATCAGAGTTGTGCCTTTTTCGAGCATAGTAATAACTGCAGGAAATTTTTTGATTACATTTATTTGAAAAACTGTATTTGTCAAAATATGCGAGTGTGCCCTTTTCGAAATTCCATATTCATAT
Source organism: Forficula auricularia (assembly GCA_024734495.1). Taxonomy (NCBI): domain Eukaryota; kingdom Metazoa; phylum Arthropoda; class Insecta; order Dermaptera; family Forficulidae; genus Forficula; species Forficula auricularia. The sequence goes on from JALMQS010000225.1 coordinate 9,522,669, forward strand.
ATATCTAGGACAGATTTAAAAAATTTTACTAGATTTATGGTGATAGGTAAATGGGGAGAACTTCCTCATGAAATTTCCTTACTATTGAAATGTAAATTTCATAAAAAATATATGCCACTCAAAAATTAGTTGAATGTATATTTCATTTTAAAGGTAATTGAATGTTGTACAACTTTTTTCTAAGGACTTTTACTGTAAAACGAAAGGCTGGGGTGATAGAGACAAAAGTTTGACGAAAAATATAGGAAATTTTATTTTTTTCATACATAAACGATATTCGCGGGCGATTATCTCAAAAACCATAAAGAATAGAGAAAAACTAAATAGAAGCAATCTTGTAGTAAACTTTATAAGCTTTTATTTTGCTAAGAGTAACTTTTTCCCTACGACCTACCGTTTTTGAGATATAAGCAAAAAAACAGTACATTTCCACCCCCCCCCCTTCCACCCTTAAGCCCTCTAGCTAGGACTGGGGACTTTTAGTATTTTTACCTTATAACTATCCCAAACCCAAAAATTATCTCCTCTTCAATGTTTTCTATACCCCCTTTTTGAGCGTTCGTTGACTGGACTATTAGGATTGTGGAAAGGAATTAAATGGTAAAGTCCTATAATTTGTTTAAGTTACACCCAAGGAGATAGGGAGTGCCTGTAAGCTTAGAACTTAGGCGAAGAAATTGTCTCCTGAAGCGGGGGAAGAAGAAGCTCGACCGCCATCTTGCATAGTTCAAAACATTGCCAAACATAACGTTATCAAATAAGAAATACATGTTTAACAAAGAGCTCATACTCTCATATAAGCACGTTTTTCTTTAATATAAAATACAGTATATGTTCCTATGACTATTTTGTGTATATTCATCTTATTTTAATGTGAAATAATTTTAATAATTAATAATTTTAATTAATTTCAATTTTCTATAGATATCTGTAAAAATCAAAAAACTATAATTTAAAATAGTTCTTTTATTAGTTTTGTTTATTTAGGTGACCTTATAATTTTGAAAATCGAAGGTAAAATGATATATATTTTAGTATAGGACCATATGAAAATCTCAATGTTTTGAAAGATACAAGATGGCGGACTGTGAGTCAGCGATGACGTAGGCAGGCGACACTTTTCTAGCCATAACGCTCTCCCTATCTCCCTGGTTACACCAGATTTGCTTCTACTAAGGAATCAATAAAGCTGAATTATTAAAAACATAATGAATATAGGAGCTCACTATATTGGCATTTTGTTAAAATAAAATTTATTTAATGCCATAAAGGACAGATTGTAAATATGCCTCCTCTACCATGAATATGTAATATACCTATATTGCTCTTTTGCAATTCTTCTTTTTTTGTTTCCGGTGCGAATGGCATTTAATGATAAAGCGTCCAATAACCCAAAATTAATGATAATAATCCCACATAATCGGTAAACACTAAATATACTGAGTTTATTTTTCAACAATAAATTTTAGTATTTTTTAATTACGAGTCTCAAATGAAAACACAAAGCGAACTCTTGAATAACTTCAATAGAATGAAGTAAAAGAATAGGGATAATAATTTATAATTTCCTGTTGGTATTTGCATATTAATACTAACACTAATAATGCTAATAAAAATGATGAGCCAGCCGTGGCGTGGCGCTGGCGTTCCGCCTGGCTGCTTCCATTCAGAGAATATGACGCCAGTTGATTTGATTCTATTTATTGGACTTTGAATAGCCACTATTATTTATTAGCCAGACAATGATTAAATTCTCATTTTATTCCCTTAATATGTTTCTCTATTGGAAAATGAAAAATAATAGTGGTAAATTTGTATTGCCGATGGAAACCCGATTCAACTCAATTAGTTAGTCCTATACTTCAAATGGTTAATAGAAATTCAATCAAAGACCAAATTAGCTAACAATTTTATTTTATTTTTATTACTACACAAACGAGAGAATCGGGGTTTTTTCATGTTCAATCTAGAATAGGCATTACATTATCTTAAGTCAAAGTTATCAATTACAAATAAAAAGTTTTTATTTTTAACCGACTTCAAAAAAGGAGGAGGTTCTCTATTCGACTTTTTTTTGTATCTATGTTACCTCATATCTCCGCCAATTGTGAACCGATTTTGAAAAAAAAAATTGCATTGGGTTCAGTCCAGCTTCCGATTGGTCCCGTTTTTTTTTCATTGGTATTATAATTTTTTTGTTAAGTCTATTCAGGCCTAACTTCTTTGTTTATGAACCGATTTCGATGATTCTTTTTTTATTGGAAATGGGGTATCTTAGGGATGGTGCCATATTAATTTGGTCAAGTTCTGATGATATGATCAACGACGAAATAACGTAAATCTCCAATTCTTATGAGCAAATAATCGACATTATGATAAATAAAATCTTTTATAAAAAAATCTTATAACATTCATTTAAAACCCGCAAACGTTTCGAGAGAATTTTTTATTTATTAATTGAATTTTATTATCATTTTCTGATTCATTCGTCTGACGCTTTCTCTTACGAGATGCATGCAAGGTATTATATTAAGTCACTATTAATAACATCACTAAAAAGAGAAAATTAAAAATAATTTTTATAAAAAAAAATAAAACCGACTTCAAAAAACTTAAGTGCAACAAATGAAATTATAATAACTTAAAAATAAAATAAAATCCAGTAAAAATTATAAAATAATTATCTTATTTAGTTACAACTAAACGACGAAATATTAACATGAAATTACTTTTTCAAGTCGGTGCCAAACATATACATTTTATGAATCGCACTTGACGGATCTTACTTAGTACGTTTGGCGGGTACGCTCGCTTATAGGTATAGTTTGTTTGGCACCGACTTCAAAAAGTAATTTCATGTTAATATTTCGTCGTTTAGTTGTAACTAAATAAGATAATTATTTTATACCTTTTAGTGGATTTTATTTTATTTTTAAGTTAATATTTTATTTGTTGCATTTAAGTTTTTTGAAGTCGGTTTTATTTTTTTTTATAAAAATTATTTAGATATTGATATAAAATACTATGGGATGGACTCTTGTTTTGGGAAAAGAAGAAGAATTTGAAGTTTCAGGGATAGAGTTGAAGTTGAAGGTTCCTATTCCTATGAATATGGATATTGAAGATTAAAAAGAAGCGAAAAAAGATATATCTGCTTATTTCTTTTCTCTAGATTTTAGATCGAGACCAATAAACTATGGGTCGCGTCCGCATTTTTGGATTACATAACTGAATTTTATTGTCGCAAAACATAGGGTAACTATTCTTTTTACTCAGATATAATTTTTTTTAAACAATCAAGATAAAAAAGGTACTTTACGATCCAAGGAAAATTTAATCAAAAGAAGTACGTATTTTAAAAAAGTATTGAGAAAATTTAGATATATTTTTTTTAAACTTATTTAAAATAAATGTACTAAAATATTTAATTATTTTTTAACGAAAATGAAACAATAATAATCAATGAAAAAATTATAACGCGCAGCGGCCAAAAGTTAATGCTTAATAGTGAATTCTGTCATATTTTTCCAATAATTTGTGAAATTGCAATTTTGTATTAGACATAAGTATATTTATTTATTTGAAGCAACATTCACAGCATTTCAGATTATAAAATCAAAATACAGATCAAATTTGAAACATGTTGAAGATGATGAACTACTCTTTATTTAATAAGAAACAAGCTATTTTAAAGAATTAAATTCACTAAAAGCAAAATTATAAGCTCAACCATGAAATTTTTAATATTTAAAAATTATTCTTCATCTCATATTTCCATTTACTAAAATACTCGTATTTATTAGTTCAGTAATTAAAATTTTTAAGTGCTAATTGATTTAAAAACAAAATCCTGAAGGAAAAGAACTCAAAGATTGTTATTCTATGCCATTTTTGCATTTTTGTCATGGTGAATATCATTATTCTACATTATTAACTTTCTTTTTTGATTAACAGAATTATCAATCGAATTAGTATATAGTAGTGCACCCATGCTCTAGTGGGAACAAATTCTTTTTTTTTAATGATATTGATGTGAGATGGAGATATACCAGAAAGTCCATCCCCTAAAGGACTATATGGGCTGGACCTTCCATCGTGAAAAGAACAGAGTAGAAGGAAAGAAGCCGGGATCACGAGCCAAATCTCAGAAAGTTAGATACAATACAATATACAATTTACTAAGTTTTTAGGCTCTTCGAGCAGTGGTAAATTCTCCGATCGATAAATTAGGTTTTTAAATTTATCTCTCATTTAATTTTTTTTCAGACCTATACTTACAGAAAATATGACTGGGCATAGCCGTGAATCGAACCCGAGACCTCCGGGCTGTCAGCCAGACATGCTGACCATTACACCAGGAGGTCGACAAATTTTCATTTTATCACCTTCCAGTACAAGAAACTAAAACAAAATAAGTTCAACTACTAGATTTGTCTGCTGGTCAACTTCTGAAGCAGCTAATAATTTTTAAAAGAAGATTATAAATGTTTGTTAATGCCTTCCTTGTTTTAATTTAATCTTAAAACATAATTTAGTAGAGTTCTAGAGTGGTATAAGCCATTCAGAATCTTAATTAAGTGATACAACCGGATGCTACGACTGTTTTGGTGAACTTTTTCAATTAATTGGTCAAACACTGCTGACTATACCTTATCTGTTTTTGAGATGTTTTCAAACAAAATAATACTTTTTGCTGCACAAATACACTCCATAACAATAATATAATTTTTGTTAAAATAAAAATTTGGGTAGCTCTTCGGTCATACACACTAGCTGTCAAAGGCCTGCTCTTGATTTTGTACTAGGAAAGTCATCATAAGGATTGGATCGATATCCACTAAAAAACAGCAAAATATGCATTTAAAAAGGCCGAAATATGCATTAAAAATATGCATTTTAAAAGAAAATATGCATTATAGACCCATAATATCTAGTGCTGGATAACTTTAAACTGACTCAAAATTAAATAATTAATTTAAAATAATTTCAAACATTTTATTAGAACTGAAAATGCTAATCTAAAGAAATTTATATTTTTTTTAGCATAATAGAACTGCGTGGTTTATTTCTCTTTAAATTTAAGAAACTTTTAAGAAACAACTGCAAATCATTTAATATAAAATTAAAGTTTTCAAAGTTTATTTTTAAAAGAAATTTAATATATTTTAATTTTTTTAGAATAATTTTCATAAAAAATATATTATTTTAATTTAAATACCTCTATATGACTATTTCATTAAATTTTATCGATTTGTTTGACAGTGAGAGGGGGTGGTGGAGGTGGGGGGTAAAAAAAAGATTTGAAACCTTTGGTCTACCCTCTTTGACTCTAAAATTTTCTTCAATTATTTTTCTGATTTCCCAACACACGAGGGACAAAAATCACACAAATATGAAAAATATAGCTTAAATCTCTAAATATGCAAAATGTGCACTTAAACTCCAAAATATGCAATTAGTATGTAAAATATTATTTCTCTGGGTGGTTCCTGATACCCTAAAACGGCCAGATACAAAAGGATAGCAATCAAGGAAAAAACATGCATTATATGCAAAATCCGGACCCTAGCCATCAACTTTAAATTAAAAAGATTATAATTGTTTTTGAAAAAGACCGGTGGTGTAGTGTCCTTTTTGAACAGGAGCAGTTCATGTTAAACTCCTCCGAAATACCATCATGATCTCAGTTTGGGGCATTTGTTGCCGCCCCTAAGACGGGATTTGGCTGCAGACCAAAATTCTCTCTTTCTCATTTCTAGCTAATAAAAGGGTGGCCAGGGCAGATTAAGACATTGACTGACTGACCTGCAGTAGAATATTACCCCATGAGTTTTTTAAAGAAAAAGTAAAAACAAAGAGAAAAGAATGTTCATAAAATGAATGGAGTGTCAGACAAGACCTCGCGCCGGTTGCTTTACACGTTTCCACAAATGTTATTTTTTATTACAATGGAACTTTTATTAGTATCACTCAATTCGATTGAAAGGGAAAGAAAAAGATGAACCTTTCAAAAAAACAAGAAGCTTTTAAATTGAATTTAAATTCCGAAAATAATTTTTTTGTCATTTTTAAAATAAATATCGTTTGAAAAAAAGCATTTGTAGAAATATAATTAGTTTCGCGCACTAAAATTACTGATTACAACACGAAAACAAAATATCTTTGAGAATTTTTCCTTTCATTTTATCAGCCAATCAATTCTTTTAACTTTTACAATCAAGAGTGAAAAAATAATTGAATATTGAGGCTCTTGTCCGAAATCGAACGTGAATTTGAATTATATTATAATTTAGAGCTTCTTAACTAATCCAATTTTTTTTTACACGTTTATTGAATTTTAAAATATAAATAATCTAGCTGCAAGGCCCGCCTTCGGCGGCCCTCTTGCTAGCCAGGGGGCACGCACCCTGGACCCCCAGCCCTCGAACCCCTCCCTCAATCTCCATCCCCCGCACCATCCTACCCCCGCCCCCACACCACCACCCCAACACTCCATTCCGCACCCTAACCCACTAACCCCCCGCACCCAGTTTTTGCATTTCTAGTCTTCTAGTGACCCACAGATTATGTATACAAAATTTGGTTGAGTTTGGCCCAAGAGAAAGAATTTACATTTTTTCACCCTCCCCTCCTTTTTGGGAGGTTTTTTAGGGAAATTTTTTAAACAAAAGTTGTCAGAAATTATATCCCCTACAATTTTGTTTATCATAAAATTTGCTGTAGGGTTAATAGTTTAAGAGTTATTTGATAATTTTATTTCGTGCCCCCCCCCCCCCCCAACCCCCTTCTGGGGTCAAAATATCAAAACGTTATACAGCTAAAAACGTAAGTTAGAAGACTTTTGATGTAAATATGAAATTTCATAATAATCCCTTCAGCCGTTTTTACGTGAATCGTGAGCAACTTTTCGGAAACCACTGAAACAGACATACATACAGACAGACAGGTATTTTGTTGAGGGTGTTTTCGTTCATTACTTTGCTTGAAACATGTGCAACCAAAATTTGGTGTGATTTGGAGCAATGTACGGACAAAACCTTAATTTTATATATATAGATAACTTTACTAATTAAAATCCTCAAAATGTAGCTTAAATTTGAACTTGATTTATGACGTTGGTGCGCCTGTATTTAGGCAACAAAGTGAGTGGAGAAGAACGAAAGCTGCGTAAGAGCTAGGCAAGTCCACTCGGTGATGGAATGCTCCAAGATCTTATGGCATTTATGAAATTGAAAACCTAGCATTACTTTTAACAAAATGAAGTGCTGATTATTTTTTAATGCATTTCGGCCCATAAACATTAGTACTTTTTTAGTTTTTTCTAAATATCTTGAAAATGGCTTAACCAATATTGATTATAATATTTTAGATTTAAGAAACACAAAAAAATTATATAAAGTTATTAGTAAAATTTATTTTAAAGTACTTCACCCTAGAGTAAGAGAGTACTGTTTTAATTCTTTAAAATTTATTTATTTGATCGGTTTAATAAACATCAAATATAAAATGTAATAAGGTTATTCCTCTAGTTTTAGATAAGAATCGATCGTTATTTTTGATATCATTATGGTTGTTATTCAGTTTCATTATCAGAATTAGATCTGACAAATCAGTGGAAAAGGGAACAATTAAACACAGTGTTAAAACATGCGATCAAATGCAACGTTTTGCCAATTTATTGTGGCTTCATCAGGGTCGTGATCAAATTTTTAAAAACACTTCGTCATTTCTTTTCTTACTAATAGAATGTTCATTGAGGTTTCCGAGGATGGGTTTTATGTCATTAGAGATTTTTCGGGTTTCTCCTCGTGGGTTTGAGAGTTTTTCTCGACGTTTCGGCTCTCCTTTTGGAGCCATTTTCAAGAGAGGGAGTGGGTGGTCTACGTGGTCTTAACCTCGTTGTCCAAGGTTCGTGTTGGGTGGTCTCTTCAGAGTGAATTTCTTCATTCGGAAGACTGGGTGGATTGAGAGGTTTAGGAGGTTTTGGGTGTTTTGTGGTTGAGGGTGGATTACTTACGGTCTGGCGGCTGACGTCCTGGCTATCACTACTTCGAGAACACTGGGCACTGTCGATATGATCACTATGACAGTGCCCAGTGTTCTCGAAGCAGTGATAGCCATGACGTCAGCCGCCAAACCGTAAGTAATCCACCCTCAACCACAAAACACCAAAACCTCCTAAACCTCCCAATCCACCCAGTCTTCCGAATGAATAAATTCACTTTGAAGAGACCACCCAACACGAACCCTGGACAACGAGGCTACGACCTCGTAGACCGCCCACTCCCTCACTTGAAAACGGCTCCAAAAGGAGAGCCGAAACGTCGAGAAAATTCTGAGTGTGTCAAGCTTACGCACGACGGAAGTGAAACTTCTAGTATTCCTCTCTCTCTTTTCATTTCATTCTCTCTTTTTTTCTTTCTTAGATTAGTTTGAAGATTATAGGTTAAATAATTCAACGACGAAGCATAGATTTACTCTTTCTAATATTTTCTTATACATGAATGAATTTCGATTTATGTACAGTTCCAAAAATTTTCAATTTATTTACAATTATCCAATACTATTTACAATTATTACAATTCAATAATGACCTATTGCTTTGTTCCCAATTGTTTTTATTCAATTTATATTACTTTTCTAAAATATCATGTATTTTTTGTATTATTTTTTTAAATAAAGTTTAGAAATTAAGAATTTATGGAAAATATTTAATCCAAACAATATATATATTGTAATTCTATTATAATTTATGTCTTATTTATTTATTTATTTTCCAGATTTGATTAACTATCTAAGCGAAATAGAAGTCTGGGCTGAAGCCATCTAAAGTGAGATTTTTAATAAGAATATCTTATCGAAAAATGTCAATTTAGATGGTTTCAGCACTAATTTCTATTTTGCTATTTAATTATTTGTAATGATAAGAAATATATTTTAAATTTCCCACTTCTATGTACGTGTGCATCTGGTGAGCGGTGGTGGGGGTCCTAGCTATGGCGGTTTTTCGTGACGGCCATGAGCCGGTTTTACTCCCTTCGTCGAGAATCCATGACGCGCGTAAAGAAGTTTCACTTCAAAAACTCTAAAAACCACGCGGAGAAACCCGAAAAATTTCTAATGTACTATATATATATATATTTATAATTAGTAACAAAAGAAATGACGAAGTGTTTTTAGAAATTTGATCAAGAGCCTGATGAAGCACAATAAATTGGCGAAATTGTTTTAACATGGTATTTAATTGTTCCTTTTTTCCTATGATTTGTCACATCTAGTTATTTTGAAGTGAGACTTCTTTACGCGCGTCATGGATTCTCGACGAAGGGAATAAAACCGGCTCATGGCCGTCACGAAAAACCGCTATAGCTAGGTGGCAGTAACCACGCCCCCGGGGACCCCCACCACCGCTCACCAGATGCACATGTACATAGAAGTGGGAAATTTAAAATATATTTCTTATCATTACAAATAATTAAATAGCAAAATAGAAATTAGTGCTGATACCATCTAAATTGACATTTTTCGATAAGATTGTGGATTTTAACATATTTTGTTCTCCATAAACGTTAGAAATATTAATAAACGTTTTATAATTGTTTTTATAAAGAACTTTATTTATTTAATAGAATAAAAAATAATCAAGAATTTATTTAAAAATATATTTCGCATAAGCAGGTCTCAATTTTCTGAAAAAACAATGGATTTTGATAGGTTTTATTTATTAACAATTGGATGAATAAAAATGAATCATATGGTTGAATCAAAACAGGTGCAGGAGGTGGGGTGTAGTGGTGGGGGATCTGGGGCCAGGGCGAGGTTTCGGGGGTGGGGTCAAGCGGGGTGGGGGTACAGTGGGCGAATACTATATATATTTGTATTTTTTTTAATTTGAAAACTGCTCTCAAATAAAAATCGACCTTTTTATCAGAATTTTAAATTAAAAATAATATTAAAATAAAGATTTTAACTGAAGGAAGAAGTTACCGAGCATCGCTCGGTGCCTCCAGGTACTAATAAAAATAATGCGAACCGATACACAAAATTTAAGCATTAGCTACAACAACATTTTAGATTATTTCAAGAGTCAAATGTGATCGGCTAAGTGGTTTTAGGTTTTGAATATTTGGTGGGAAATTGTGACGTCACGCTCTAATTGCGTGGAATCTGATTAGTAATAAAACTTGAGCAAGATGCGAGGTAGGTTTCACAAAAAAGAAATAAAACAAAATTGAGTTTTGAATTCGATATATTTCTTTTCTCTGACTCCTGAAGATGGGCTCACCCCCGAAATATAGCGACTTCAAAACTCAATTTTTTTTATTTCTTTTTTGAGAATCATACCACGCATCTTTCTCAAATTTTATTATTATATTAAAATGTTTCACCTAGAACCAACACCTATCTCCTTAATAGTTAAATCTGATTAGAATCATTGTTATTAACTTCAGATCTGCTTATGTAAGTGAATGTTATAATAATACAGTCATTTGAATCTTCCTTATATATAAATTAAATAATTATTCGGGCTATAAAAAGAATCACCTACAATTGAGTTAAATCATAAATATGTGCATATATCTAATATTATATCTTACAATTAATTATAATCTTTGATGTCGTGTGTAATATCATTTGTTGATTTATTCAGAAAAGAAAAGAAAAAAAGAAAAAATGAAGGGGTGGGGGGAAGAGGAAAAAATGAAGTAATTTTTGTAATTTCTCTGAAACACTTTCCTTTTTGTGTTTTTTAGACGCCCGATGAAGCCGAAATAAAATTGGCGAAACATCGCGTAAATCGATGATAATTTTTTGATTTGCTACTTTCTCGAAAAATATCTGTTAACATACTTGATTAATAATAATAATAATAATAAATAAAGAAAAATTGAAATATTTTAGTAAATTCAATAGTCCGGCCATAAAGCGAGGTAATCTCACCAAGCACGCCGAGTATAATCTAAGAGTTATTTTAACATTTTATTAGTCAATTTTGAACTATTAATAATAGTACAATGACAATGACAATGGTTTCTTTCTAATATGTCTGTCATTTGTGATGTTGCAGGGGCGTCAACTCCCATCAGGCACCTGTCGTTGCGTCAGCTGCTTCCAGACACAGACCACTACATGACCTATGAGGGGTCAACCACGCATCCCGGCTGCTGGGAGACCACAGTCTGGATCATTCTCAACAGACCCATCTATATCACCAAGCAAGAGGTATGTACACCCGACATATACAACCTGCATACATCATCCTTCACTAGACTTCAATCAATCTAGACCAGAGCTTTTCTCAAAGTGATGGACGTCGAAAATGCAACAGGGGGACAAGCTGTCAAATTGTAAAATTGCTAAATACAACACGCAATAAATATACCTACAGTAATGAAATATGAGGAAAAGTGAAAGTTTTTTCAAGACTTCTGTAAATTTCAGTGCTCTTGCCGGGCTGTTCTATTATTGAATATACTATATTATATTATAGATTTAATATTAAAAATAGAGTGTCATATCTCTTTGAAAAAGTAGATGAAAAATTTTTGTCAAAAATAGAAAAACTTTAGGTTTTCATGCCTGTATTTTAATTATATGAGAATTGATTTATTTAAGGTCAATTTTATGAAAGATCTTAGTAGATTATTATTTATATATATTATATGTCAGAAGGTTTCGCCCCCAGGAGTCGAACCCGAGCGCTAACACGTTATCCGGGCAGTAAGATAATCTTTTGACATATAATAACAATACTATATAATAAAGCAGTAAGAACTCACTTGGTTTGTCCGGTTTCGCCCACTTATGGCTCCGCCTCTTCAGCCCTTCAGCCCCCTGTATACTCTATCTACTGTAGACTTTCTGGAAGCTTCTAGAAACTTTGGGAACATTCTGGGAGGACAGTCGTTCACAAGAATTGGACTCTCTATCGTGGAGTGATGTTGAGCGACGATTCGCGCACCGCGAGCTAGCAAGAAGCCCGCCTTAGGCGGGCTTTGCAGCTGGTATGCATAATAATCCACTAAGATCTTTGATAAAATTGTCCTTAAATAAATAAATTCTCATATAACACTAAATTATGTTTGAAAATGACCGAAACGTCATTTTTAATTATTATTTTTTTCTCTGTGTGTGACTATTCATCTGTTTATCTGAATTCCGATATCCACGAAAATTGAAGAAAAAATTCATAGAAAGTTCGTCCAGATGACAAAATGTTTGTATTTCCTATGCAGAGAATTGATTTTACCCTCTCTTGTTTCAGAGCTTGAAAAAGCAGAAACTATTTATTTATTTTATAAATTTTAATGATAAATTGACAAACATCAAACAGGTGTTTTTCAAATTTAGTTTGAATTCTACTACTAAATAGCTTACTAAAAATTTTGTTAAGGGAGAATGGTGTGGTTTCTTGGTGAAACATTTTAAATAAAGTAAAGAAATTTATTTATGTGAAATCTACATAGTATTTTATATTTTAAATTATAAAAAGTTCTAAAAAATGTTTCAAAATTTTCTTTACTTTACTTACTATAAATAATTATTTCTAATTTAAAATTAAAAATTTGGAATTACGATAAGTTAATTGAATCAAATAATTTTTGAATAGTTTATGATATTATTAGTAGAGAGGCTTTGATCCTTAATGATTGCTCCATCGCTATTCTGACCATAGAGAGCGTACCGAGTTTTCACTTTTTTCTCTGATTTGACAATATTTTTTCAGAAAATACTTTTAGAAGAAAAGCTGAAACTTAACAGAGAAATGCAGTTTATTAATATAAATTATTTTCACTTCACGAGTTACTAAACACACAATAGAAATTAATTTAATAATATGATAAATTATTTATTTATTTTTATTCAATCACCATCACTTCAGAAGTACTATAAGAAGTGGAAATTAAGGATTAAAAATTAAATAGCTAAAAGAGATTTAGAAAAACCAAATTAACTATATGAAAGAAAATTAATAAGTATCTATTTATTTATTTTTAATTAGTTAATTTTCAGTAATTACTATTTAAAGATTTTAGATTTAAATTAGTTTTTAAGAATCACTTTCGGTCTAGCGAGGGCAGCTGCCCCCTGGTCATACCAGGGAACGTCCATGGGTCGTAGCGAGGGGTGAACCGCGAACGAATATGCTGTACACCTACTTCCACTTTTACTTCCAAATATTTCCAAGTACTTCCAAACATTTCCAAGTACTTACAAATATTCCCAAGTACTTCCAAAATACTTTCAAAGAGGTGTACACCTACTTCCAATCGCGGATCACCCCTCGGGTCGTAGTGATATTAAAAAAATTATGTTTACAATATGGGTTAGATCCCAAAAACGAGCATTCGATATAATATTCAAAATTTTAATAAAAACTTGATTATGTTTTATTAGTGATGATATTTTATTTATAAATGGGCAATGTTATCGAGACTGAAGGGGGTTCACTGATAAACATGATCAATTTTATTTTTAATAAAATTGAATTTAAAAATGCATACATTGAATATACCTATATATTGTGTTAAATAATTAATCATATAGAAATTATGAAACATTTTTATCTTTCCAATTAATCAATATTATTTCGTTATTTTGCAAATATTATATATTCACATCTGAGTTATATTTACTTGTTTTTAAAGTCATTTTTAATTCAAAAGTATTTTTTTTTTATTGTCAATTCTCTCAATAAATAAAACGTAAAGGCTATTTATTTGTTTATTGATTATAGAATGAGAAATCCATCAAAATGTTTCTACGGTTATTTTGATTTGTTTTAAAATAGTCAATATCAAATATCATGCGTGTCAATATTGAAATAAACATAAAAGTAAAAAAGAGTTCACAAAAATAAAAATAAAACTAAAAAAAGTGACAACTGACAACTATTTATCAAGTAGAAATGAATTTTTATTGGAAAAAGTAAAAAAAAAAAAAGTCAAAGAATGATTCCCATCGGTTTTGCTGTTAAATTGATTCCTAGTGGAAATAATATAAATTTTTATATTTTTACGATAAATTTTAATTTTTGATTTCTGAATTTTTTGATATTTTTAGTACCCACCAAAAAACACTCCTGGTAAATTTTGAAATTTTTTTGATCACTCAACTTAAAATAATATATCAAATTTCGTGTTTTCGCTTATAACTTTTTCAAAAAAGGTCCAAATTCAAATTTTATTTTTTGAAATTTTTGGTTTTTTACATACTTACTTTTTAGAAAAAAAATACAAAAAAAATATTTAGAGTTTTCATATGCAATTTTTGAGTTTAAAAATTTTAATCTTGTTTTTGAAACTGTATGAAGGTACTCTTCGTTTTTTTTTTTTTTGATAATTTTTTATTTTAAACTTCTTTTCATTCTACAAATTTTAAGACCGGATTGATAGTGGCCCTATGATAATTACTATTGTTTTTTCGATTTTCGATTTTTTATTTTGATTTTCTTTCAACAAACTAAAATACTAATTATTTAATTTAAACAAGTGTTAACGATAAAAATCAATTCAAAATAACTAAAAAAAGAGAACTCAATACCAACGTTAATAGCGAATAAATTTTTTTGGAATTTTCAAAAATCGAAAAAAATAGTAATTATCACCCGGTCTTAAAAATTTGTAGAATGAATAGAAGTTTAAAATAAAAAATTATCAAAAAAATCGAAGAGTACATACAATTTAAAAAATAAATAAAATTTTTAAACTCAAAAATCGCATATAAAAACACTTTAAATAATTTTTTTGTATTTTTTCTAAAAATATGTAAAAATCCAAAAAAAAAATTGAATTTGGACCATTTTTGAAGAAGTTATGAGCGAAAAACCGAAATTCGATATATTTTAAACCGGTCGTCAAAAAAATTTCAAATTTTACCCGTAAGAGTTTTTAGATGAGTATTAAAAAAATGTCAAAAAATGAAGGAAATCAAAAATTAAAATTTTTCAAGCCGTCTGATTTGTCTTGTCATGCAATGCCTCTTAAGTTATTGATCATTTTGTTCTGATGGAAAAACTTTTTGTTGAGTTTTATTTTTATTTCATAGAAAAGTACCGAAATTTCAAAGAAAGTATATATTTACTTTTTATACAGAGGAGTGATTTTATGAATACTACGAACTTAGTAGAACATAGACACTATTTACTTTAAACTATTTACGTCAGAAAACTCTGTTTATTTTCAATTAAATTATGTCAAGCTGTCTTGTATACCTAGAAATCAACTAATGTATGATGAGCTCCAAACATTCATACTGCTCTGACAGTAAATATTGGGAAACTGAGAATTTGGATACGCTATCTGATGGTCTAAATAGAAACTAGTCACTGTGGGCTAAAAATAAGCCACATCCCTACCAAGTATCCAATGGGAAATTTAGAATTCCATTACGCTCTATCTGGTGGTCTAAATTGAAACTAGCCACTGTGTCCAAAAAATTAACCCACACCCCTACCAAGATTCCCAATAGAATTTGTGTTCAATCAAGACAACATGATGCTGATATTTAATTGGTCATAACATGTCAAGAAATGTATTTAAACCGTCGAGTTTTCGGTGTTGTTTCTCCTAAAATGTAATCTTGGCCGAGACAAAATAAACTCAACTATTAATTAAAAGTTTTATTTTTGATTATTCACCCTATCGTACACACTCCCTTTTCTGTTCAACTCATTTAGGTATCTAGTGAATGAGTAGCTATCTATAACATGGGATCGTTCTATATCTATAGTATATCATCCTCCTACTAAAACTAATCAAATAAACGATCAACCAGAATTTAGATTAGACCTGCGAACTGCATCAAAACCAAATACTAAGGCGGCTGAAGTAAATCTAAAAACTAAGATTGAATTGCTAACCATCAGCCAGTCAACATAATAAGGTCTTTCTAATATAAGTAAGAAAAATAAATTAAAAAATTATTCAAAATTTGAATCAAAATAAATTATTTCTTTAAAATTTAAACATAGAATTGTATGAAATATTTTTTCCGCAGACCAGAAATGCTTTTGTAGCCAAAAATATATATTTATAAAATACTAAACGTTTTTAGGAATATGTATGTGTGGAATTTTTTCATAATTTTTTATGTTCATTGGTTTGAAAATTCCATTGGGTGTAGAAAGTATATTCCGTAGGTACATTATAACTTTCAAAATACTTAAGATATCAAATTGGTTCTTAATAGACATTGATTAAGAGGAAATGAGAAAATTTTTGGAATTTTTTCCTTATTTTAAGTTAAGCCCTTTATAAATGCGTCGGCAAGTTCGATAATCATTAAATTGCGTCCATTTTTTTAAGCCCTCTAAGTCAAAATAAATTTCAAAAAATTTAATCAAATTTTACTTAAAGAATTTTTTACAGAGTAAGCCTTACAAAATCTTTGATAACGAAATATTTTTTAGACAAAAAATTCGAACCTTATCAAAATAATTTGCTCAAAATGTTGTTTTTTTAGACAAAAAATTCGAACCTTATCAAAAATTTTTAATACACTTATAGATTTGCAAGAAATGAATAAATATATAGCATGTAGGTTTGTAACTTATTTATATTACCAGTTACAATCATCTTATAGACTATTTAATTAAATACTAAATGTAAGAGAGCGGGCATTTATATGGTAAAGTTATATGGATCAGTTTATTACAAAAGTGATAACTTCTTTGGCACGCCTTGCACACTTTTTATTTTACTTGGCAGTAAATAAGATTGAGCCGTCACCCATCACGCGTCACGGTTGGGGTCTGTGTCTAGCGTATTAACTCTAAGCTCAGATTAATATCTTATATTTGAATTTTGGCGCTCATGTACATTTTTATTTTCCTGGGCAGTAAATGAGATTGAGCCGTCACGCGTCACTGTTGGGCAGTGGTCTAGTAGAAGTCCAATCATTGTCGGAAAATGTATTAATTATTCCTTTTCAAAAAATAATAAAATTATTAAAATTTATATTTTTATAAAAAAATAAATTTTTTAAATAAACTTTTAATTATTTTTTTGGGATTGTTAAATATATATTTATGTTATGTTATTTTTAAATATTATATCATTATATTTAATTAAATTAGAGAACTAAGAAAAGATTTTTATATTATAGACAAAAGAATCAGCCGGGATTCGAATCCGGGATCTTCGCATGTGCGCTGCGATGCCTTTAAACGAACCTTAGCTCTTATCCTCTAGGCCACTGATCCCCGAACCCAAGCTGATACCTAATGTCTATATGAATTTGGAATTTCATTTTTATTTAATCTTTTAATCTCTTCCTCGTTCATTTTTCGCAGCCCTGTAGTTGGCTTGACTAATTAAACTATATCCAAACGCCGAGTTTGTCTATAATATAAAAAAATTCTTCGTTCCCTAATTTAATTTAATTTATAATTATCTTTCGACGCGGCCTCATTGGGGTTGCGCCCTGGAGTGAAGAAGAAAATTATTTTCGACCTTTGGGTTCGCGATCGAGTGGGAGGCGTTTGGATATAGTTTAATTAGTCAAGCCAACTACAGAGCTGCGAAAAATGAACGAGGAAGAGATTAAAAGATTAAATAAAAATGAAATTCCAAATTCATATAGACATTAGGTATCAGCTTGGGTTCGGGGATCAGTGGCCGAGAGGATAAGAGCTAAGGCTCTTATAAAGGCATCGCAGCGCACATGCGAAGATCCCGGGTTCGAATCCCGGCTGATCCTTTTGTCTATAATATAAAAATCTTTTCTTCGTTCCCTAATTTAATTTAATTTATAATTGTCTTTCGACGCGGCCTCATTGTGGTTGCGCCCTGGAGTGAAGAAGAAAATTATTTTCGACCTTTGGGTTCGCGATCGAGTGGGAGGCGTTTGGATATAGTTTAATTAGTCAAGCCAACTACAGAGCTGCGAAAAATGAACGAGGAAGAGATTAAAAGATTAAATAAAAATGAAATTCCAAATTCATATAGACATTAAGTATCAGCTTGGGTTCGGGGATCAGTGGCCAAGAGGATAAGAGCTAAGGCTCTTATAAAGGCATCGCAGCGCACATGCGAAGATCTCGGGTTCGAATCCCGGCTGATCCTTTTGTCTATAATATAAAAAAATGTCTTCGTTCCTTAATTTAATTTAATTTATAATAGTCTTTCGACACGGCCTCATTGCTGGTTGCGTCCTGGAGTGAAGAAAAGAAAATTATTTTCGACCTTTTGGTTCGCGATCGAGTGGGAGGCGTTTTGATATAATTATATTTAATGTTTAGGATTTTTGGACTAAGTATTTCTATTTTTCGATTTAACTTACAATCCCAAAAAATAATTAAAATTTTACTTAAAAAATTTATTTTTATAAAAATATAAATTTTAATAATTTTAGAATATTAGAATTATAAATGCCATACAAGTTATCACTTCTGTCATGTGATCTTAAGCACACACCCGAATTTTTATTTTACCATACAGGGTATGGTCAAATATTGTAATCGTGCATGAAAAAAGTGGTTTTTTTCCTTCTTTTTTTAGAAATATAAGTCAAAAATGGCTGAAACTATTTTGATTAAAAAAATTGAGCAAAACCATGGCATTTCGCTCTACTAAAAAGCTGTAATAAAGTGAACATCTGTTAGTTAGTCTGACGTTACCAAATTTTTGTGGACGAGTTATTTCAAAAACTAGTGGGAATATCAAAACCAAATTTCACACGTAGTTTTAGTCCATTGAGATTAAGAACTGATTGGATTTTGGTGCATCTTCTTCTCCGAGTGCCATACCCGAAACGGGTGTCGGCGCCTCTCCACATTTGGTGCATATCGACCCAAAATTAAGGGGGTAGAAGGGGAGGGGGGGTTTCAAAATTAAAAATCTAGTACATTTAAGCAAACTCAACCAAATTTTGTATACATAATCAGTTGGGCCCCAGGAGTCTAAAAATGCAAAAACTAACCGCCCAAAATGGTGTAAAAAATGGGTCAAAAAATGAAAATCTTGGCCATTTACCTAACTCAATCAAATTTTGTATATATAATCAGTGGGACCCCAGAAGTCTAAAAATCTCGAAAACTAACGCCCTCCCCTACATGATTATAAATAATTTTATTAAATATTAAATATGTGAGGGCCAGGTTGTATGCTAAAGTCAAGTGGATGGCCACACCAGAACACCTCAGCTTATTTTTCAAGACAAGGCTGATACTAGTATACTATTTTCAAATCCTGATTTTAATTTAAAAAATAATAATAAATAAATAAAATATGAAGACACTTATTTATTTTTCATAAAGCAATCTTGAATCTGTATCATTTCTTTTAATTCAATGAACAGAAAATGATGCTATCTGTATTTTTATATTATTTCTTCTTTATTCTTGAAAATTTCTCTGAATAAAAAATAGCTTAAGTGGATGGCTCGGTCACAAATGTTTTCTGAAATTAGCCTTTTAGAATGCTTTTCAAGATTTCTTTTGTGGTCTCTCGCTCGCATCCATATCCTGCACATTAGGGCGATTTTTCATCAGGGCCATGTGCTTTTGTTAAGTTGTCTGCCTGCAGGACAATGCGTTTTCTAAATGGAGAACGGTCAGCCTATCCCTGCGAGCATACCAAGCATATTATCATGGCAAATGCAAACGAATGAATAAAAAAAGAAAAAAAAAACGAGATAAAATAAATTGGCTTTCTTGCTCTTCTATTTAACCGCAGATTGGATTGGATACTCGGTCGAGCGGGTTTATTCAATTATTTTACCACTGATTTCACTCTTTTTGACAATTTAGGGTTATACCTAGTTTAGTTTACAAATAAATGGTCTTTTTAACACCATTATTTATTCATTCGTTTTTAGTTTCAAATAATACAATAGTAATTTACATTCAATATCTATTTTTGAGAAGTTTATAATAGGTTTATCATTCTATTCTGCTGAGGTAATTTTTTTACTGAATGTACTGATATTTCTATAAATATATAAAAGTCTATGATCAGTGTAAAAGAAAATGTGTGAGCCTCATCCACATAACCTCACGGGGAAGTGAAACTTTAATTTAAAACCCACTAATAGTTTATGATAAATAAAATTTATTAAAATAAGAAATGTGTTGGCCCCCTTGGTATTACAATGGTCAACATGTCTGGCTGGCAACCCGGAGGTCTCGTGTTCGATTCCCGGCTATACCCAGACATTTTTTTCTGTAAGTATAGGGTCTGAAAAAAAACAAGTGGGAGATAAATTTAACCTAATTTATCGAACGGAGAATTTACCACTGCTCGAAGACCCTAAAAACTTAGTAAATTGGATATTAGATTGTATCTAACTTTATGAGATTTGGCTCGTGATCCCGGCTTCTTACCTTCTACTCTGTTCTTTTCACGATGGAGGGGCCATCCCATACAGGCCTTTAGGGGATCCACCTTCAGGTGTATCTCTTCTCACATCAATATCATTAAAAAAAAAAAATTAAATTATTATTTTATAACCCACTAAATGTTCATGACAAATAAAAATGGGAAATTTAAATTATTAATTTAAAACCAGGGCTTGCCTCTTATTTTCCCTCTATTCAGTCATTTCCCATTTGTTGTAACTAAAAATTCGAACAGATACTTCGCTAAAAAGTTTCACTTCAAAAAATTGTTTAAGATTTTATTTAAATTTGTTTATTATTATTATCATCATTTCCGTCCAAAATTTGTATTAATTTGAAAGTTTGTTTATTATTTAACTTGTGACTCTAAGCAGGTCGAGTAATAAAGATTTATTTATTTATTTGTATTGAGGTATGGTGAAATATCAATCAATATTCGATTTATAATACCCGTTTGGGTGAGAGTCCATTTCATACCTATTCTTTTTTTTAAATATCTATTTACTATTTTTCAATGATTTGTTATTAGACTTTTCCTCTATCGTTTCTAATTCCATAATTATAAGAGCACATAACTCTTTCTTTATTTTTTCTCTTTGCCCAATTTTGGAGATAAAATCGACCATAATTGGTTGTTTTTTGGTTTTTTAATAAAATTGATGAGAGAAGGACTTACAACAAAGATGCACTCCCTAAAGGCCAGGGTTGGCCTCTCCAACGTGAAAAGAAGAAGAAAAGAAGATTTATTAATTAGTAGGAGATTGTGGTGTTGGTGCAAGTGAAACATCTTTAATAAAGATAAGAGTAAATAAATATTATATTTAATATTGATTTACTATGAGTTAAGGATACTAGGTCACTTATTTCACATTTTTTTTCTTTTTCAATATATATATTTCGGGCTATCAACCCATCTTCAGGAAGTACAGAAAGCAACTGATTTTTTATATTCTTTTAATTTTTAATTTTAATGTGAAATAAGTGACCTAGTATCCTTAACTCAGTAGTAAATCAATAAATATAATATTTATTTACTCTTATCTTTAAAAAGGAGATTTTATTGGCTGGATAGGAGTCGAAAGAATTTGTGGACTGAAGGTTATAATTCGCGGGGAAGAAGGTAGCTGAAAGCGAGTTCCAGTCTCTGGAGGTCATAGGGATAAAAAACTTGGCGAAAGCGCTAGTTCGATTTTTATCCAGTTTATTTTCTATTTATTTGGTTAAGTAATTTATAATCTTGTTTTTTTTTATTTATTTTTTGAATCATTAGATTGAAAATGTAAATATAATCATTTTACTTATATTTGATTTAGAGCATTGCTGATAGTACCTAGAGCCAAGACTTCTAACGAGAATGGCGAGAGAATGCGATCTACTGAATGTGAGATGTTAGAGAATATTTTTCTTATACTTCAGAAGACTTGTATTTACCCCTTTGAAGAACAAAGACCTTGATTGAATTTTTGGAATTCGGGTTCAATTCTCGAGGGAGTAAATACAACCCTTCTATCAAAATACAATCATCCATAACACCGTTGACATCAATTGGGATTTTCTGAAATCTTACAATTTGAGGTCTTGATTAAGGGGGTTCAGGACTGTTTATCAGTTTTATAAGAAAATTCTCAAATTTTTACCATCGATTCATTGATGTATTAAATATTTATTCCCGAAATTTGAAGTTGATCGTCTGTCCCATTATTGAGAAATAAATTATTGAAAATTGTCCTTTTAACATGGAAGTAAATGGACAGAGTTTTTAAAAGGGCTATAATTGCTATACAAATTATACCGTTATCAACAAATATATATATAGATCAATAAGTCAACTTTTATGAATCGAATGATACATTTTTCAATAGAATAGACAGTCTAATTAATTACTTTTTCATATATGACAAATTTATATATATACGAGCAGTACCTGGCGTGCCTACGGCACGCCCGGCACCGCTCGGCCCTCCGGGCTGGTGGCCCTGGCGGGCAGCGTCTCGAGATGTGATTATTAGCTGTCCGTAATTATATGTTTTGAAAAAAATATTTTTTTGAATAATGAATATTGATCAAAGAAAGATAAAAAAATATCATTAAATGCTTTATAAATATTTTATTAGAGCATGCAACCATTTCTCTCGAAGTTCCCGATCGGTTGGAAACCTTTTTCTTTTTTAATAATACATTTCAATATTTAAATTTATCTAAAAAGTGTCTCTAAATTAATTATATATAATAATTTTAAAATTAATTTATCTACTAAAATTTCAAATGACCCGCGCAGTAATAAATTAAGAATTAATCTCATTATCCCATATTAAATCATATCTCATTAAAACTTATATTATAAATTAAAAATATATACCTAATATATAGTATATATATTTTAAAATTAATTTGTCTACTAAAATTTTAAGAATTTATATTTTTCTTAAATTCCAAAAAAAAAATTAATTTTCGCGGTATGAATTATTTCCAAAAAATTAAATATATATTAATATATAATATATTTAAAATTAATAAATTTGCCTACTAAAATTTCAAATGAGGCACGCCGTAAATCTAATAGAGGAATATATTAATATATAGAGATATTATAGATATATAATATAGAGAATAGATATGTTTTGTTTGTAAAATTTGACAATATAACAACTGTCATTAAATATTAGTTGCTTTTTCTCCCACATCGTACGCTAAGGCGCCACAGGTACTGTCTGAGAATGGCTTTTATATATATAGATAACAAAAAAGGTATTTGCATCCAACAGAATATAACAAAAGTACTAGTGTAGAATTCCAACTCTATTTCTTGAAATTGTTTTTGTGTTAAATAAACGTTTTTATAATGAGAAAAATTTATCTCGATATTCTTTTTATTAATATTATCTCATTATAGAGAGATATTTTAAACAAATTCTTCTGGTCCTAAAATTAAATATAAAATTAATACTTAGAATTTTTCACTTTTGTTAAGGCTGTGATGTCAAAAATATTTATTTTTGACCAAAACCAACACTTTGCCACATAGAAATATAATATACTATAATATGCAATGGATAAAATAAAATTAATTTTATATTTTTCTAACCCTTAATAATTAAATATATTTCTAAATATTAATTTATAATTATATGTATTTAATGTAAATCAAAAAATACATATTTCTTGACAATGTATAACTGAAATGAGAATACCAGGTTAAATTGGACTAGTTTAATTATTTTAGTTTAATTGTCTCTGAGTTGAAATGCGAAATCCACTTCATTCAAATATGCATCGCTTTGCTTTTGGAAAATATCTAGGTATTCTAATCAAAATTCCAATTCGAGATATAGCCAAGAAAATCATTAAATCCGATGAGAGAACAAATTGGACCTTCATTTTGTCATTCACCCAATTAATTGAAATTGATGTTGTATTTTTGTCAGACACTGCCGAGAGAGGGCCAGGTAAATTGTTTCACTGAAATAGAAAAAACTTCACTTAAATAAAAAATTAAATAAATAAATAATAATAAAATGATCAGTAAAATATAAAAAATAGAAAATTCACTAAAAGATTGTCAAATATTAAATTTAATAATTGAACTAATATTATTTTATTAATAATCAGTAGAGATTGTGGTGTTGGTGCAAGGTGAAACATCTTTAATAAAGATAAGAGTAAATAAATATTTTATTTAATATGGATTTACAACGACCTTACTAACTTGCTTTTCACCCAAACAATCCTATGTAAATAAAGGTCAACCTGATATTCTTTCTTAACAATAGCTTAAGAGAAAGCGTCCTTTTAAAATAATTTTATAAATTCTGCCTCTCTGTTCAATAAACACATATATAGCCTGTTATTCAATAAGTTAAATTAGTTACTTTCTGTATTTCCTGAAGATGGGTTGATAGCCCGAAATATATATATTGAAAAAGAAAAAAATTTTATATCTTTTAATTTTTTAATTTTAATGTGAAATAAGTGACCCAGTATCCTTAACTCATAGTAAATCCATATTAAATAAAATATTTATTTACTCTTATCTTTATTATTTTATTATATTGTTTATATTTGCTTAAAGGAAAAACACTTATGCCATCCCTTGAAGAACAAAGTTTGAAATTTTATAGTAACTATAGAGTATATGGATTCTCGAGATCTAAATATAGAGTCTATATAGTCACAAAGAGAAGCAAAGAGGGTGGTCCTCTGCTTGATTCAAATAAACATACACACTTATATATATATATATATTATTTATTTGTCTGAAATTATAGTTTCGAAGGCCTGGCACTCAGAATCAGTTCTTTTTAAATTATAAATATTATTTTCCATGGGGTCACTATCGCGTGGATATTGACAATTTTTGCTACTTGACTGGAAAGCTAGTTAGAATTAAAAAACTATTTTTTCTATAGTTTTTTCATTCTAACTGGCTTTCCAGTCAAGTAAGGGCAAAAATTTTTCAATATCCACGCGATACTGACCTCATGAAAAAATAATTATAATGAAAAAAGAACTGAAACTGAGGGCCAAGCCTTCGAAACTATAGTCTCAAACAAATAAATAATATATAGGTATTTATATATATTTGATATATATATATATATATATATATATATATATATATATACATATATAAGTGTGTATGTTTATTTGCATCAAGCAGAGGACGACCTCTTTTGTTTCTCTTTATGAATAAACAACTCTTCTACTCTCGGCAAAATAAAAACTTTTCAATTAAGTTTATATTGTTACTTTAATGATGGAATTTTTTGAGGTCTACACTGGCATAATAGCAAGATGACGCCATCTAAGTGCCCAAAACTTAATTTATATTGTTATGTATATAGTTTCAAACATTGTTTTAATAGGGACTCTATTTCAAAGAATAGATCATGAATAGATTTTTATTAGGAAAGTAGATGTTTATCAAAAAGAAAGTTTCGACTGAAACCACATAGAGTGCTCATTTTTAATGAGAAAATCTCATAAGAATGGACAAAATTTTGACACCGATTTCTGAATCCGTTTTCAAGCACTGTGAGAGAAGACTATAAATAAATAACTGTACTAATTAAAATCCTCAAAATGTAGCCTGAATTTTAACTTGATTAATGACGTTGGTGCGCCTGTATTTAGGCAACAAATTGAGCGCAGAAGAATGAAAAGTGCGTAAGAGCTAGGCGAGTCCAGTCGTTGATGGAATGCTCAAGAGCTTATGAAGGTTTTTTTCCAAATTCTAATTATTAATTACTATTTTTTCATTTGTACTCTTTCAATTTTCTAACCAGAAATGGATTGATATTTAATATAATATTTGGATAGAATAAACCAACAAATTTGCAAATAGCCTTGGAGGGTTTCTGTTAATTTTCAGTCGCATTGTTTAAACTAATCCATTTCAATTCCGATGGTCGACAAAAAGCGGAAGCCATTAAAAAACACAATCGGATTTCATTGGGGGTTGGACCGGTGAGGTGGAGGGGTGAGGGGGTTCAGAGCATGAATCATTAAACTAAATTTTTAATAAAAATTTACGAAGCGTTACAAGTCTAATAGCCATGGGACGGTAATTTGATATACAATTTTATTGTCTATACAAAAACAAAACATGGAATTTGTATTTTAAAAGCAAACTAAACGTTAACCTTTAACACAATTACTAAACCTAAACAGAATGACTACAAATGGATTTGTTCAAAGACAATGAAGGGTGCCTTTTTGGGCAGCCACCTATGATTTCTAGGAAATTACATAAATATATAATATAATTACAAAAAAATAAATATTAATAATAAGTCATGATTTTTATAGAGATTTCTATAAACACATATTTAATTACTTTAGGGTAGTCCTTTCACAAATAAAAAATTTTAAGAAGTCTTCCTAAACTTGGAATATAAGTCAGTAAAAGCATAACAAACACACTATTAAAATTTGAAGACATTTTACAACACCAAACATTAAATAATTGCAATTAAAAAGGAATTTTTTACATATGGATAGCATGAGAAAGGGTGGGAAAATGATCATTATTTTATTTTTTATTCATTGAAGGACTTTCACCATCTTGATGAAAAACTAATATTTGTTAGAATAATATATTCGGAGTAACTTAAAAAAATTGAAATTATTTACTTACCTAGTAGTTTTGATAAAAAATAAAAAAAAAAAACATATTTGGGCGATTATTTTTAGTGGAGGGGATATAAGATCAATTGCTTGGAAACGATCCATTCATAAAGAGGATATAGTAGTGTGAGAAGTACAGTCACGTTAAAAAAATAACCTAAAATTTTAGTACCGTTCATATGTATAAAGTGGTTACGAGGCTAAAATTATTGTGTGGATGGTCGCGAAAGAACTATCTTTTTAGAAGATGGAAGAAAATAATTGAACTATATTTTATGCTCCTTTTTTTTAATTAATTAATCGGACGGTTCGGGCACCTTAAAGTACCCACCTTCAGCACAATATTAGAAAAATTGATTATCTTTGTTGACTGCAAAATCCGAACTATACCTGGATACGTGAGAAATAGGGTTTTGACACTTATACGTGAGAGTGGCTTCCCGATGCCCTCCAGTTTATTTTATTATTATAAATCAATTATTGCTTATTTCATGTGTCTTATAGCAGCACTTATAGATAAAAATAATTTTTAGAAAAAAAAACCTGAATTCAAATGCATCAAATAAAATAATAAGAAAAATAAAATAATAATCCGACCACTGCGATTGAACTAGCCAGAGGTCGGGAATCCCGCATTACCTATTCTACTGATTAACTAATAAAGGAAAAGGTGTGTAGTTTCACAGTGAATGAAATAAAACTCAAAGAGGTTTATAAAAACTCCTGATTAACCTCAAAATACAGCAAAAATCACAAAACGTGGGTCACACTGCAGCATAAAAAACAACAAAAAGAAAATAATAAGAACACAAAAATAAAATAAAATAATTATCTAATTTAGTTTAGAACTATATAAAGCGAGCTTACGCGATGTTGTCTTCATTACACGCCAAACGTACTTAGTAAGTTCCGTCGAGTGCGATTCATAAAATGTATGATTGGAACCAGACTTCATAAAGTAAATTCATGGAAAAATTTCTTCATTTAGTTGTAACTAAATTAGATAATTATTTTAAACATTTTAGTGCATTTATTTGATTTTTGAGTTCTTATTATTTTATTTGTTGTATTTTTATTTTTTGAAGCCGTTTTTTTTTTAATCATTTTTATTTTTCTCTTTTTAGGATGCATGCATCGCAGGTAGATGGGTAGGCCTTTTGTTCTCACATCCGGTTGTTCGATCTTTTATTATTTATAAAAGATTTTTCCATTAGTTGCTCAAAAGAATTGAATATTTCCGTTAATTTGTCATTGATCATATTCAGAACTTTATGGGAACAATCGGACGGTACTCCCTTTCCAATAAAAAAATCATCGAAATCAGTCCACATTGTAAGAGAGAAATCGATGAACAAACACAAAAAGAAAAAGACATTCCGTTGAATTGATAACCTCCTCATTTTTAAAGTCGGTTAAAAATAGATAATTATTTCATGTTATGAGACTAGACCACTCATGGAGAAAGTAAAAAGTTATTCTTATCTATTGTTTTAGAAGAAATTTTTGGATGTTCATCTTTTGTTAGGGACTACCTTTTTTTATAGTTTTCTAATCTTTTATTTTGCTCAATGGGAAAGAAGGAATTTTTTTTTCAAAATTTCTCAAAAATGGCTCAACGACAAAAAAAATTTATGAAAGACAGTGCCTACAAGAAAGTATCTTCTGATAAACGACGTAAAAATGACTTTTGTTAGAGCTATTTTTTAAAATAGTAGTCTCCAACAATAGACAAATTTCCGTTACAAATGCTTTGGTAAAAAATAATAAATTTCATTAAATAAATCAGATGATAAATCGTGGAACATGCATTCTGAAATGAAAATCCGTCTCTTGTTGGGAATTATTATTATATTTTACACCACTAAAATATTCTCGATCGTTAAGACATTTATTCACTAAATCCCCTATTCTCACAAACAATCAATGTACTATCAAAAATAAAAAACAAAACACACATACAGATTCAATCATTTATAATTTTTATTGTAGTTAATACATGTTTCGGGTCTAATCGAACCCATCCTCAGTTAATTAAAATTGAATTTAGACATTCCTCTATATATACACTTCACACATATTTATCAACTCTGATGAACAAAGAGAAAGGCAATTAAACCTTGAAAAAACAAAATAAAAATGAAAACTCAGAAAAATTTAATCCCTAGATATAATCTCTATATTGGTTGCTAAGTTTAAAATCAAATTGGGTGTTTAGATTGGAGTCATATTTATTTATGTATAGACACCTATAAACGTTTTATATTAGAGAGTCTATACATAAATAAATATGACTCCAATCTAAACACCCAATTTGATTTAAACTTAGCAACCAATATAGAAATTATATCTAGGGATTAAATTTTTCTGAGTTTTCATTTTTATTTTGTTTTTTCAAGTTTTAATTGCCTTTCTCTTTGTTCATCAGAGTTGATAAATATGTGTGAAGTGTATATATAGAGGAATGTCTAAATTCAAATTCAATTAACTGAGGACGGGTTCGATTAGACCCGAAACATGTATTAAATACAATAAAAATTATAAATGATTGAATCTGTATGTGTGTTTTGTTTTTTATTTTTGATAGTACATTGATTGTTTGTGAGAATAGGGGATTTAGTGAATATTATATTTTAAATAGAAATATGATTATATTATATATATATAATGTGAAAAAAGTTTTTCTAAAACAGTTGATAAAAAAGGGGTGAATTTATTTTTCTTTTGATCCTGAATAATAAAGTAGAGAGAATAAATTAAAAAACGTCTATTTTCAGTCACACTTTCACTTGAATCAATTATTTATAATGGGGTAAAAAAAATTTAGATCAAAATAGAAAAAATATATAATTAATAAATTATAATGGATTAGATGATAAATTAATAAATTAGGAAGCACTAAGTTAATAAAATATGAATAATAAATTGTAGTAACATTTACACGCAATAATATATATATATTTTTTTATTAGTTAATTCAAATTTTTCTGAATTACATTTGATTCCTTTTTTTCCGAAAACCGTATAATGCGTATTTAATTAGTTTTTGTATATATTAGTGTGGATTCTTCAGTTTATTTTGAAAGTTTATGAATAACACAGATAAAAAATTATCTCTAGATTAGTTAATAATTAAAAATCCTAAAATAAGTTCTTTTGTTGATATTTCAAAGACAAAGAATAGAATTTTTTTAACTAGACTTTATTTAATATATGTTTTTATTTTTATTTAAGAAAAAATTCGATAATTAATTTATTTTCAGCTTTTCCGCATGTATGCATAATACATACATAGAGAATTGAGGAGATTTTAGAGTGTTTTAGTTCGATACGAGATTGGAAAATGAGAGTAGGGGAGACAATTTAACTTGGTTATGAATGTTAGAGCTGGCTGTATGGGCTTTGAAAGCTTTTTAATTAATATGATTAAACATGCATATATTAATATAGGAAAAGGGTAACAGAGGAAAAGTAAATATAGTGGAAAAAAAAATCCAAAGTAAAACATTTATACGGGAGTTCAATTTTCGGTATTTATCTAGCAAGCGATATTTAATTTGCTTTGTTACTAACTTCGTCATTACTAATTGAATAAAATAAATATTATTAGAGAATATTATTATTATTATTAATAGAGATTATTATGCTATCACTAACATAAGTTTACTTCTCGATAAACCGCTGGAAAACCAGAGTATTTTATTTCAAACAAAAAATTGTACTTTTTTGGGTTCCGTTCAAAAGTAAAACAGGACCCTATGAGTGTCGCTACAATCTCTATTTTTATGTATCTCTGTCAGAATATTGTAGCTCGTAAATAAGATACAAACTTGGAATTTTCCCGAAATCAAAAATCGTAGCTAATAAAATTGTAATTCTCAATTTTCTGAGGAGGGTCTAATTTTTTATAGTTAAAAATATATATATATATATTTTTATTATGGGGGACAGTGATGGATTTACACTTAGGCCGTGAGGCCCGAGCCTGCAAAATTTAAAGAGCGATTAAAATTTAAAAATTGATTTGGCTTAGTTTTGTCGTGATTGTATGAACAAATTTCAGTAAAGTATTTAAAAATAATTATTAAATTGTTAAACAAAAAGTTTCTTAAGAAAAAATTTTTAAACTCACCATATTTATATTTCTAAAACTGAATTGTTTTTATATTATTAATAGATTATAGAAAGCTACCGATTTGGTTCAGCTAATAGGCGGCACATTTGATGTGGGATAAAATATCCCTTTTGAATAAATCATATTTACTTTTTTTAAATGAATTTTGTCTTAAAATGATGTTGTGAGGGAGCTCCAAAACGACGATGTGATTTTTGTGCCTAATAATATCTCAAGAACCTTGGAAGTTATAATGTAACGGTATGTGGTCCTACTCGCATTTGATCGGCTTGTTATTTATTATTTATGTTTACGAATATCTAGTTTATTCAAAAAAATAATGGTGATCCAAACTGTTAACCCTCTCCAGGTGCCCTTGCTAAACACCGCAGTTTTTATTGGCTTCGGGGGTGACAGTCAGTAACTTGTGAGTGACCATGGGTTGATGGAGATTACCGGGAGCCAAGTTGTTCAAGGATGAGACTGGGGGTGTATTTCACGATTGTGCAAGCTTACGAGTACCCATTTTTATTAAATATTGTACTCCCCCCGTCCCAAATCAGTTGCAACATTTGGTTCAAGAATTGGGCTCCAATTTAAATGCTACATTTCAATATGTTTTCTTTATTTCTTCTACTTTTCATAAATGTAACATTTTTTGGGACAAATTTTTCGAAGCAGCATTTTGAAACTAATTTGGCACTTAAGGAGGGAGTACTTGTCAAGCTAATATTAATTATTGATACCATATCAACCTAAAATCTCTGAAAAATATTAAAACAAAATTATAAAATCATCCAAACCAATAATCAGTAGAAAAATATTTAAATGTAGAAACTAATTAGGGACGGAGGGAGTAAAAATTATACTCTTTCAATTTTTATTTGGTCAGCCCCTTCAGAGATTGTAGCCCCCTGTCTATCTCAAGACCTCCGACAATACCTATGGTATGACAGTACCTAAGTTTTCTGCACTTTTGAACCAGTTCTTCGAATCGGAATTACAAATGATATTTATACCCGATTGGGTGTATTAAATTCGTTTTGTTGTAATAGTAAGCTGGTCAAGTCACAAACGAATTGTTTATATACGTAGTTGATAACCTCGTTTTCTGAGATCGATTGAAAATTTATGAGTAGATATATGGTAAAGTTCAAATATTTTTTAAAGCAGCTCTGCTAAACCAATTGCAAATAGCTACATTAAAATAAACGTGTGAGAATCTCTGGGGAGTTGCCCTCTTGCTGAGCCACCTTATACCCTATGCCCATTAAGGTGTTGAGCTGTCCGCGAAGGCTCTCTGCAGGCAGCCAACCTTAAGGACTAACGAGCCTCCAGGCGCCTTCAGGATGATTTATTCATTAATCGGAACACCCCAGAGCAACACTTTCTCCTCTCAGACTCTCCATGCATTATTTGTCCAGACAAATGTCATTCCCAATTGAGGATAGTATCATCTTTCACATTCATAATTAATAGAATTTTAATTCATGTCACTTAGATACCCTAAATAGCATCTAAAATAACCAGATACGTGTAAAAGTAATATAGATATTTATTTAATTTCTAGGGATAATCTATATTGGAAGCGAATGCGTTCTTGTCAAAAATATCAACACCAAAACATAGAATTAATAAGCAGTTTGTGTTTGTAGCATATGTACCATATAATCAATTTTCAATGGCGTATATAACGCCAAGAACCCTGTGGTACGGGGGGGGGGGGGGGCTGAGTGCGAGCAAAAAAAATGTCAAATCAAATTACTACTCATAGGTGTGACCCTATGTAAAATTTTCTCCCTTCGTGGGGGGAAAGATATTATTTTCATCTCTATATAAAATATGAATTTTAATATAAGAATAATTTTCGAAAAAAATGAAATTTTATTTTCCAATTAAAATCAAAAAATTGTTCATAAAATTGTTTTTGCAAAAACATATTTTTTACAAAATATTTGTAAAAATTCAATTTTTTCATCTCTCTATAAAATTCTTAAATACAAGTTTAATGCTCCAATAAACAACTGTTTAAGATTAAAAGGCAATATTTTTTTTTTTTTGGCTTTTCGGCCTTTCTAGCCATAAGCCTAATTACGATACTAGTTATATTTTTTTTTAAATTTGTCTCTACCCCCGGGGGTCAGATTTTAGCTGGATGCCTCGAGTCGGATTCGAACCCGGGTCCCCTGATTAGCTCGCTGTCACGCTACCGCCTAGCCTATCTGACCCCCCCAAAGGCAATATTTGAAAATGAAAGATTTCAATTTACCGATGGTAATAGATTCAAATTTTCCAAGGCATACTTGAAACACAAAATGAGTTCATTAATTAATACTCGTACTATTTTGATAAATTTTAATCATGTTCTACAGATGATCAAAAGTTCTCGATAATGACGATTCAATTTTTTTCTTATTTTCCATGATAAGGATATGAGTTGTGCTGTTTAGAAAATTCAGCAATGATCAATTTGCTCTTGATGGCAAAAATATATAAAATAAAATGTTTGTTAATTAAAATAATATAATTATTTAATCCGGGTCTTGTATATAACAATGTGGTTAAACAAGCTTGAATGGTGATCCATCCGAATGTCTATAGCGGGCTATACGCAAAATGACGTTGGATTGTAGCTAAGTGGATCACATCTTTTTTCTCTCTTAGTCCAGATTTAAGACTCCACAGACTTTAATAGCATAATCCGCAATAGTCTCGTGATAAAATATCCTTTTCAAATAAAGCGCGGTCAAAACACTTCTCATTGATAGGTCAATTATTCTTTGTTATATCAGTTAGAAAAATTATAAAAATTTGTTTATTAATTAAATGAAGTTATATATTTTAAGGTGAAAGAACAAATAATGATATTATCGAAACAATATTTTGTACTTAGAAAATTCGGCAAAGAGCCATTGCTCTGAATAAATATAAATAAATATTTATTGATATTTAAAATATAAGATATAGAAAGAATTATTCTTGATTCTGTTGTTGACTACTTCGCAACAACAACGGCACTTAATCACACGAAACGATAAATAAATAATAACCCAAAGATAAACGATAAACGATAAAAACCAAGGAAAAACAGAGCACTTTTTCACTTCACTTCACTTGACCCTTCTTGCCACGCTTTTTCTAAAACCTCCACGTCTTCGTTACTCTCTTCCTTTCGACTCTTAATTCTCTATTAAGACACTAGGCCCCCGAGACAACCGCGCCAAATTTATTTTGGTTACAGAGTAAAATGTAAAAGTTGAGAAAATATAGGGAGAATATTTCAAGATAAATAATTTAGTGGTGAGTAGAAATACTCCAAAATATCTGTAGAGATCTTGGTAAGTCTCAATTTCTTCTATAATTAATCGATTTAGTTGGTAAAATATATTTTGAATTAAAACTAAATAGTATTTTCAAAATAGCTATTTTTAATTGTCTCATCCTAGAAAGAAAGTCTGAAAGATAAATAGACTGACAAAATGCTCGAAGATTATTTTTCTTTACGTTTCATACATTCTTAAAGAACATTAAGCAAAATAATAAAAAATAAGCCTACGTGTTCTGATGTGGCCATCCACTTGACTTTACCATACAAGCTGGCCCCTAAAATTATTTATAATCATGTGGGGTGTGGGGTTAGTTTTTTCATTTTTCTACTTCTGGGGTCCCACTGATTATGTATACAAAATTTGGTTGAGTTTAGTACAAGGGCCTAGATTTTCATTTTTTGACCCCCGCCCTCCCGCCCCCGTTTTGGGTGGTTGGTTTTTGCATTTTTAGACTTCTGGGGGTCCACAAAAATTTGGTAACGCACAGACAAGCAGACAACCAGACAGACTAACAGACATTTTGACAAAACAATTATTATCTCGAAAAATATAATTTTTTCGATGTTCACTTATTAGAGCTTTTTTTGTAGAGCGAAATGCCATGATTTCTCTCAATTTTTTAATCAAAATAGTTTCAGCCGTTTTTTAGATATTTCGAAAAAAAAACACTTTTTTCATGCACGATTACAAAACTTGAACATACCCTGTATGGTAAAGTAAAAAAAAACGACCTGCCACAAGTATTCCGAATAGTATTGTTTTAATGATAGACAGCAAGTAAATTAATCCACGTCTTAATATATTTCAAAAGTAGTTAAAGGAATTCGATTGGTTTGATTTGTTAACGCCTTCGATAATCGAGTCAAAGAGGGAAGGTCAATCAATCATACAAAAGCAATCGATTAGGTCGAAACAAAACACTACGAACCCCAACTCTTTAATATTAAAGTCGATGAGAAAGGGAAGAACTTTGAACCAGAACGCGAGAGAGGGAGAATGAGTGAAAGGACTAGATAAACATCGGAAAATAAACAAAGCAAGAGAGCGCGAAAGTGAGGTTATGGGGTATTAAATATTTGTTATCTTGCATTTTTGAATGATTCAGAACAAAAGGCGTTTGTGTTATATTTTGTTTTTTCTAACTTTTTACCTTTTATCTATCTAGAATATTATTTTTTTAATATAAATTTCATGAAAAAGATTGGGTGACGAAATAGAAATCTAATCACATGGTTTTTTATGTTTTATATTGGCGAAAATCACGATAGGCGTGACATCTCTTTGAAATATATAGAATTAATAATTACATGTAATGTAGTAGAGAATTCACCCCTCCTGACATCTACTGGCAAACTATCGGTAGTAGTCGAGGGATGATCCGCGATTGGAAGTGGGTGTACACCTCTTTGGAAGTATTTTGGAAGTACTTGTAAACATTTGAAAGTACTTGGAAATATTTGAAAGT
Organism: Forficula auricularia; assembly: GCA_024734495.1. Lineage (NCBI taxonomy): Eukaryota > Metazoa > Arthropoda > Insecta > Dermaptera > Forficulidae > Forficula > Forficula auricularia. Next base: position 9,558,035 of record JALMQS010000225.1, read on the forward strand.
GCTTGGGAATATTTGGAAGTACTTGGAAATATTTGGAATTACCTGGAAATATTTCGGATGTACATACTTGGAAATATTTAGAAGTACTTACTATAATTCTTCCATAAAAATAAGTACATGGAGCCATCGAGCGATGCACGGTAACTAAATTAAAAAAAATACAATATATAGTATACGCCCCCTGGAGCCCCCCCCCCCCCGAAACCACGCACCTTGTCCCCGCCACTGCACCCCACCTCCTGCATCTCCAATATCCTCCCCAATTTTTGCATTTCTAGCTTTCTAGTGGTCCACATATTATGTGTATATTTGTTTACTCGTACACCAATTTGCCCACATCCGTTCATATTGATAAACATTATAATAAAATAAATAGGAAAATAATAATAAAAAAATAATCGTATAGGATCTGAAATGAAAAGATAAAATTAAATAAGATTTGTTTCCAAGTTATATAAAAAAAGCCACTTCAACCACTTTATTTGTAAACATACCTGTTTTGTTATGAATCCACCTGTAATGTTATGATTTAGACACCTGTTAAAAAATATAAAAATAATATTTAATATCTTAAACCAATTATTTTACATGAATTAATGTATACATTGTATTTGAGCTTCGACTTCGGATATTATTTCTCCACCATCGACTGTCCTTGATCATATTTTTAGCCCTTGTTTTCAATAAGAGGAAAAAACTAATTAAATAAAAAAAACCTCTTTTCCGATAATTATTCCAATTCCATATTCTTTCCACTCATCTAGACACCTGTTATTTGTTTTATAAATTTTATTAAACCATTTATTTTACATGAATTTATGCATACATTGTTTTTGAGCTTCGACTCCGGAGATTACTTCTCCACCATCGAATGTCCTTGATCATCTTTTAGTCCTTGTTTTTAATAAGAGGAAAAAACTAATTAAATAAAAAACCTCTTTTCCGATAATTATTTCAATTCCATTATTCAATCTATCTTCGTTCAATAAATCTATCTAGACACCTGTTATATTTATATATATATATATATATATATATATATATATTTTATTAAACCAATTATTTTACATGAATTTATGCATACATTGTTTTTGAGCTTCGACTCCGGAGATTACTTCTCCACCATCGAGTGTCCTTGATCATCTTTTTAGTCCTTGTTTTTAATAAGAGGAAAAAACTAATTAAATAAAAAAACCTCTTTTCCGAAAATTATTTCAATTCCATCATTTCTTCATTCCCCATCCAATCAATCCTAGACACCTGTTAATTAAATTTTAATATAATATAATAATATTTGTTATAACCTATTAGTGGGTTTTAAAATTAAAAAACCAATTAAAAATAAAAGATAATTGAAAAAAATGTAAACAAACTTTTTATTGAGATTTTCATCTATCAATAATTAATTTAATTAAGAAAAGATCAATTAAGATGAAGTTTATTGAGGTCCAGAGCTAGCCAGATCGTTTTCTCATCCTCAAAACTTGTTAAGATATTTTGTTTCATCAAAATCGGTAGAGCCGTTTTCAAAATAGAACAATGATACAAATATACAAATATATATACAATGCTTGCTCGTTTAATAAGAGTAGATAGATAGATAGATAGATAGATAGATAGATACATTTAGATTCCAGTTAATTAGGGCCCCTGATTTCCGCTAATATAACGATCGTATCTTCTAGTGTATCTTTTTATCGTATGCCGCATTTTGTTTTATCTAATAATAGCCAAATTCATTCAGATTTGGTCTTTTAAAAATATATTGAAACCTGGAGTAAACTAAAATTTTGTGAGTAATGCATGATTTCTTCTGACTATCTGGGAAATGTCTGGAATCCAGTACTTACAAAAACTGAAGAATTGAATATCATAGAAAATTTGTTCTGATTCCAAAATATTTCGAAAAACCAAGATATTCAGGTAAATAAATGTCGTTCTTTCAAAATTCAGAACTACCGGTTCATAAGTACAATAAATATTTTTGGACAATTTTTAAACATTTCGGACAATACCATAAATCTTTAAAATCAGCAAAAAGAGCCAGTATACTTCTTCAGGATCCACAAGTATATTGCCATGCTACACATCTAAGATTCAAAGGGCTTTAATAAACCAACAGCACATTCACCTACCTAAAAATTAACCAGGCTGCATGTTGCTTAACTTCTGAGATCTATATATAATAATTTTTTTAGATTATTACTAGTTACAAATGTTAAACAACCAAACATATTTTTTAAGAAATAAAAACAAGTTTCTCATATTATTTGAATTGATTACTGATGGGGATTCAATCGTGGTCTCTTGGCATGTATTCGCGGGGGCGGGTTTCAGGAGTGAGCGTCTCTTTTTTGGCGTCTCTCTTTTATGGTGTATCTTTTCCCCCTGCTGGCTCTCTCAACTTCCTTTCGCTGGAGCTTTCTTTTTCGCACACACTTGTTTTTATTTTTCTCTTCTTTGTTTTATGTTAATTATTCTTTTTTACTGCTCATATGAGGCAAACTGCCTCAGAGCATTGTGTAAAGTTAAATTGTAAGAATTATGAATGAATAAATAAATAAATCCCCTCTAGTCCCCTCCTCTATTAGCAAAATTTACGGAGAGCGTGAATATACATATTTTGCGGTTTTTAACTTTGGGACGTAGAGAAAAACAGAATAATTATTATTATTGTTAAATTAAATGAGATGCAAAAATTTCTAAGTAATGAGCTGAAACTTAAATTAATATTTATATACTTCTCTTTGGTTGGAACTCATCTCCGATTCACCATTAATGATATTATAATTTAACATCTTTTCCCCGCTGACTCGAATTTGATTATATTTATTGAAACATAAATACATTTCCCCCACCTAAAAATAAATGGGTTGACATGGAGTCAGCATAAATTTGATTTGAAAGTTATTTTTCGACTTATGTTTTTTTTCAATGTTATTAAATATTAAAATCTTTATTAATGTATTTTATACCAAAATTGAACTGATTTCCAATTCATGAATGCAATTGGAGTTTAACTAAATTCCTCTGGCCTGTTTAACATTTATGAATTCTACAACCATATAATTGACAGTTAAAGGAACAATTCAATTGGCTTTTATTATTTTATTCTTAATATATATTTTATTTTACAAAATAATTATGCTAAAAATTGTCGCTTAAGTCCTAGTCCCTTTGATAGATCTCGGCCAAATGTTTCTTTAAGACCTCGTTTTATTCTATATAATTATGTATTTGAAATTGGTAGTAACCCGAAACGGGAGTACAGAAAATATTTCAAATAAATAAAATAATAAAATCACCAATTAAAAAATAATCAATTGATATTTTATTTAATTTTAATACCGTATACGAGAGAAAGAAAGTGTAGAAATAAGTCATGAGGAAGACCACATCACCTTATTTTGATTTAATTTCTTTATTATAATCGAATAATTAAAATAAGCATTTTGTGATTATAGTCTAGAGATAAGTAAGCTTGTTTAGGGTTTTTCGCCTAGGCGGGTAGCCGATTAAGGCTGAAGAGTCCCATCTACCCTTTCCCTATTAGTCGCCTCTTACGACAAGCAGAGAGTACTGCGGGTCTATTCTAGGCCAAATCCGCAGGGCATTATGAATATATATACTATGATGATAGCGCTATACATATCGTCGCCTTAGAGTATAAACCTGCCAACTCACAACAAGGAAATTTTACAGGGCAGAGAAAAAACAAAGAAAATTTAATATTGTTGTTATGGAAAGAAACTATTTTTTCACATTTTTTTTCTACAACTTACAATCTTAATTTTAAGTAGCAGTTTTACTTGGACGATACTGCATCTCTTTTTTTTCGAACGGTATTAATATATGATAAAAAAATGGATTTTGCAGGTTTACACTCTAAGGAGACGATATGTCAAAAAGGTTCACTTCACAGGGTATCCATTTTAGTACTCGGGTTCGATTCCCGAGAGGGTGAATATATAATTAAAAATTATCCATTCCATCTCGGATCTAGTAGATAACAACCTCTGTAATTTGCTTACAATTTATTTATTTTAAAATCATTTACAAACATGATTATATATTAAAATTAAGAAATTAAAATAATGAATAAATTAAATCAAAAAATAAATGTTGAATAGTTTATTCGTAGGACAACTCTAACTGGATGTTTGGATGCCGGAACACTCATCCCATGACCATCTGCAAAATTTGTGGCGAGCGTATCGAGTCTTTTCCAATTGTATTCTAAAAAGACTCGAACTGATTTGAAATTTCGAATAATTAAATTGGAACCTTTCCATTGAATGATCGGCAGACTAATTGTCAATGTTGCAAGGCTTGTTCAAATTTTTGCCTGATTAACCCGAAGGTAAAGCTTCTTCTCTTCTCGTAGAAGTTTAATGAATTGTCCCAAGGGCGAGGCGGGGTTGGCTGAGCACCCATCCATCAATGTACCACCGGCGGCGTTGTATTAGGCTTAATTGATTCATGACCAGTAGAGCCCCACAGAGTGGTTGCAACTTTGGCCGAATCAATCATCCGCCCCCCAACACACGGGATAGCACCAGATTGCACATATTTGCTTTATTGGCCAAATTGAACCAATCTTTATTGTATATATGGGAGGGCGGATGGGACGAGATGGTTGTTAACGACCCAAGTAGGGGACACCACTTGGATGTTCCTGCCATTCGAATTGAGACAGCCGGCCAGTTACATTGAAAATGGACCATTTGTTATTTATTCAAAGCCAGATAATCATACATTCTAGGCACAATAATTTCTCCCTACAATTTGAATATCGTTTAATTTATTAATTTATTACGAAGATATGTTTATAATCACCTCTCAATTAAATTCAAATTGATTTATTTATGATTTTGTCTTCATATTTATTTAAATTAACCAGTTACGTCTTTAAAGACGAGGAGCACGAGCCCAGAGTCCCCGGCCTGAGAAGACCTCGAAACGCCGTAACCGTAGTTTAATTTGCACGTAAAATTTTTGTAGTCACTTTGCGGTTACTGGCGGCAGTAGATTTACGTAAACTTGGTTATCAAGGCAGATGCGAAACTATGTCTTCTAGCGGTCACTTATAGACATATAGTCCGTCGACGCTGTAGTAGGATGGGGATTTCTCTGATGTCCCAAATTTAAAAGATTATTTTTGTTTATAAAATAGGCCCTAATTTTTATTCCCATCAGATCCGACTTTGAACCTCAAACTGGTAAAACGGGAAATTTGTACCGCTTTGCTTTGTGGTCCAAAGTCTGACCTAATTTAACATGGAAATACTTTGAGTCCCAAGTCCTAAATAAGAACTACCATAGGAGGCTCTATGAAGGTTTAAATTTCGACTCGGGTACTTTTTCAATAAGAGGGCTGAGCCTGTTTTCTTGAACAAATGAAATCAAAACGAGGATCCAAAGTCGCCAGACAAGTTCGCATTTCATCATCAACTTTTAAGTCTTTCTCGCTTTTTGACCAAATCTCGCCATGAAGAAAAAGACCAAAAGATGTTTTTTCGACCTCCTTGTACAAAATCATCACCTCTACTTTCAGGTGTATGAGTCGTTTCAAAAGCTTTTTCTTCGAAAGTCAACGCACTTCGGTGTAATATAGGTAAAAGTTTTGTAGTCGGAATCCATTGCGTCGTACAGATGAGAGAAAATTCGGGATTTGAAATGTCGACTCTTAATGAAATTACCACTTGGATAACTTAGTTCATAACAATCAACATATCTGATGGAGTTGAAGATTTCGAAACGAGAAATTCTCTGTGAATCATGCAATATTATTTGGATTTTCTTGGCGCACAGAGATAAATCCTTTTTTATTTCCCAACATTGATGGACATCCGTCTGTGCAAATATCATCGCAGTTTTTCTACAGCAAACAAAATCTTGAAATATTTTCTTTTACAAGCCCAAATATGTCTTTTTCTGCCCTCGTGCTCTTCAAATCTTTGCAGAAAAGATATTCATTCAAGAATTTTTCATTTTTAACAAATCGAATTAAATCAAGGAGCTGTGCTTTTCTCCTGATATCTGTCGATTCATCAATCCAAAGTGACCAGAGTTCGGTGTCGTGCGATTCGAAATTCTCGACAATTTATTTTTTATTAATTCTGAAGATAAATCTTTGATTTTCCGTTATAGTATTGTGTTATTGGATAATGGCGATTTTCGACTTTCTCGTCGATTTCTTTCCCAGCATTGTGTCGACAATTATAGCTAATGCTGGTGCAATGATGGACTCGGCATCGGTGTGTGCTTTTTGCTTGTGCTATTAATTGTGAAACCTTATAGCTGGGAATCAATCCCTTTTCTGGAATCATCATATAGTTTGAAAAATATTTGCTGTTTTATTTTGCTAGGCTCCAGGTTTTCAAAATATTCTCTTAATTTGTTTTTGACCACTGGATGTGAAGTTTCCAAATGTCTTTTCAGCTTACTAGGAACGAGAGCTTCATTTGAAAAGTTTCTTTTGCAGTCTACACAGAATGGTATTTGAGGGTCTTCCGTTTCAATTGCGGTGAATCCGAATTCGGTATAGTCATCTTTATACTTCTTTTCTTCTGTTCGTGTAGCCTCAGATTTTATTAACATATTTTTCCATTATGACTAAAATGAATAAAATATTTTTTAATTAGTTCACAGCAATGCAATCAAGAAATTTAAAACTTATTTATTTCACAATTTTTTTGATTTTAAGAAAGAGCCAATTTGAATCAACCTCAATTACAATTGGGAAAAATAATACAAAAAACTAAATTAAAAAAAAAAAATTAGTAATCGTTGAAGTATTTAGAAATCCTATTTAAAAGCTACAAAACCCATGCAATTTTAATTATTTTTCAAAAACTCTTGCGGCACACTTGACAATCTCTTGCAGCAAACAAGTTTAGAAACACTGATCCTAAACTAACATCATTTTTTACTCTTGAAGAAACTAACAAGCAGACTAATTCTTTAAATCTCAAAGCTTAGAAACAGGCCCAAGTTTGACATAGAAGATAAATTTAATCATGAAAAAATGGACTGAATTCAATACTAGGGCCACTTGAAAGCAGGCGAAGCCTTCCGGGCATTCGGGATAAAGCTTAAATACGAAGATATAAATTATTTGATTTTATAAAAATTGAATTATTGATCAAATATTTTTTAATAAATATTTAGAGCCTAAAGATGCAACCCGCAATACAGGTCGTTCCTGAATGCATACTTGCGACTCGCAGGCGACGCCATAATTAAAATTATGTCAGTTACTATACAAGATAGACTGAATAAATTAACCACTTAGCTAATCCTATGGATATTATCGGATACTAAATTATTTAATTAATAAAGTTTGTGCACATAAATATTTATTTAACAAGTATGTGAATTCATTAATTATAGCGATTTTCCCTTTTAAGAATAAAACAAATTCTAAAAATGAAATAATTTTTAACAGAGAAAAATATTAATCATTTGCAGTAATATAATCGAGAGGTGAACCGCGATTGGAATTAAGTATACACCTCTTTGGAATTATGTTGAATTATTTTGGAATTCATTAGATAAGGCCCCTTCATCTATTGTCTTCTACTTGAAATTGAAAGTGGAAGTAGGTGTACGCGATATCTGGTCGCGGTTCACCCCTCGAATATAACGCTGTGTTAATTTACTCAAATAAACAATTTTGTATCTCACAAACAATTTTGCCAATATTATGTAAATTTACACCTATGTTTAATTTAGCAATTGGTTATCTTAGATATTTTTTCGAAACCCAAATTAATGGTGGCAGAAAGTTACTTGGAGAACAATTTCTATTCTCCCATAAGAACATTACATTTTCGTTATCTATAGCGTCACTGATAATCGCAGCCCGCCTGAAGCGTACTAACTTAACTTATTAACTAATATTATAAGGCTTCACTTTTTCTTTTTTTTCTTTTAAAAATACATATAATTTCTAGAGAAAATTTTTGATATCCAATTTTTAATATTTCATCATTTTCAATTTCGGACCAATATTTCATCTGCTGTTAGAATGAAATTCATGATATAATGAAACCTCTCTATAAATAAGAAAATATTAAAACTTGGTAAATGTTTTCCTTTGAACTTATAGCTTCTCGAACGAAATTCCGTTAAAAGGTGAAAAAAGAAAAATGGTCTGGAAGATGATTAACGATCTTTCTCCTCTGCTACGAATGGGAAATGAAATCAATGAGAAATATTAAATTGTATTAAAAAGCTTCTCCAAATGGATTTTGGAACCCACCAAATGAGCGCGGTCACAACATCAGCTAGAAGACAATCAATATTTTCCTGAATAAAAGAGAGACTTAGAGTGCAATGTCCCCTCATCTGCTAAACAAAAGCTTCAACTGTTTATAGTTAAAAAAGCGCACTTATAATACTTGAGATGACTTTGAAGGGGTTTTTAAGTGTTGATGGATGGACAATATAATAATATTAATCCGACGGTAATCGAACAATAATAGCCAGACCAATTTACGTCAAATTAAGACTCTCCCTCTCAGGCGATTTTGGGTCAGTGGTTAGAGTGTGTCTGGCCGGTGACCCGAAGTATGCTGGTTCGAGACTGAGTCTCGGCAGATATTTGCAGTCGCCTCCTCTTGGAAAGCAATGGCAACCTACCAAGAGTATAATTGTCTAGTAAACCTCTCCAAACTAGCCGTTTGGAACCGGTGTTAAAAAGTAGGTCCCGTATATCTGTGTAAAACAACTAAACACACTCAGCACAAGTATATGTGGAGAGGCGCCGACGCTCGTTTTGGGCATGCCACTCTAAGAAGAAGAAGACTCTCGCGCCTCAGATTGTTCTTACTGTGGTGAGGAGGGTGAGTGCCCCCTAGAAAACTCATTGCCCCCCAGAGAAATCGAAACTCCATTATTAGCAGGCATCACTTAGTGTATTTCTAATTAAATTATTTCGTTACTTCCAAAATTTGTCAATTCTACTAATAAGTTAGTTGATCCCTAATCAGATTAACCTTTTGGTGGCTAATCAGCTGTCCAGTTTCCCCCCCCAGAAAAACTTTCCAACTATGCCAATGGCTCAAGATTAGCTTTCTGATCGTGAAAGAAAGGAAGAAATTTCAAAAGTTTGGTTGGAGTCAAAAGCATCTGTTGATGCGAATCTTGAAAGTTTGAAGGTTCTATGAAACGGAAAAGATCAAAATAGAAAGAAAATTTCAATTTTTGGAAATCATAGAGATATCAAAAATGGCAAGGTATAGTTACGGGAATTACAGAAAAACATGAATGTTAGTGATATTCAATAGCAGAAAAAAATGATAAGAGTAAATAAATATTATATGTAATATTCATTTACTATGAGCTAAGGATTCTTGGTCACTTGTCTCACATTAAAATTAAAAAAAAATTAAAAGATGTAAATTTTTTAATATATAACCCATATATCTCCCCATCTTCAGGAAGTACAGAAAATAACTGAGTTTTAATGTGAAACAAGTGACCAAGAATACTTAACTCATAGTAAATGAATATTACATATAATATTTATTTACTCTTATCTTTATTAAAGATGTTTCACCTTGCACCAACGCCATAATCTCTACTAATTAGCAGGAAAACACCTAAAGTTTATGTTTTTGATACTTTGGCTTAGTTCTTTCACAAATGCAAAAATTCAAGAAGTCTTTGAAACTTGGAATATAAGTAAGGAAAAGCATAATAAACACACTGTTAAAATTTGAAGACGGTTTTCCACACCAAACATGAAATAATTGCAATTAAAAATGAATTTTTTTACATATGGTAGATTGGGAAAGAGGTGGGAAAATGATAATTAATTTATTTTTTCATTGAAGTACTTTCACCATCTTGATGAAAAACTAATATTTGTTAGAATAATATATTCAGAGTAACTTAAATTAAAATTATTTACCTCTTAGTTTTGATAAAAAATAAAAAAACATATTTGAGCGATTATTTTTAGTGGAAGGGATATAAGAACAATCGCTTGGAAACGATCCATTCATATAGAGGATATAGTAGTGTGAGAAATACAGTCACGTTAAAAAAACATAACCTAAAATTGTAGTACCGTTCATATGTATAAAGGGGTTATGAGGAAAAAACTTTTTGTGTGGATTGTCACGAAAGAACTACCTTCAACCGATTTAAAAAGTAAGAAACAGTGAATAGTAAAATTTAATTGACCATGAATATGCATTGCCTCTATAAATTTATTTCTTTCATTTCATTAAAATTGATTAATGATGACCTGAAGGGCAATTATCTGTCCTTATAGCATTGTATTAGCTAGATATATATTTAAATATTTATAATCATTCATTTTTGACTTCTTAAAAAATTAGTAAAAAAGCAAGACTTGTTAATCAAAATGTAATTTCTATTGATTTTAAAGATTACTATCATTTTAGATCAATCGTTTATTATTTATCTATTTATCTATTATAGAAAGGTCTTTAGTGTGAATAAATTTAATAAATTTAGAAAAGTGAATAAAATGGTTGTTTTGTTTCAAATCGAAGAAAAGAAAATTCTTTAGCTAATCTTCTGAAATAATCACTCCTTTCTAGATTTTCGTAGCTATCAAATTAATTAAAGAGGGACGCGATTAAAAATTAATTAAATCTGTAGAAATCTTAAAAATTGTATAATAATGCTTGATCAGATCAATGTTTATATAAGTAAAATCGAATCATTAAAAAAGTAATTTGTTATAATGTGTTCAATAATGTAAGAAATACAGGAAGGAAAAAGGGAAGAAATTGGGCCCCTTTCCCCTTTTTTCCTTTGTTAAAGAGTCACGTCAAGGCCTGCATGTATATATATATATATGTTGCAGTAAAAACCCGTTTTTAATAAGAGTCGATTTTACTAGTTAAAACGCGTTTCTCAAAATGTAAAACAAGTTGTTTTGAGATGAAAAGGGTAGTAAAGTGTTTCTAAACAAGATATCATTGTTTAGGTTTATTTGTGAGTTCAATAAATACATTTTTAATTCAATTATATGATAGGCTTCATTAAAAATAAATATCTATTAAGTATGCTTA